>VDFB02000013.1:108008563-108360495 GCA_007258455.2 Sequoia sempervirens
TATAAGTGAAGTTTATGTATGCAAGCAAACAAACTGATAAAACATGATGCTATAAGTGAGAAGTTTGTGCTAGTTTTATATGCTCATCCATACCAGTAGAAGGAAGTGATCTTGACCCCTCCCCAACAAGCATTGTTTGAACTTGGGTCTCCTCCCTAAATTCAAGGTCCATGTGTTCTTCAATGGATTTGTTTGATCCAATATCTAGATTTGGCTCGACTCTAGCTTGAGGAATCCCTAGAGCATAAAACATAAAAATGATTTGAGAACATTGAAGTTGTGAAAATAACACAAATATTGAAACAAAATGAATTGATTAAGGAATTGAGTCAAGGATCATATATAAACATTGCAACTTTGGTGCATGACCAAGATGACTTGAGGATATTTAAAAGTATTTATAGTCATTCACGTGCAATGACATGGTTAGAAACCTTCAAAACAAATGTGTGTTAAGACATAATTTAAAGAATAATCTATCATATATAACTATTATTCCTTGGCACCATATAGCTTGAGTTTTGATGTATACATGTGTTAGTCTCTAGAAAACCTAACATTGCATTGGATTTAAGTATAATTTGAGTTATAATTTTCAAATAATTCTAGAGCTTTCAGAATTACATTTATTAAAAATATTTAAAAATATTTTAAAGGAACCATTGATCATTAGATTAAATTCAATGGGGAGCTTAGAAAAAATCTTGCCACTAGATACTGCAATGCAGATTGATAGGGATATTGATCACCAAATATCAACATTAGAATGCTACTTCATTGTGGCTACGAAGGTGTAGTGCCTTAACAATTTAGAAAAAAATAATGGCTTTTCAAAGTGCAAAGTTAGAATATATAGAATTTTCAGCCATAAAATAATTAATGTGGTTAAAAAAATTATGAAAATCAAAGTGGCATAGTGAGGGACACAAAATTTAAGGTTTCATTGGAGAACTAAGCATGTATTGAAGTACACTATCATTTTCTTCATGAACAAAGTAAAGAGAAAATTGTGTAGATGCAATACTCAACAACGATAATGTGATGAAAAAAACATTAAACAAAGGTATTGGTAAAAGATAAGCGTAAGGTTTGTAGGGAAGGATTTAATGTACAATATTTTAGTTTAAGAGCACATTTTAAGTTGGGGTATTGTAAGTTGAAAAATGGTCATACAAATGTAAACATTTCTAATTTTAATAAGAAAGCCAATGAAAAATGTATGCACATACAAATTTATGTTTAGGTGTACTAACCAAATTATTGGGTGGAGTAATGCACAAATTATGGATTCCATCCCATCAAAGGAATACTCATGTTTTTTCAAAGTAAAAGTCCTAAACACACACTTGAGAGTGAGAGAGAGAAGAAAAAAGCATGTACCTTGTTTCTTTCTATGATAATTTTCCAAGTTTTGTTCACACCTCTTATATTCTTCTTCTTTTGACAATTTTCGTTGAGACAAATTTTTTCTTTTATTTGCTGTCCCATTTTCTTCTTCAACTTAAAGATGACTCAAAACAAGTCCTCTACCAACTTAGTTAAATTATCCTCCAAATTTTGCCTTGATTGATAAAAATGAAAAGTTGTTGAGCTCCAATATTTTCCTCCTTGATAAATGTGCAAAAACTTCTCCAAAATATGTGCTCCAAGTGATATAAATGAGAATTAATCTTGCAATTTGATATCCAGAATATAATGAAAAATAATCTTCTCTTTATATGCATATGGGATGGGAAAAAAATTATTCTAGTGTACATGGAATAACTAGATCCTAGTTTAAATGAATCAAGTAGTAAACAAACAAGTTATTTCATTGTGGAGTTTGTTGTTATTTAATTCATAGGTATGCACAACATATCTAGTAATTTTAGAATTTTGTTAAAGTGTCAAAATGCATATTAGAGGTATAATTTGAATTGAATTTTCTTAATTATATTTGAATTGAATTTCAAGTTACTTGTCAAAAATGTATAATAGAGGTATAATTTGAATTAAATTTTCTTCATTATATTGGAATTGAATTTCAAATTACTTGTCAAGAACGTATAATAGAGGTATAATTTGAATTGAATTTTCTTAATTATATTTGAATTGAATTTCAAGTTACTTGTCAAAAATATTATATCTTGTTCTCAACTCAATGGTTCATGTTGCTTAAGCCATTTTTAAAAAAATATTTATTGTGATCAACATGAATGAACTTAATTATAAAATGGCATTGATTTCCCTAAAATTATACTAGAGATCAAATGTATATTGAATATAAGGAAATGTAAGTTGTAAGAGATCATAAAATAAGAAAGCATGTATGTATATTGAATATTTAAAGCAAATGCACACATATATTATGTGTAAACATGTTTAAACCATAAGCAAACATATGTACATACATGTAAAGGGATTCAATACATATAAACATAACACATATTATAAGCAAAGAGGAAAATGTATGTATATATCATATAAGAAAATATATGTACATATCATATAAGAAAAATGTAAATTAAAGATCATCAAATGTCGAATACTAAAGATCAACAAATAAGCAAATGTATGTATAACACATAAGAAAATGTAAGTTAGAGATCATCAAATCTCAAATACTAAAGATCATCATGTATAAGCAAATACATGTGGTAAAGATCATAAATCTTGTGTGCATGGCCTAATATGAATGTCTACTCCTAGTCGAAAGGCCATTTGAATGAGAACGGTCCTGCTTTGATGGATGTGTTGAGCCCTGCAAATAAAATTGTGTATAGGATGTGTTAAATACATATAATTTATATTAAATAAATTTAATGAAAGATATTTTTAAATGAACTTGTATTTTTTAATATCAATCTAGATCTATGCATACATAAATATTGCATGTACATATACACCTGTGATTATATAAAAATGTAAAACTCACATGTCCACTGGCAATAGATTCATCCACAGAGTCACATCGATCATGTACATGATCTGGACCAAGGTTAGGAGTGATATGAGGTATGCCCACTTGTAACAATATATATACATATATATATCAACTTACATGAATATATAGTTAATTTTTTTTTTTAAATAATGAAAAAAGAATTGAAACATGCACATGCACACATACATGAATATCATCTGATATTAGATGACCTAAGTCCTCTAAAACGGTCGCCTCCACCATATCCAACAAACGGTCAAGCGACGAATCAACATCTGCATCCATCTGATCTATCCCATGTCGTGCCAAAAATGATGAATGTAGAGGACTATAAAGGTGAGATGACATTGGTGATGATGAACTAGAACCAATCAACATATCAGTAAAACCCATAGTTTGTGCAGCTGCTAAATGAACTCTAGGTGGATCCTGATGCGCACTACTGTTCGGCTGAGAGTGATGGGATCCTAGAAATGAACAACCTCTGCATCTCAAATGATCTCTAACATGCTCTATACCAATCCCATTATCTGATGCAATGTTGGCATATGCCTCCAACATGTCCTTAGCCAAACAATGCAGAGTCATGCATGCCATATCTCCTATAAGTGCATCAAGCTATGTAGGAGTAGGGATGTTGACCATTGTAAAAGGATCCATAGTGGTCCACTGTGCTAAAAATGGCATGGATCAGGAATGTCTGGACATCAAATACTGACCTACACGATCATCAGATATCCTAGTGGTGGTAGCTGCAATGTCACCTACAGTGTTAATTGCTTCCTTTTGGGAAGCAACGACAACCTCATCTGCTATGGGGGCTAGAGATGGGGTGAGAGCAAGATACCTCTCACCAACCAATACCCTAAACACTAGGGGTGGTCTATCTGCTCGACGATAGGTGGGTCTATTAGCAATCCTACCACACCCCTGACCAACATATGGTGGAATGTATAGGTAGTTAACTTTGAGGCCCAAATGGACCTTAGCATACAACTGCTGAACAAAATACAATGGAATCTAGTCATTGTTTGGGTATAGACCATGTGCTGTGAGAAATCGTGGGTAGATCAATGAGGCCATAGCATGATCGACACATCTAGTGACATTGTATCCCCTAACCTTACACACATTTTGATAAAATGGAAAACAAGTGGCTTTTATCATTTCTTTGGTGACACTATCCTATATTTGTTTAAGGGGAACGTCACCATGTACTTCTTCCTGCATGCGGGAAAGAACAACAGTCACTCTATGTGGAGAATATGCACTAGTCCTCTCAAGTTCATCTTTTAGTTTTTCTAGACTATGCAATATTAACATGCATGGTTCACTATATATCCTCGGGTTTGCACCTGTGCTAATGAATCTCATTACTAGTATTTGCAAACAAAGAATCTGGCACAGGTGGAACATGATCTGCATTTTCCATGTTATATATATATATATAATACACCTAAAAGAGCAATGAGACTTTGGTAAATAATATATCTAGATGAAGGGAATACAAATCTAAAATAGTTATAATAATTCATCTACTCATCAATAATATTTTCATACCATTAACAATTTAAAAAGAATTGGAAGACAACTATAATCTATAACATAGCATCCTTAAATGGTTCAAATTTTAAATGAAACGATGAAAGAAAGAATAAGAATACAAAGATTAGTATAAAATTATTTGAAAATAATTGGGCATAAAAATATTTAATCTAAAAGTTGTTAACATAAATGAACTTCAAAATAGGATTATGTAAGTGAAAAGAAAGTTCTATTGCCTTTATTGAACCTAAATTTATCTAGTTAAGATATGACTAAAATTAAGAATTCGCACTAGAATATCAATATTCCATAAGAATCTCATAAAGAGGATGAATTTAATGGAAGATAATATAAAATACTCCATATGAGGATGAATTTTATCATTACAATATGAGTGAATCATCTCAATTATATAGCCAAGAACATAAAAAAATTATAGATTGGAAAGAAAAATAATCACATTTATCATATTTTTATATGTATAAAGTTTAGATACCATCAAACTATTTAAACTTATAGATTGAATAAAGCTATAAATTGAATTGTTAAAACTAATTTATTGAGAATCAAATCTAATAAATTTTGACTTCATATTGCATACTTGTTATAAATATCTCACTAATCCAACCATACATTTTATATATGTTAAAAAATATATAATTGTGATCCCCATAGTTTTTCACTATATCTTGACATGGATCTCCTTCAACTAGATCAATTAAAAACTATTTGTAATGTTGGAGGAAAATGGATTTAATATTATTAGAGTTATCATGGAACTACCTCTCTTGATCAATGATGGATATTATCCACTCTCGAGAATGTAAATATGTTCGAGATAACTAAAAAATAATTTGTATCCCTTATATCCTTTCATCCAATGTAGCCTATCTCTTAATTGATATCCTCTACCACAATTAATTTCAAATCTTCTAATTTTTATTTCAACGGAAGCAACCACTCATTGTAGAAAAGTTATTAGTAAGTGCTAAAGCCAAAACAAGTTTTTTTTTTCTATTTGGATCCATATTTTTTCTCCATTCTAGATCTATTTCTAGCCATATTCTTATTGTAAGATCATACTAAGGTAGTGCAATAGATTTAATCGCATCATTCCACAATTGTGATTTTAATACTTGGCTCATATTGTATACCCACCTCCCAATGGTCTTGGAATGGATGCATTTAGATGGAGAAGGATTTCAAAAGGCTCATGGTACTTGTGGACCCCTCAAAGGCATGATATATAACACATGAACTTTATTTATGAAATTTGGTCTTTTGTTGTTGGCTTCTAGTATGAATATTATCTATAAGGTGGAATTGTTAGTTGAGACTCTCAATCTTCCATTGTTGGTTTCTAGTGTGAATTATACAATATGCTCTCCAAACTGTATTGCAATGTTTCTAGGTGGGTATACATAGCTAAAAGGAAATGTTGTTATGCCTCGTGACCTTCCTTGTGCAAGTATGAATAAATATTTGAGTAGGCTATTTTTATTTTAATTTTGCAAGAATATGTTTATCTAGTTCGGCAGTCTTCGACTTCACCTAAGTGGGTGGCAGCCGCGTAAGAAACTGTCTGGGGTGATGGACCCTAGAAAGGGTTGCATACCCACTCTTCTAGTATGTAATTTTGTATGGGTCACATAATGCTTATGAATAGAGGTTTGAGTTTAGCGTGTATTTGTGGTGTTGTGTTACTTTTGTGTTGGAGTAGATTCCTCCTTGAAAGTCTTATGAGTGAACCTTTGGTTGGTCAGTCAATGAGTTGGAGCAGCTCAAGTTGTCGAACTACGGTGCCTCTATGAATTATATACGTAGGCAAGGCCATCAAGTGATGAGCCCCCGAGGCATTAGGTCGGGCCCCTAGGACTGTTCTCCTGAGTCTTGTTTGAGATTTATCGTTTATTTTTGATAACTTAAAAACTACCATTGATATATATAGCTTCTCTTAGTGATCATGTGCTAACTATCTTTGATCTGATGTGTGTGCCAAGTCATGTAGACCTTTCAGTTATGTGTGTGTTCTCTGGGGTTTGCATGACGGGCGTTACAACTTGGTATCAGAGCCAAGGTTGCAGCACTGGGATCTTTGGGTAATGTTACAACCATGTTTAGTTGTGGTGAGTCATTGTGTCAATACAGATATAGTTCTACCCTTGTATCATTTGGGTGTAGATGGGCATGTTGAGTCTTAGCTTGTTGAGGGTGAGAGTTATGTTCAACATTCTCTTGTGTCTCTTAACTTCGAGTTTGAGTGAGGTCAAGGTGATTTTGAAGTTAGTTATATTGTCTTATCTTCGTGCATCTTCTCTTTGGGTGTATGTTTGTTAACTTTATATTATGTGAATTTTTATTTATTTATTTATTTTTCCTCATTCTACCTCTTTTGACGTATGTGGGCGTTGATTGTATTCTATGTGATTTTAAGACTATGTGCTGAAAATTCATTATGAGTAATGAAGGGTAGAAATAGAAATAGATAAACGAATGACTTTAGTGTTATCCTATATTGAGATTGCGTGTATTTTTATTGAATTATACTATATAAGTATAAAAGTAATGTAGTATAGTATAATCGTACTGTCATGTAGTGATCCATTAAAATAATTATGATGGTTCCTTTACAATTGGTGCAAGTGAGTGACTTGATCATGTAACATGTATGAAATATTGTTTAGGGTGAATCTTCAAAATTAATTTAACAAACTTATTTTTAGTGTGTGCCTTGCAAAGAAAACTTCTTCTTCTCCTTGTGTTTTTGGATGCATAAGTTTTAAGGGAATGCTCTAGGAGTACATTGGTTATTAAATTCTTACATATGCTAGTTAATTTTAAGTTTTATAAAAAGAAGTTGTGCGTAACAAGTTTAGGAATAAATTTGAGTTTTCAAAATTTTCTTCATAAGTATAAATTCATAGGTGAAGTTGATCATATATTATTTGCACTAGTATATAGGAAAAGAAAAATATCTTATTGAATTGAATTTCGTAGAGTGCTAGAAGTGTGGTAAGAATGTTGTATTGCATGAGTGTGATTAGGTGTATGGGTAAAACAATCTCCTATGTGTTTTCATGAAGTAAAAATTTAAATATTTTGATTTTATAAAAGTATTGTACTTAGATGGTGTTTAAAGGCCTTGTGTTGATCAAATAAATGTTTTACCTTAGGAGAAAATGTGATGATGTATGTTTATTTAATGAAATCTTGAATTAATACAAAATTAATGTGTTGTGGGGTGTGATTGATTGACGATTCTTCTTAATTGTTATTGAATCTAGTATCTAAATAAATGGTAATGTTTTGGGTTGAAAGAAAATGCATTTTGACATGTATGTGATGTGTTTCTATGTTAAGTGCACTCTCCCCTGCAAATGTAAATGATATAACTTGGGTGAAATGTTGTTTCATGACATGGAAATAAAAGTTTCTTTATGCGTGTATTATTATGAATGATGGAAGCAAACATGAATTCTATAATTGAAAGACATTGATGTTTATCTCTCGTAAAGTGTATGATGTAGTAAATGGTGATAAAAATATTTTTCTTGTGAATCAAGAAGATTATTAAGTGATTTAAAAAAATAGAGTATATTTGTCTAGGAGAAAGCGGGTGAGAATTGTTTAGGCTTATGGTATTAATTCTAGCTTTAAGGGAGTTGATAAAATTGATCTTCAAACTTGAGGAAGAGAATAATGTTGATATTTAAGAAATTGTAAAAGTGATTAAAGAGTTTATAATTTTAGCAGAAAAGTATGGAGGATGTACTTGTTTTTGATATGTGGCATCAATCATGTATGTGCATATGAGAATAGGGAAAATTTGTTTTCTATAATAGTAGGTATGAATGTACTCTTTGTTTTGTGGAAACCAGTAATTGTGCAATGTTTGTGCATTGTGTTAAACCCGTGCTTGCTTTGTGTGCCCATGGGATGGTGATACTGTGTACCCGTTCATAGAGACTATATTGTATTTGTTGGTGTGGAATTAACCATACCATTATGTGTGCTTGTATGTTTGTTACCTGATTGAGGGCCAACCCACGTGTGGTTGAAAATCTATACATATAAGAGTAGCCAAAAGCTAGTTTCATGAATTCTTTTCTTTTGGTTCTCTAGTCCCTCAATCTGTGAAGGGGTAGTAGCAGCCACAAAGTTCCTTAGGCGGAGTGTGTAGCATATGCATATTGCGAAGCAGAGTATTCTTAGCTCAACCGATCTTGAGGAAATGTACTCACTACTTCCCCTTATGATGGATCAGGGTACTTGATTCATATGTGCTAGCCTAAACCCCACAGTTTTGAGTATAGCAGCATTGGTTGTTAGTATTTGTCTGGCCGTCTATAAGGATGTGGAGCTGACATTAGTGAGTGAACCTCGTCCGTATGAGAGGTGAAGCTCGAGTAGCCCCATATTGATATGCCCATATATGTATTGCATACACCGTATTTGCACATGTTCTGATATGATGCAATGGATACGATGTCACACCCCACTGATGTTCTGACACAGTGCTGGTGATGATGCCATGTTGTTGATGGTAGCGAGCTAGGCTCGATGACATAATGCCATGTGCTTAGACACGTGATGGTGCACTATGAGATGTGCTATGATAGCCTACTTGTGTGATGAGCGTAATGGGGCCTCACACATTTGTAGAGGGATACTCATGTTTTCTTTTGACAGTGTTTGGGTCGGTTAGCATATGGGTAGGTCCTAGCCATGTATACCTCTGGCGACGGCGAGTACCTACGTGTGCCTTTTCCACGAGGTATCGCTATGCGGGGTGTGTCTAGCATGTGCCTACTTCCGCGGAGCCACGGACACACTACCATGCGGCATACGACCAGTGCGTGCCTTCTCCAGCTGGTATATGACCATGCCGCATTGCGATGCGATGCAGGATGGAGGCCGAGGTGCACATCCTATGCGGGCAACCAAGGAGTGCGTGGGCCACTTGGTTAGTCCATGTCGCGTGACGACGCGAGGCAGGGTGTAGCCGAGGAGCACACTCTGGGTCATGTGGATGGCATGCTCACTCTGCACCACATGAGGGCTATTGTTATAGCCGGACGATGTTCCCTCCTTCCTCGTTTGGTGGCTATTATCTAGTCACGCAGTGTTGTATAGTGTAATTTCTAAGATTGTGAACTTTCTTTATAATTATTGATGATTTTCTAGTGATTGTGAAAGCTGACACCTTGTTATATTTGATTGTGATGGTTTAGCTACACCTTGTGATCTTATTTTCTCGTAGCCCTCATGGTTACATTTGATTTAGTGTTGAAATTGTGCACATTTATTTCTTTCTTGTTGAAATTAAATTTTTGTTTTCTTTTAATTATGTTTTTGGTGGCTAAACTAATTTATTCTTATTGTTTTCGAGGTCGGCTATGTGTTGTATTGTGATTCCTCTCCAAGGACGTACAAGGCAGACTTGGTGAGTGTATACGAGGAAGTAGACACAGGGAACCTTGAGGATGGGGGTACGTGAGACTATTTTATAGCTAGGACCCACTACCCACCTATGTGTGATGACTATCTCTTGGAGGCTAACCACCTTGTACAACAAGAGATGAGTCATAGTGGTCTTGTTTGGATGGTCTCGCCACGTGTGTGTGGCCTAACACCATCAAGCCACTGAGGGTGAGGTATAGTTTATGTGAGATGGATTTTGGCTCTTGGCTCATGGATTATGCATTGTGGATTAGTATGCTGCTTTTCGACGCCCAGATGGACCCTTGTGTAGCCTTGTGTTGTGTGTTCCCAGTGATGTGACTGTGTATATATGTGTTAGAAGAATATTTCTTATATTTTGTGCCTATTGATGTAAAAGAGGGATAACCATGTTGTTTTAAATGTGGGTATATTGTGACTATGTGGAATAAAATAGATTCGATATTATTGAGAATCATAAATTTGTGACTTAAAATATGTTACTGAAAACATGATATGGTGTGTATTTTGTTAATTTCAAGTAATCATTTGATGTGTTTTACTTCTATGATATTTTGAAGATGTTTGTTGTGTAAATGAAAAATTGAGTTAACAAGAGTACTTGCTTTGTTATTAGTGCTGAAACCAAGTATGTTATTGTAAAAGATGTAAGGAATTATAAATAAAATTAGTTAATAAGATATTATTTTCAAATGTGAAGCCGGATAGTGATTCTAATTGCAATGATTCAGAAAGAGGGTGTACATCAATTATAGATTAGAGAAATTTTGGTACTAATGTGGTTATGTTTACATTTTGAGCCATGTGACTTCCAGGAGTAAGTCGAGTTTTATGGGGGAGGATGTAGTACCCCTCCATTCTCACCTAGGATGTGCAGGTAGTCTGACTAAGGAATCAGAAGAGGAAGATGGGACAAGAGCTTCCAATGGTATTTTATATGTTGTGATTGGATTAATTAAATAAGGGTAATATTGTTTATTAAAATGTTAGATTAAATTGTATTTAAATATTTAAATGTTTTATTTATTTTTAAAAAGTCATGTATTTTATTAAATGTTAATTAAATATTAAATAGTGTTTATTATTTTAATCAATTATTTTATTGAGGATAATTGTTTAGAATAAATTATTTAAATTAAGTAGATAATGTGCTTTGCAAGTAAAGTTGTAAAAATAGAAATTAAAACAAAAAGTATTGAAAATAGAAAAATAAATAAATAAAAGAATGAAAAAGTTGTGTGAACGAATGAGAATTGAGATTTAACTGAAAAATTTGCTTTTAAAGATATAATTTCTTTTATTGATGATTTTTAGAGCTTTTGTAATAGAATGGTATTATCTTTTATTTTAATTAAAAATTTTGGGAGTTTTTGGACACATAGAGGATTATGGAGACAAAAAGCTCAACAAGTAAATTTTTGCTTTGCAAACTACTCTTTGGTAAAATAAAAAGAAAATAAAATAAAGGAAATGCAAAAAAAAGACTTGCAGGAAAAAGTTCTTGGCGGATGATGGTTTTGCACTTCTTTTGGAAGATGAAATCTTTGGAGAAAGCTTGGGAATCGAAATACGAAGGCTCAACTTCAATCTTCATCAATTCAAGCTTGAGAATCCAGGTTCTTTATTTTAAATGTTTATTTAAATTGTGTTGTTAAAAGATTATTTGTACAAAATTGTAGATGTTTATTTTGATTTGGTGAAATTATAAAAAAAATAAAAAAAAGGAATTAGATAATTTGTTTACAGACATTGAAATATTGTATGTTAATTTGTTGTAAAATTTTAAAAAAAATCTTTGTAGAAGGATTGTGAAAATCTTAGATCCTCTCTAAGAAAATGAATTTAAAATGGTAGAAAATTTGAAAAGAAAACAATAAATAATTTAAAAAATCTCACATATAATTTAGAAAACCTCTGTAGGATTGAAAAAAAAAAAGGAAATCCTCTGATAAATTAGAAAAAATGAAATCCTATGATAAAATAAAAAAAGGAAATCCTCTGATAAATTAGGAAAAATGAAATCCTATGATAAAATAATAAATATTTTCCTGTAGAAAATAGCAAAGACATAGGGTCACTAAATTTATCATAACTCACAATTTACGAACTGGGTATGGCTAAATTTTTTATGTGTTAAAATAATTAATGGCGCACCTTCAGTAAAAATTGTAGAAAGACCCAGATTCGAAAATAAAAGTTATACAAGTCGCAATACACTAGTTTTATTATTAGCATTGTTTGAATATAGTAAATTATTTTAATGTATTAATTAATAAGTATTTATATATATGTTTAATTATATGTATTATATATATTTAAATATATTTTTTTAATTGGTTATTTTGATAGAATAGATATTTTTAAAAGAAAATAAGTCTTAATTTATTGTATAGTTTATATCAAAACAATTGTAATTGGTTATATTGGAGGTTGGAATCTTTTAATAATCATATTAATTTAATTCTTGGATCTTTGGTTTTAGTGAGAACTCTTAAATGATTTCACTTATGGATTTTAGAATTTCCCAACTAAGAAATATCTTGATAAAATAGAAATCATTTTAGATTCTTTCTTATGTGGACTTAGTAGGTATGGTTTATTAAATTAAAATCAGTATATTATTGGTTACTTGGTTTTTATAATAGGCCTGTGTGATATTCATTTATTGTTGGTTTAGAAAATTCATCGTTTAGGTTATGATGTGATAAACCTAGCTTATTATCCATTACCATTACTTGATATACTTATACCAATTAGAATATCTACGAACTCATATTTATTCATTGCAATTATTAATATTGGAACAATAACTGATAGACTATAGTTTTAGATAGCTTTCAGATTTTTATTTTTATTTTTAATAAAATGGGTAAAAACTTTATTGAAAATCAAAGAGCAATAATACAAAGGAAGCCAAGGACCGAAGTCCCAAGGAGAAACAAGTACAACAAATCAACTAAGAATAAACAACCAACACCATCATCTGTCACCACTCCCAGCCCTATCAGCAACAAGAATATTCGTTAAATCAAGACGAAGCTCCTGTGGAACCAACTCCCACTCCTCAATTCTCCAACCCTCAACATGCTCAGAAGCCCATTTCGCCAAACAGTCAGCTGCCCTATTCCACTCTCGTGGAATATGGACAAAAGTCACAGTTTCCATCAAAGAACTAACCCGCAAAATTTGTTGCACAACCCTAGCCAGCTGCCAGTTGACATCTGTCACTTTCTGCTCAATAAGCAGATTGATCAAAATCTGGGAATCAGATTCACAAACAATCTTTCTCCATCCTAAAGCATAAGCTCTCTCAAGAGCGTCAAGAATAGCCAACCCTTCCACCAGGTTGATGGTCTGTGTCCCTTCATAGATCGAAAAGAGGAAGATCACCGAGCCCAAAGAGTCCCTACCAATCCCCCCAATACCCGTCGGTCCAGGATTGCCCCTTGAAGATCCATCAGTATTGATCTTCAAGACACCATATGGTGGAGGTTGCCATTTGCCATCTCTATCAATTTTTTGCTTCTCCCGTCATCCTCTACAAGCCCTTGCCAAGGCCAAAGACGACCCCTAAATCCCTAATCTCTCTACCAACTCTGTATCCCTTTCCACCAAAGGGAATTCCACTTCACACCTACCTTCCACTGTCTCTTGAACCATGCCTAATAGTCTCTACCAAATTTTTTGTAACAACCTTCGTTCTCCACGAAATATCCTTCGATTGCGTTCCAGCCAAATCTGCCACAATAAGAAGATAGGCCCCACAAACCACACATCCTGCAAAAAGGAGGCCACCGAAGGGGGTCGACCCATCCCCTGCCAAAAATCAATCAAGGAGGATGCATGAACACAAGGAGTTTTCCAAGCACCCCACCAAAAATGCCAAAATTGGAGGGCAAAAGAGCAACGAAAAAACAAGTGAGTAGAGTCCTCCTCATTAGCCCCACACATAACACAAATAGAAGGACCCTGGAAACTTCTCTTCCGAATGTTATCCCAAGTCAAACACTTATTCCAAGCCAACATCCAAACAAAACAATTACATTTTGGCCAAGAAAGCTTGCTCCAGACCTTCTTCCACCACTGAATTTCAATCCCAACCAACCTATGAGACAATAACACACTATAACCAGAGGCTACAGTATAGGTCCCCTTAGGATTGGGGGACCAGGCAAGTATGTCATCATCTCGAAGAGAGCTACATCTTCTACTAGAGAGGATACTTTGCAGCACAACATAATCTTCCTGTAAACCAACGTCTGGCCACTCATCTGGGGACTTCCATGTGGCCATCGCAATATGACCACAGGAGGAAAAGGACTTGAAATCACTCACCCGTGACCAACCAGCCTCAAGAAACCTCTGGCAAAGATTCAAGAAGTTGGGAAATTGGGAGGTGATGGGAGGAAAACCATCCCAAGAATCAGTCCAGAACTGGACCTCTGTCCCCTTCTTGCAGATCCAAAATAGTCCTTCCTTAATAAGCCCAGCCCCTTTTTTGAGGGTGCCCCATATCATAGAACCCTTCCCCACAAGGGGGTACCTAGAAATATCAGGTTGAAGGATCCCAGGGAGATACTTTTGAGAAAGAACCTTGGCCCAACTCTTATCCTGCTCCTTACACCACCGCCAATACAGTTTAGCAGCCAAAGCCTCCCCAGTTAAAGCCGATTGCCTCAAGCCTAATCCACCATAATGTTTCAGACTACAAACAACCTCCCAATGAACCGGACTCCATTTGGAGGACTCCAAGCAACCAGCCCATAAGAATTGCCTTGCTAGAGAGTTAAGGTCCTTAAGAAAGCCCATAGGGGCAACCTGGAGCATGCATCTATAAATGGACATAGCCTGCACTACTGACTTAATCAACTGGACCTGACCAGCAAAGGATAACCATCGATGTGTCCAGTGATTAACTTTTTCCCAAAATTTATCCAAAATGATCTGCCAAGACTCCCTAGGCAGTCTACTCACCGAGATGGGGATGCCAAGGTAAGTCACAGGGAGAGTCCCGATCTGAAATCTCAAGGTTTGGGAAATCCGCTGCTGAATGGAGCCCAGAGTGTTGAAGAAAATGGAAGACTTGCCCTCATTAATTTTTTGACCAGAGGCAACAAGGTAAACATCTAGCATCCTTCTAAAATTAGAGGCCTCTCGCATTGTTGCCATCCCCATCAAAGCAGTATCGTCCACAAATTGCATGTGAGTTTGTGGAGGTAAGGTGCCACCCCACCTCCAACCTTGAATGAGACCAGACTCCACACTCCGTTTAATCCATCTCCCCAAACCTTCAGCCAAAAGAATGAACAAGTAAGGGGAAAGAGGATCACCTTGACGAAGCCCCCTAGAAGCACCAAATAGCTCAGAGTGACTCCCATTGATAAGCACAGAGAAAGAGACAGAAGTGACACAACTCAAAACCCATTGAATCCATTCTTCAACAAAACCAAAAGCACCAAGAACCCGCTGAAGGAAGGACCACCTAACTCTGTCATATGCCTTAGCCATATCCAGTTTGATAAACATCGCTTTTTCTTTAGAGCTAGCCATAGAGTGGATGACCTCAGTTGCGATAACAATCCCATCCAGAATTTTCCTACCAGCAACGAAACCACTTTGTTCTTCGGAAATCAACTCCTCAAGCCCCTTTTTCAATCTGTCAGCAATAAGTTTAGAAATAATTTTATAAACTACATTGCATAAAGAAATGGGCCGAAATTGGCTCAGTCTATCAACCCCATCACTCTTGGGAATAAGAGCCAGAAAGGTAGCATTTAGGGCCCTTAGCATCTGTTTATTTTGTTGAGATTCTTGAACCACAGCCAGGAGGTCAAGTTTGATGATATCCCAAAATTCTTGAAAAAACTCAATTGGGAAGCCATCAGGACCAGGCACCTTCCCTTTCTTCATATTGAAAACAATCCCTTCAAGCTCATCAAGTGAAATATCACTCATGAGTTGTCGATTCAAATCCTCAGACATAAGAGAGGGGATGCAAGAGAGAATCTGCGCTTCCTCCGGAGACCCCCCTTGTGAGTCTTCCCTAAAAAGAGATTCAAAGTACTGCACCGCTTCCCTTGAGATTTCCGGAAAGGAGGAAAGATGGTCTCCCTTGTCATTCACCAAACCAGAGATAGTATTTCCATGACGCCTGGCTTTCACTAAATTGAAAAAGAAAGCTGTATTTTTATCCCCTTCCTGAAGCCACTCAATGCGAGCCTTCTGTTTCCAAAACATTTCCTCTCGCAGTTCCCATTCTTCAAGAGTTTTCACCGCTTGAGCCTCCTCCTGAAGCAACTCAACCGTCACCCCATCCTCCCTTAACCTCCTCGTGATACCATCCAAATCTTCCTGAGCCATCGCCTTGGCATGGAAGACATTCCCAAAGTACTGACGGTTCCACCGTTTGAGCTCAAATTTAACATATTGAAGTAATTTAGCAAATGTATACATTGCCGTACCATAGGCTGGTCTACCTTTCTTCCACCATTCCATCACGAAGGCATTCAAAGAAGGGTCCCGCAACCACATAAGTTGGAACCTAAAAGAGGGCATACGAGGCACACGAGCTGACTCAGTAGCAAGCTTAATAGGCCAATGGTCAGATCCTCTCCAATCCAAGATCTCAGAGCAAGATGACCAAATCCCTCCAACCCAGTAGCAAGAAACCAGAAATCGATCCAATCTTTCTGTAATGCAGAAATCACCAACCCGACAATTATTCTAGGTGAACTGACCATTGTTGGGTTTGATATCAACAAGATTCAAGGTACTGATATTGTCTCGAAGAAGCATTGCAGAGGGCTCCAACCTTCCAGTACCACCACGCTTCTCATCCAATTCACAAATAGCATTGAAATCTCCACCCATAATCCATGGATGAAAAGGCATCATGCTACGGATAAGCCTAATATGGGACCAAAGACCTTGTTTACCTTGAAAATCAGTAGGAGCATATATATTGGTAAATAGAATAACCTTCCCTGTCTCAAAACTAGAAGCAATCATAGACATAGAGGATTTAGAAGAAATCCACCAAAGAGGTCGGATTCTTTGAGGATTCCACAAACATGCCAAACCCCCAAAAGCTCCATGAGCTCCAATGCATTGGCACTCCCCCCTCCTCCACAACTTAGGTGCCAATCCATGCATATTCTCAACAGATAACTTTGTCTCCTACAAAAAGAAAACATCAGGACCTTGCCTTCTAACTAAATCATGAACTGCTTTTTGTCTAGGGCCGTTGTTCAAGCCCCGTACATTCCATGACAGAACAATCATTTCAAAGGGCTTGAAAAAAGAGAATCCAAGGTCTTTACTGACCCTGACTCCACCAAATTCTCGCCTGCCAATTTAATCTTTTCCACATCCCTTTTTCTGCCAGGTTTAACAAATTTCTCTGCCCCACCCTTCTTAATATCTTTCTGCAAAATTCCCAGCTTGGGAGGGGGCTTGATCTTCTTAGTCAGGTCTGCATTAATGTTCTTCTCCGGGAGAGAAGAATCCTCACCTACTAAAGTGGCAATGGCTGAGGGTTCCTGCACCTCGGAAGCCACCAGCTGTTGATCAGCTACCCTAAGCATACAATCATCCCTTTGAGCCTCCAAAGAAGAATCTAGAACCAAATCCTCCTGAGCTAATCCCACAAGCCCCTGATCAAGGTTGATCAACCCTGGGTTCACCTCTTGTTGGCTGAGCTCATCCAAAACCTCAAATCTGTTAAAGATACCTTCATCCTATCTTTCTTTAAAAGGCCTCTTTTGACCCCTATTCCGATTTCGAGCCTTGACCGGAGCAAAGCCATCAGAAGCACCTACCTCATTAGGAGGAATGCTCTTCCCCTTATCTATTTTAGGAAGATTGCTAGCAGGTTGTGATGGCTACGACTCCACAGGCTTGTACCTTGGACATTTCCGCTGCAAATGGCCATATTCCCGACAAAACTGACAACAAAAGGGGAGAGTTTCATAGTCTAATTGCTACACCCAAGAATAAGGGCCCGCACACATATCTATTGCATCCGGCAAAGGCCTACTTAGATCAATCTCAACACAAATGCATGCAAAATTCATTACTTTTCTACCCAAAGTTTGCGATGAAGTCCCAACTGGTTTTCCCAGCACTGAGGCCAAAAGGTGCAACACATCCTCACGATAGCATTCCACGGGGAACCTCGGTAAACGAACCCACACAGGGACACGATTTGGAAGCTCCTTAGCGGGGTTAAATCCTGCATGCCATGGCTTGATAAATAGCCCTACCTTATTATGAAAATAAGAGCCTCCCTCAAATACCTTATTGCGATCAGCAATGCAATTAAAAGAAACCATGAAATAATTGTTTGCCAGCAATATTATCTCCATTTACCCCTCCGGCTCCCATGTCCTTCGGGCCCAAACCTCCAAAAATTGTAAAGAAACCCTCATCCCCAAAAATTTACAATATAAAGAATGAGCTGAGTAATACTCAACATCTTCAGCAATCATTTCAGATGGAACAACCAGTTTTGGCCTCTCCTTGCACCTCTCGAGACATCCGTTAATCTTCGTGATTCTCATGCCATTGGATAATCCTGTATCAACATTCTTTGTATTCCGAGCAAACAGATCATTATCAAAGGTCTTCATCCCTTGATTTGAAAATTGTGAGCCAATAGCTGCCCAGAAATCCAAGTTAGGGCACCCCACTGATGTCTCACCCTTCGAAGCCATCAAGCCCTAGGAAAAACACACAATTGCTGCACCAAGGGAAGGGTAGGGAAGCCCTCCCCACACCCTTGCACTGAGCACCACACCAACCACCAAGCACACACACCTCAAACCCTTCCCACCCGCACAGCAAAGAGAAGGAGCTAAGAACCCGAGTATAGAAACCATCCCACGCACACCCCACACGCCAGGAAGAAGATGCACACCCCATCGAACACCACCACGCAGCACAAAGGCCGCAGCAGATACACCTCCCAGGCAGACGCCTCACCACAAAAAGCAAAGAAGGCAGGGAGAATCAAGCAACAACCGCGTGCCTTCAAGACACAAGAGCAAGCAGAAAAGAAGACAAGACCCCAGGACGAGCACAGAAAAACCCCCCCAGACAGCGCACAACAGAGAAACAGCCAGAACGAGCTAGGGCACGGATGCCCTAGCTCGGCTCCCGAGCACGCAGACCAAAGCCATCGTCGTATCCTTCTTCCAATTCCCAGATAGCTTTCAGATTCAACCTTATTAATTGCATATATTATATTAGTTCAATTTACTAGCTATACATGGGTTCTAAAGATGATTGATTGATATGTTTAAGGGAATGTTAGTTAATAGGAGCTAAAAAATAGTAAAGGATAACATAGTTCAAGTTTAGATTACTGTCTTGATTATAATTGTAAATGGTACTATCATATAATTCAAATGTTGATATTATATTGTTGAATTCTCATTTTGAATGACCCTTGAAATGTTTTCATACATTAATCATCAATTTGTATATTATAAATTGATATCGTTGAATGTTTAAGTTTTAAGTATTGGTTATTGAGTAGTGTTTGACTAGTGATAAGGAGTTGATATCTATTGTAAGTTTACCTATACTAACTGTTTGTTTGTTAACCAAGAATGATGTGAAATCACTATTTTCTTTCACGGGGGATAGCTATAATATATATAAGTATATGTTTTATCGTGAGCTATCTAGCTAAAAGGAAATGTTGTTATGCCTCGTGACCTTTCTTGTGCAAGTATGAATAAATATTTGAGTAGGCTATTTTTATTTTTATTTTGCAAGAATATGTTTATCTAGTTCGGCAGTCTTCGGCTTCACCTAAGTGGGTGGTAGCCGCGTAAGAAAATGTCTGGGGTGATGGACCCTAGAAAGGGTTGCATACCCACTCTTCTAGTATATAATTTTGTATGGGTCACATAATGCTTATGAATAGAGGTTTGAGTTTAGCGTGTATTTGTGGTGATGTGTTACTTTTGTGTTGGAGTAGATTCCTCCTTGAAAGTATTATGAGTGAACCCTTGGTTGGTCAGTCAATGAGTTGGAGCAACTCAAGTTGTCGAACTACGGTGCCTCTGCGAATTATATACGTAGGCAAGGCCATCGAGTGATGAGCCCCCAAGGCATTAGGTCGGGCCCCTAGGATTGTTCTCCTGAGTCTTGTTTGAGATTTATCATTTATTTTCGATAACGTAAAAACTACCATTGATATATATAGCTTCTCTTAGTGATCATGTGCTAACTATCTTTGATCTAATGTGTGTGCCAAGTCATGTAGACCTTGCAGGTATAGGCATTGGGAGCAAGGACTTGTCAATAAAATAGAATGTAAGAGGTATGTTAAGCTGACCTAAGTAAGTAAACTCTATTGCCAAAGTTAGTAATTCACTTCTATCTTTTCTTGTAGCTTGTGTGATCATTGAATATAGCTATAGGTAGTGAATTGTATTGTTTTAAAAAAAAAATTATTTGCTATGTGTGTGTTCTCTGGGGTTTGCATGACGGGCGTTACATCCATATATTTGTAAATTTTTCTTAATATAAAAGCATATTTTATTTCATTAAAATTAACCTATCTATTCCATGTTACAAAAGGATGCTCTTATTTTAAATTATAAGTATGTAATTCAAAATTAATTAGTAATTTTCAAGATAGAGTACACACAATTTCTTTAGTTAAAATAAAATAATATTCTTATTTCCATGTGAGAGTTATGTAGAATGGTAGTTTGATGTCTCAAAAATATTTATTTCATATATACTAAATTTTTATCATTACATTATGAGTGAATCATCTCAATTATATATCCAAGCACATCAAAAATTTATAGAGTGGAAAGAAAAATAATCACACATTTATCATATTTTTGTAAGGTGTTCGAAAAGACTAAAAGTTTCCCTAGAAAGAACTAATTAAGGAATAAAAAAAATGGAAAGTGTCTACCTCATTGTATGTTGACCTTTCCCATATAAAAAGATCATGGAAATGCTAAATGAGTTGATATAAGAATTTTTAAGAATGAAGGCACAAAATTCATAACACTAATCCTAAAAGCAACAAGAAAGGCAATGAATAAAATCTTCCTAGTTATTTTGAAAGAAACTTTAAAAGGTTCTAAATCCCCTTCACATCCCTTTCTAAATGAAGATAAAATAAATAAGTTACCAAATATTTCTTAGAGTTTAAGGTGGAGATTTTAATATGATTTGAGAATAAATAAGATAAATTAGATGAAATCAAGTTTTGTTGTAAAGGTGATGAATTTTGGGGGAATAAGATGAAAATAATTTTGAACCTAGTTGACTCATTAAATGTCAATAAGATAGATTTTAAAGGGGCTTTATTTAAAATATGTAATAGTTAGATATGCACTAATACATTATATTCTCTATTAGATAGTTATTTCTTTCATAAAAATTTCTTACAATCTTATAATTTATTAATAATAGTGATGTGTGCATCCCTAGACACTCTTTGATAACCACACTATTAATGTTTCTATTTTTACTAGAGGATACTCTAATTGAAAAGCATGTAAAGAGGAAGGGTTAGTTAACCTTGATATTAATGCAATGAAAGGTGGGATTATCTTGATGGTATCAAAGTTATCTTAAAGATATATTGAAGGTTTTTCTTCTATGCTTGAACACATTTAGTGAAATATAATGAATATGTGTTATCCTAGAAAAATATGTATAGCATTAAGGATAAAATTTAGACTTTAAGTTGAAAGAAAATGTCAAATATTTAGAATAAAAATGGTGGGGATGGAATACAATCTTCAAGAATCTCCTTGTTAATTAATTGCAATAATAAATGATTAAAACTAAACACGAATGGATATGTCACTAATAATTTTTAGATAAAATGACTAAAATTAGAGCCAAGATATCTTAGTTCAAGTATCAGGATAAAGGTATCAAATTCTTATTCAATGTAAACATAACCGAGTTTGATAGATAAAAAGTTGGCCCCATTAATACTAGGGGAGAATTGTCTAATGAGATTAATTTGACGCTATTCAATTTTTAGAAGTTAGAACCCTAACATTTATATGACGCTTGTAAAATAGAACCTTATTAGGAAGAGTACGAGAGGAGAAATGAACCCATAATAATTATACTTATACAAATAAAAATAATAATAATGTTTAACCATTTCAAAATGTTAAATTTGTTTCACTATTGTGATCGATAGCTAATTTGTACAAAGAGGCTACAATTTATAGGGAAATGAAGACTACATAAGAGGAGAATTTATTATCATAGTAGCTTGGTTGTAGTTGTTTCTTTAGCATTAACTATTTTCTCTTTTTTCTTTTGTTGTTGAATATTTTATTTATCTCTTAAAACTTATCAATGGTACTTGATAGATTCATAATGATTATTTTCTTCTTTTTCAATTATTATCATCTTAGAAGGAATACCATTTCAATTTAGAGTAGGGAGAAATGTATTTTTCTTTTAAAGTATTTAAAATATTATATTTATTTGATGGTTCCTTCTTTTAACCTCTTGCACTCCTTGGAAAAAATTATCCAACCACTTGAATCTCCTTACATTAATCAATTTACTTCTATGATTTATATATGTGTTTTTAGTGATTTACTCTTTATCCTTTCAATTTATTCATGATATACTTTAATATAGTTATAACAAGTATATAATAGTTTTTCATAATTGGATATGCCTTAAGAAACTCTTTAAATGTGAAATTATTTGATGAGGGAAGATATAAATTAAGGTTATTCTTTCTTACTTACCTCATGCTCATCCATATTTTTTGTCCATAAATATCTCAAATCAAATTGGATTTTGCAAAGAGGATAGCTATATTTTAAAATAAATTGGATATGCCTTAAATTGGATAGCTATAAATTGGATATGCCTTAAGAAACTCTTTAAACGTGAAATTATTTGATGAGGATAGCTATAAATTGGATATGCCTTAAGAAACTCTTTAAACGTGAAATTATTTAATGAGGGAAGATATAAATTAAGGTTATTCTTTCTTACTTACCTCATGCTCATCCATATGTTTTGTCCATAAATATCTCAAATCAAATTGGATTTTGCAAAGAGTATTTTAAATATTCCCTCTTAGTCAAAGTCATTTATTTCTTTGTACAAATTTAAAATTGATTTATGCAATTTAATTTTTAATAGTTTTAACATGGATATATGAAGAATAGTTTTAAATATATATACAATAAAGTGGACATATTTTTATATTTTCCTAATACTAGAAAATTTAATAATACCTTCATTCCTTCTAATCCTAATAGAACTATTTTATTATACATTTCATTCAAACAATCTAGTTTCTTTCCTCTAAATTTATTCTCCGATTGATACATTTAGTTCACCAACCATTTTTGGAGTAATGTCATAAGACTCAAAGGAAAAATATGAATAATTTTATCTAAGTTTCCATTGTATGCACCCTAAACTTTATATCATGAACTGTTTGATATAATTTCTCAAATAAATTTTTTAATGAACTATTTGATATAATGCCTCAAATAAATTTCCAATAATGTTTTTGATGGAGTATGATAGAAATACTGTTTTTGATATAATGCCTCAAATAAATTTGTTAATGAACTGTTTGATATAGGGAACGCATACAATGGAAACACTATTTCTATCATACTCCATCAAAAATTACCATGAACTATTTGATATAATGCCTCAAATAAATTTGTTAATGAATTTTTTGATATAGGGTGCATACAATGAAAACACTATTTATATCATACTCCATCAAAAATTACCATGAACTGTTTAATATAATGCCTCAAATAAATTAGAGGTGCCCTGGTAGAAATGTATGCAAAATGTGGAAGCATAGACAGGGCATGTTAATTTTTTGACAGAGTAGAAATGTATCATAGAAATAGTGTATGTTGAAAAGGCTTGAGAAAATTTCAAACAAATGCAGTTTCAATTCAACAAATTTGAAAAATTTCGCATTTAGGGTTTCAAAATTTAACAAACAAATGCATTTTGAACTCTACGAAATTTGAATTTGACAAACCTGGTGCTCGATATGCAAGTTGGGTTGATGAACTTTGGAGAGATGAAGTTGAATTTGCGTTCGCCAGAGAGATGAAGTTGAGTTTGTTCGGTGTTTGCATATCACGTTTGCCGTTCACCGTTCGTTGTTCACCACACGCACAAGCACAGGGAAAGCAAAAAAAAGTGAAAAATGACAGTGACAAGTTCATGTTTTTTTATGTCTTATTTGAGGGGGTTTGGTTGAACCCATGTTTGACTGAACCCCTTAAAATATTATTTTTTTGTTTATGTTTTGGGGGTTCGGTCGAACATATAAGGTGGTTCAGCCGAACCATTGAATTCGACTGAACCTATTGAGTTTGGGGAAAGGAAGAAAAATGAAATTTCCTTCCTCATAAAATTTGTAAACCACTATTGTGGTTTGACCACTCTGTAACTAAATGATTCACATTGTCACTACCTTGCATATGGTCACCAAAATCTACTTGTACCACATTAGATTTAATATCATGTTACACTTGATCCTTTGAGCAAGAAGAAATCAGCCCTCGAATTGGACATCCCACATATAATTTATGAGAAAAAGAAAATTCTTGGATGCTACGTGTAGAAGTGATTGCATTAGTTAAAAATTTTGGACCCCAATTTGCAACATAGAATTCCACAAATTCATCAAACTCAATCTTCATTTCAGCCATCTCAATTCTTTTTTTATTTTCATCTATCCCACATATTGGTTAAAAATTTTGACTAAAAAAGCTTGAATCTTGTGCAATATTTTCTTCAAAATTAAAAACCTCAAGAATGGTGGAATTAATTACCTCATCATTCACTGCCTTATCTTTGTGAGCTTCATCAATAAACTAAAACGTTTCAAATTCAGGTTGCACATGAAAAGAAAGAATGCTTGATGATTCACTTACTTCTTGAAGCTAGTTCTTATTTTACTTTCAGTTGCACAATGCATATTAACATCTTGAAAAGTGAATACCTCTATTTCTGATAACTTCCTGAGATATTATTTTCCTGAAAATTGACCTTCCATGTTCATGTTAACTAAATCATTTGATAAGTTTTTATCAATACTTTCAAATTTGAAAGTTTCAACTTCTAGAGCATAAGGAGGCATCAACATCTGTTCACTTTTGTTTAATTTTGGACGGTCTCTAACAATAAATGAATCTTTAGTATTTGTTATAGATGAAGTAGAAGATGTCATGCATATCAATTGTTTACAAGGAGAGTAATCTTCTTCATCATTGCAAGAATCAGAATTATCTTTGTCTATTTCATAGTTAAGGTTATAAATTTCAGCATTAAAAGATTCAATCCTCACATCACCTACTTAATTTTTCTAAAAAAAACTTTGATAAAAAATTGTGAGATTGGAACATTCAATTGTAGGGCGAAAGAGATTTGATGAATTCATCTTTTGAAACCTTGGGGTTTTATACCTTTGAACCATACCATTTTGTGCAAACCTTTCAACTTTATCTTTCTTCCACACCCCAGATAAAATAAAATCATCTTCAATATTAACAACTTCTTGTTTTGCAATCTCAAGATCACTTACCTTACTTCGCTTCAAGAGGAATCCAACATTGGGATGCAATGCTCTAGAGAAAAAGGTCATTTGCAGCTCTTTACTTGGTTGAAGATTATGATGAATCTTTTGTAGACATTTGTCGAACCGTTCTACAAACTCCCTTATAGATTCACCATCTTTCTTTTTGATGTTGAGAAATTGAGATGAAAATGCACATGCATCAACTGCTGGTTTAAATATTCCAAGAAACTTCTTCTTCATGCTATCCCAATTTGTAATGCATCCATCTTCTAGGGATTGAAACCAAATTGCAGCAACTCCAATTAGTGATTCAACAAATAACCTGACAAAGAAATTTTCTTCTCTTACCCCCAAAACACCTCAAGCTATGGTGAAAGCTCGTAGATGATCATCTATAACCTGCGAGTCTTCTCCATTAAACTTTGACAAATGCTTTCTTAAATTTGTAGGCAAGTGCCCAAATTGAGCACACCATGGTTGGGCTGAAACCAACGCCATAATGCAAATTTAAAAAGAATGACTGGAATTTTCTACCAAAAACATTTTCTATGCAAGTTCCGTATTACATAGTCTCCAACCTCCATTTTAAAGGAGGTATTTTTAGATTTCTGAGAAAAGAAAAATACTTGAAAACACAAGAACTTCAATTCTTTCCCAGTAGAGTCACCAAAAATTTGTTAGAAATAGATTGTCCTCTTCAAATAATAAGATACAATGACTCAAATATGCCCAACAATGAAGACACATTAGTTACCAACAACTTTGAAGATCGCTATTGAAATAGCAATCTTCCTCTAAATTTTAGAGGTACAACTCTCTCTTATGATCTTCAATGAATTGGAAAACTGGAAATGAAAATGATGTTTGCTTTTAACCAGAAAGCAAAAAAGGCCAAACCTAATATCAGGAAGAATCCCAATATCAGATGTGAGATATAGATAATAAAATACTAGCACAAAGACCAACTTAACTTGTAAACCACAAGGAATTAAAATAATGAACTCAATATTGTCTGAAAATGAAATCTATCATGAAAAAAACTGCATCACTTATATAAAGATAAGATACTGCATTAAGATGCTCTCAAACACAAAGATTTAAGAACCCATATCAACTTCACAAACTGAATGCACAAAGACAAACAATGATTTCATTCACAGTAATAACAACAAAGTCTAAAATAATATTGAGCTTTCAAAAATGATGGCTTTCCCCATAACACAGATTAGTTACTACAATCCTACAACCTTCAAAGAGGCTCCCGTTTCACAACAAAAATATCCCCCCTTTACATTGAGAATTTACAATATATAGCTTCCCCCTTCCAGAGACCTTTCGAGTCTGTAACTGTCTCTTGATAACTAATTGCATTTTATTGTGAAGACTTTTTGACTCCATCGTAACCTTTGATATTTTCCTGTGGGTATAATCATTTCTTTAAATCCCTCTTAATGCAATTCATCATGTCAAATAGGATAATGCTATAGTGTTCTTGTCTTCTTGAAAAATATCGTCCTCTATATCCGCAAGGATGTCTTCTTAATAAGTAAACAATTCTTGACATCTGAAGTTCACCACAACATGCTTCGACACTCAAATGGTATAACATCGTGGTCATTAGTAGGCGCCTGAACAGCTAACACATATAGGACGAATATTACTTATCAATCCTTTCATAAAATCCTCACAATGGCCTATTTCATCCTATCCATTTCATGCATATTTTTGCTTATGAAGAAGTCATATATTTCAACGATCTCATTTTCCATTAATCGCATACATTTAGGAATCTTAGTTGAGTCTTTAATCCATGTCAAGTGCCCTTTCTACATCGCATCTTTGCTACTTATCATAAGTCATATTGTTACTTCATTCAACCTGTGTTTCAAATGATTTGATGTCATTCTCTAGATCAATGTTCCAAGCTCTCATTTTGATTTATTGTCAATGAAAATTACACATGAAATCTATGCTCGGACCTCTTCAAACGCCTTCGACAATTATCACCTGTAATGTATACTTGCTAATAGATCTTTGCCATCCCTTTGTTAACAACTGTAATGGGTAAGCCAAAATGTCCTTCGAGGAAGTAATGAATTTCAAAACCCATATTGGTATTTGGTGATGGTATTAGTTCGCTAAGCCCTGGCACTTGAGTGGTTCACTGTCTCCTCAACTATGGTAGGATGTTGCAAAGTATTTTCTCCTTTGAATTGATGTAGAGGAGAGTGTTTCATTCTCATCCTATAATGTGTCTTAAAAGTATGCTCTGGGTTTCTTCAAAGCTTGAATCGTTCATGCTCACCTCTATTTATGCAATATTTGGCCTCTGTGTTTACACAACCATGTATCATTTTTTTTTAAATGATTTACTTAACCATTTTAAACGCCACCTTGAGAGTTGGAGTTTAATGAAGGAAATAATGATGAAGCCCAAGGAATTGAAGACTTGGTATCAAAGCAAAGAGGTGGAATAACATTCTGTAATAATATAGAAATTAACTTGTCCATATTTTGTGCGCTTCCCGCCTGCAATAATTGACTCAAAGTTCCCGATACGAGAACTTGTATCGGCCCGCTAGATGGTTTCACTTCTTCTTAAACTGTCGATAACACATTACCTTTTGGTATTTCCTTGTATAGTTGAACTCCATCATGTTATATATCTTTCTGAGGCGGAGAGTTACACAAACGTCTGAAAACACCGCTGATGCTTTATAAAGCCTCTTTGTGTTATAGGAGTCGTCGAGCTTTTATGTGATTGTTGTAACTCTAAGCTGTGAGTTACACATGTTTATGAAATCACTGCCCGTGACACATTTATCATGTAAGCGGGCTTTAGATAGGTTACTCGAACTTATAAAATTACTGCCTAGTTCATCATGGCATGAAATAGTATGCTTTTCCTAGCTCCACCATATGATTTGTTTGATATCTTCCTGTCTTACCAATATGTCTTCTACTTTGTGAAGGCCGAAATCATTCTTCAAGAGAAATAAAGCCCAAATATTTTTTGTGCTTTTTGTCTTTCGTTCTTGCTTGGTAATACATCTTGCCTTTGGAAATGAGATTTGCATGGATATAGTGCACGGAATCGTCTTGCCATCTCTGAAGGATTATCAAAAAGACCGTCTTCAATCTTCCTATCAAAACTTCGGTGAAGCTCATAAGCTTTGATTCACTATCAGTATGTTGTGACAAGACCCCTTCATGGCGAGAAATTCACATTCCAAGCACATCTAAGGCGTTCAATGCTTTGTATACCTATAGCATTCCCAAAGGTTTTGCAAAATGGTCTTCACCTTATGTCCACCAAGGAACTTATATAAGCCACGAGTTGTATCACTGTGGTAATTTATGAGATGGCTTGATAATGCATTTACTATAAACTCAAATGGCATTGAGATAGGGGGGGTATTTTTAAAATTTCAATGATAAAAAATGAGGCTAACACCAAGCACATCAACAAAATTTAATTTTTTTTTATAGGGAATGATAAAAGTGATAAATGATTCCTTACCCTTGAGAGAAGAGGGGTCATCAAATCACAGAAATTCCCACCTTTAGATTTGATAAGAATATGGATAGGTAGCATATTAGACTTTGAAATAATGGGGCTAATAGGGTACACATGGAACATTGCAAGGTGGAGCTTTTAGAGTAAAACTTAACCCTTGGCGTACATGCATCATAGGTTTATCCATTAAGACCTCCTTAATCAAACTATTAAGAAAGCTTAGGACAAAATAAGGAAAATTGATAGTTTAAAAATGAGTGAAGAGGAGTGAAAAAAGGTAGGAGACTTAGGTAGGCACGAATGGGATGAATTCGATTTGGAAGCTCAACTGAATAGAGAATCCACAGAAGAATGGTAGGTTGGAGGAAGAGAATGTGTACCGAAGTGGGTATTTGAAGGAGGAAGATGGGTGGATAAATGCCACCCGAGCTACAAAAGGAAAGAAATTTGATTTGAGTGGAGTCGAGATCGTGGAGAGAGGCAGGGGTAGAGGAATTGGGTTAGCAAACCAATGCTTCCATGGATGCGACCATGAGATTGGTATCAAAGACCTAGGGAAGCATTTGGAGACTGTAGGAAAGATGCCCAACATTCAAACATCAATAGGCAAAATGGTGCAAATCAAAGGTGAATAGAGGACAACAGGTGTGGGTGGTTTTAAGAAAACGGGAATCCAAGGGCAGAATCATCCGCAAATTGGCGTGACAAAACACATGGAAGCAAGGAGTAGACAAGCATGCCATGGAAAGGAAAGGAAAATGTGATAGCGGAGGAAGGACCTTCACACCAAGTATGGGAGGATGAAATCCTAATTGAAATTGAGGAAAGCATAGGAAAACTAATATCAGTTGAGAAAGACAGCGAGGATAGATGTTTGGGCATGTATGTCAGAATATGTTTAGGGATTACCCCGGGTTAGGTGCTCCCGCAGGAGATTGAAATTTGTATGGAGGGTAGGTCTCAAAAACAAAGGGTGGATAGGGAGGATCAAATAAAATAATGTCCCATCTATAAATAAAAAGATCATGGTAACTTGGAATGCAATGTGAAATTGAGGGTTAACAATCCAAACAGATATGAATGGGATGAGAGCAGTATAGGCTTGACAAGTGAGTTCACAAGGGGGAAGCCAAGAAAGTAACCGAAGTGTATGAATATCCAATTTCCAATTCAATCGGAAGGGAATACTTGCTAGACACTGAGGGGTTGTCGATTGACAAGCGATGGAACAGTTTGGGTGAGCTAATGATAGAGGAGTTGAGTGGAGTAGGGGAAATTAATAAGCAGATAAATAACACCCCTCCTACACTAGAAACAGGAGCAACACTGGATGAAGTATTGGTCAAAGCAACAACAATAGGGGATGAAAAATATGGGGTGGATGAAAGGGGCCTAAGGGAAGAAAATAGGGAAATGAAGGAAAAAGAAGGGGAAGAAATGTTAAATCCAGTGTAGAATACCTCACAAATAGATGGGGAAGAGAGTGATATGGAAGTAGGTTCGGAAGAAGAAGATTCAGGGGAGGCTGAGGAAGGGGAATTGATGGAGAAGGGGATGTTGGAACAGACACAATCGAAATTGAAGAAGCCAAACATCAAGTGAAATGGGAAGAGGGGACCCAAAACCAAAAAAACGAAGCTAGAGATTGCAACAAATGCAGTGGGACAAATGAAACTAAGGCCTAGGAAGGATGTAATCCTTCCCTAGGGGCAACAAAGATCATAACATGGAATATTAGGGGCATCAATTCCCCTAACAAATGACACTTAATCAAGCGTCAAATCGATCAATCAAAGGAAGACATATTCCTATTGCAAGAAACTAAAATGAGTAGGGAAGAGTGTGACAAGAGACTTAGTTAGTGGAAATAATGGAAAGGACAATTTTTCGGTGTTGAGGGAGTTTCTATGGGAATTGATGTAATTTGGAACCCACTAGTTGTTACGGGGGAAGTGGTAATGGAGAATGGAAGTTGGATAATGATGAGTTGTAGGTCATTGCATAGACATGGGCATTTCTTCATCATAAATGTGTATAGGCTAGTGTCCATGGTAGAAAAGAGAAACCTATGGTAGTAGATCACAGATGGTTTAATTAATTCTCGTGAGGAGAAGGGAATCAGAGCAAGGGATTTCAATTCCACATTGAACAATGAAGAAAAAAGGGGAGGTATAGGTCGCATTATGAATGTCCAACATGACTTCCAAGACTTTGTAGACAACAATCAATTGTTGGACCTGCAAGCTGAAAATGGGGTCTTTACTTGGTCAAACAGAAGGAAAGGCTTCACCAACATAGTTGAGAGGTTGGATAGATTTATGCTATTTGGAAATTGGGGTGGTCAAAATGAACTCCGAGAAGTGATGATTCTCCCTTACAAGAGGTCAGACCACTACCCAGTTCAACTAACCATCTAGCTTGATGAGCCACCAAAGGGAAATCTAGTCATATTCAAGAATAACATGGCTTAGAGATGAGAGTCTTCCTGATTTAGTTGTTGCTTGGTGGGATGAAATCAAGGTTGGGAATCACTCGCACCTATTCAAGATTAGCAGAAAAATAAACTTTGTTAAAAATAAATTGAAGGAATAGAACAAGGCACATTTTAAGAACATCTTCCAAGAGAAAGAAAGGTTAGAACATGATTTGGAAACACTAAATGAGCACATCATTGAGAAAGGGATGGGGAGTGAAGAATTTGAGGTGGAGAAGACAATAAAATGGGAGTTAGCAAAGGTCTTGAAAAGGGAGGAATGCTTTTGGAGACAAAAATCTAGAGAAACATGGCTAAAAGGAGACATGAACACCAAATATTTCCATAGAACAACTGTGGAAAATAGGAATAGGAACATAATAATAGAAATAAAGGAGGATGGGAGTGTAACACAATCCTTGGAGGAAGTAAAAAAATAAGCAGAACTTTAGTTTCTTCGAAGCAATTCTAAACAAAGAGGCCCCAATGCATAGAGTGAAGCAGGATATGTTCCTTAACTCCATCCCCAACATAATAAGTGAGGAACAAAATAGGATTCTATATCAAAATATTAGCAAGGAAGAAGTGAGGGTGGCAACATTTCAAATCAACCCAAACAAGGCCCCAAGTCCATATATGGATTTCCAACTGGGTTCTTTTAGAAGTTTTGGGATATAGTGGGCAATGATTTATTTCTAGTTACTAAAGAGTCAACAAGAAAAATGACAATGTTGGGTGCAATCAACCATAGCTTCTTGGCGTTAATTCTGAAGAAAAAGGACCTACAATCCATGGGGGATTTCGGGCCAATAGCACTATGTAACATAGTGTATAAAGTAGTAACTAAAATCATAGCCAATAGACTCAAGGAGGTGCTAAATGCAATCATATTAGAAGAACTGAGTGGATTTTCCCCTGAGAGATCAATTGTGGAGAGTATTGTCATTGCACATGAGACCTTGCATTCAGCTAGGAAGTTAAGAGAGGCATGCATGATCCTAAAATTAGACACACTAAAAGAATATGACTTGGTTTATAGGAAATTTCTAATAGATGTGCTAAATAAATTTGGCTTCAATGAGGACTAGATTAATTGGATCAAGAGTTACATTTCAACAGCCAAGTTTTTAGTCATGATAAATGGAGCGTCTCATGGTTTCTTTGCATCCACTAGTGGAATAAGACAAGGGGATCCAATATCCCCTTTTCTCTTTATCATCATGGCAGAGGCCTTGGGAAGAGGCATCAATTCCATGAGACATGAAGGTAAGTGGCAAGGGGTATTGGTGGAAAATGGATTGGACACAACAACAAACCAACAATTTGTTGATTATACAATTATTTTTGGAGTGGCCAACATAAAGGAAGTTAGAACCATCAAGAACTACCTGGATGGGTATTTCCTAGCATCTGGGTAAAGCATAAATTAAAGGAAGTTGGAGGTATTTTTTCTCAACACACAACCAAGCCTCCAAAAATACCTAGCAAAGATATTGGGCCTGAGGGTGGAAAAATTTCCTGGACGCTTTTTGGGAATGCCACTCTTTGTTGGGTTCAACAAAAGAAACTATTGGGAAAGTCTAGTTAGTAGCTACAAGAATAGACTGGAGACATGGAAGGGGAAGTGGCTATCATCGATAGACAGACTTTAAATGGTCAAGGAATTCCTTTCTTCCATCTTGGTATATTCAATGGCATGTTTGAAAATCCCCAAAGAAATTGAAGAAAGCCTCAATCAAATATTCAAGAAATTTTTCTAGAGTGGTTCTAGGGAATAACAAAAGTTCTAATTAGTTGCATGGGAGAAAGTGTGCACCCCTAAGGAGGTTGGGGGTGCAGGATTAAAACAACTCACTTTAATGAATCTAGCCATGGGGGCCAAACTTGTTTTGGGTATGTATGCAAAAGGAGAGAAGAGGTGGGTCAAAGTGTTCAAAAATAAATACTTGGATTCAGAGTGTCCAATGTGCATTCTAACTACTGTGGACCCTCTGATGGGGTCTGCAATTTAGAATTACATCTTGGAGTGCATAGGCATAATATCTAAACATGTAACATGGGAGGTAATAAATGGTTAGAGTGCTTATTTTTGGGGGTACTCCTAGGGAGAACAAAAGCAAATTGTAGATCACCCCAATTTGGAAGCCATCAAAGCAGAGACAACTAGAATGTGGGGTATGAAGGTGTGCCACTATGGGAAAATAATATGGTAAAATGGGGTGCAACAATGGGAATGGCACTCTTTACAAGATATAGATGCCCCTCAAGCCCAAAAAGAGGCTCTTGCAGAGATTATGAAGAATAGAACCTTTTCCTTAGCTGATCAGGAGGATGTAATTGGATGGTGTAGGTCTAGCAATGGGGAATACAAGGTGAGACTGGGTTACAGGGTCAAGGAAATGGCACTCGTAAGGCAGAATTGGCTCGGTAAACTCATCTAGGGAAAAAAGTGTCTCCCAAAAGCTAGGGTTTTCTCATGGTTGGCCATGTAAAAAAAAATTATAATAGAAGATAGGCTAGCTACATTCGGGATATAGGGTTCAAGTAGATGTGTTCTTTGGAAAAACAACAATGAGTTAGTAGATCATATTCTTTTGGCATGTCCATACATGGATAGGTGTTAGAAATTCTTCATGTCCAAGCTAAATTTTCAATGCCCGACCCTGATGGAAATTGTGGAATGGTTCAATATGTGGCCACTACCGTATAGGAAGTCAGTGTTTGGAAGCATCTAGGAATCACCCCTTCAACTATTGTAAGGGAGGCATGGAAAGAACACAACTAGAGAATCTTCCAAGGGAAGTAAATAGAGTATGAGAGGCTATGTGGTAAAATTGAAGGGGTAATCACATAACTAGTCAATGAAGTAGCACGAGGAAAAGAAAACAAACAAAGTGTTTACAAATTGGGATGATAGAATTTCAAAATCCTTTATGGGGTTGAAAGTTCCAACCTTACATGGGAACAAAAAAAACAATCAAAATGTAAAAAAGATGTTGGAAGTCAAATGGAAACTATGGAGGATGGGTGGATAGAAGTAAACTTTGATGGGGCCTCCAAAGGAAATTTAGGTCGAGTAGAGCCAGGTGTGTTGCTCGTGACAATCATGGTTTTGTTCTAGTTGAAAAATCTGTTTACTTAGGGGAATGCACTAATAATGAAGCAGAGTTTAAAGTAGCTCTAATAGGTTTGCAGTTGGGTTTGGAAATTGGCACCAAATGAATACATTTAGAAGGTGACTCACTCATCACGATTAACACCATCTGACTTAGCACTACAACACACTAGAAACTCAACTATTGGCTCCAACTGATAAGAGATACATTAACAAGGTTCAAAGCCTTCTGAATAAGCCACATGCACAAGGAAGGGAATGAGGTGGCTAATGGTAGAAATAACACAAGGTAATGATGGCGATATGGTTGATGTTGTACATAGATGACGAGACAAGTTTCATAAATAGGAGCACAACAAACTACACTGAGTACGAATGCTAAACTTATGACATTGTAAAAGACTTATGTTGAATTTGGTAATTAATTCTTGGCATGGCTACTTATAGATGAATGGAGGAGGTGATGGTTAGATCTTTAAGGGAAATTTATGAATCTGTTGGTATGCATTGGAAAGTACACTACTAAAGATGAACATCATGAAGTGGTAAGGTGAAATTGTTGAAATAGGTGAGGGTGGCAGCTTTTCAACCCAACATTTGACGCATTTGAGTGTAATGGAAACACTACTCTTCTTGAATACTATTATTGGTCGGGAATTCTCCCTAGCTCACTAGAGGTTTAGGGTTAACACCAATATCATGGCTATGCTTTTGGTGATGCTACACTACATGGGGGTTTTGAAAGACCAAGGGAAGAATCTCTTTCAGATGGTGTTCCATCATACACTACTGGGAGAAATTGGCATAGCCCTAGATAATGTGGATGGCAACCTACTCATCCCACTGCCAAAAAATTAATACTTCTCTCGAGGGAACAGGTTGGAGGTGCTGAAATTTCCTGTAGTGTGAACACTGAAGCCAACGGAGCTTGAAAAGAGGTGGGGAGAGATCGAGAGAAGCATCATGTTCATGATGCATGCAATGGACATTGTCGAGAAATGGTTGAATGGGTGGGTGCAGGACTATGTAAAGGTGGAAGGGCTAGAAGGGAAAGTGTGGGTGATAGATGATGAGGACTAGGATATGGGCGCAAGTGAAGAATGGTTTGAAAATGAATACATAAACATGGAGGAAAAAGATAGTCACCTTGCACATCAGGTTTGCGACATGGAATGCCCTATGGTATTGAGTGCAATCCAAGCTAGGAAGATGCAAGCGACCAACGACAGTGAAGAGTAGAAACCTTGGGGTTGGTGTTGTCTCCATTATTATTTTTTTTCTATGTAATAAAAAGTATGAAATGGATTTGGTTGTTGTGTCCTTAGTAGGTGTCTGGAGGTAATTTGTGGCTAATCCGACCAATCTAGAAATGTATTTTTTGGTTAACAATGGGCTTAACATAAGTTGTAGTTGGATGGCTTAAAGAATTTACGTATAGGGAGAGTCTAAGGGGATGGTTTGAAATTTCCAAGCATATGTAAAAATCCTCATTTTAATAAATATAGGGTGTTGCCCCATAAAGCAGCTATTTAACTATATAAAAAAGGAAAATTGATAGTTCTATTATTCTTGTAGTGTCAAAAATTGCATACCCTTACAATTTCACCTACACTTTTCTATCCACTTTAGTGTCCACTCCCTTAGTATTTGTGTAAGATCATCTTAGCCCCTGCATCAAATTTTTTCCCTCTCAAGATGCTCATGGTCCTTGTCAGTAGCCACCTTTATGTGTCAATGTTGTGTTAACCATGTGATTTTCTCATCTCACTATTTTTTAGCATGATTTTTTTTTTTAGCATGTAGATTTTCGCGTGTCACATTAGCATCCCATGAAATTTTAACATTCAAAATTCATTTTTGAGTATTTTTCCACTTGTCACCTACCTAGGTTAGTGGAAACGACATGGGACGATTTGTAACAGTTTGACAACCCTTTCGTTCCTCCCTCTTCTCACTTTTAAACTTAGGTGTTCATTCTACGCAACTCTCTTGGCTGAAAATATCTCTCTGGAGGTCTTTCTCTTTCTCTCAAGCGTGCATGGATCTCTACAGCTTGCTACAATAGTTTCAAGGCTCTCACAATTGTTTCTACAACTCTCTTGGCTCTCACAACTTTTTCTTTCTCTCTCTCTTTGTCTTCCTCAAGCCTTGTTGGTATATCTACTTGCCTTGTGTCTTTGAGCATCTTGGGATTTATCACATCCCTTTTCTATGCATTTATTATCTTTTCTATTTATCTTTTGATCTATCTATCTATCTGGTTGTTGTGGAGGTGGAAAAACCAAAGCAGGGACTTGACTGAGGCAAGTCCCCAAATAACCCCAACATTTCTAATTGGTCTTATGTGTGTAGGTTTTGAGGAGAAAGATTGTTTTGTTAAAGACCTCATATTCTAGTTTTTTGTGAATATTCTTGTGCCTTCCTTTTGCTCTATAATCCCTTTTTTCATTTAGTTTATTTTAATTTTAGTTGTATTACTCTCTATTATTTTCTTGCATTTGAAGAGTTTGGTTATTAGAATTGTTAGTATGTACCTAGTCATTTTCTAAGACATTCTAAATTTTTTATCCATACAAGACACCAACACATCACAAGGATGCTTGTGTTCCATGTTGTTGTCCTTGGATGAGAGCTCACCAGATTTTCTAGAAGAACTTTGTGACCTGCTCTTTTGGTTTCTGAAACTCACATTTTAATTCTGTATAAAACATAAATAATCCCCTTTATCATTTTATCCTATCTCTTGAGCATTGATCTACGAGGTAGTTGAGGACCATTTTCCCCTTTGGACCTCATCTTGAGGGTGTAAAATCTCCTCTACATTTTGGTGAAACCGACATGAAACACTACTTCTACATTGTTGTAGTTCACCACTTTGTGTTGAACTCAACATTATCAATATTTTTTGCTTTATCATTTAAAGCATTATTTATTATTTTTGAAATTAGTTTTGATACAAAAAAGGATAAATCTAAGATTTTCCCTTCTAACAAAAAACTAATGCAATGAACATTTAAATTATAAATGCATTTGAATAATGCATATTTGTAATCTTTTTGGGATGTTGCTATTTGACACGCATGTTGGTGTCAATGAATGTCTTGTACCTAGTTAATTCACTTACTAGGGACTTAGGGGACATATGCACATGTTAAGTTTACTCAGGTTCTAAGATTCCTTCTAGAAGTCTTGGTTGTCATTTCTAGATCTTATCTTATCCTAGGTTGTTATGATTTAGTTGTCTCATGTGATAGAATTAAGACACATCATGTCATGATCTTGTCTAATCATATTCCTTACCTTACCTATATAAGCAAGGCTTCATATGTAATTTATCATATTAAGTGTGGCTACTATTTTGGTATTCTTGCATCCTTAATCATAGCATGATATTTTTTCCATATCTCTCTTGTGGAAGTTATCTTGTCTTGTAGGTGATCCTGGGGTGTTGAGGATTTCACCATAAACTCCAACATAGAGGGAGGGTTGTAGGTCCAAGCTTTTCTCAACACAAATACCCCTAGAGGAAACCGGTTCTTACATATAACCAAACCTGCCTTCACAACTTAAACACATCCCTATGCAAGACACTCACGGGTGTGCGATGTACCCTGAGTTGGACACACACTATGTTCCCCTTATCCAAATGTTTAAAATCCAACCAAGACCCAAAAATCCACTCTTGTGTACCCTCTGAATTCCCGTGTTGCTTTCTCCTTTTTCTTTTGTGTCCTCATTTTAATTATTTTATGGGTTTAAATAATAATCCAAGAGTGGTTAAAAAAGTCACACCCATTCACAACAATAATAATGTTTAATTAAGTTTAATTTTATATTCTTTTATTGTAATGTGTTTTCATGGGGAAGAAGTCCCATTAGAGATTCATAATATCATATACTATCTTAAATTGATAAACTATTTATGGACCACTCAAGTATGTTATTTTTCTTAAACATTTGTATGTGAAGCTAAGTAGATTTACTTACTAGCGAATATTATTTTTGTTATCATTGGGTGTGTTAGTGATCTCAATTGTAAGTACCTGAAATATAGGAAAATGGGTTCATTGAATTGGAATGGGGGGTTCACCAATAAATTACTGTAAATAGAAAGGGAAAAATGGGGTATCATGCACCTATTTTCCTCTATTTCATTAGGAAAAAGAGATCCCTTGAACCAAGGTTGAATTTCAACCCTTAGGTGAGTTAAAATTGAAGGAAATCTTGTTGTTTTCCTTATGATCTAGGATGAGGGAATCCCGCTAAAACAAAACTTTTGGGAGAAATACTAAATTAACCCAAAAATGAAATGAACACTTGGAATCAATAAATTAAACCTTCATCTAACAGAACCTACAACTTTTAGGAAAATCTGAGATGGTTTAGTATTTTTGCACCTTTCACCAAAACGTTGTTGTAGAATGTCCTCTAGGATAGATTCACCCTAGGGCGGATGGGTCTTTGTAGGGCTCTCAAAAATATCTTTCTGGGTCCTCTGCTCCTGTGTCTACACTCCCAAATTCTCTAGATTTCATAGTAAAAAAATTGGAAATAATTTCTAAAAGCGAGTTTATTTGGCTTGATGATAAATTTGACAACTTTTCCAATTTTTCTCCCTTTGAGATATCTTCAATCCTTCTTCAACCTTAGATTTTCAAAACATACATAAGAGGGAAAAAATGTTTATTTTTAGTGAATGGGGGTTTTCCTTGGTCAAACTCCATTTTTGTAATTAAACCTTGAATTGAAACAATGAAACATGAAAATAATGATGAATGAACAAGTGCTATGTTGCAACTCACCAAACCCTTGATTTGGAACCCTTGAAGGACTAAAATTCAATTCATATCTCCAAGGTCTTAATCTTGCATGAAGTGGCTTGTTTGTTGATGTGATTTTGATTTGAAACTTGAAACCTACATCACAATGTTAGCTCCAAAAACATGCATGATGCTTGAGATCTTGAATGATGCAAAAAATTCTTGAGAAATGTTCTCTTGAACACCTTTGACAGTAATCTTAGCTCATATGAAAGTTTCCCTCTTGCTAGGTGATTTGAATTGATGAACTAACCTTTCTTTTATAGGTAATTATCTAATTTCCAAAAAATTAAACATTACAAGCTGACACTTAAAACTTGAATTTGGGGCCTTAAGATTCCACCAAAAACATGTTTAAAATTTGAAAATGTGATCTTAAGGGGGACCCATTTTCCTAAGGGAAAATGAGTCATGACCTAAATAATCAAGACCTATTCTTTTCAGGATGTTACTAATGATAAATGCATTAATTCACACTTTCACCTTTGGAAATTGTAATTAATTAGGCTTGCAAATGTAAAATTTAGGCAATTAGAGGCTTAATTAAGTTCAATTAATTAAGGGATGCAAACATAGTGTGAAAATGTAAAGTAGTACATGTTTTGATATTACATTTAGCCCCCACTTTAGTGAGAGGATGAGCCCATGCTCAAACTCAAACTAAAGTAGTCAACCAAGAATGAAGAGAGGTCTAATTGTACAACCATTGGAAAAGTAATACAATAAACGTCAAGGAGGATGATCAAGCCCCCAAGATCTAAGATCTTACAGAAAACCAACAAAGTACAAAGAGACACATACCTTTGTTAAATATGCAACATACAATGTCAAAATTAAAGAGAAAGGTGGATTAAGCCTCAACTATTTGTCCATCTGGATATGGATCAAGCCTTAGTTTTTTTTCCAAAAAAAATTATAAGTGGAAACCCGTTGTCCACTATGCAAACCAAAATGTGCTCACACGGGCTAGTGAATTCTATTGTCCACTAGGTGAGCCCCTAAAAAAGTGGCTAATGGGAAGTCATGCCTTTGTATAGACTCCCATTGTACTAACCATACCAAATTTATGCCTCCTGATAACTTTGATAACACACCACATAAATGGTCACAAGTGTAGCAAGCTACATTATGCTAGGCACTCATGAAAAAGGCTCCAGTGGCAAACACGTTGTGTTATGCTTTGTGGCCTTGAAAAAAATAAAGGCTCCACTGGCAAGCAAGTTGTGTTATGCTTGGTGGCCTTGATACATGCAATAGGGTATTCAAAGGGGTTTTGGTTAGTTCATGAAAGGTCTCACCTTAGGGAACATAATTCCTAATGTCTCCAAGAGAGGACTAGTTGAGGATAAAAGATTCACAACTTAGGAAGTGCAAGTTGTAGCATCACCACTAAGAGGAATGCTATATTCTTAGAAAGGTCACAATCTTGAAGGAGGTCAAACCAAATGACACCATCAAGGAGACACATCACTTGAAGTAAGAAGACCACACTTTGAAGTTAATAATGAGTAGGGGCATGCATGCCCCACTTTAAATAAATTGCTAAAAACTATGCTATGAAAAATTACTTTAAAGTAGAAAATAATAAATTCCAATACATGAAAGCTTTATTCAGAAAGCCCTATGTAAAAATATGTTTTCAAGTAGAGCTATGTCATATAAAGGAGAGATTCCCCCCATATGCAATCCTACGATAACATATAAGGGAAACCATGGGTTTGGGGTTAGTGTTTGTCATTACTGCAGTGATATAATTGGGCTTAAAACCATCATCATTCCCTAAATGACTCATGGAACAATGAGCACTAAGGAAGAATTTCCCCCATATACAATCCCCAAAAGGAATACAAAAGATAAATGGTTACAACATATAGAAGAATGTAGATACAAATAGAAGAATGTCACAATGGATTCACTTCCTTTGTATCCAATAGAGTGACAAGGGTAATCCAAAGTAGGCTCACAAACATATAAAGAAACACCAAGTAGCACAATACGGGGGGATCCCATTACACACATGCAATCACAAAGAACATTAAGACAAAGAATAGTATGGAACATGCGAGTCAACCTATAGCAAGTCATCCACATACCAATCTTGTTCATCATACATGGAAGGTGGATAACTAGCCAAAGGGACAACGACAAGTGATATACTAGGAGCATCACCAGGCTCAACACATGGTGAGTCACTCTTTATAGGAGGACCATTACAGTTGTTATCATTTAAGCTCATGAAAGAGGAAAACAATAAATTTAGCTCAGTATGAACTTCCTCATCAATTTTAGTAATATCATTGAATCATTATCCAAATTAATCACAATTAGAGGCCTAATGACAATTTCCATAGAAGTTTCTTGTTTTTGTTGTGGAAAAGGTGGAGAATCAATCATAATTTGCTTGAGTTAAATTTTGGTCTTGATTTTTGTTTTGTTTTCTTCTTTTAACTTACAAGCAATAGCACAACATCTATGCCTACACTCTTTAAAATTTCTATTTCTTTTTGTATCTTTTTCAAGTTGTAATTGTGTAGGAGCGGGTTTATCAACCATTGGTTTCTTTTTTTCCCACAAGGGAAGAATGGAAGGAACCATGGGAAGTTGTTCAACCACTTTCTCTTTAACTTTGTAAACTTGTTTGATCTTAGGAGGGACAATAGGACTTATTTAGTTATCTATTGGTCATTTGTAGGAAATAGGTGAAGGATTTATCATCGGTTGGTCTTGGTTACTTGGAAGGGATTTTGGTTCAATCATGGTCCCATCAACGATAGGATGCTCAATCGTGGGTTGAGGCATATTGCTAAATGATAATTCTACTATGAACTTTTCCTTAAAATTTTGATAAGATTTGAAATAGAAGTCTTCATGAGGCCTAATGGGTTCCATAGGTTTGGTCCAAAAGAGATCCAATGAGAAATTCCCATGGGAAGACACTGAATTAAAGCCACTATGTTGCACAATAAATATATCATTTCCAAATGGGAACTTTAAACATTTATGCACTACCGATGGCATGACATCCATGGAGTGTAGCCATGAGTAACCAAGCTTCACACAAAATTGGTTCAACGACAAGATGATGGAGAATGAGACATTAAATTTTTTTGGTCCAATTTGTAAAAGAAGAGTTATCGAACCTATCGTAGGGAAAACAAAACCATTATGCATTTTGATCCATGATTTCAGTTGTTTATAAGAATCTTGATAAAGTTCATGCACAAATAAGAATTCCTTGGTGATCACATTCTCTACATACATGGGATCAATTAATATACCATTAGTAGGCTTGTCATTGATTCTTCCAGGTATGTAAAGAGGACCATTGGGTGCTCATCTAATTATATCATTTTGTGAGAAAGCTATGTCAAGGGGAATTTTGGTTTGACCCTTACAAATTTGTACATCAATGAAGCTAACCATACATTGTAAGTCTCCTTCATTTTCACTCATTGTCACAATTCTCATATTCAATTTTGTCAACATTCATCACATCATTTTTGGCATTAGTAGCTTTCACAAAAGAGATATTATGATTTGGAATTGGGTTGGTAAAGATTTTTAAGTTTTGGTTGGGTGGGGCAACAAACTTATTTCTTTGATCATTAACACCACCAATCTAGATGTGATTAGAATCAATGAGGTCTTGCACAACATTTTAAGATGCTTACATTGTTTTGTATCATGTCCAATTTTTTAGTGATAATGGAAAAAGGCATTTGAGTTGAAGTTTGGAGGTATAGGCTTAGTTATATCAATGGCTCTAATAGGAGGTAAGGTAACTAAGTTCTTACTCAAAAGTTGCAACATGATGGAGTGAAGGGTATTAGGTAAAGGGATAAATTGTCTACTCTCTGTAAATGTATATGGATTTGTTGTTTTTATATCAACCACTTGGGAGTTGACGTATTGACCTATTTGAGGTGTGTTTATTTGTACAAAGCCTTTATTTTTTTCTTTGAAAGGTTGAAAATTGTTTTGGGGCACAAATTTGGATTTCTCATAATTATTAGAATGATTTTTTTCTTCACGATGACTAACAAAATTCTAATAATCACGAGGGGTCATGCACAAGTATGTAAAGGAGTGAAACTTCAACATTTCAAGTTTGGCTTGAATATTGGCTTGCAAATTCGCTATAAACATTCTTTAAAGATCAAAATTAGGAATCTTAATGTTTATTTGTGAGTAAAGATATTGGTATCGTACTATGAAATCAATGACCTTTTCATCTTTGTTTTGTTTACAATGCATTAAATCAACTAAGGTCATCTTGGGACCCATGTGCACTTGGAAGTGGTTAAGAAAGGAATCAACAAGTTCATTGAATGAACTAATTGAGTTATTCAATAAAGAACAAAACCACTCCAAGGCAGTGTCTTTCAAGGATCTAGGGAAAAGTTTAGCCAAGAGTTTATCCTCAAAAATTAAGTCACTACATAAGGCTGTGTATTTTGAGATATGGTTACTAGGGTATCCTTTTCCACCATTTTTCTCAAATCTAGGAATCTCTATTCCTTGTGGAATTTGTGCTCTCAATATCTCCAAAGATAAGGGGTTTCAACTTTCTTTTGACATAATGTGAAGGTTGGCCATTTTGATTTTGATTCAATGTAGCAATTTGTTTTTGGAGGGATAAAACATTTTGGAGGATTTGGTTAAGGAAGGGATCATTTTTGTGTTGTGAGATGGAGGTGTATATGTATTCAGAGGGCACGTGAATTATAAGTTTGTGAGGGGAGATGGATTAGGAGATATGAGATTTTAATGCACAAAGCTAAAGGGATTCCTAGTGGAAATTTCTAAGGTAGTATTGGCGTTGCTAGTAGGTTGTTTAGTTGTTGTAATAGTTGGATTACTGTATGTCAGAATAGAGGTCATAGCTATGGAAGAAGGAATTGAATTTCCACCTTGACTTTGAGTTAACCCCAAAGTTTGATCGCAACTAGTCATTGTAGGGACATGTTTATCAATAATGTGAGCTAGGCTATGAACAATCTCTATTCCTTGTTCATTATCAAGAATTCTCCTCATGTTATCTATGACAGAAATTGCAGTACTAGCAATGTATTTAGAACTCACAAATTTTTGCAATTTCTATAAATCTTCATCCATTTGTCTTAGTTCTTCTTGAGGAACATTAGTGATGCAAGGGCATCCTAGGATGCACCATTATTGCATTTTGTTGTCATGTTGCTAAAATTGTAGTTTTGGCTATTTTTGGGTCAATAAGGTCACATGAGACCATTTTTAGTCATTTGGAGTCATTCTATGATGTTCTTGGTGTTTTGGAGTCATGTTGTAAAAAGTTGTCAATGTTGTCATTAGAGTTAACAATGAGGTTTCTGGTTGGTTTTTCAGTTGAAAATGATTGTAATATGTTAAATAAACCTTGTAACATCGATCCCAAGGGTTGGAGAAGGTTGGAGGAAAATTTGGAATGAGAATACTTCATTTTGCCATGTTTTTGCTTGCATTTTTTTTTGTGTGGGACAGCCTTTAACTTGATGGTACACCCTTGTATGGTACATTACAAACATGAATTCAATTGGAAAGGTTGAATATATGTTTTAAGATCATAATTATTTTTGTTTGAATCAATTTCATTAAGTTTTGAGTGAGATATGGAAAAAAATGCTCTTGATAGTCATGTTCAAAAATTAGGGTTTCCGGCTTGAATAAAAAATTCATTCCTCATTATCTATACAGTGAAAAATTATAGAAAATTGTAAAAAGTTTTATTTTCATGTCTTATTTCATATTTCCAAGTCCTAGGTCAATATTTGATGGGATGCAAGGTGAAATAGCTAACTATGTGTCTTATTTTGCAAGAAAATAGTTCTAAAGCCCTAGTTCCATGAGGGTTTAATGAAATCTATACATTATTGAATCATGAATGGGTGGTATATCATTGATACATGTTTTTAGGGGCCTTCACAAGCATAGGAATCCATATGTCAAGTATTCTTACCTTTTTTTAGTCATTCCCCTGAATGCACCTAGTGGCAACAAATGCTAAGTTGCACAAATCATTTTTTTGATCACTTGATTGTGTCATGAACATTTGGAAACCCCTAAAGTATGTTGAAATAGGTGTGAATACACCAAGTTTCCCTTATTCCATGATTTCCTCAAGGGTTGAGTGTCATTTGAATTCTGTCACATGTTTTAGGCTTGAGAATACATTGCCTAGTGTGAACAAACATGTGCATATTTGCAACCTTGGTGTTGAAATCTTGTTTGAAAGTGTCAAAGTTGTTGTTTGTGAATCCTTCCTATGCATCAATTAGCAACCATTGTGTCAAAACTAGTAACATTGGTTGTGGGTAGGGTGGTCATGGGAAATGAGGTATCAAAGTTGTGATCCATAGTGGGTTGACTAGTATCAACACTATGGGTGAAAGAGTTAGAAAAATAAAGATCCACAATGTGTGTAGAAGTGTGGGATGGCCTGAGTATTGAACTATTGTTCACTACAATATTGGTAATATGACATGTTATCACCTAAAATTTCACCCCTGTTGAACCTAATGTTCAACACCTCAATGTAACATTGGAAGACCTCTAAAGATGTGGGTTTCTTGTGAGCAGAGGTCAACCTCCAGAGAAGGCCGAATCCCTTTGTGTTATCACCTAAACTACTGATTCTTTGAAGGGAAAGGGAGAAGGGAAAAGTATTAAAATAAAGATTAAATTCTAAGGTGATACACTAAATGATAAGAAATCAGGAAATGAAAATAAGATGCAAATACACTGGAGAAACTAGACTGCAGCTGTTTTACTTACTCAACATGACCCCATTAGACTTATGCATCACTCTTAACAGGTTTGATCTACATACATATCTCAAGAAGGAAGGAAAAAACTTCATAGCTTTGTGGTATGAATACAGATTTAAGAAAACACTGTTGAAGAAATACATACATAAGCTGACATACAGAAAATGAGAGTGACAAGAGCATTAGTACTTGTTTTCAAGGTGAACTTTGTTTTGCATTCCAAATTTCAATTTTTGAGTTACAAAGAAACATACATACAGTTGAGAAAGGATTGATAGAAATCACTAAATCTTCATAGTGTATAATCCGAACTCCTTACAAAAAAGGGAAAAAATGCCTTAAATATCAAAGTGTGTTGGCCCCTTAGGGCTTACAAAATATCAGGGCCCAAAAAAAACTACCCCTTAGATTTTTTTATTGAATTTCAAGCTGCACCCTGCGTGTCCATGTTGGTGTCAAAGATTGCCTTCAAGGGACTCCCTTCTTGAACATTCTACAACCACCGCAATTCACTTCTGTTCCTCATGTCAATCTTCGAACCTCCCTGTCGAGCGCCTCCAATGCTTATGAGCTCAGAATAGATACACATTGCTTTTTCATTTCATTGATGTTCTTTAGACTGCCACGACTCTCTTTCAGATCCCTCTGGTTGGTCGAGTGAACTCCACGCAGATTCTTCGGGCAGTCATAACTCCTTTGATCAGAATCGCATCTCGGTGAGACACTGGAAGTGTCTCACCGATGTGATTATGTGTCTTTGTAGCTATCAGCATATCATAGAACAGTGGGTGAGAACTCATAACGAGCCACCAAAGTTATATCGAAGTCAGCGTTGTCATCGCCCAGAACATCGGCAAGCTACTACCGAGTTGGCAGGACCACATGGCAAGTTCATTTCATTTACCCCGAGCTCACTCTTCTCCTCTAGGCTCGAGCTCCCTCTACTTTCGGTGAGACCTTACCAAGTCGGAAATACCTCATCCCAATGGCTTCAACTCATGGTGATGAGCTACTTTCTCTTCAGTCGAGGAGACATTGCCGGTCACTGAGACTTCATAGCGAACTCCTCTTGTCTGCCCAAGCTCTCCTCTATTCACTGAGACTTTGGTCTGTTGGCCAGACATCATGCCAAATTTCCTTCCCTTTGGCGAACTCCTTTCATTTCAGAAGGCTTCACTGGTTGGTGAGACCCTTGCTGATGACGCTTCCTATGTCGCCAAGACCCACCAGTGTCGCCGAGACCTCTTGGCGAGCTCCCTCTCTTTCACCGAGATCTCCTTGTCTTTTTCCATGACTCTCACCAGTCGGGAGAACATCTCCTCGAGCTCCTTTATCTTTGGCGAGACCACCAGCCTTCAGCAAGACCTCTTTCCAAAATCCTTTTCTTAGCAAGGCCTTTTTGTTGTCGATGAGACTCCTGCCGAAGGCAAACATATCGAGGCCCTTTACTCAGTCAACAAGACTAAATGTCTTCGTCGAGACATTACGAGGAATGCATCTCCTCTTGGAAATCTCTTTGTTGTCGACAAGACATTGGAGTCAGGGAGACCTTTCTCTTACTTGAATGCCACGCCGAAGGCTCCTTGTTGTCAGTGAGACATCACCGGTTCTCTGAGACCTCTTGTCAAAATACATCTGCTGTCGAAACCTTATTGTTGGTTTGAACGACTTCACTGGTCACTGAGACTCACGCCGAACTCTTCATTCTGCCCGAGCTTCAAATCTTTTTTTCGCTGAGACTTTCTAGGTCACCGAGATCCTCTGTAGAATTCCCCTACTTACCCCAAATGCAAGTAGTCGATGTGACTTTCTCACATCGCTGAGACCTCCCATCGAAGGCAAAACCTTATGCCGATAGCGAAACCCCTGCTAGTTGGCAAGACTCTATATGATCGCTGAGACCTTCTGCCGAAAGAAAACCATTTCCCCGAGATCAACTTTGTGGGCTACTGTCGGTGAGACATCCGCATCGGAGAGATACACAAGACTTCTGGTATTTCAAACAAACGGAATGGATTACTAGTCGGCAAGACCACAGAGGGGTCTTGCCGACTTTCTTCTCTAATGGATTTTATGCCAAAACTGACTGAGGCATACTTTCAAATGAGCTCCTTGTGACCTAGCATCAGATGCATGATTTAATCCTGCACAAAAATCCCCCATCTGGCCTTTTGAACATATGAAACACAACTTTTCCTTTCCTGATTGAGCCTGTAGGTGAAAGTTGGGTAACATTTCTGGTGACCTTTACTGGATGTTTGCCTGCTAAACATGAAGACCAATAGCCTAGGCCTATCCATTGGGCATGGAGTCATTAGAAGGCTTAGAAAAAAAACAAAATATCAGTCTTGCACATGGCCTCAACTCCCTGAGATCCACGGGACATAAAAGGTTGTGAAAAAAAAACAAAACATGGGGAAAACGAAAGAGAAAAATGTGCCATCACAGCACCTAGGAAATAGAAAATAATTAACCTGAAGCGTAGAAGAACTTATTGAAAATATAAACCTAAGCTAATATGTACAATAGAGAAAATCCATTAGACTTGAAAATAGGGTTTAAGGTGTATCCCATTGACTAGGATAGGAAGTACTTCCCCATCTGTTGTAGCTAGCTAATAAGCATTGTGCTCCTTATAGTCTCTGATAAGGAATGGACCTGTCCACATGTTATCAAACTTGGTGTGATGGCCTGACTTACTTTTCAAAACATCCCATTTGAGCACATGGTCTCCTACCTTGAAAGTTTTTTTTGTAGTCTTCTTGTCAAATGTTCTTTTCATTTGGAGCTAATGATACTCCAAAGCTTTCATTGCTCTATCCCTTGACTCTTCGAGCTACATGAGCTCTGCATACCTCGAAGAAATGGGGTCTTGCCCCTCAAACATCTCCAACTGGTGAACAATGTCTAGAGCTCGAAGCTCCACAGATAGAGGTAATCTAGCCTCTTTTCCATAAACTAACATATATGGTGAATTACCAATAGACTTCTTAGGAGTCACTCTGTCTACCCAAAGTGCATACTTTAATTTAGTATGCCAGGTCCTTTGATTATCCTCCATTGTTCTTTTGATAATCCTGATGAGATTCTTATTTGTGCTTTTAGCTAAACCATTACCCTGAGGGTAATAATTTGAGGATGTATTCAAATGAATGCTATGTTTAACAGCCTAATCAATTAATCTTAATCCCACAAATGCAAGAGCATTATCAGATATGATAGAGTCAGGAACTCTGAATCTGGTCATTATATCTTCATAGAAGCTCAAAACTGAAGACTCCTTTGCTTCTTTCAAAGCTATTGCTTTTGTCCATTGTGTGACATACTCTGTAGCTATGAGCACCCACTTGTGACTAGCATTGGAAGGTGGGTTTATTGGCCCAATAAAATCAATGCCCCATCTCATGAAGGGCTGCTCCACTTGAATTGGATGTAGGGGCATAGCAGGTAGCTTTTCCTTTCCTGAAAATAGAGCACATTTGATACACTTTTTTGACCAGGCATATGCATCTTTGAACAAACCGGGCCAATAGTAACTAGCTCTCATTATTTTCCAAACAGTAGTTCTTGGGGCAAAGTGACCTCTCGTAGTTCCATCATGAAACTCGTGAAGCACCTTCTCAATTTGATGATTGTGAATGCATCTTAATAGGATTCCATTCAGATCCCTTTTAAAAAGAACATTATTTATCAACACATATGGTATGGACTACAGTCTAAAGTATCTTCTTTTGGCTCTATTAAGACCATATGGATACTCACCAGTCTGTAAAAACTGGGTCATTTCTTGAACCCAATTAGTTATCCCCATAGGCACATCATCTTGAGCATTCTAAAACTTATTTGTATTAGTAAACACAACATCCTTTACTAATTCAGTTTTACTGTTTGAACCTGTAGCAAGTTGTTCACAGAGACCCTTACCTCTAACCAATTTTGTGATCTTGATATCTACATCATACTCCATGACCTTACTGATCCACCCTACTCTTTTTTCATTTAGATCGTTGTTCAACAAAAATTCCTTCACACTTGAGTGTGCTACCAGAGTATGAATCTTATTATTTGAAACTAGAGGATTAAACTTCTTCAGACTTCTGATCACAATGAGAACATGATTCTCAACAAATGTATACTTCTCTTCATAATCAGCAAGTACTTGACTGAAGAAAGCGATGGGTTGCTCTAGATTATCCCTATTCTTCTAAACCAGCATAGCAGAGATTGAACTACTACTACCAAAAGCATATAAAAAGAAGTCTTTAGAGAAATTAGGATTTACCAATGTTGGAGCAGATGCTAATGCCTCCTTGATTTCTCCAAAACTACACCTTTCCTCCTTTGTCCAACTGAAAACTACGTTCTTTTTAAGCATGGCGGTCAAAGGATGTAGCAAATTTGCAACATGAGGGATAAACCTTCTCAGAAATTTAATTTTCCCCAAAAAGCTTTGCAAACCCTTCTTGTGATTTGGTAATGGTAGCTCCAGTATAGCTCTGACTCTTTCAGAATCAATGGCAACTCCATCTTTTGATACTATATGGCCTAAAAGTTTATCTTCATGAACTGAAAAAATACTTTTTGTAGGATTTGAGGGATATCCCATATTCTCTACACCTTTCAAAAACTTGCTTGAGGTGTGAAAAATGTTCATCAAATCTCTTGGAATAAACTGTAATGTCATCTAGATAAATCAGCATAATCTTGTTGATCAAACTTTGGAATGCCATGTCCATGGCCCTCTGAAATGTGGCACCAGCATTAGATAAACCAAAAGGCATCATTTTGTATGCCATGGTGCCCCACTTAGTTGTAAAAGCAGTTTTGAACTGATCTTCCTCTTTAACCAACACCTGGTTATACCCTGAAAAACCATCTAACAGGGAAAATCTTTCAGACCCAACAACTTCTTGTAAGATTTGTTCCATGGAGGGCACTGGGTAGTGGTCTTTCAAAGATAATCGGTTAAGGTCCCTAAAGTCTACACAAAGCCTTATTTCACCACTTTTCTTCCTAACCGGTACAAGGTTAGAAACCCATGAAGTGTGTTTGATAGGAAAGACAATACCCCCCTCAACTAGTTTAGTCAGCTCCTTAATCATCAAGGGCTCAAGCTTAGGATTCAAGGGCCTTTGTTTCTGCCTTACTAGCTTAGTGTTAGGTTCTAACTCAATTGTGTGCTAAGCAATATGGGGATCAAACCCTTTGAAATCTGAGTATTCCCAGGAAAAGACATCATAGAATTCTTGACATAAAGCAACAAAAACTTGTTTATCTTCATGTGAACAAATTTTACCTATCTTAAGGAGCTTACCTTTGAAAATCTCTAGTTCTTCATAATGCTCTTCTTTGATTTGCAAGCCAGCTTTACCATTTTTAAGCTAATCATCAGTACTGAAAATAGACTCTAAGGTAACAAGACCTTTGGGTAACTTATCTGTCCTCAGTTGTATGACTTGATCATCATACTGTTGCTTAAGTTTTGCTTGATTCACCATGGAGAATTGATATTCTTCGAGCAAGAAAGAAGGAATATGCTCATCATTGTCAAAGACTTGCCAGTGAATGTTGTTATCAAGAACTGATGATCTGACCACAACCTTCACATACTATTGCACTTTCTCTTTTCTAATGTCATCTGGAATATCAAATTGTGCCCCAATGGCTGCAAGCCTATCAACATGCTTGTTCTGATTTCTTGGAATAGATACTAAGTTAAAGGCATCAAAATCTTCAAGCATGTTCCACACTCTGTTTCTATAAGACTTTAGTGCATCATTTTTAGCAACATTCAAGCCTCTTACTTGATTAACAATTAGCTCATTGTCCCCATACACTTTCAAGTGGGCTATTCCTCTGTTCCTTGCCCACTCAAGGCCTTGAACAAGGCCCTCATATTTACCAGTGTTATTGGAGCATGCAAATGCAAAATGGAAAACAACATAATACTTATCCCTTTGGGGAGATACAAGCATTGCACCTCCCCCAACTCCATTTTTGCTTCTAGACCCATCAAAATACATCTCCCATAATTCATTCTGCTGCTCAAACTGACTTTCTACACTTCTTTCAAGGTTTGGAATTTTTGTCCCTGCCTCATGCAATACATAATTGCCTAGACCAACATCCTAAATAAGCTCATTTGGATTATCAACCATGTTCTTAGATTCCCATTCATTTAGGAGCACCTCAGGTACACTCACAACTTGTAACTCTTGTGCTGTAGCAAGTTCAGTATCCTCTAAAACAATAGAGTTAACATTTATAGCAGATGGAACATAAGGTTCGATGTGATCCTTAGCAAGGGACTCAGAAGTTATAGTTACCTTAGTACCACACCTGGTCCTAAAAAGCATATGGGACCAATATGAAGATAAGTACCCTCCAATTTTAGCCGTGAAGTCTCTAGACAGGCATAGAGCAAAAAATGGAGGCAAATCTATGACCAACACATCTTGTGGGATTGAAAAATTAGGACAGGCATGTAGTGTGAGATTCAGATTTTTAATAACACCTATAGTGTTTACTGCTATCCCATCCAATTGAAGTACTCCCTTTTCTAATGGCTGATATTGTAAACCTAGCTGGTCTGCAATCCTTTTTGGCATTACCAAGCTGCTAGCCCCACTATCAACCATGCAATTGTGTACCAATTTATTCCCCACTATTAAGGAAATAGAAAGGAGGGGGCTTGACACCATTACTTTTCTTTATGGTACTATCCAAAGGTGCATTGGATAAAATTGACTTTGTTTGGCCTAAAGAGACTTCATTTGGAGGATTCAAACTAACTGGATTTGATAAGGCTGACTGTAGCAAATTGATTTGGCTAGGGATTGGCAAAGAATCCCACATCGAAATTGAAACATTCATCTTTTTCATACTTTCAACAATGTTGAAAGATGCAGATATATTTACCTTTGGCTGCGTCTTTACAACAGCATGGTCAGGTTGCATTTGACTTGCGAGTGAAGCATGTAAAGGATGCTCCTTACTAGTGTTATAACTTTGCTGCAAAGTGCATGGTACTTGCTGATTTGATGAACCAACAACTCCCTTATTCTTATTCGTTGCTTGTTCAATATCGAAAGCCCTCTTCTTGGCTCTAGTATTAGCAGCAACAGATGTGTCATCCTGTTTCACTCCACAAAATTCTTCTCTTTGCTAATTTAGGAGAGTTGAATCATCTCCAAGCTGATCCTACTATTGTGAATACTCCTCCTTAGGCAAATCTTGCGCACCTATAGCATTTTGCACCATAAGAGCTTGATTGATGATGCCATTAGCGCATGTAGCTTGATTATGTGGCTGATTACATGGACAACACCATTCATAATCAGTATCCAAATTGTTTTGAACAAGAACAAGCTCTTTGACAGCACTAACTGGAGCTGGATTGTAGGCCTGAAAAGGCCTTGTATTCACATTTTGTCTTGGGCCCTGATAATTGCCTTGATATTGTTATCTATTACCTTGATATGCTTGTTGCTGGCCTAGATTCTACTGTTGATAAGGCCTACTATATTATTGCTGCTTCTCTAAGCTTACAAGATTGTTACCAAAAGACTGCAATAGACTTTTATTTTCCTATAACTCATTTGGAGAACTGGAAGCAACATTTTCTTGTGTTATAGCAACTAGAACAATAGCTGGCAGCATTGGTACAATTGGTAGAGGTGTGAAAGGAGGGATTTGCAAAGGAATGTTTCCATGAATTTTTGGAAATATAGGCATTGGAGGCCTAGGAGCGAGTTTACCAGCTTGTATTAAGTTGTTCTAAGCTCTGATTGCTATTTCAAAAGCATCTGACAAAGACACTCCTCCCATTGACTATATCATGACAGCTTTATCGCTGTTCAGAGCCCTCAAAAAGTATAAAAATGCGTATTCTGGAGGTGGCGTCACCATTGCACGGATTCTATCCCAAGTTCTTTGAAATCTGAAGTTGAAGTCATTCATCTATTCTTGCGGAGCCCTATTAATTATAGTCAATTATTCCAATAGAGATAAGTTGTCGGACCTATCTTGAAATTGTTTATGCAACTTATCTCCAAATTCGTCCCATGTTGCAATTGAATTAACTGGTAGGCTCCTATACCATTGTAGAGCTCTTCCTTTCAGTGAAGCAGCTAATAATCTCACTGCAACATCCTCTTGGGTTATGTGATGGACTCCACATAACGAAGCCACATCTCTCATGTGTTCAATTGGGGTAGTTTGATCTTCTCCCGTGAAAGTTGGTAGACTCTTCAAGGCTGCCATTGGAATGTCATTGTGCTATGCAAAATTCAATGGGCTCCCTCCATTAAAAGCAACAAAGGGTTGATTCCTTGGAGCGGCCATTGGAGGTAGCTAAGGAGGATTTGTTGATATTGTAAATGAAACTAAAGATAGAACATCAATGTGTGATCCCACAGATGGAGGAGTGGATTGAGTTCTTCTAGAATAGATAATTTTTGTTTCTCGCCTTCTTGTTGCTCTACCTTTTCTTCTTGGTGGTTACAGCTACAAATATTCGAAAGGACCTGAGCTGCTCCTTGTCTGGAGCCTTCTCATGAACTGTAGAAGGCACTGATTCTAAAATTATTTCCCTCTGTAGAGTCACCAAGTATGCCAAATAACTTCTATAAAGTCTGGGACTTGTTGGTTGCATACCAAACCGACAATTCAATCTTAATTTCTGTCCCATCAGGTGTGCCAGAAACTGTTATCACCTGAAATTGCACCCTTGTTGAACCTGATGTTCAACACCTCAGTGTAACATTGGAAGACCTCTAAAGATGTGGGTTTCTTGTGAGCAGAGGTCAACCTCCGAAGAAGGCTGGCTCCCTTTGTGTTATCACCTAAACTATTGATTCTTTGAAGGGAAAGGGAGAAGGGGAAAGTATTAAAATAAATATTAAATTCTAAGGTGATAAATCGAATGATAAGAAATCAGGAAATGAAAACAAGATGCAAACACACTGGAGAAACTAGACTGCAACTGTTTTACTTACTCAACATGACCCCATTAGACTTATGCATCACTCTTAATAGGTTTGATCTACATACATATCTCAAGAAGGAACAAAATTCACAGCTTTGTGGTATGAATATAGATTTAAGAAAACATTGTTGAAGAAATACATACAGAAAACGAGAGTGACAAGAGCATTAGTACTTGTTTTCAAGGTGAACTCTGTTTTGCATTCCAGATTTCAATTTTTGAGTTACAAAGAAACATACATATAGTTGAGAAAGGATTGATAGAAATCACTAACTCTTCAGAGTGTATAATCCGAACTCCTTACAAAAAAGGAAAAAAATGCCTTAAATATCAAAGTGTGTCGGCCCCTTAGGGCTTACAAAATATTAGGGCCCAGAAAAAATTGCCCCTTATATTTTTTTATTGAATTTCAAGCTGCACCCTGCATGTCCATATCGGTGTCAAAGATTTCCTTCAAGGGATTCCCTTCTTGAACATTCTACAACCACCACAATTCACTTCTATTCCTCATGTTGATCTTCAAACCTCCCTGTCAAGCGCCTCCAATGATTCTGAGCTCAGAATAGATACACGTTGCTTTTCATTCCGTTGATGTTCTTTAGACTGCCATGACTCTCTTTCAGATCCCTCTGGTCAGTCAAGTGAACTCCACGCAGATTCTTCAGGCGGTCAAAACTCCTTTGATTGGAATCACATCTCGGAAAGACACTGGAAGTGTCTCACTGATGCGATTATGTGTCTCTACAGCTATCAGCATATCATAAAACAATGGGTGAGAGCTCATAACGAGCCACCAAAGTTATATCGAAGTCAGCTTTGTCATCGCCTAGAACATAGGCAAGATAATACCAAGTCGGCAGGACCACATGACGAGCTCATTTCATTTACCCTGAGCTCACTCTTCTCCTCTGGGCTCGAGCTCCCTCTGCTTTCGGTGAGACCTTACCGAGTCGACAAGACGTCATCTCGATGGCTTCAACTCATGGTGATGAGCTACTTTCTCTTTGATTGGGGAGACATCGTCGGTCGCTGAGACTTCATAGCAAACTCCTCCTGTCTACCCGAGCTCTCCTCTATTTGCTGAGACTTTGGCCTATCAGCCAGACATCATGCTGAATTTCCTTCCCTTTGGTGAACTCCTTTCATTTCGGAAGGCTTCACTGGTCAGTGAAACCCTTGCTGATGAAACTTCCTATGTCGCCAAGACCCACCAGTGTCGTCGAGACCTCTTGGCGAGCTCCCTCTCTTTTGCCGAGATCTCCTTGTCTTTCGCCGTGACTCTCATCGATCGGGAGGACATCTCCCCAAGCTCCTTTATCTTTGGCGAGACCATCGGCCTTTGGCAAGACCTCTTGCTGAAACCCTTTTCTCAATGAGGCCTTTTTGTTGTTGGTGAGACTCCTATCGAAGGAAAACATATCGAGGCCCTTTACTCAGTCGGTGAGACTAAATGTCTTCACCGAGACATTACGGCGAAGGCATCTGCTCTTGGCGATCTCTTTGTTGTCGGTGAGACATTGGAGTCGGGGAGACCTTTCTCCAACTTGAATGCCACGCTGAAGGCTCCTTGTTGTCGACGAGACATCACCGGTTCGCTGAGACCTCTTGTCAAAATACATCTCCTGCCGAAACCTTATTGTTGGTCCGAAATACTTCACTGGTCACTGAGACTCATGCTGAACTCTTCATTCTACCCGAGCTTCAAATCTTTTGTTTCGCTGAGACTTTCTGGGTTGCCGAGACCCTCTGTAGATTTCCCCTACTTACCCTGAACGCAAGTAGTCGGTGTGACTTTCTCACATCATTGAGACCTCCCGTCGAAGGAAAAACCTTATGCTGATAGTGAAACCCCTGCTAGTCAGCAAGACTCTATATGATCGCTGAGACCTTCTGCCAAAAGCAAACCATTTACGTGAGATCAACTTTATGGGCTACTGTCGGCGAGACATTCACATCGGAGAGACACACAAGACTTATGACGACCCAAATGTCTTGGCAACTGGTATTTCAGACAAATGGAATGCATTACTAGTCAACAAGACCATAGAGGGGTCTTGCCGACTTTCTTCTTTGATGGATTTTATGCCAAAACTGACTGAGGCATACTTTCAAATGAGGCCCTTGTGACCTAGCATTAGATGCATGATTTAATCCTGCACAAAATCCCCCATCTGGCCTTTTGAACATATGAAACATAACTTTGCCTTGCCTGATTGAGCCTGTAGGTGAAAATTGTGTAATAGGACACTAGGTTGTGAAGCTCATACAAGTTTCACCAGACCTAGGTGGACCCAAAATGGGGAATAGCTTCTAGATAAATAGAATCAAACACCCTAGAATATGAAGTACAATGCTAGTATGTAAAAAGAGATAATAAATTTTAGATTTTAAACGAGATGATTTTCTAATTATACTATGAAAAAACCTAAAAATGATGTCTTTTAATTTCAATTTTGATTTTCCAACAATGCACTCAATTTGACCAATAAAACCTAATGTAAAGAAAGATTCTTTTGATTTATAAAACTAAAACTTAGATTTAACTACAAATCATAGGAATGCAAACTAAGACAAATCACTACCCAAATTTTTTAAATAGGACCTATATACAAGGACATATTTTCCCTAGGTCGAATAGGTCCTAGGACAAGGGTTAAAAAAATGAATTTGATTTTGAAGTTTAGATCTTGGGTTTCTTGTTTCAAGTTATAAATTGTATTTTCAATGACCATTTTTTATAGAATTTGATGTTTAAACGCAAGTGAAATGAATGATAAATGATGAACAATATGAAACTTTTTGAAATGAAAATTTGATTCAATTTTTGAATATGAATGACTAGACATACACTAATAGGCAAACGCTATCGAAAACTAATGCCAAATTTTAAATTTTTTATATTTTAAATCATGCAAAATGCAAGCCTAAAACCCTAAATGAAATGAAAGTTAACAACCCTAAGTGAGATGCAAAATAATGCAATGTAGTGAAAATTAATGTAAATCCTAGATCTAGGGTTTGAATGGAGTCCAAATCATAATTCTTTTGATGTACAATGTCGAGTTCACCAGAATGAAACATAGGAAAATGGGTTCATTCAATTGGAATGAGGCACCCAATAATTTCTCAGTAGGAGAGAAGGTTTTGTTATTTGTCAAACCTCACAAGAGTTCTATAAATTTTGGAAAGTCAATATCCTTGAACTAGTCTTGTGCTACGTAGCTCATTTTGAGGTTCTCAAGGAATTCAACCCTGTTGTGTATAAGATTTATTTTCTGTCAACTCTTGCTAGGATGCATAATGTCTTTCATATCTCATATCTTAAGAAGTACATACTAAGGGATACCCATGTTATTGATTGGATTGCTTTGCAGGTATATGACCCAAGAGTGGTAACAATCAAGCCTCTCAAGGTGCTCAGAACACATAAGCTTCACTTACGTAATAGAGAGGTTATGTAATGCAAGGTCAAGTGGGATCAGTATGCAAAAGATTTTGCCACTTGGGAAGACTATGCTAAGATGAAGCAAAATTTTCCACAAGCCTTGCTAGATTTTAAAAACTCCTAAAAAACTATGATGTTTTATGATGTTATGTTTTATGTTATGATCATATTTGATACTTAAAAATAATTGAGGATGATGATTCACAAGGGGGGAATATGTTACACCCCATTTTCTATTAGCTATTTACTATTACCTTGTTTGATTAAAATTATTTAATACATGAATGTGTTTTGTATATGAATCCTAATAGAAATATGATGTATGAATGTTTAATTCAATTTGATGTTTTATAATGATTCTAAAGATGAAATATATATGATGCATATGAATGTATTGTTATTAGCTAACTACTATTGTAATGTACTAAGTTGGATGCAGGAACAAATTCAAACCTTCAGAAGAGAGGGGAAGTATCACTCAGGAGAAGAACTTGGTCTAGTAACCTTGATGAGCCTAACTGAGCATACACACACTCACACCCTATTTGGTCTAAGTTGAGTCAAGTTAGTTTAGATAAATGGTAAGTGATCTTCAATCTTGGTTGTGAATATTGATATTGGTTTATGATCTTGTTCTATGAATGTTTTGATTGGGGAATGTGATTAAGTCTTTATGTCGTGTGGAAGTCCTTCCTTGTGTGTTCATGTTTATATCAATAAAATATATACATAAAATGTATATATATGTATATATGTACATGTCTATGATAAACTCATACATATGAGTAAATACATGCATGAGTATATGTAGGTAGACGTATCTACATATACTCATGGATGGATTACCCATATGCATGAGAATATCGATTGGACGAATGTGACATATATATACACACTTTGTGTATATATATGACAATCGATGAAAATGAGAATGTACATATGTGAATATGTAAGGATATTAAAATAATATTATATATATAATCGTAATGTATAGATATTAATATATATGTATATAATCACATATATACACATATTAACACGCGTATATATGTGTATATATATACAATTATTATAATATATGTTTATATATATTAATAATATATATTATATATATTAATAATATATATTATATATATATATTAATAATATATATTATATATGTATTGATTGTTATATATTTAAGCACTTTAATTAGGCATCTAGTGTAGCTATTGATATATATTAAAATGCTATAAAATAAGTTAAGCCTAGTAATAAAGTGTTGCCTTATGAGAAAAAAAGGCTAAATATTAGAGTGCTATGCATAAAACATAAGAGGAATAGGTCAAAATACATAAGCACATAAGTAAAGGAGAATACAATTTAGACATTGCAATTGAATAAATATAGATTTTGCATTGTTTACTAAGTCTTTGCTGCACTATAATAGAGGACGCTAAAGTATGAATATGTGGTGCCAAAAATTATAGAATGCAAAAACAATAATAGAAGTCTAAACATGTGCCATATCTTGGTAAAGCCATGTGATAAGTACAAACTCAGTCAATGCAAAGATGGTAAAATTATGGGAGGGTGGTCAACTTGCAAATCAAATAGGAAACCTGTAGAGAGGTGTTGTTGTCCCTTGACTCAGTAAAAGAGTCATGTTGTCTCATGAATTAAGTCAACTCAGTCATTGGAAGTGTGAGGACTATCATGTGTTGCAATCTGAGAGTTTAATTCAACTAAGTTGATGCATGTGCATAGGAAGGTGGTAGAATTTTTAGCATTTTTGTAGCCTTTGGGTGCTCAAATTTTAGTATATATATATAGAGGTGTTCTCTCTACCATTTGTTACACTTTTCATTTTGATTACTTTGTTGTTATTTTGTTGTATTTTCTATGCAAGTGAGTAAGAGAGCTTGAGAGTTGGTGAGTTGCTTTGTTATTTTGCATTTGTAATTGTTGAGAGAATTGGTAAGAGGCTAGAAGTGGAAGTTAGGAACTGAACTTAAAGGAATTAGCAAGCAGGCTTGTGAACTGAGCTAGGAAGGAAGAATTATCAGTTGGAACTTTTATATAGGCATGTTGATTTCTATTCCTTTGTTATTTATGTTGGAAAGGTTATTTATTTATATTTGCCTTATTTAGAAAGGAATGATTTAAATGTGTTGAGATACTTTGGATAATCTTGTATGTTTCTTGGTTGATTCTTGTTTTTGGGAAACCTTTCAATTTGGCTTATACTTAAATATATATATCCTATATTGGAATTTATATGATTGTATATTTCTATTTATACTTTATGTAGCTTTTCAATACTATATTTATGTAGCATGAAATAAGAAGTTGGTTTGAATTACTTTAGTAGCAATGCCATTTAATCATGAGTTATTATTTTGGTTATTCTTGGGGTTATATTAATCCATGGGAAAGGGGGTAACCTATGTATATAGTATGAATGGTCGCTAGGAAGGTGGGTGGATAGATGACTCTCACTCGAAGTATTGGGTGTTGAATTTTTTGGCCAAAGTAGTGTAAGTGACCACTATTTACATTATCAATTCATTATGATCCAAGTTTACATACTAGGCAAGGATTGTCATACATGTAGGTTGTAGCCATTGTATGGTAGCTCTAGATATGTAGGACACAACACCATGCTCAAAGAAGGCTAGGATTATGATGTTACCAGACCAATCTCTTCATCGAAGGGTAGGGCCATCTTACCAATTTGGTAGATATGTGGGGGACCGTAATAAGTCCATGGTTGGTAGAAAAGCACTTGAGTGATGCTTCTCCTCATGCAGTTGGTAGCCAAAATTTGAGGAAGGACATTTGGACCATTTGTATCTCTATTCAATAAGCTCATTGAAGATATGTATGTAATCATGTATCCATCTATATGGAAAATTGAAAATGTGAAATGTCATCTTGAATTATGTAATGTGAAATCGTTACTTGTGTTAATGAAATGTTTCTTTGATTATGCAATGGGAAAGCTTGGAATGGTTTTGTTTCAAATGTGCATAAGTTATTCAAATGAAAATAAAAATTTTATTGCTCGTAATGTTAGTATCATAAACTATTCACTTGTAGGAAAAATATAGTAAAATTATTGGGTAGAACAATGGGCATGTTATACCACAACCCCTATGAGTTGTTCTAATTAAAATCCTATCATTTGGTTCTATATAGTTTCTTCAATTCCCATTTTAAGATACAATTTGTATTCTCTTGCTATAATCCTTTCCACTATACCAAATACTTGTTGTAACTATCTTATCTTATCCTCATTTCCTTCTTGTCTAGAACATATGCTATCTTTTATTTCATGTTTAACATAATGAAGATAAAGAGGAAAAGTAAGTGGATTGGAAGCAAATCAAAACATAGATATATTTAACATGCAATTATTTTTGTTTTGAAAATCATAAAAAATAAAATACTATTTTAACCAAAGTGAAATATATATTTATTCATCATTTAAAAAAAATATTAATGAGATAATTAAAATGCAAAATATGGTTTGAAATAAATATAACCACACCCTTAGGAAATGTAGCAACATTACATGAAATGAAAACCAAAGGGGGGATTATATTCAAGTCACATATAACCTGCATATTTACAATATTGGTGAAAAATAACAATGTCTTAATACTCCACGTTTTAGCACAAGGAATGAATGAGGCTTCTTCAAAAATTGCAAATCCTTTTATCCCATTTTTTTATTTATACCTACACAAGAACACAAAATAAAAAATTTCCAAGACAATGATGGCACTCACTTCCCAACCATAGGCTTCCTCACAAGCCACCTCAAGGTAGGTGGTCTTTCTAGGGAAACCTATGATCAACATACACAAAGGAATGAATTCAACACTCACTCGAACCCACATACAAACTCCAACCTCTTAGAAATACTCACAATATTACTAGAATCTACAATGAGATAAACTAAGGGGAAAATGAGGGAATACTCTCTCTTCTAGCCCAATACTTTCACAAACACAAAAAATAAAGTATTATCAACCATTGCTACCAAATAACCACAACACTTCATAACTCCCTTCTCACAAAATCAAGCACCAATAAGTATCCACATAACCAATAAGTCAAAGTTATACTCATATAAAAAAGATGAAATAACCAACACTTTAAGGAGCTTGGGTACCTACCTCTCTATTCTTCCAATGGATTGATGAAGATTTGATGAAGCTCCCTTCCAAAAATATCCCTCAAAGATCTTCACATAAGACTAGGTATGCAATTTTACTCTCCCTTCTCTCACCCCGTTCTTTCCAATCAAAGGGAAGTAAAAGAATGAACCAAAACAAAAGAACCCACACTTCAACCACAAAGGGAGCATAAGTAGGAATTCAAATAAATTGATTCCTTGAATGAGGGAAGTGACACTTGTCACTTTCCCATTCATTCTCAAGGCACATCTCCCCAAAAGTGCTCATACATGTGTGATGCCTTAGGGAGAGTGGAGTGTACATGTACACTCTTCCCATGAAATTATTATAAAGGTGGCTCACATATGTGAGAGACCTTGTTGATTTCCCAAGATCATAAATGAGCTTTGAAGAATGGAGATGGGATGTGATGAGTCGACCATCCCATATCCCTAAACTTTAATTTCGTTAAACCTCTTAAGGAAATCTTAAGAGGGGTCACATCTTGGCCTAAGTCCAATAAAATGGGTTAAAAAAGTACCCACCCTAGGGCTCTAAAAAATATATAAAACACATAAAATAAGACATTTAAACCCTTTAAAAGCCACAAAAAGGTCAAATCAGAAAATGGCCAACTAGGATTCCAACACAAAAAACAAGCACATCCTAGTGGATTTAGGACACTACAAAGATCTCAAATAAACATTCTTAATCCACATTACAAATATTTATATCATATTGAGACTATCATCCCTTTGAATGGACCATAGTCTAGCATTACGGGTATAAACACATTAGGTTTTCATGAAGGCATTTGTTCCATTGGACATGTAATTATCTTGCACACTAGATTCCACATGTTAATATATCCAAAAAATATAGCTAAAAAATTTTAATTAAAAGACGTATGTAATCATTAACCAATTTCATCCAAAAACTTAATAAAGCATTACCTAGTCATTTAAACAATTATTTTGATTCTAATCATATATAATTTCTAAGTATAATAATTGTTTGGACTCATTCATTAATTAAACACCTAATAGTCAAGACAAACTCATCATATAAAATGAAATTAGTTAATTGTTAAAACTATTTCATGTTAATCCCCTAGGAATTAAAGTACCTTTAATTAAGAATCAATATTTAAAACATCATCAACATAAAATTATGAATACCATTCCTATTTAAATCATCATCATCATATGCAACAATATAAATTACTTTAATCCAAACATAATTACCTATTTTTTTATACTAGTAGGATCATAAGCCGTACTAATTATCCAAAATCTAGGTGTAACATAACAATAGTTGATCCAATAGAGCACCTATTCTTGGAACACTAGGGTGGGCCTCATAGATTCCTCATAGATTCCTTATTTGTTCAACTATCTTTCTAAAATATAGATAAAAATCATACAACTCCTTGATACTCTCAAACCCAAGTACTCCATTCACCATGATAGTTAGCAATGCCACATGCCTACTCAAAGCATCAACCATCTCATTTTTCTTCTCTAAATTATACCTTTGAAACATAGAAAAAGGGATCCTAGGTCCTAAATGCAAAGAACCTAGGATGCAAGGGGCTTTTTTCCAAGTTACATTAAGATGTAGATCAACAAGGTGAATAGATTGAATTTCAACCATGAAGGTGAGCCAATCATACATGGATCTACATCTAATTGAGGATGGGAATGGGTTGGAAATGATTTTCCTTAGTTAACCTACTTAGACTGTGTTCCCTAATATGTAAATTACAAAATCTTGACAACTGAAAAACTAAAATAGTCAAGTTATAGCAAATTATTTGGAAGGTGTAGAGGATTGTGTACCAACCCCAAAATATTGGTCTGGTTGTGCCTACAAGGACTTATTCTCCCAATGGTGAATGTGTCTTTGATAAGGTGTCTTGCTCAACTTTTGGGGTCCTCAAGTGGCAGATCTAAGATCCATGTTTCCACTTGTAGAGTTATTGAAATGTCGTTAGTAAATTATGTATGTGAGTTTTTGTGGCTTGACTAGGTTGGTGACAACAAATTTAATAATGAAAAATAGATCTTCAGGCCCTCTTCAATCATCTTCAAACCTGTGACCTACACATTTAAAGAGGGGAAAATTTTTATGCCATATAGGGGCTTTCCTCAATCAAACCCCCTAGAAGTGTTCCCACTTCCACAATGGAAAAATGTCAATGACAAATGATATGAAAAGGAAAGGAATGATGAAATCACAATGTGCTGCAACTCACCACCCTTCAATAGCTAACTTGAAGCAATGAAGTCATACACATCTCAAGGATTTAGATCTTGCTTGCTTGAATACTTTGGAGACCTACAAAAATATGTTAGTCGTCACAAAATAATGACAACATGCTAATATAAAATCACATACACTTTGACATGATGTTGGATCTTGAATTGATGCAATAAGTATTTGCAATGATGCTCTTGAATTTCTCTTGAATCTTCTTGACAATAATATTTGCTTGATCATTTCACTTCTAGTTTCAAATGATGAAAATACTAGGTATTTATAGGAATTTATTTAATTTCCCTAAAAATAGATTCTAAAAGTTGACTCTTGCAATTTGAATTTTGAATGTCAAAATACCACCAACATGTCCAAACATGGGTCTTGGATAAGAAGGGGTGCCCAAATTTCTAGGACACTCATTGTTGAGGGCAACATGTGAATTGAATGTATTTATTCAATTCTTGCAATTTATTGAAAAGTGGTACAAATGGGCTCAAGAATACATAATTTTAGGACATTATGGGGTCAATTAGGCTCAATATTTTAGGGGGGATAAAACATAGTGTGAAATTGTTAAGGGTGACAATTTTCTACTCTACATTTAGCCCCCACTTTAGTGAGAGTATAAACTTATGTTCATACTCACACTAAAGTAGAAAAATATGTCAAGAGGGGTTTGATTGTCCAAATTTTGAAGCAATAGGATGACAAAGGATCAAGGAAGTTTTTCAAGCCCATAGGATCCAAGATGACATGGTGAACCAACATAAGCACAAAGGAATACACACATGTATGATATGCAACAAGACAACATACATAGACAAACATGTTAGAAAACATGAACCATACATGATGAAAAAGCAACATAACATATAGATAATAATGAAATAGAAACAAGTGTATAATGTAAACACTTGATGCAAACACAAAGAAGACACATGAAAAATACACAACAAAGCACAAGGTTAGTACTAAAGGGATTTGAGTTGGTAAGGAAAAGAGACCTCAGTCTTAAATTGTCTCAAATACCAAACATCATCCATAAAATAAGTGAATTCTCCCATGAGGACTAGCAAGTTGAATTATGCCACATTACTCGTGAGCCACATGGATCTACTAGCAAGTAATTTATGTTATGCTAGGTTTCCATGTAATATGATGGGTTCCATAAGGCTGGAAAAGTGTATTATGCTAAGCACTCATGAAACACATGGCTCCACTAGAAAGTAAGTTGTATTATGCTAGGTGGCCATGTTAAGGGTGTTCATGACTCACACCATAGCAAAAATCATTGAATCACAAAATGGAAGGCACACAAGCTAGTGAGGACCAATTTTCACTAATTTTTCACTCATCAACAACCATACCAATAATTATACTCCCTAATATAACCTTGATAAGGTTCCATGCTATGCCAGCACCACACTAAGTTCAAAACTCATGAACAACTTAGTGAAGAAAAAATGCCAAACTCACCTTAGGGGGTGCAAACAAAACTCACCTTATGGGGTACAAAAAAAAATGACAAGAAAAAGCTAGGACCTCAAGGGATATTATGATAGCACCACCTCAAAAGGTCATTTTAACAACATCAAAGGGGTATTTATTAATTTATGGAAGGTCACACCTTAGGGAACATCACACATGACCTCACGAAAGAGAGGAATAGTCATGGAATAGAAACTCACACCTTAGGGAATACTAACCATAGTATTAATACCAAGAGGAACATTACCTGGCAAGAAAGATCACACTTTCATGGGACATCAAGCCTAATATCACCACAAGATAGACACATCACATGGATTAAGAAGATCACACTTTGGTTGACAAGGCCATACCTCCTAGGATATGTATACTATCATCACTAAGAAGAGACCATTTATTATGCAAATAATAATTAGGGGACTATATGCCCCCCCTTAAAAGTTAGTGTACTTGCTACACTAACATTTTAAGGAGATAAAGCCGACACGGGTAGCGGAGTTGGCTTGGGCCTTGGGTTTGCTCCCCATTGGTTTTTGGTTTGACTCCACTCTTGGGTTTACCCAATTGGGACTGGCTTGCCGACTGTTGGATCCCCTCGTAGGGGACTAGTCTTTCCCTCGCTCACCCTAGGTACCCAAGATATGGGTTGTTGGGCTATTGGGCGGGGTTGCGGGGATACCCCTATCATTAGAAAAAAACACATTTTAAGGAGATAAAAAAGGGATCATTGCTAGAAGGAATGCACCTAGGACAAGACTACTCAACCCCCTTGCCCCCCAAGTGTAGGGAAAAATATGAGCCAAATGGATTAAGATATTCCACTTTTTGTAAAATAAAATATGATTTCATAAATTCAAGGGTATACCTGAGCACTTGTAAGGAAACTATGCAGCCATGAAATGACAATTTCCACATAACCCAAATCTGAAACATGCAAGTAAAATACTCAACATCAACATGCAAGAGAATAGACAACATACCCATCAAAGATGACACAAGATATACCCTGGGAAAAACCTCAAAAGGGAAAAAACCCATCCTCCAAAAGCATCCACACTCCATGTATTATTCAGCAATGAAAACCCATTACAATACATCTGCAGAGACTCCATGAACACTTCTGAAGCACAAGCTATCCATGCATTCCATGTGACCAAGCATGAATCCACACATCCCATGCCATGCTTCAAACCCTCACACATGCACAAGCTCAACCTGCTAACCTGCAACAAACTGTCCAACCCTAAACAACTACCCTTGTGGTTGTTTTATAGAAACAAGCTCCCACAAAACCACCAAGTGGTATTACATAAACCATGTGCCCAAAACCATACAACATCATGTGACCCCACATTTAATATTGGGTACTTTATTATTTTATTATTATTCCCCAATATTAAATAATTACATTTGACAATTATGTCCCAATGTTACATACAACAAAGTGGCCCCAACATTATAACTCCTTGTGATGCACGTTCACCTAGAAAACCCCTAGGTGCACCACACACATAATAAATAAATAAAATATTACAAACATTATGCAATGTGTGCAACACCTAATTCTAACAATACCCCCATGCATGGTAGTGAATATGTTATGATACTAAAACTACCACATGGAAAGGAGTAGCAACATATGCTATTTGTTTCTTGTATGATTAATTGAAGGACAATAACCAAGACCTCTTGTTGTTTCTTGTGTGTTAGGTTCTATAGGGACACATATACCTTGCTCTCTTACACCACATCCTTTTCCCTTATAGCCACATTGTTTCAAAAGCTGATAACCTCTTCTATAAATGGATTTGATTTCTTTCAAAAAAGGTGGCTTTTCATGATCATGTCCATCATATGTAGATATGTAATTTTTTTTTTCTTCTTCTTTGCTAAAATTTGTAGACTCAAATGATTTTGATGACTTAGATTGTATTGATATCATGGTGAATTCTTTCTCTTTTCCTAGTTTTGGTTGTATAATCTTGCATTCCCCATCAAATGTAGGTGTGAAATCTAATGATCCCCAATCAACATCTAACAACTTTTGCATCAATGAAAGACACTCATTTTTGTCTAAAGGCTCAACTTTTGTAGTTGGTGTTAATGTTCTAAGAGGATTCTTCATTCTTGTTTCCACTTGCAGAGTTTTCAGAATGCCATCAGTAAATTTTGTAGGTGATTTTTCGTGGCTTGACAAGGTTGGTGACAACTACAAAAATATAAAATATATCTTCAAGCTCTCTTCAATCCTCTTCAAACCTGTAATCTACACATTCAAAAAGGGGGGAAATGTTGTGCCATAGGGGCTTTCCTTAGTCAAACCCCATGTAAGTTTTCCCACTTCCACAATGGAAAAATGTCAATGATAAATGATAATGGAAAGGAAAGGAATGATGAAATCACAATGTGCTACAACTCACCACCCTTCAATAGCTACCTTGAACGAATGAAGTCACATCTTCTCAAGGATTTGGATCTTTCTTGCTTGAATGGTTGAATACTTTGGAGAGCTACAAAAAGATGTTAGCCTTCACAAAAATAATGACAACATGATGACATAAAATCACATGTACACTTTGATATGATTTTGGATCTTGAATTGTTGCAATAAGTATTTGAAATGCCTCTCTTGACTTTCTCTTGAATGTTATTGACAATAATATTTGCTTGATCATTTCACTTCTAGTTTCAATGATAAAAAGACTAGGTATTTATTTATTTTTCTAAAAATTAGATTGCAAAAGTTGACACTTGCAATTTGAATTTTGAATGTTAAAATATCGCCAACATGTCCAAAAATGGGTCTTGGCTAAGAAGGGGGACCCATTCTCCCATGGGTGAATAGGTCTTGGCCCAAATTTCCAAGACACTCATTGTCAGGGGAACATGTGAATTGGATGCATTTATTCAATTCTTGCAATTTATTGAAAAGTGGTACAAAGGCTCTAGAATACATAATTTTTGGACATGTTATGGGGTCAATTAGGATAAATAATTTAGGAGGGCCAAAACATAGTGTGAAATTGTTAAGGGTGACAATTTTCTACATTACATTTTCACATCAAATAAAGAAACCATATTGCATGTGTTTTATTTAACTTCAAATAAGTACATTCAAATACATTAAGGTCTGATTATTTATAAATATAATAAAATATCTAGGTACCAAGTAACGCCTTTAATATCTTAGTGCTTGTACAATGACATAAAATTCAACATTATATGTAGGATATTTCTTTCTTACCTCATTGAATTTCTCACTATAAAATTGTATTGTCTTTCCTTCTTAACTCAGTACTACTCCAACTCCCACATGTGAAACATTATAATCTACCTCAAACGCCTTGCTAAAATTTGGCAATACTAAAACATGGGCTTCTATTAATTTCTTTTTTAGAAATTGGCCTTTTTTTTTCTCTTGTCCTCACATTTTATTTTCCCCTCACGTACTATATTATTGATGCAACAATACTACTAAAATTATCGATGGATCTTCTCCACAATATTGCTAAAGCGTGAAAACTTCTCAGGTCTCTAATATGTTTCTCAAGGTAGGCTACTCAACAATTGATTTTACCTTAAATTCAATGTTCATTCTTAAACCAACTTTTAAAATGACAAACCCCAAGAATACCAAACTACCTTGCATAAACTAAATTTGTGTAGAAATTTTCCTTCCTTAATAATTACAATATCATTCTCAAAATATGTTAAGTGCTCTTCTTTACTCTTACTAAATATGAAAACATCAAAATAGACTATCTCAAACTTATTAATATAATATCATAGTGTTATATTCATCATCCTTATGAATATGATAGGTACATTGGAAAATCCAAATGGCATAAGTAGTAGCTCATACAAATCATTCTTATTCTTAAAGGAAATTTTTCATTCATCACCTTTTTGAATCCAAATTTGATAGTACATGCATTCTATCTATCAATCTCAGTAAAATATGAAGCTCTTGTAAGCACATCCATCATGTTATCTAGGTAGGGAATATGAAATAAATATTTGATGGTGATTTTCTATATTTTGTGGTATCTACAGACATCCTCCATAGTCAATCTTTCTTTAAAGTTACTAATGTAGGAGTTGCACAAGGACTCATGCTCTTCTTCTTCTCACTAACTCAATCTCCTACCTATAAATTATGCATGTTTTGTTAAGATCATATTGTAATCTATTTGATTGTGTATAGTTGAACTTGGAATTAAATCAAGATGATGTTGAATGTCCATCTTTGGTGGTATACCATCCAATATCTCATCAAATATTACATCAACATATTCTTCAAACACTTATGTTATTTCTATTCATATTTGCACAACTTATATTTCTTCTTTCATTACAACTAAGATATATTATAACCCTATAATCTTCATATCCTTGATAAATTATTTTGTAAAAAACATGCTCTTCGTCTACACTTCTTCCTTAAGAGGTAAAAAACTACCTTTAAACCATCCTTACATTAAGTACATGTCTTTTTGAACTCTCCATCATGAATCACTTTTTTGTCATATTTACATAACCTTGTTAAAACACATGACATACATCCATGGGGATAACATCACACCAAATTCCATTCCTATAAGCATTTCCCATTAAAAAATTGACTAAAAATATATTATCAGTATCAACTTCATATCCTTTCTTAAACTAATAAATATTGTAAGGCTATGGATTCTTTTCACATTGCAAGCATAATTTCTATACAAATTCATTAGAGACTATATTTTCACAACTTCCACCATCATTAATAATTTTACATAACTTTACTCTTGAAGTGCACTAGGTTGGAAAAATATTTGCATTCATCCATGAGTTAGCATTGTCTTTAGCAAAAACAAGCTCTTTTCTTGGAGCAATCATTATTCTTCTCATTATGAGACTCCCACCTTCATCCACAACAAATTTTTAATTTTATTATTCAACTTCACCTCAACCAAAACCACTATTGGTCAATCCCCTTGCCTCCTCTCTTTTGTATAATGGTGTAAAAACTCAAATATTATATGCCTTTTTTTGCCACATTTGTAGCAAACATAACCTCTAACACCATCATAGCCTCTACCTCTATGAAATCTTATTTGTTAATTTAAAAACCCTTGTATGGAATTTTGTTATTTCTCCACTTCATATGATGATTATCCCCTTGTGGAATTAAAACCACCCATTCTTTGGAAGGAGATGATGACTCTCTTTTCACCCCATATGATCTTAAAAAAATAGTTTATTTTTATTTTCTACATTCTAGGCTAGTTTGATAGGTATTCACCATGTTATAAATCATATTCACACTTAATTCACCTTGAATATAAAAATTAAATCATTCACATCCTTGTAGTCATTTATTTATTTCTTTTATCATGTCCCACTCAAATGGATAGTTTGTAAAACTCATTTGTGTAATCCTACATAATGTGCTAATTTTTCCTCAAGTTTTAAAATCTATTGTAGAGGGTTTGTGCATAATCTATAAGAAGAATTTTTCTCTCAGGTACTTTTACTATAGGTCTTGATTTTCTCCTTCCCCTTCCTTTATTTTTTGGCAAGTTATCCCACCATATCATTACATGACCCTTAAATTTTGTGCATGCAAATTTTACTTTCACAAATCCTCTCTCATAATTTTTCATTCAAAAAACTCTACCATAGCAGTCAATTAATATATCAATTCCTCTAGTTTTAATGACTCCTATATTTTAAAATTTTAACTTGTATTCAACCATTGCTTCCTTCTAATTCCCTAATCATCATTTATTTCATTAGCTATGTTTTTTCTTGCTTTTCCACTTCCTAAATAGATGATGGATTATCTTTTTGTATTTCTTCTTTGTATTCTCTTTTTGCATCTACTCCATATAGACTCCTTTGCCTCTATCTCCATCCTTCAATAATTTTAGCAAGCTCATCCACTTGTATTTGTAATAGTTGCATGCACACACACACATGCACGCACGCGCACACACACACACACAGAGTTTTGTGCATATTGTGCATAGCCTTCTTTTCCCCTTTCCATCATTGCTTAAACTTCAAATTTGTATTCAAGTTGTACTTGCTCTAACACCAATGATGGATCCAAAAATGCAACATAAATCAAACAATAATTTTGTTATACTAAAAGAACCAAGATCTATATTATCATTCTTCAACAACTAAAATCAAAATATGTAAGTCTTACTTTTGAAAGAAATCACCCACTTTCCCACTAGTGAGCATAATTAAAATGCACTAAATACAAATAAAACTAAAAACTACTTAGAGTAACTAAAATTGCTAAATTTAAGAAAATGTTATTTTTGACAACCATACATTCAACCATAATTGACCTATTAATTAGCCATACCTTCTATATATCAAAATAAGTCTTGAGAGTGACTTAGAACCCAAATTCATGCTAAAATACAAAGTCATTCAATCCAAAACTCTAAAAATACTAAAATAACATCACAATTTTGACGCCTTACAAGATTGAATTAAGCCCCAAAAATGTTGAAATTATTTCAAACTAAAACAAATAGATTATGACAACCTGACTCTTTGAAATCTTCATTCTAATAAATAAATTGAATCAATTTCTTGAATCAAAAGTCATGAGCTATAAAAATTATATCGCACATTACAATTGACTTATGACATACGAAACTACCTCATACTCCTCCTTATATTGGACATATCAACACGAATCTATAATAAAAAGATTATAATAAGTGAGACAACCTAACTCATAAACAAAACTTATAATATCTGTCTTATTTACATAAGGAACATAAAAAAGTGTACCCAACTCCTAAGTGTATTTACCCTCCCCTAGGAAAGTCTTTCAGAAAAAGACGAGAAACGTCTTAAAATTCGCATAGGTTTTGACCCGCGTCGATAATCCCCGATCCTTTCAACACCGCGTCAAGCCGGCCTTTTTCGAACAAATCGCCCGCGAAACTTCTGCACACTTGCATTGCGATTTCCAAATTTTTAGCTATATAAAGCGCTAATTTTCTTGCCACAGGCGATACGATTGTTTCTCAAAGCTTGAATCTGCAATTAGCGTTATAATTATTTTGCCCTTTGATTGTCTGTAAATTGAGGGAAAAACAGGAACACAGGATGGCAACATTAGCAGTGCCCATGATGGCGCCCGCAACAGCTGCAGCTGCGGCCATAGGAGCTTACTGCCGCTTCCATTTTCCTGTAAGAGCAAAACCTTATTATTGGTTTTATTATTTTCTTTTTCACTTTGGTTATTTTCCTGTTTTCTGACGGAATTATGCTTCTGTTTTGCAGGGTTTTGAAATTCGACAACGTTACAAGGGAGAAGCCAAGGAATCGGGCGCAGACGAAAAGAGGGCTTCAAGAAAGAGCAGCGGAGGGATAGTTTTTGCTCCGGAATTTGACGGCTTACATTTTTATGAAAATTTTATTTCTGATTGAATCAATTTTTAATCTTTCTCCATGAGGAGGGCTTTGATTCATTCATTAATTATTCTTTTTCCAGCAATTAGTCGATTGCTTGTACAGCAGACTATTTATTCAACCATTGACCTGTAACAAGTACTTTGGAATCAATATTTATTGATATTTTGCCCTCCATTTGATTTACGTTGTTAAGCTCCCCTGTTTCAATTGTTCTGTTCCTAAGTTTAATTATATTGAAAATTAACTTGAGTATCATCTAAAGTGGCGTGTGAGGACAGCGAATACACGAAATATAATCGTAATCTGTGTAATGTGGAAATAAAGCATAATAACCCTCGGTTCCCTTCTGTTCGACCAAAGGGTAGGGAGCAGGTTTGAATGGTTATTTTAAGGGAATAAAAAATTTCTGAATAAAAATATGTAATCAATTAAATTGATAAATTGAAATGTCATTTAAAAAGTAAATGTAATAGATAGGTATTTGGTTTTCAGAATAATGGGAAAAATTAATGTTGATTTCATATAAAATTTAGTTGTTCAAGTATAACAATGAATGTTGTCAAATGTTTTCAGTTTTGAATAGTTGGTGAGATTTCTATGGATTAGATACAAGTCTTTTGGGATCTAAACTAAATGCCATATGAATATTCTATCATGTAGAATCAAATATTAACAATAGTTCATCCACGAGAATGATTTGACTATAAGTGGTAGTAATAATTTCTTTGCCTAACATTTGTTTGTCTCATTTTTTTAAGATGATGTTAACAAATATCTTGGAGAAAATTACTAGATTGTCAAGATCAAGTTCTCTTTGGCGAGCCCCATGTTAGATTGGCTTAACAATATTGAGCAAATGATTTAAGATAGCATACACAAACTTATAGATGACCTATATAATTATGATGAAGACATGTTCTTTTTATAAGCTTTAAATTGAAATGTTCCTTCATGTGAAATAATTGTACATTGTATCTCTTTAAAATACTAAAACATAGCCATTAGTCACACAAAAGTGTAGCAAGTAAGCTCATAATGGTTAATCAAAAGTGGTGGAAAAGTTAGAATTCCAATTTAAACATTCAAATTTCATAGTCAATCCTACAACACTTGGGATTCATCCTAAGGCCCTTAGGATTGATCTAGAATAGGAAAGTGACAGTTTTGAGGCATGTATCAAATGTATGGAAATAGGTTCAAATAAGGGTGCACCGAATGGCTAATAAAGACAAATGTGGAAGTGAGGGCAAATAGGGATGAGATAAGGTCAAATACATGAAAATATATACAAGGATGGAGTGAGTAGAGAAAGGTATCGAGTTATGAGCCAAGATTAGCACAAGATAGTGCCACTTATTGATATGTAACTCTATTAATTTATTCCATAAAAAATTGCCCCAAACTAAATAGCAATTGACATAGGTGTGCTACTTATTGATATATCATTGTATTAAGTCGTTCTATCCAAATGCACCCAAAACTAAATGGCAATTGGGAAAAGTTCATTTCATCGTTGTAGTTATATATCATTGCATATGTATATGTAAATCATCATTCAACATATAAGAATTTTGGTTAATGAAGACTATTTTATAATAATTCTAGTATAATACATTAATTTTATTTAATCAATCTACTCAATGGCTAATTATAATTAGATGAAAATGAAAATCCTAAGTATTCTAATAATCAAGATTTTAGTAAGAATTGTGTTCCCCTACTAGATAATTTTGTAAAGTTAAATTTTGATAATGTTTCAAGGGGTAAACTTAAAATTGCAAGAGGGGTATTTTCTCAAATATTCAAAAGGGAGCTTAGTGTATGGAGGTTTATTATAATTAGGAGTTAAAACAAATAATGAAGTTGAATGAGAAGTAGTGGTTGTAGGGTTGAAGGTTGTGACTACTTCTAATATAAAAAATCCATCTATGAAAAGAGATCTTATGGTAGTGATTAACACTCTCCAAAAGGGAAGGAGTCAAAATTGAAAACTAAGTTGTTATATAAAAGATGTGATAAGAATCATAGTTGTATACACCTAAAAATGGTCTAGAGAATATAATTAATTAAATATGATTTATTTCATCTATTATTAGATAAATAGATATATTTATTTATATAGTTCATCTTAAATTCTTCAATCTTTATTCTATTATTTTTGTCTTAATTAAATAAACAAATTTTACTTTGTTTTATTTAATTATCATAATTAAATTCCTCTACTATTAAATAAATAGAAATATTTATTTATAGTTCATTCTCCTATTCTTCAAATTCAATTCAATATACAACTTTAATAGTTTGTGTTATTTAATTATCACATTATTTCAATCTTAATTAAATAAACATGGTTAAATAATTTGTTGTTTAATTATCACATTTCTTCTATATTTATTTAATAAACAAATTCTATAGTTTGTTTTATTTTAAAATTATTCATCCCCTTTTACTAATTTTGAATAAATCAAATTATTCAAGTAAAGGCATAAAGGGAAATTTCCTCTATTTACTCACCTACCAAATTAGACATCAAATATCCAATTTAATTCAATTGGCATTCACGAGAAAGCTTCAGAGACAAATTGGAATCAATCTCTCAATTTTCCTTCCTCTGATTCTTCCTATCATCCTACCTGATGTTTTCATGGGGAGAAACCATTCCCTTCATCAGCTCCAGATTCTTCATCTTTCACCATTCAATTCTCCAGATTGAATCCAAGCCTTTGTTGTGCTGCCCCGTCACAATGTATTGTTGTGAAATCTATATATACAACTTCATTCAACAAGAAAAACATCCAAAATCTCTCATCTTTTGTGCAAACTTACTTTGTAGAAATAACAATCAAGTAATCATAGCATCATAGCAATAGAAACATAGCATCTATAGAATCATAATCATGGTTCTATCATAGTTTTACTGTAGCTTTCATCCATCAAGTTTCATGTTAGCATAGTTTACAGTAGCTTCAATATCATTTAGAAATCACCATATAGAAGTACATCATTGCATTTAGCATCACTCCATTCTCTAGATTGGCATTTTAAACAGTCACAATGCTTACTAAATCTGAGAGCCTTCCATGACTTGATAAATCTTTGGAGATAGGAGACAATGAGACACTTTCAAGTTTTTTGTGCTTTAAATTAGTTAAATACATTGTTAAATCTTGATATAATGTTTCATTAAGAAGCGTTTTTAGTTGTTTTACTTATTTACTTATTCCACACTTACAATAGTAAATATGGAAAAGGTGGGCTATCAACATTACAAGAAAACTTTGAAACTTAGTATAAATTTCTTAGAGTCAATCAAGCACCTATTGCAATTATTTACAACAATCTCCCAAATTCTTGGGAAATTTGGATAAGCATTTAAATTTTAAGCCTCCTTTTAATGTGACTATAAATTTTAAATTATCATATTGGTGAAGGTAGTTTAAGGGGAAGGCTAGATATTTTATTTTAGTATTAATATTGGTTAATAAGTGGGAAGTGACCATATATTGATCAATTGTTATATGTGGAACGAAGAAGTCATACATGTTTTCATATGCTTCTTATGTGGGGAGTTTAATGTGATTAATTTCCCTATCTAAAGTGAATTAGTTGTTCTTTACTTGTGGTTAGCTCTCTATTTAATTTGGTGAATTCGTGGTATTGGCATGGGGAATTGGGTTGTTGGAATTCCTTATCTACATTCAAATGGTTTGAAAAAACACATGCTCTTGTGAGAGATCCTAAATAAAAAAGGGTAGTGTCAAATAATCCTCTAGAAACAATCTTCTCCTACTCTACCAATGTTATGAGTTATAATAATAGTGCTTGGTATAGACACCCTAGGCATGAAAAGAGACAATAATCCAAATGGATTTTACATTCAAATTTGCAAAAGTATCATCAAGTGAAAATTTCTGGGTATGGTTTTTGAAGTTGTTTTTGTATGAGGATTTTACAATCACAATATTGTCAACGATGGGAGAGTTAGGCTATAGGCCCATGGAGGGGCTTTCAAAACTATTTTTATGGAGTAGAGGGTCTCATGATGCAAAATAAAATGCTATAAGATTAATTAAAATATTTTCCTAATATATGATCCCCTACCTTTTAGTTTGTAATTTTACATGGGTGCATTTGGGGGTGGGTTAGAAATTTTCCCCATTGGCCTAGAATTATTTTTCCACTTGTTAATCTTTTGGAGATTTTATATTTCTATCAATTTTTTTTATCATTTTGTATTGTATATTACATTGAATTGAATATGAAAAATAATAAAATTCATGAGACCACTAACTTGCATAAATTTTGAAGCTTAAGCTGCAATATAAAACTCATGAGACCGCCTACCTTAAAATACTCCTAAAAAAAATAACAAAAATACCCACAAAGCCCCCCTCCACAAGGTTGAGGTGCAAAGGAGAAAAAACTTCTTGAAAATGAGTTTCAAAAGATAGGGTTAGTAGACACATAAAATGAAACTATGGAGTGGAGAACTATGTATGGAGGGAGTTGTGCCTTCTTAGGGCTTACTATAGTGATGTAGGAAAAATGTTGGAGGGGATAATAGTTATATGCACACCAAAAATTGTATAAAGGTTTCAAGTGAGTTCACTATCCCATTTTATGTATATACTCTATACAAAAAAATACAAGGAAGTAATGGCTTCACAAGATTTAACACCCAACAATAGATGGGATGGTATCTAACCCATAAGAGGATATAAGTTAAAACAACACTAGTTGCAAATGGAGTAGGTTGTTATGGAGAGTTTCTATGTCCATGTATGCTTAAGTGGACATGTGCTAAGGTTTCCATCAAAGGTTTTTTGCAAAATTTGTGACTAAAAATTATATGGTTAGATGGAGGTTAGATTTTTCTACAATATTGCATGTAGTATCATATTTGGTTGAGTTTTTTGTATCTTTTCTATGATATTTGAATATGATTGTATTGTAATTAGAATGTGATAAAAAAATTTATGTTTATTTTACCCATAAAATAATAAGATATTTAATATTTTTAAGATTATTACAACTCTTCTCTTCTATAATTTTAACTTTTCAACTATTTATACATTGTTGAAAATTTCATAGATTTGTAAATAATCTAACTAAATTATCTATTTTTTCCATAATAACCTTAACTAAATTACCTATAAAAAAATTAATAAACAATATTAGTGCACCAAAGAAGTGTGGAAGTTCAGTTAGGGAATTTTTGGGTCTATTTTTTTACATACATTTGTGTAGTATAGATGAGGTAAATTGTAGACCATTGAGAAAATGATATTGTTTATGCAACAAAGATCTCAATGGAGACATGATAGCTTCAAATCAACTATGCATCTGCTTATAGGTTCCAAACACAACTAAAACAAAACCTATGAATTAGGAAGATAATAAGGCTCCATTACCAATAGGCAATATGGAAAGAGGGAGAGAGAGGGAGATATGGAGCAAATAAGAGAGAGAGAGAGATAGAGATAGAGATAGAGACAAAGATAGGGAGGGAGAAACATTGAGTGTGTGTGTGTGTGTTAGTGAAAGAGATATAGAGATAGATATAGGGAAGAAGAAACAAGGAGTGTGTGTGTTTGAGTGAGAGATAAATATGAATATATAGAGAGGGAGGGAGGGAGAGAGAGAGAGAGAGAGAGAGAGAGAAATAAAGAGAGGATAGAGAAGCTGGGAGATATAGAAATAGAGAGTGATAGGGAGAGAGGGAGAGAGGGAGAGATATGGATAAAAAGGGGGAGAGATATATAGTGGTAAAGATAGAGGGGAAAGAGAGAAAGAGATGTAAGGAGAGGTAAGGAGATATAGATATTTGTTTGTCTCATTTTGTTAAGATGATGTTAACAAATATCTTGGAGAAAATTACTAGATTGTTAGGATCAGGTTCTCTTTGGCGAGCCCCATGTTAGATTGGCTTAACAATATTGAGCAAATGATTTAAGATAGCATACACAAACTTATAGATGACCTATATATAATTTTGGTGAAGACATGTTCTTTTTATAAGCTTTAAATTGAAATGTTCCTTCATGTGAAATAATTGTACATTGTATCTCTTTAAAATACTAAAACATAGCCATTAGTCACACAAAAGTGTAGCAAGTAAAGCTCATAATGGTTAATGAAAAGTGGTGGAAAAATTAGAATTCCAATTTAAACATTCAAATTTCATGGTCAATCCTACAACACTTGGGATTCATCCTAAGGCCCTTAGGATTGATCTAGAATAGGAAAGTGATAGTTTTGAGGCATGGATCAAATGTATGAAAATAGGTTCAAATATGGGTGCAACGAATGGCTAATAATGGTAAATGTGGAAGGGAGGGTAAATAGGGATGAGATAAGGTCAAATACATGAAAATATATACAAGGATGGAGTGAGTAGAGAAAGGTATTAAGTTATGAGCCAAGATTAACACAAGATTTTGCCACTTATTGATATGTAACTCTATTAATTTATTTTTCCCCAAACTAAATGGCAATTGACATAGGTGTGCTACTTATTGATAAATCATTGTATTAAGTCATTCCAACCAAATGCACCTAAAACTAAATGGCAATTGGAAAAAGTAGGTTAATTTCACCATTGCAGTTATACACCATTGCATATATATATATATATATATATATATATATATATATATATATATATACATCATTCAAAATATAAGAATTATGGTTAATGAAGACTATTTTATAATAATTCTAGTATAATACATTAATTTTATTTAATCAATCTACTCAATGGCTAATGATAATCAGATGAAAATGAAAATCCTAAGTATTATAATAATCAAGATTTTAGTAAAAAAATGTGTTCGCCTACTAGATAATTTTGTAAAGTTAAATTTTGATAATGTTTCAAGGGGTAACTTCAAATTGCAAGAGGGATATTTTCTCTCAAATATTCAAAAGGGAGCTTAGTGTATGAAAGTTTATTATAACTAGGGATTAAAATAAATAATGAAGTTGAATGAGAAGTAGTGGTTGTAGGGTTGAAGCTTGTGACTACTTATAATATAAAAAATATATCTATGAAAAGAAATGTTATGGTAGTGATTAACACTCTCCAATTGAGGAGTCAAAATTGAAAACTAAGTTGTTATATAAAAGATGTGATAAGAATCATAGTAAATATGGAAAAAGTGGGCTATCAACATTACAAGAAAACTTTGAAACTTAGTGTAAATTTCTTAGAGTCAATCAAGCTCACCTTTTATAACTATTTACAACAATATCCCAAATTCTTGGGAAATTTGGATAAGCATTTAACTTTTAAGCCTCCTTTCAATGTGACTATAATTTTTAAATTGTTATATTGGTGAAGGTAGTTTAAGGGAAAGACTAGAGATTTTATTTTAGTATTAATATTGGTTAATAAGTGAGAGGTGATTAGATATTGACCAATTGTTATATGTGGAATGAAGAAGTCTTCATATTTTTATATGCTTCTTATGTGGGGGGCTTAATGTGATTAATTTCCCTATCTAAAGTGAATTAGTTATGCTTTACTTGTGGTTAGCTCTCTATTTAATTTGGTGAATTAGTGGTATTGGCATGGGGAATTGGGTTGTTGGCATTCCTTATTTTCATTCAAATGGTTTAAAACATCACATGCTCTTGTGAGAGATCCCAAATAAAAAGGGTAGTGTCAAATAAGCCTCTAGAAACAATCTTCTCCTACTCTACCAATGTTATGATTTATAATAATAGTGCTTGGTATAGACACCCTAGGCATGAGAAGAGACAATAATCCAAATGGATTTTACATTCAAATTTGCAAAAGTATCATCAAGTGAAAATTTTTGGGTATGGTTTTTGAAGTTGTTTTTGCATGAGGATTTTAGAATCATGATATTGTAACTATGGGAGAGTTAGGCTATAGGCCCATGGAAGGGTTTTCAAAACTATTTTTATGGAGTAGGGGGTCTCATGATGCAAAATAAAATGGTATAGGCTTAATTAAAATATTTTCCTAATATATGATCCCCTATCTTTTAGTTTGTAATTTTACGTGGGTGCATTTGGGGTGGGGCTAGAAAATTTTCCCATTGGCTTAGATTTTTTTTCCACTTGTTAATCTTTTGGAGGTTTTATATTTCTATCAATTTTTTTTATCATTTTGTATTCTATATTATGTTGAATTGAATATGAAAAATAATAAAATTCATGAGACCACTAACTTTCATAAATTTTGAAGCTTAAGCTACCCTATAAAACTCATGAGACCACCTACCTTAAAATACTCCTAAAAAGTCACAAAAATATCCACAAAGGCCCTCCACAAGGTTGAGGTGCAAAGGAGAAAAAATTTCTTGAAAATGAGTTTCAAAAGATAGGGTTAGTAGAAAAACAAAATAAAACTATGGAGTGGAGAACTATGTCTGGAGGGAGTTGTGCCTTCTTAGGGCTTACTATAGTGATGTACGAAAAATGTTGGGGGGCTAATAGTTATATGCACACCAACAATTGTATAAAGGTTTCAAGTGAGTTCACTATCCCATTTTATGTATATACTCTATACAAAAAATATACAAGGAAGTTATCGCTTCACAAGATTTAACACCCAACAATAGATAGGATGGTATCTAACCCATAAGAGGAGATAAGTGAACACAACACTAGTTGCAAATGGAGTAGGTTGTTAAGAAGAGTGTGGATGCCCATGTATGCTTAAGTGGAAATGTGCTAAGATTGCCATCAAATTATTTTTGCATAATTTGTGACTAAAAATTATATGGTTAGATGGAGGTTAGATTTTTCTACAATATTGCATGTAGTATCATGTTTGGTTGAGTGTTTTGTATCTTTTCTATGATATTTGAATATGATTGTATTGCATTTAGAATGTGATACAATAATAAGATTGTATGTTTATTTTACCCATAAAATAATAAGATATTTTATATTTGAAAGATTATTACAACTCATCTCTTCTATAATTTTAACTTTTCAACTATTATACATTGTTGAAAATTTCATAGATTTATAAATAATCTAACTAAATTATCTATTTTGTCTATAATAACCCTTAACTCAACTGTCTATTAAAAAAATAAATAAACAATATTAGTACACCAATGAAGTGTGGAAGATCAATTAGGGAATTTTTGGGTCTATTTTTTTATATAGTATGTACATGAGGTCAATTACAGACCATTGGGAAAATGATGTTGTTTATGCAACAAAGGTCTCAATGGAGAAATGATAGCTTCAAATCAACCATGCATCCGCTTATAGGTTCTGAACACAACTGAAACAAAAACTATGAATTGGGAAGATAATAAGGCTCCATTACCAATAGGCAATATGGAAAGAGGGATGGGACAGAGGGCCTAGCTTGATTGGATAAGCATCCTATTGCAAGAAAGAGGTCATGAGATCTATTTTACCCCCAAACCTATGGTACTGGAAGGTGTGTCCGCCAATGCCACCAATCACGTGAAAAAAGTTTACCAGGCGCACTGCAATTTATAGGGGGATGCATACCTGATTGATTCCTACAGTCTAAAACAAATAGGAAAGAGGGAGAGAGAGGGAGATATGGGGATATAAAGAGGGAGAGATATAGAGGGAAGAGAGAGAGAGAGAGAGAGAGAGAGAGAGAGAGAGAGAGAGAGAGAGAGAGAGAGAGAGAGAGAGAGAGAGAGATGGATGGATATGAAAATGGAGATGGAGATGGAGATGGAGGAGAGGGATATGGAGAGAAAGAGAGGGAGATATAAAGAGAGAGAAAAAAGGATAGGTAGAAATGGAAGAGATAAATATATGGAGAGGGGGAGAGAGTGAGAATGAGAGAGGGAGAGATAGAAATTTATAAAGATGGAGATAGGAAGTGATATATAGAGAAGCATAGATAGAGGGAAATATATAGGAGTAGAGAGAGATGGATAGATAATGAGATAGAGATTAAGGGAGATATGTAAGAATTTAAATATGAAGATATAGAGATAAAGATATGGAGAGAGATAGAAAGGGAGATAGATATGTATAAATAGATAGAGAGGGAGGGAGAAAAATAGAGATAGGAGAGAGAAATAGAGTGATATAGAAATAGGAAGTGATATGGAGAGGGAAAGATAGGGATATAAAGGAGAGATATAGAGATAAATAAAACATGGGAAAGATAGAGAGGGTGAGAGACAAAGATGAAGACAAAGAAAGAAAGATAATTATATAAAGGGAGAGATGGAAGGAGAGAGGAAGAGGGAGAGGGATACATGAAAGAGGGGGAGGTGGAGAGATAAATATAAAGATATAGGAAGTGATAGAAGTGATATATATAGAGAGGTAGATGGGGAATATATATATATATATATATATATATATATATATATATATATATATATATATATATATATATATATATATATAAGTAGATTAGGAGAGATGGAGCAAATAAGAGAGAGATAGACATAGACATAATGAGATACAAATATAGAGGGAGATGGAGAGATGGGAAGATAGAAATAGAGGGGGAAAGAGTGAGAGATAAAAGAGGTGATATCAACAATTAATAAAGAGAGGGAGAGAGATAAAGAGATGGGGGGAGATAGAGAGATAGAGATAGAGATAGAGATATAGGGAGGGAGAAACAATGTGTGTGTGTGTGTGTGTGTGTGTGTGTGTGTGTTTGTGTGTGTGTGTTAGTGAAAGAGACATAGAGATAGATATATGGAAGAAGAAACAAGGAGTCTGTGTGTTTGAGTGAGAGAGATATATATAAATAGATAGAGAGCGAGGGAGAGAAATAGAGAGAGGATAGAGAAGTTGGGAGATATGGAAATAGAGATTGATAGGGAGAGAGGGAGAGATATGGATAGAAAGATGGAGATATATATATATATATATATATATATATATATATATAGTGGGAAAGATAGAGGGGAAAGAGAGAAAGAGATGTAAGGAGAGGTAAGGAGATATAGATAGGGATAGAGATAGAGATGGAGATGGGAATGGAAATGGAAATGGAGAGAGAGAAAGGGGATGGAGATGGGAATGGAAATGGAAATGGAGAGAGAGAAGGGGGGAGACAAAGAGAGATGGAGAAACTGAGAGAGGGAGAGATGGAGGGATAGAAAGATAGATACAAGAAGTTATATAGAGGTAGAGAGAGGGAGATATATATAGAGGTAGGGAGAGGTACATATGGGCAGATATATAGAGAAATATGGGAAGAGAAAGAGAGATAAATCTCTTTATATCTTTGTCTCCCTCTCTATCTTTATATTTTTTATTATCTCTCAATCTCTCTCTTCCTCTCTCCCCTATTTATTTCTCTATTTGTCTTCCCTTCTCTTAAGTCCTTTATCTATCCTTCTCTCATTTCTTCTCTTTGTCTATTTCCCTCACCCTATATTTCTCCCCTTACTATTTTTTTCTATCCCTATTTATCCCCCCCTCTCTCCCCCCCTTTCCCTCATTATCTCTTGATCTCTCTACCTCTATATATATCTTTGTCTCCTATTTCTCTTTATCTCTCCATTTGTCTCTTTATGTGACTATATCTATCTATGCCTCTTATCTTCTCTTTTCTCCCCTCTCTCTTTTATCTCTCTTCCTATCTATCATGCCCATTATTTTTACATGTGAACATGCAACACCTAACCAATTTTTTTTTTTGAATATACAAGTAAAATACCCATATTTTTTTTATACATTAATTAAGTTAATTATCTCATGTTTAGGGTGTAACAATAACCCATACTCTATTTTTATTTTCACATAAGTATTAAATTAAATTCACCTTTAATGGTTGGATGTATGTTAATGGTCTTGCCACTAAGATTAATGTTGTTTGAGCATTTAATTTCTTACCATATTAAATATAATTTATTAGGGATAGTACCAATTATGAATCTCATTAATTTTTCCACTACTAGTAACCAACTACATAACATGGCATCTCAAACCTCTTTCTTTTCTATCTTATCCCATTGGTTAGGATATCCTTGATCACCTTGACAAAAGTAACTGTTAACTTTTATTCAACTACCTAAGGCATGAGAAGGAGGCTTAATTAAATTTTTGATCACATGTTAATTCATTTGAACCATTCTAGTCCCTCAAGGGTGTAGCCCGTTGAGGTGATAGCCCTCAACCCTCTAATATTTTCAGATATGCCTATTTGATTTAAGAGAAATATCCCATATCTTCACATATAGATTTTCTTTTTGATAGTGAACACTCAATTTGTTAAATTAATATTTTCATGGAGAGTGATTTTTTTTGGCATGGGGTCATTTTTTACAAGTTTTCCTTCCTCATTCGAATTGTAAATCAATTTTGTGGGTTTACCCATTGATAATTATCCTATACACATGTACATGAACACTTGTTTTGTGACTTCAAATTTCATCTCCATTTTTCATGATAATAACATGTTACGATCAATTGTCATACCTACAAGGAATCTTCCAAAAATTCATATTGACATTGTTTGAACAATAATTTAAACATTAGGGGATTTTTATTTTATGATTAATGAGACTATCACTAATCAGTCAGCTGGACTACATAAATAGATTGATATTAATAAATCATCTTTTAGACATAAAAATGTAGTATTAGTATTTAAACATGCATTAAACCCTAGCAATGGTGCTATCGCCATCCAATCACCTAATTAATAATACTACTCAATTAAGTATTAGTGATGTCCTTGTTCTAGTAAAGTTAATATCTATTTTTTAGTCCATAGATTATTAATAAGAATATATTATCCACTCATTGTAACTTACTTTGATCAATCCTTAGCAAAATAAAATAAAATAAACGATAAGACATTGTTGTTAAATCCACCATTTAGCTATTAATAATATTGTTAGTTTTCACCCAAAAATTTACAAATATATAATTATTATTATTGATTCCAACAATAATTAAGTCTTAATTATAGTAATTTTATTGTTAAAACAATTCACTTTATAATATTTGAGATACTATACTTTAGGTCACACCATTAATTAACCTTATTTAAAAATAATAACTTTACTCAAGCCTATTGGATAAATTAAGTTAAATAAATTTCATACCATAGTTTTCCCTTTCTAATGGATGAGGATTAAATTGACTTAGAATAATTCCAAATTTTAAAAATTGCAAGGAGAATAAAAGTTCAAATGTACAATTCCTCTAAAGTAGCTTTAAGTTATCACTTAATTGAGGGTTCCTAACTAAATTGTCCCCCACCATGGTCAAATTTGAAAGTTTAAGTGAAATTACTTAATGTAATGGGAAATTAGTGGATAATGGATTGTGCATCAAATCTTTCCCTTTGGATTGTTTAAATCTCAACTTTTGGATCTTAGCGAAACTTCGTGTTGCCCTAAATCATAAGGATAATCTTTTAATCCATCTTCATTTCATTTTCACTCATTTGAGTTTTGTAGGTTTGGAGGAAGCTCTAATGGTGTTTGAAATCTCTTAGCTCTCCATTTTGTATATGCAGACCATTTTGAAGATAAAAGAGTTCATTATTTATTGCTTATTTTATTTATCTATCTTCTCCATCTTGTTTATTTATTTCTCCATAAATTTATTCATTTGTTCTCTACATTTTCCTTTTTTTTCTTATTTACAATTAAATTTGTGTATATATAACAAATATTTTTATATTTTTGGGTGTCTTCAAGAATGGAGTAGCATATATAAATCTTTAAGGGTTGTTCATTTTGTTTGTTTTTGTTTTTATAGCACCAAAAAAAAATTGTGGGGTCTCACACCCCCCTGAGTGTAGAGGCCACAACCTACCCACTAGAGCACCAGACTCCCAACAAGGAAGTCTGTGGCTCCCCCTTTTGGGGTTGCCCCAACTCCCCTTCATTGGAGCAGGGGTCACGATAGGGTTTGAACCCTAGTTGTGACCCTTTTTTATTTTATTTTATTTTTAAATTTTAATTTTTATAATTAAACCTATTTCAAGTTTAAATTATATATTTTAGATTAAATTTATATATATGCAAGTTATATATTTAAATAAAAACTTATATATACATTTAATATCATTTCATTTATTTATTTTAATATGTAAATTATTATATTAATGTCAAAATGTGTTTATATATTATGTATCTATTTTAATATGTATATAATTTTAAATTGGTATTTTGCACATATTAAGTATTATTGAACTTGTTTAATTAAATGTATATGTAGTATATGGGTTTCATAATATACCATTATGAAATAATACAAGAGAGTGCTTTGAAACTTACCTAAATATATACATATACATGTAGACGTATATTTATATTAAAACGTTTCACATTTTATCAAATTCATTTGGTTATATTTTGTAGCGGGTAACTAAGTGAATCGATATCAAGAAATAAAGGAATGATGATAAAGGGCAACCCTCATTGGTTGAGCATTAGAGTGGGAATAGATTATATAAATTAATTAATTAGTTACCTACTATGCATCAACATAGTTGAATAAAATTTGAACATGTTTACACATTTTCAGACCACAACCCAATCATTAAACCATTTTGAGGATAAATCTCCAAGGAATTCTATCATAAGCTTTATCAAATTCTAGCTTAACTAGTAGTGCATTTTGACTTGATTGTTGAGTCCATTATCTAGTTTACCAAGCCAAAATTAGGTTATCAAGGATAAATATTCTACAAGGAACCCTATTTTTTTGGGTCTAACAATCCCTTTCACCATTGGTTTGATCCTTGTAGCTAAAGCTTTAGTAATGATTTTATAAGATATTTTAATCAAGGTAATATGATGACATCTAGAGATAGTGTCTTTATTCTTCCCATTTAGAAGAAGATTAATTGGGCCTTTTTTAATATTAGAGCCTAACGAACCTTGCTCTAAAGCCTCCAAGTATAAAAGAGAACACTATTCCTTATTATAATGAAACATTTATTGGTAGAACTCTCCTAAGAACCCATCAATCCTAGGACTTTTATTAGGGGCCATTGAAAATACATCATGTTCTAAGTCATCAATAGATATATCATAGCCTAAAAACTAGCAATATTTAATAGCAACCTTTTTGGGTATGCAGTATTTAATAATATTTTCTAATGTTGATTGAGTTTCCTACTAATGAGAATTCTCTCTAAAAATATTTTCATAAAATTATTGAAACATAAATATCATCTTTTAAATTCATATGAACATGACTAGTTTCATCTTGAATTGGTTCAATTTACTCCTCGTTATGTTTATGGTTTAAAAAATCGAAGTACTTGGAACCTTTATTAACCTCCTTAATCCAATATTGTAATATAGCTTTGATTTTATCTCCTTTACCTGTATATATGTCAAGTTTATGAAGCTAGGCTTATACAGTAGTAATAATAGTTTGAATATTGATATTAGTTGGGTTTGAATTAAGTAGTTTTCTAGCATGTTCTAACTTCCTTTGAAGGGATTTTTCTTTATGTTTTTTTTGCTAATCCAATGTTTTATTAGAAGAGTTTAAGAAATCAACACATTGTATAATAGCCTAGTGCAACCATTTCCTATAAGATTTACCAATTTTTGGCTTGGTAATAGATTTCCAAATTCCTACTAGTGTATCAACATAAGGAATTTTTAGGTGTGGTGTATTAAGCTTATAATGAGATTGAGAATCCACTCTAATTTTTCAACCCTTGAGATAGAAAAAATAATGGGAAAATGATCTAAGAGGGTAGTAGAATAATATACTTTTACATAATAAATAGAAGATTCATAAATTAACTATAGGTTAAGAGATATATAATACATATCTATCATGCTAAGTTTTATATCATCCTCAATTCTACAATTAGACAAAGTGCACCAATGTTATTCATGACTAAAACATTAATTACGAATTAAATCTATTACCACCCATAGTATTATGACAATTCAGACATCTACCAAATTCTTCAATCTCAACTTAACATGACTAGGCTGGCTAGGATCTTTAGAATGTTCCACCATGTTAAAATCAGCTCCCATAACCCAATCAACTTTACAAATTTTTTTAGACATCCAGTCCAATAACTCACATCTATCTTTTGTATTATTAGGAGCATAAGTTGAACAAAATCTGTTTTGTCCTTTGATAATGCTAGGTCCCATACACAACTATGTGAAGGGTCCTACCCTTCATGAATGAAAAATCATAAAACCATGAAGAAATACTAATAACAACTCCCTCTCTACCTTATCTATGTGACATATGAAGAAATGACACATCTATCCATATATTGGATATAAAAGCAACAATATGGAGAACATTTTGTTTGACTTCTTGTAGCAAAATAATATTGACTTCCCACTTAAATATAACCTCCTTAACCATATATTTGTGATGAGTGAGAGATATCCCTCTTACATTCCAAGAAATAATTGTGCACTTCATGATGAAGATGAATAAGGAAGATCTTCCTCTTATTGAAGAACATTAAAAAAATTACCAAGCATAATAGATTGATCAAAAGGTATTTGATCAATTAGATCAAGATGGAGGTTCTTGATCTTTGTCTCGCAAATGGAGGAGTAGACATAGAAGCTTGATCATAAGATCTCAAAACTAGGGTGAGATAATAAGGGAGGATAACTTTGAGAAAACATATGGTCAAGTCCTAAAGCTCAATAAACCCCAAAGGTTATTTCCTCTTATAATTTTTCATACATTCGCCATCATAGTATCTTTGTAAGATGGGTAGAACATATAGAAGATTTACTAGTATTTATGTGGACATCTAAGAAAGATTTGTTCTATTTTTTTGAATGTATAGAAGCCTTAAGAATAGCATAATATTGAGGGGTTTGCATTTTTTATGGACTAGGCGGGGATAAAATTGGAGGATAAACAAATCAATTTATTTTGATAAGACAATCTCTTATTAGGTGACCTTGTTGGAAAAACACAAGAATTAGGATTATTTAAATATGTTAATGGATATTAAAAATAAAACGTAGGGTCATTTATCTTGATATTCTCAAGAAATTGATTGTTTAAGTCCATCTCCACACAAACTCTAGGATGCTCCCTTAAACTAGATTTTTTTTCTATTATTCTTGCACCAGATAACTTTTCCAAGCTATGAAAATTTTACCTCAAAAAAGGTTTGAAGGAAAGGTTTAAAAAAGGTAGCTCTACCCACATTGGGTATCTAGATCTTGAAGGGTCTTCAAGGTGAAAATCCAAGGTCCAAACTTATAGGTAGTAGATATAACTATAAATAACTACACACCTTATTGAGGTACAAATTTTGCATTGTTCAACTACTTTAAATTTGGAAAATACAAATCCTTTCCTAACCCTCTCAAGGCTTCAATTTCTTAGCTCTTGTTTTCCTAGTTTAATAAAGCCCATTTGAAGAAATTTGATTTAGATGGAATTCCTCTTAATAATTTTTTTTGACAAACTTATGTTGACACTCAACAATGCAATCAACAATGTCATCAAGAAGTATAAAATCTAAAGTTTTACTTGCTTCCTCATTGTTTGGCTCCTCCATTTCATTGTCATCTCCTTCAACATTCCCTTTCTTGATTGTATTTTTTTGGGTTAAATGTTTCCTCTCCACATGCGTCTCCATTTTCTTGACTCTCTTTGTTATTTTACATTCCTTTCTTTGCTTCACCTTGTTTGGGTGCATTCCCTATCACCATATATCCTATCTTCCATGACTGGATATCATCGAATGCTTCGTTTCTTTGATCTCATCCTACTTTCCATGCCTTTTCCTTTAACCTCATGCCCTTTCAAGTCTGCTTCTTATCATATGTGTCAGATTGAATCTTTAATCTAGTGTGGTGAAGTCATTTACTTAATAAGATTTTTCTCTCGAACAATTCTTTCCCGAACTTTATTCATAACCATCTATTCATTGAAACAATTAATGAAATGCTCTATCACTTTAATGTAAAAAATTGATAATTTATACTTTCCATACCAATAACCTAAAAAAATTTAAAATTTCCAAAAAAAGGATTGTGAAGTAATCAACATCCATTTAATAACCATGACAATATTTGTAGCTTTAACATTGTTGAGCACATATTATCAATCTGTTACTTGTATGGAAGACGAATTGCGGTAGTTTGACTTTTTACCTATGGGCTTCTTTGTATTGTTTTATTCTTTTAATAAGCAAGAATTTTTGAGTTTTTTTTTTTTAATTATTGAAAGAAGCAAATAATAATCTAGAGTTGACATTTTGAAGTATTAAGAAATAATAATAGTAAAAACAAACAAAATCTAACTCCTAGACAAAATTCACCTACGATAAATTATGTTATATATGTATATAACATCCCCCATCCCTCCCATCCCATGTGGCGTGGACAAAAAGACCTCGACAGAAAGGCGAAACAACTTGACGAATGCCATCACGTGTGATATGCCAAAAAAGGACGTGCAACAGTCAAGAAAGCCGACGTGTGGAAACCAACAAACCCTAACTTTTTTCCCCATTTTGTTTTGTTTTGGTTGGCCATTTTGTTCATTTTGTTTTGTAGTTTTTGGAGAGGAGAGGGAGGTGTGAGCAATGAAATGAGTTATAGGTGGCCATGGGGAGTATGCGCGAGAAAAAAATGAGTTGTAGCCGACCATGAGGAGGATGCACAAGCAATTACAACCCACCATGAGGAGGACGCACGAGTAGTGAAAGCTAACTCAACTGGCCAAGAGGAGGGACACAAAATGAAAATGCAGGAGACGTAGGAGACGAGGGCCACAAGAGATGAGGGAGATGTAGGAGACACAATAGATGACAATGGTTGAAAGAACGTGAGCAACAGGTATGTATATCTACCATTATTTGTGCCATTTCAACCTTCTGTAGGGATTGTGAAGCAATTGATTGAACTGTGAAATGGGTTTTGTTGAATGCAAACAAAAAAAAACTATGAAATGGTTTTTTTTTTAAATAGAAAAAATATGTTTTAATTGGGGTTTTCGTTGGGAGAACATTCTGTAAAATGAAATCCCATTATGATGCAGTCTTCTTTAATTTCATAAGTCTACTATCTCTCAATAGATTATACTATGCAGTTAATGGATACCCAACAATATTTTTCTACTATCTCTCAAGTTATTTATTTGTTGTCAATATCTTATTTGCATTATCTCCTCAAATGTGTTTTTTGTGTTGAGGGTTTTTTATTTTTCATGTCCTTTCATGCCGTATTCTGGTTTTCCAATTTTGTTGAATGTTGGAATGGAAAAAACCCCCAAAAAATGCAATCTTATAAACGAAAAACTGAGTTTTGGAATGGACAAAAACCCCAAAAAAGTGGCATTAGAAACCATTATTTGCAAATAGAAAAATGAGGTGCCAAGAATGTAATGAAATTGGAAAACAGTAGGTATTATGAAACTTGCAAGGAAAAGTGTTATAGATTATTTTGGAGGGTTGGAAAACACACTGTCCCATTTCAATTAGTTTGATATGAAGAGTTTTTTTTCATTATGATCCAAGAACAAATGTCATTTTGCTTTCTTTATTTGACTGGATCAAATAAATTGGTCGCATTATTTGCAGAGTTGGAAAACACACTGTCTCCTCTCAGTTGCAAAGGGTTTTACAACACTATATGGGTTGTTTGTTGCTTAACACCTCTTATGGAGACAATGTGTTTTCAAACACTGTAAATAATGTTAGTAGTTATTTAGTTGAATCAGATGAGGAAAGTGAAATGCCATTTCAATCTCATGTTACATACATAGGTGCTTTTTGTCTATGAGTTAGCTTTCTCCTGATTGGAACTAATAAATTGCTCACATTATTTGCATAGTTGGAAAACCCACTGTCTTGCTTCTTGACACCTATGTTGGGGGACATTTTAATATACACTTCTTTACCAACCAACCTGTTCACAAAAACTTTCCATTTTCCATCAAATATCCTTTTCAAAATAAATTGTGCCTCATTTCAAACCTAGTCCTTATTTTTCCCAAATCCATGTTTTTAGCAATAATCTTAAAATACTCATGGATTTTCAACTCAACTAGATCAACAAGAATATTACAAACCAAACCCAACCTATGTGACATAAGCTTGTTTAGAATATTTGCACACTACCTCATTTGCTTAGTGTAGGTTTTAATTTGAACTAGATCCATTCTTCTGTCCTTTCTACCATTGAAAAAGTAGTGGACATATTTCATGGACAATACCAAGAATTCCACTCTTCAAAAGCTTATAGCATTTGAATTCAAACACACAAGGCAATTAGATTTTATATTATCAGGAAACTTGAACAATACTAGCCTGTATAAATGATTTTCTTTTTCAGTATCATGCAGCTGTTTAAACAACCCAATAAGATTAAAAATGTTATGACTTTATCCCATGGTATCTCAAGTTACTACCTTGTTTTTTCTACATGACAGTCCCACTCCTAAAATATTTTACTTGATAAGTTTTGATAGTGACATGGCATGCCCCTTTTGTATTAGTTATCTCCTTATTAGATGTGACATGGCAAGCTATCATTTGATGCATTTGCACTAGTTTAGCATGTAGTGTATTTGAATTTTCATGATTGTAGGCTTTAGAAATACATACCACATCTCTTGGATGTTTGAAAAAAATTTCCGCATCATCATGAGATAATCTCAGTTTGGAAAATATTTTCTTCAGTTGTAAACATTGCATCATTGATTGAATCATATATAGCCCTAAGATAAGTGTGATCAAGAACATGGAGCTTACCATTTCCATCATCACAAATATGAGCATTCTCTACCATGTCTATCCAATCAACCATCTGAGCATTACATCCAACATAGGTTTTCTATTACAGGAAGAGTAGGTGTCCAAATTCTTATTGATCTTGCAAAAATGGATTTTCACCATACCCAACTTCTTGACCCAATTGGATAGAAGCCTCCTCAAATTGTGTGACACATGTTGGATTGGAAAACACACTGTCTCATTTTAGTTAGTTTGATATGAAGAGTTTTTTTTTCGTTATGCTCCAAGAACAAATGTCATTTCACTTTATCTATCTGGATCAAATAAATTGGTTGCATTATTTGCAGAGTTGGAAAACACACTGTTTCCTCTCAGTTGCAAAGGGTTTTACAACACTATATGGGTTGCTTGTTGCTTAACGACTTATATGGAGACAATGTGTTTTCAAACACTATAAATAATGTTAGTAGTTATTTGGTTGAATCAGATGAGGAAATTGAAATGCCATTTCAATCTCATGTTACATACATAGGTGCTTTTTGTCTATGAGTTAGCTTTCTCCTAATTGGAACTAATAAATTGCTTGCATTATTTGCATAGTTGGAAAACCCACTGTCTTGCTTCTTGACACCTATGTTTTTGCAACATGGGATGTTACAAAAAAAGTATGGATGTCTTCAAAATAACACCCCTCTTCCATTGTTGTGTTTAAATTTTGCATGATTGAAAAGAAAAAGTGCACAAAATAATTGCAATTTGGAAAACACAATGTTGGGTTTCAGTTATTTGAATCTTCTTGTTTAAATGTAAAGGGTTCTCTCACGGTAGATTTCTTGCTTCTGAACACATAGTTTTCTACAACATTGAATGTTACAAAACATTATGAATGTCTTCCCAAATCAGACTGCATTGTTGTGTTTAAATAAAATGTTTGCATTATTTGCAATTTTGGAAAACACATTGTCTTGCTTCTTAACATCTATTGTTTTGCAACATGGAATGTTACAAAACATTATGAATGTCTTCAAAATCACACCTTTCATTGTTGCACATTTAAATAAAACACTCACATAATTCAAGCAGTGTTGGGAAACGCAGTCTCCTAGTAGTTGTTCCCTCTAATACTGGTATATTATATGAATTGGCCTTTAATACTGGTATAGTATACTATTGGTTTTTGTGTAGGAGTTAGCTTCTCCCCTAGTGGTATACTATACCAACATTAAAGGCTGATTCATATACTATACCAGTATTGGAGAAGCTAACTCCTAGAAAAAAAGCACCAATGTATGTAACATGATATCGTACCCCCCATCCCCCATCCCACATAGTGGACAAAAAGACACCAACATAAACACATAAAGACTTGACGGATGTTCTCATGTGTTATTTTCCAAAAAAGGACACGTGACAGTCAACAAACCCTAACTTTTTCCACATTTTATTTTGTTTTGGTCTACCATTTTGTTCATTTCATTTTGTAGTTTTTTGGGGAGGGAGGCGTGAGCAGCGAAATGAATTATAGGCGGCCATGAGGAGGGATGCATGAGTATTGAAATGGAGTTGTAGTGGTGGAAAACACACTATATCCTATCAGTTCTTCCCTCTAATACTAGTATATTATTTGAATAGACCTTTAATACTAGTATAATATAATGTTGCTTTTTGTGTAGGAGTTAGCTTCTGCCTTAATGGTATACTATACCAGCATTAGAGGCCGATTCATATAATAACCGATATTTAGACAAAAAACACCTATGTATGTGACATGATATCGTACCCCCATAGTGGTGTCTAAATGGTTTTGAAACATTAGGTGGGTTGCAAGTTTTGTAAAACACATTGTTTTGCATCCTAGAATTTTTGAAAACAATATGTATGAATTGAAAAGCTTGGTGTTATTTAGACTGTAAGAGTGTGGTGATACACACTATTTTCTATACAGCCAGTAAGGTATTTGGCTTCAGTGTGTAGAGGGTTTTACAACATTTTGTGTGTTGGATGTTTCATAGATCATGTTGTCAGCTCACCTCCCAGTGTTTTCCAATCTGCAATCATACTATGCATGTATATGTAGATCATATTAAGAAATAGAAATGAAAATTTTATTTTGCGTAAGACTTGTTATAAGGTTCCTTTTCATTACATTTGTGCTGTCTAAATTATACCAGTTTGTTAAATTCCAAGTTTCAAAACATTGGTTTTTTCCTCCAACTCCTACATGTGCACTCCAACCATTAGCTTTGAATGTGCACACATGAAACAAAATGTGTTTTCCCCTTTCTTTCTCCAAAATGAAATTGCACATGTCATTCTGCCTTGAATTCCCGTGCTAGAAAAAAATCTCAAAAAATGACAACTCATACTCCAATTGTTTGTACTGTCAAAATTGTATTCATACTATTTTGTAAAATTCTAGGTTGGAAAACTCTAATTTTTCAAAATTTGCAACCCACATAATGTTTTAAAACCCTTTACAAGTAACAACCCAATTAGTTACTCGCCCCTCACCTCAATTTGGTATGTTTTGTGATTGTCTTGAGATCCTTTTGTGAATTAGATAGTAAGAATGTAATGGGATTGGAAAAAAATGAGTTTGAAGAAATCTGCAACCCACACAATGTTCTAAAACCCCCTAGATGTAACAACCTAATTGGAAAGCTAGGAAATCCCAACTGACACACCTATGTACATATAGTTGGTTAGAAACCCCTCACCTAAACTCGCTTGGTCGTCTCCCCTGCCTACAATGCTCCCTTGCTCTCCAATGATTCACTTTCAACCTGTACAAGGAGAAAACCCAGAACACAAAGTGTTTTCCAAGAACAATACTTATTACAATCTAAAACACATGTCTTAATCATATCAATGCCCTTCCCATGCATAGTGAATAGATAGCTTCTCGCACAAGGAAAAAAAATGCTAGCTTAATTTGATGTGATGAGACACCAGCTTGCTTTCCTTGTTGTGACATTTCCTTCCATCTGTCGGTTCTGTCACTTCTATCATCCATCTGGTGGGTCCCACACTACACCATCTCTTCATGTTATGTATGGTACCATGTATGTCATTATGTATGTTTTCATGCGTTTTTGTATGTACATAGGTGCATTTTTTCAGGAGATTAGTTGTGTCTGTAGAGGGTTTTACAACATTGTGTGGGTTGGAGGTTTCATTAGTCATGGACTCACCTCCCATGGTGTTTTCCAATGTGTAATCATTTAGATTTTTAATGGTTGTTGGAAAATAGTTGGTGTTTATAAAACGTTCCCTTTCATTGCATTCCTACTACCTAATTAACAAAATATTTTCAAGACATTCTTGCCCATACTCTCAACCACGTAACTTTGAATGTAGAGAATGAAATAAATGGAAAACCACATTGTGTTTTCCAACCTGTAAATTATATTGTGCATTTATTTTGAAATGATATGACGAAATTGAATTTCAATTTTCTTTTGTAAGTAAGAGTTGCTATAAATTGTGTAGGTGAATGAACTTTAGTACATTGTTATTATCTACAAACTTTAAGGTTTTCATTAGAAGAATGTTGTTCTCAGCTTTGAGAGTGTCTTTCTAATTAGAGAATGCAAATGTTTTGTTTTTAATATGTTTTTTTGCAAAATTTGACTACCTTTTAACACAGGACTCTCATGTCTCCATCAAACTGATTCTCTTTTGTGCACTGACATCCTATTCTACCTTCTTTTCATGTTATGTATGTTTCTATGTATGTTTTTGTGTACGATTTTATTCATTTTTGTATTTATATAGGTGTGTTTTGTTGGCAGAGTAGCTGCTATTTTTTGGGTCAATCAAGGTTATTGGAAAGGTTTTTGTTGACTTGTTAACCTTTGTTCTTGAAATGATCTATATTTTTCGGTCGTTTGTACAAGTAATGGTTCAGTTTACAATATCATTGAACAATGGCTATGATACTAATATGTCATTTAGGTGTTCATTAAGATACACAAGATATAAAAAAAAGTCTGGTAGTAGTATGTGGTATCCTTCTTGTTTTGTCTTCTATGTGCTTATTGATTATTGTAAGTTATGGCCTCTTTCATATGTTAGGAGAGATGAGATTTTTATATATCCGAAATGAGCGTTCAGTGCTTCACAGTTCTTGCAGAATGGCAAAATGGCAAATATAATTGCTGATATATACTACTAGTGCTAGTGATAGGTTAAATTGGAAATTAAATTCCCAATGTACAGTTTAATATTTTTGTGTATTGTTTGTGCAAGCTGGCATTTTGCACTCACCACAACATATAAATTGTATATTGGTGAAATTTGGAATAAAAAGAATTCTTTGTAGCACCAAATGTCTTTAATTTGCCAATTTAATCTATCGCTAACACTTGTCTTCCTTCCAGATGGTTGATATATTCAAGGAAAGAAAATTGAAGAAAAGAAGGGCAAGTGGATTGAGGATGGTTTTGGAGATGTGAAGCTTCTGCACTAAACACAGGTGATTCTAGCTATCATAGCTTGACTTGCAAGTGTATGAGTCAGTTAAACTTCCAAAATTTATTCTGCATTAAGAAGTTATGATATTTTTATAGATGAGATGCTTATTGTGGTGAATGCAAAGAATTTCTAGTTGAATTTTTTTATTTTGCATAAACAGAAACAACTATGCATTTCATATGACAACCATATGTGCAAACAAATCATTTTATTTTTCCACCAATGAAAACCCTTTTTCTTTAAGCAATAGCCATTGAATGCTTTTCATAAAATGTAGACAAAATGCAACTATCTACATAAAAAAACAACATAAACACACTTGCAACTCCATTTGAAAGGCTGCATTGGTTTGGCCACCTCTTGCCTCCCTGCTCATGGCTGCCTATAACTCATTTCACTGCTCTTGCCTCCCTCCCCAAAAAATTGCAAAATGAAATGAACAAAATGGTAGACCAAAACAAAATAAAATGTTTAAAAAAGTTAGGGTTTGTTGACTGTCGCACGTCCTTTTCCGATGTCCGACACATGATGACATTTGTCAAGTATTTATCATCTTCTTGTCAGTATCTTTTTGTCCACCGCATGGGATGGGGGATGCCATATTATGTTATATACATATATAACATAGGTGTGTTTTGTCGAGGAGTTAAATTTATCCAACTCCTAGAGAAAAAGGACCTATGTACACACAAAAATGCATGACAACATACATAACGACAAAATTTGTAACATACATAACATGAAGAGATGGCGTAGTGTAGGGCCCACTAGATGGATAATAGAAGTGATAGAACTAGCAATGGAAGGAAGCATCACGGTTAATATGTAAGATCTGTTATTGGAAAACACACTCTATTATGGGTTTTCTCATTTTGCAGGTTGAAAGTGAAAGGTTGGAGAGCAATTGGGGGAGATGAACAACCAATGGAATTAAGGTGAGGGGTTTGTAACCGATTGGGTTCTCACTTGTAAAGGGTTTTAAAACATTGTGTGGGTTGCAAATTTTGAAAAACCAGTATTTTGCAACTTGGAATTTACACAACAGTATGAATATTCTTCTCAAATTTTTTTGGTTATTTAGACCGTAGGAATGCAATGAAAGGCACTATTTTTAAAAACCCAGTGTTTTCCAACAATGATTAAAACTCTATATGATTGTAGGTTGGAAAACACAGTGGGATGTGAGAGCATGATTTATGAAACCTTCAACCCACACAATGTTGTAAAATCCTATATGAACACAACTAATCTCCCAACAAAACACACCTATGTGCATACAAAAATGCATAGAAATATGCATAACATGAGGAGATGGCATTATGCGGGGCCCGCCAAGGTGGATGATAAAAGTGATGAAACCGATAGACAAGAGGAAACATCATGGCCAAGAAGGCGAGGAGGTGTCCTCTTGCATCAAATTGCACCGATGTTTTTTTTTCCTTACGTGAGAAGTTATCTGTTCATTGCAGGAGGGAAGGGCATTGATGTGATTAAGACACGCACTTTAGATTGTAACAAGTACTATTCTTGCAAAAACTCTTTATGTTCTGGGTTTTCTTGTTTTGTAGGGAGTTGCAGGTTGGGGATATATAAGACCATCCAAATTCACCTAAGGGGTGAGTAGCCAATTGGGTTGTTACTTGTAACAGGTTTGAAAATAGTATTTGGGTTGTAGGGTTCATAATACCCAATGTTTTGGAACCTGAAATTACACAGATAGTATGAATGCAATGAAAAAAAAATGGTTGCTTACACTTTAAGAACCCAATTGGTTGGTGACACCTCAATTGATTTTGGATACTTTTATGTATCCCCCACTAAAAATTATATTAACAGTTTGAATTTTTTCAACAACCATTACTTTCAACAAACATTCCATTTCAATATTGTCATACATTTGGAACAAAAAATGCACATAAGAGTTGATGGATGGAAAACACACAGGGTTGTGACTCACTTCTGAATTCTTGTTCAATGAGCACTTTCTATTATACAGACTGTAACAAAACAATGTTTTGAAGTTCACCTTCATATTTTATGACAAGCCTTACTTTCAGCGAACATTCCATTTCAATATCTATTCATATGTTTGGAACACAAAATGCACATAATAGTTGCAGGATGGAAAACACAAAGGGTTGTGACTCACTTCTCAATTCTTGTTCAATGACCACTTTCTATTATGCAGACTATCACAATAATCATTTGACTATGTGTTTATAATGTGTATTCTATTTATATTAATATAAATTATACCGGAAGGAAATTCCACCTAATGTCTTATTGTTTATGGTAGCTTGCTTATAAATGAAAGAGAAAGGTTGACATTTAAATCATTTGAGGTTGACTATTTTTCTCATCATGGATAGTTTCAAATGAATAGTTGTATTAAATTCTATTTGTAACAATAAAAATGGCATTTCACTATCTTCATTTGATTTCAAGAAAAAAAATGATCACATTATTTGCAGTGTTGGAAAACACACTGTCTCCTATTAGTTATTTTCTTGTCAAAAGTTTTTGTTTCCTACCCACCAAGAATGTAAGGAAGTCCACCTTAAATTTTTTTTTCTTATGATTCAAAAACTATATGCTTGCTTACAGGAGATGGTGCAATAAATTTTGGAACTTTAACTATCCCGTAACACTTGCAACTTTTTTACATATTACAGGCAAGCACAGATGCATAGTTTGAAGGGGAAAGTTGAAGAAAGCGGGAGAAATGGTAATATTGAAAATCTACTTTTTAATGTGTATTTTGATATTTTGAATGAATTGGTTGCATGTATTTGAATTTGATGTGATGTTTACATTCCTGGCATTAGAGGGAAAGGATGCAAAAGGAAGTGGTGGGCGTAAGCAAGTTAGTGTCCATTCAGGACAAGTAAATGTGCCTCGACAAGGCAACAAGAAGAAAGGGTGCGTGCGGAGGAGATCATGCACTTTCCCTTTTAATGTATGTATTTGTGGTTGGATGTAATATGTGTCATTCTAGTTGCTTTTTGCTCTGATTTTGGAGTGTCTTTATGATTTCATTTAGAAATTTTCATTTCTTTTACAAATATGTTGATTTTGACAGTATATTAGAAAACACACTATCCCTGGTTCTTTCAGAGGAATAAAGTGGAAGAAAGGGTAATTTTTAAATCTAAATTTGAACATGTATTAGGAATTCATTGCATGCATTTAAATTTTATAGTGCAATTTCCTTGGTAATTTTGAATTCGTTGTGTGAGAAAGTTAGTGTCCATTTTGGACAAGAAAATGTGCCTCGATAGGGCAGTAAGAAGGGTGCCTGCGGAGGAGATCTTACACACTTTCCCTTTTAAAGTATGCATTTGTGGTTGGCTATAATATGTGTCATTCTAGTCACTTTTTTCTCTAATTTTATAGTGTCTTTGTGATTTCATTTAGAAAATTTCATTTTTGTTACAAATATGCTAATTTTGACAGTATATTGGAAAGCACACTATCCCTAGTTTTTTCAAAGGAATAAAGTGGAAGAAAGGGTAATTTTGAAATCTACTTTTGAACGTCTATTGTCATAATTTGAATGAATTCATTACATGCATTTGAATTTGATGTGACATGAAGATTCTTCACGTTGCAAGGAAAGGATGAACAAGGAAGTGGTGGGTGTGAAGAAACATCGTTAATGAGATTGAAGCATAATTTTATTGATTCTTGACACTAGCCTGCTCAATTTCTCAATTTCCTTCAACTTCTATGAAAGAAGCAAAAAAATTAGGCCTCGATTATTAGCGAATTTTCTTGGTTTGTCTAAATTTGAATTGTATTTATCCTCCAAAGGCTCATATAAATGTGTTACAAAAGTTGTCTACATTTTCAGATAAAACTTTCATCTCTCCCCCTACTGATTCTCTTTCTTTGCACTTAGATCTGATGTTTCCTTTTCCTCATATCCATATCTTAATTATTAAGCATAGTAATTTATATTCATGGATTTCTTATAGGCTGAAGATGCTGAAAGTGCAATGGTCAAAGTAGAGGCTTCCCCAAACCCTCCTACAAGTGGAATCGCCTATAAGATTTTATCTGACCGTCTCCTCAATTGCACATAAATAGGCACTATAGGAGAGGATGACAGAGGCTGAAAATATTCATTTTCCATTCAGTCTTTGATCATGTAATTAGTGAACAATTATGCTGTGGAATTGCATTTTATTTGATTGTTTAATTAATGATCAATTATTCTATGGAATTATAGTACTTTGGTATGTTTGAAGACTACGATCTTCTGCCAATAGTGGCATTGTGTGATTGTTAAGTTGTATTGATAATCTTTCCATGAAGGCTCCAATCCCTTTGGGGTTTAGGGGATGAGGTCCCTCATTTGTGACCTCACTGGTTCATAGCTCCAGGTCAAAAGTTATTTTTCTTAATTTAAAAAAATGTAAGACAATGTTCTTGTAGATTTCATGTAAAATTTCATTCTAAAGAATGTCAAATTCCATCAAATAATGGTAGGCAATGCCACCTCAAGTCTTATTATTTATGTCAAACTTACAAATCCATGTAAGCACATGCAACCAACACTTTCTATTTTGCAAACTATAACAAAACAATTTATTCAAGTTGAGCTTTGTATTTTTTTAAAAGCCCTTACTTTCAGCAAAACACTCTATTTGAATATTTGTAGATATGTTTTGAATAGAAAATGCACACATTAGTTGCACAATGGAAAACACACTGGGTTCTGAGAAGTAGTTGCAGGATGGGAAAACACAGTGGCTTTTGACTCACTTCTCGTGTCTTGTTCAATGAGCGGTTTCTTTTATGCAAATTGTAACAAAACATTGTTTTCAACTTCGCCTTCCTATTTTTAAAAAACCCTTTCTTTCAGCAAAACACTCCATTTGAATATCTATTCATATGTTTGGAATAGAAAAATGCACATATTAGTTGCATGATGGAAAACACATTGGGTTATGAGAAGTAGTTGCAGGATGGGAAAACACAGTGGCTTCTAACTTACTTCTCGTGTCTTGTTCAATGAGTGGTTTCTTTTATGCAAACTGTAACAAAACATTGTTTTCAACTGCGCCTTCCTATTTTTAAAAAACCCTTTCTTTCAGAAAAACATTCCATTTGAATATTTGTTCATATGTTTGGAACAAAAAAAATGCACATATTAGTTGCATGATGGAAAACACACTAGGTTTTGAGAAGTAGTTGCAGGATGGGAAAACATAGTGGCTTCTGACTCACTTCTCGTGTCTTGTTCAATGAGCGTTTTCTTTTATGCAAACTGTAACAAGCCACTATTTTCAACTTTGCCTCCCTATTTTTTAAAAACCCTTACTTTCAACAAAACACTCCATTCAAATATTTGTTCATATGTTTGGAACACAAAATGCACATATTAGTTGCACAATGGAAAACACACTAGGTTGTGAGAAGTAGTTGTAGTATGGGAAACATAGTGGCTTTTGACTCACTTCTCGTGTCTCGTTCAATGAGTGCTTTCTTTTATGTAGACTATAATGAAACACTGTTTTCAACTTCACCTTCGGATTTAAAAAAAAAACCCTTAATTTTAGGAAAACACTCCATTCAAATATCTGCTCATATGTTTCCAACACAAAATGTACATATTAGTTGCACAATGGGAAACACAGTGGGTTCTCAGAAGTAGTTGCAGGATGGGAAACACAGTGTGTTGAGAATCACTTCTCAAGTCTTGTTTAATTAGTAGTTTCTTTTATCCAAACTGTAACAAAACACTATTTTCAACTTCACCTTCCTATTTTTTAAAAACCCTTACTTTCAACAAAACACTCCATTCGAATATCTATTCATATGTTTCCAACACAAAATACACATATTAGTTGCACAATGGGAAACATAGTGGGTTCTCAAAAGTAGTTGCAGGATGGGAAACACAGTGTGTTGAGAATCACTTCTCCAATCTTGTTCAATTAGCAGTTTCTTTTATCCAAACTGTAGTAAAACATTGTTTTCAACTTCACCTTCCTATTTTTTAAAAACCCTTTCTTTCAACAAAACACTCCATTCAAATATCTGTTAATATGTTTCCAACACAAAATCCACATATTAGTTGCTTGATGGGAAACACAGTGGGTTCTCAGAAGTAGTTGCAGGATAGGAAACATAGTGTGTTGAGAATCACTTCTCAAGTCTTCTTCAATTAGAGGTTTCTTTTATGCAAACTATAACAAAACATTATTTTCAACTTCGCCTTCCTATTTTTTAAAAACCCTTTCTTTCAGCAAAACAATCCATTTGAATATTTGTTCATATGTTTCCAGCACAAAATGTACATATTAGTTGCATGATGGGAAACATAGTGGGTTCTCAAAAGTAGTTGTAGGATGGAAAACATAATGTGTTGAGAATCACTTCTCAAGTCTTCTTCAACTAGCAGTTTCTTTTATGCAAACTATAACAAAACACTGCTTTCAACTTTGCCTTCCTTCTTTTTAAAAGCCCTTACTTTCAACAAAACACTCCATTCGAATATCTGTTCATATGGTTCCAACACAAAATGCACATATTAGTTGCATGATGGGATACACACTGGCTTGTGACTCAGTTCTCCAATTCAAGTGGGAGCTTCTTCTTTTTTTCTATATCCACTACTGCATTACACAAATTCCCTCATCTACCAACCTCGAATGCAGCTATTGGTGTGGCATCTTAAACTTTGATCAGTTGTGCAACAAGACCTTTCACTTTTGACCTAGCAGTTGTGCAAGAAAACCTTCCATTGTTGTCTTTGTTTTATGAAATTCCTATCTTTTAGATTGCAGCTCTCTCCAAACAACATTAAGCTCCTCTTCTTTTCATTGTGACAACTTCTTCTTATGTTTTAATTCCTTTTCTAAGTGGTTAATTTTAGTGTTCACTTGTTCTGCTCCACTTTGAGCATTTCCATCTATTGTTTTTGCAGTGTGTTTATGATTAGAGTATGTAGATGTTTCTTTTCGCAACCTCATTAGGGAGCTTGTTTTTCTCTTCATATAATACTTGCATGGCTCCACCCAACTGATTCTCTTTTTCTGCACTTAGATCTGATATTGCCTTTTACTTTTCATCCATTTCTAATTGTATTTGTTCCATGGAATTGCTAACTTCAACAATGCTTTCCTTCCTTCATTTTTTCAACACCACTTATAGCATCATCTCTCTCTTTCTCTACTTGCATTAATTCATATGCAATGGAAAAAAAGCATGTGTAGTATTTGCAAGGGGAAAATGGAAATGTAGAAGGTGATTAACTCTAAAGGTTTTCTAATGCATACAAATTTGTGCAAGTAGAGAAAGAAAGAAAGGTGATGTAGAAAGTAGGGTTGGAAAAATGAAGGAAAGCATTCTTGAAGTTAGCAATTGCATGGAAAAAATACAATTGGAAATGGATGAAAAGGAAAAGGAAATATGAGATCTAAGTGCAAAAAAAGGAAATCAGTTAGGTGGAGGCATGGAAGTCTTATCCAAAGAGGTTAACGAGGTTGTGAAAAGAAACATTTGCATACTCTAATCATAAACACACTACAAAAAAAGGTGGAAATGCTTAAAGTGGAGCAGAACAAGCGAACACTAAAATTAACCACTTAGAAAAGGAATTAAAACACAAGAAGAAGTTGTCACAGTGAAAAGAAGAGGAGCTTGATGTTGTTCAGAGAGCGCTATAATCTAAAAGACACGAATTTCATAAAACAAAGACAAAAATGGAAGGTTTTCTCACACAGTTGATAGGTCAAAAGTGAAAGGTCTTGTTGCACAACTGATAAAAGTTTAAGATGCCACACCAATAGTTGCATTCGAGGTTGGTGGATGAGGGAATTTGTGTAATGTGGTAGTGGATATAGAACAAACAAGAAAGCTCCTACTTGAAATAGGATATCTACATACAGGAGTAACAATTATCCCTTTAAACAAAATCCAATCCCATATCGTTTCCTCCACAACTTAACAATCACCAACCAAATTATTGAGCATTGGAAACACAAGGCCACCACTATCTCTTGTTGAATATGGAGATGGAATTGAACCACCCATTCCATTTTTATTTCCTTGTGCATGAGTTTGTAGCAATTCAAATACTGCAAAGGGGATGTTTTATCACAAACCATAAACTCTTTAACATACTAAAACATTTGGCTTTACTGAGTCAAAACCCATTGTGTTTTCCATCATAGAATTGTTTTGTGCACTAGTCCTTATCATATGAATTAGCATTTGGATTTTTTCATTATCATGATCTTGCATATTTATCATTTTCATACTACATGCAAGAGTGCTTGTGCTTTATCTTAACTCTTGTCTCTTGTCTCCATCAATATCATTATCTTTTTATATCTTTTCTTTTGTTGTCACATTTTGAGGAAGCTTGAGGATCTCTACAGCTTGTTGTGTACAAAGGAGAGTGAGGAATGGGGCATGATTTTTTCTTATGCCTATGTATCAAGTCAATCCACCCTATGATGATTACAAAAATCATAACCAATAACAAAGGGGGAATCGTTCCACTCTATGATGAAGGAAATGATCACTTCATAGCCTTTCCATTCCATTCATTTCCATATCCTTTCCTCCCATATCGAAAAAAATTCATAAATCATTTATATGCTTTCCTTGCATCACATCGCTGCATTACATTCCTTTCTTCTTTGGATCCACCTAGGTCATTCATATTTCTATATCTTGCATTTCATTTTCTACCTACAACTCAAAAATGATGAATCAATAGCATTTCCATTCCATTCATTTGCATATCTAGCTTTCCATGTCCTTTCCACCCATATCGAATACTTTTAGTAAGCCATTTATATGCCTTGCTTGCATCTAATCAATGTGTCACATTCCTTTCTTTGTTTCACCCATGTAGGTCATTCATATTTGTAAATTTGGCATATCTTTATCTATGTACACCTCAAACATACCTTCATGTATCATAACAACATTCACACCATGCCATACGAAGAAAAAAATGAAGGAAACATCAAGGTTATGCAATCAAAGACTGAGGTCTTGTAAGATAGATATCATAACATAAAGTTGTATTGAAGGATTTTTTTAAGGAATTATTTTTTCTTGCTTAATTTTTTGTGTTTCCTTTTGTTTTCATTGTTGGTTGTTGAGAAGAAAGAAAATCTTATTGTTATATTTCATATTCTTTGTTATTCTTCGATGTAAATTTGTGAAATCCTCTTTGGACCCTTCTTATGAGTAGTTGACTTGGTTGTCATTAGTTTCTTCTAATTGAGTTCTTTAAACAAGTAATGATATAGCTTAAAGATTTACAAAAAAATTGCATCATGGAAAACACAGTGGGTTGTTTGTCACTTCTTATTTGTCTACAGAGTGTAAGAAACAAATGTTTTGAAGTTCCTCTTCTTGTTTTATGACAACCCTTAATTTCAGCAAAACAATCCATTTCATCATATGTTCATAAGTTTCAAACACAAAATTTACAAAGTAGTTACATCATGGAAAACACAGTGGGTTGTGGCTCACTTCTTATTTTTCTACGAATGGTTTGAAGTTCACCTTCTATTTTTATGACAACCCTTACTTTCAGCAAAATAGTCCATTTCAATATTTATTGATATGTTCACTTTCTTGTTGCTTGAAGGAAATGGTGTGTTAAATTCAAAAAAGACCCCCAAAACCAATAAAAAAAACTTAAAGGAAGCTAACACATATTATTAGTGTTCTAGATACAAATCACTTCAATGGCAACATGTAGGGAACCGTACCAGGCCTGCAAACTCAGAATTTAGTAAAAAATAACAAGAAACATAAGAAATTTTATTTAGTTTCTTCTCTAAAGCCTTCAACAAGCTCCTCCAAAAGTTCACCACATATTTATACCTCAAATGATAGCTATGAATGCCTAAAACTACTTGTACAACCACCTGACCCTTGGCATTTGATGATTTTACATTTTTTTGCATTCTTACAAAATTGTCTTGACAACATTTTATCAAATTTGCAACATTTATCCTAATAACCACAGAATGAATGAAAATCACAAAAAACATTATGAAAGGGCCTCACATTATTATGACTCTATCTACCTATCTAGACTATTTCATCAAATTGAGCAACAAGTTGCTCTGCACCAAGATTGCAGCTCTCTCTGAACAACATTAAAGTCCTCTTCTTTTAACCGTGACAACTTGTTTTTTTGTTTTAATTCCTTTTCTAAGTGGTTAATTACTGTATTTCAATATGGACATTTGAAGGTCAAGAACATCAGACATATGCAATGCAATATCACAAGTATACCTAACAAGGTATAAACAAGCAAGAACTTTTGAGTAGATAAAGGTCATGAACATTGAACTAATAGTAGGACACTCACTACAACATTTAAGTAAACCTATGGTGAAAACTCTCTTTTCCATTATCAATTTTATTCCCAATTTCATCCATGAAGAACTTCGTCAACCTGTAGATGCTACTGTTGAATTCCATATCTTTGATCCATGAAGAACTTCGTCAACTTATGTATCCATGAATTCTATATCTTTGATTGGCTATTTCAAGCATGATGACCTTCACCAAGAAAAAGAAGGCCTGGGTTGTGTAAATGTAGGTTTCCAACATGCTTTGCCTCTTCAGGAAGGCTCAAATTTGTGTCACAAGTTAGGTATAGAAAAATATTATGGAAAATAAGAAGCACCCTTTTTATTCTATGCTAGTTAGGAAGCATCACCAAACACGTCAAATTTTTCAAATTTTTTTCCCATGATCTGATTGCTCTTAGCCAGTTTTATAATCTTGTCATATTCACACTTGGAATGAATTTCATTTGCAAAGGTCGTTAATCTGTTTAGCATGTAAACTATAATTCCAATACTCCACTTGAACTCTCTTTCCTAAGGGAAAAGCATGTTTTTTGGAGCAATAATCAAAGGCCTGCTTCAGCCCTTACAAAAATCTTATAAGCAGGCCTTTGATTATTGCTCCAAAAACATGCTTTTCCCTTGGAAAAGAGAGTTCAAGAAGTGGAGTATTGACATTCCAATTTACATGCTAAACGGATTAATGACCTATGCAAATGAAATACATTCTAACTGTGAATATGAAGATATTATCAAATTGGATAAGAGCAACCAGATCATGGGAAAAATTGAAAAAATTGAGGCCTTTGGTGAGGCTTTGTGAGTGGCATAGAAGAAAAAGTGTGCTTGTTATTGGCTACAATATTTTTGTATACCTAACTTGTGAGACAAATTTGAGCCTTCATGAAGAGGCTAAGCATATTGGAAACTTTCTTTTACAGAGCCCTAACTTCCTCATTCTTTATCAAGGTCATCAAACTCAAAATTGATGAGGGCACAGCCTGAGACTTAGAAAATAACCCACAAACAAGAGAATAATTTTATTATTTAGAAAATGGAGCTTCTTACATGCAGAGGATCTCAAATCCCCAAGTTCTACAACACATGCAAGTTACAGAAAGCTACAGAATCACCCTTTCGCAATATGTGAGCTTGTCTCCAAAAAGTTACCCAAAAATTAGAAACCCGCCCATAAATAGAGCTCCTCTTTAGTTTGGAGCCAAAACAACATTCAAATTTGAGTTTAGGCGGTTTGGCGCCAAAAAATTACAACTTGAAGTTCAAATTTCAAAAGAACATTTGCAATTGTATCTTCTATAAAGTGCGCCAACTTCCCGGGGCCATAACTTTTGATCCAGACTCCGATTTGTAAACTGTTTGAACCGCTGGAAAGGTCTTGAAGTCAATAACACACTCAAAATTGCTATGCCAATTTTTAGAAAGTTTCTTGGCCTTCTGAAATCTGCTCAAATCTTAACTTCGAAGATTTTCGCAACTGGGAAACTAAAATATATCAGAATAAATAAAACCATAAATTGGGAATCTCATTATGATGGGTATCCAAAAATGTAAAACATCTAAAAAATCAAGAAATTTGAAATTTAACTATTTTTGGGTGATGCAAGATTGCTCTTACACCACTAGATGCTCCTGCATCAGACACCCAAGGTAATTTGAGAAGTGACCCATCACGTCTCAGATGGTTGAGGAAAACCCAACCGGTCAACTGCTGCCTTAGATAGCTAGGATGAATCTTCACAGGCCTTCCTCTCCATTTCACTAGATATTCTTCATACTGCCTATTTCTGGTACTCCTTCCCACACGACTATCCAAGATTGCTTCAATCTCCTCCCTTTCTGAAGTAGGTGTTGGAATGCCATACTACCCTATTACGGTGCTTCCTCTGTTCCACCTTTATGATACTCTGTCAAATATGAAATGTTTAACACAAGGGAAATGTTGATTCCATCAAGCAACTCTACCTCATATGCATTCCCTGAATCATGCTTCTTCAAAATCTTATAGGGACCGAATTTCTTCATCTTCAATTTGTTATAGGTTCCCACGGGAAACCTTTCTTTCCTCAAGTGGACCATTACTTCATCGCCACCAAACTCCTTATTCCTCCTTTTGACTGGCATTAACCTTATATATTGCATATTCATCTTATTAATGTGTTCTCGCACCTTCTCATGTATATTCTTGATGTGCTCAGAAAATCTTCACCAAGACTTATTTTCTTCTCTTGGTCCATCTTTCCTCAATTCTGGAGCTATTCTCGGGGCTACCTCCATACATAACTGAACGATGATCTACTAGTGCTTTTGTGACATATTGTAAGAAAATTCTACCTGGGGTAAGATCAAGTCCCATCCCTTGGGTTTAACTCCTACCAAACATCTCAGTAGGTTATCCAGACTCCTGTTAACAACCTTTGTCTGCCCATTTGTTTGTGGATGGTGTGTAGAACTAAACTTCAACTCTGTCTTTAGCTTCTTCCACAATGCCCTCCAAAAGTTCCCCACAAATTTGGTGTCACGATCTAAAACAATACTCTTTGGCAGACCATGTAGCCTCACCACCTCTTTGAAGAACAAGTCAACAATGTGGACTGCATCATGGGTCTTCTGACATGGAATGAAATGTGCCATCTTCGAAAACCTATCAACCACCACAAAGACTGAATCATTCCCTCGTTGTGTCCTTGGAAAACCAAGAACAAATTCCATACTTATATCCTCCCATGGCCTCTCTGGTACATGTAAGGATTGATATAAGTCTATATTCTAGCTCACTCCTTTAGCCATCTGACATACCCTGCAGCTTTGTACAAACTTCTTCACATCCTGTGACAACTGAGGCCAATAATAATGCTCACTAATAATGGCAATAGTCTTATCCTGACCAAAATGTCTTGCCATTCCTCCACTATGCTTCTCCTTTATTAGGTTCTCCCTCATGGAACTCCTCGGGATACACAATTGAGTTCCCTTAAATAACATGCCATCCTAGATTATGAAATCTAGCCACCTTGTCCTGTCCACTGTAATAGGTTCCTTGCAAGCTTTCCAAGCCTTTCCGAAATCAAGATCTTCTGTGTATAGTGTCTTAAGTTCATTGAACCAAACCACTTCAATTTGCATCGTTGTCATCAATGTATGCCTCCTACTTAAGGCATCTACAACCCTATTTGACTTCCCACTCCTATGTTTCAAAACAAAGGTATAACTCTGCAAAAACTCTACCCATTTCATATGCCTTTGATTTAATTTTCCCTGACTATTTAGGTACTGCAAGGCCTGATGATCAGTATATAGAACAAATTCCTTCGACAACAAATAATGTCTCCATTTCTTTAATGCTTGAACTATTGCATAAAATTCCTGATCATATACAGAATATTTTCTCTTGGCATCATTTAACTTTTCACTAAAATAGGAAATGGGCTTACCTTCTTTGCTCAACACTGCTCCAATGGCACAACCACTGGCATCACAATCCACTTGAAACACCTTGTTGAAATCTAGGAGGGCTAGAATAGGCTGCTTTGTTACTTTCTGCTTCAACAGTTCAAAACTCTTTGCTGCTCTAGTGCTCCACTTGAATTCTTTTCTATCCCCTCTCATTGTTTCAGTCAAGGGTCCACAAATACTACTGAACTTTCTAATGAACTTTCTATAAAAACTATCCAAACCATAGAAAAATTTCACCTCGGTAGCAGTTCTTGGGGTAGGCCATTCCAGATTAGCCTTCACCTTCTCTGGGTCCATCTTGAGACCTTCTACTAAGACAACAAACCCCAAGTATACTAACTCCCTCTTCACAAAACTGCACTTCTTTAGATTAATCAACAGTTTCTCTCCTCTCAACTTCTCAAAGGCTCTCCGAATATGCATTAGATGCTCATCCAATGTCTTACTAAAAATCAAAATATCATCTAAATACACAATAACAAAACTTCCCAGAAATTCTTTTATTGCCTCGTTCATGAGCCGCATGAATGTGCTTGATGCACTGGTTAGCCCAAAAGGCATGACTAACCACTCGTACAGGCCCTCTTTGGTCTTGAAGGCAGTCTTCTATTCATCTCCCTCTTGAATCTAGGTCTGGTGATATCCACTCTTCAAATTAATCTTTGTGAAGTACTGAGTTGCACTCAAATAGTCCATCAGGTCATCCATCCTTGGCAGGGGAAATCTGTACTTGATTGTTATCTTGTTTATGGCTTGAGAATCTGTACACATCCTCCACTCCCCATCCTTCTTTGGTGCTAGTACTACAGGTACTGCACATGGACTCAAGCTCTCCCATATCAAACCCTTTTCTCAAAAACTCTTGAACTTGCATGTTCAACTCCTCATTTTCTACTGGAGTCATTCTATGAGATGCCTTATTTGGTAAACTGGCTCCAGGAATCAAGTCAATCTGATGACTGATCTTCCTTATTGGTGGTAAATCCTTAGGTACATTATCAGAAACAATATCTTGAAACTCATCCAACATCCCAGAAACTTCTTCTGGAACCTTCTCACTATCCTCCTTACTCACTCTAGGAATCAATGAATAACACACATGCTCATGCTTCATACCTTCTAAAAAATTTCTTCCATCTACATAACAAATTCTAGCACTACTGCATACATTTTATTCGGTCTCCTTCAAGGGTTTCAACTTATGACAAACCCCATCCTTTGTCAAAGAATAAGTGTTTGCATGGCCATCATGTATAGTTTGCCTATCGAACTGCCACGACCTCCCCAACATGTGATATGCATCCATGGGGATGATATCACAAAGTACCTTATCATGGTAGCTCCTGATCTTGAACTTTATTAGGCACTGCTCATTGACCAAAACTTTGTGGTCTTTCTACAACCAGACAATCCGATACGGATGTGGGTGCCTTTCCCTCTTCAGCTTCAACTTTGTGACCATCTCTTCTGACTCCAAATTATCGGTGCTCCCACCATCAATAATGACATCACAACATTTTCCTTCACACTTGCACCTTGTGCGAAACAGTTCTTCCTATTTTTTGGTTCCTTTTCCTTAGTCACCAGGGCTCTCCTAATCACTAGGGCTTCTCCCCTTTTAGCATCATCTGAATGTTCAAATTGGGCCTCCTCATCTGCATGTGCAACCCTTCCACGACCTTCTGGCCTTTTGTCTACCCTTCCTTGGTGTTGTGGACATTCATAGGCTTGATGCCCTTATTCACCACACTAGAAACACGTTCCTTTGAAACCACCTCTTCCAGATCCTTGTCCATATCTCCCTTGTCCTCTACTTCTTTGATCACCACTGTTTTGATCACGAGGGCGGTAGAAGTTGTCATTCCTTTGGCTTTGGCTGGTACCCACATCTTCACTTGTCTTTTCATCATCATTTCGGCTTCCTGAAGGTTTTCCACTGCCCCTTCCACTTTGAACTCCTTGTCCTTTTTTGCTTGCCATCAAATATTTTGTTCAGCTTCTTTTGCACCTTTAGAGCAAACTGATACACATCCTCAATGGTGGTCATTCTGACTAGGCTTAACTCCTCCTGAATGCTCGGTCGTAACCCATTAAGATATCAGGCTACCTTCTCCTTATTGGCCTCGTGTCCCATTCTGATGATTATCTTGTGAAAATATTCAGTATATTCTTTCACGATCGGCTTCCTTGCTTCAACCCTTGCAATTTCTTCAACAGATCTAACTCGTAGTCCACCGGTATGAACTACTTCTTCAGTTTCTCTACCATGCAATCCCATCTGGTGATCTTGCTTTTCCTCTTCGATTTCTTTCCAACTAGACCTCTTTCCACCAAATACTGGCATGGCCCTTCAGCTTCATTTTCATAAACTTAACCCGATTTGGGTCCTCATTTCCTCATACTCAAAATATTCTTCTAGCTTGTTGATCCAGTCGATCAACTCTTCCGGGTCTGCATCTTTAATAACTCTTCTCGCTTTGGGTCTTTTTGATCTTCAAAATGGTTCTTATTAGCCGCATTTGATCTTGATCAATTGCTTCTTCTTCCTCTTCTACATTTGAACCTTCTTCCTCTCCTTCATCCTCACTTTCCTCCCTTTTAGGTTTAACCCTCTTCTCAACTGCCTTTTGTAACGCATCAATCTATCTTGGAGGGCTACTGCATTCCTTCCACCAACATTTATGCTGCCTCGACCACCTCTCGGCACTACCGCACCTAAAAGCATCACTCTTAGAGGAATCTTTTCTTGACTCCTCGACCCACAACCACGGTCCTAGTGCAAACGCCTCACGACGTGATCTGTTCACACACTCAAGAAAACCAGCTCGATACCACTTGATGAGGGTACCGAGACTTAGAAAAATAACCCACAAACAAGAGAATAATTTTATTATTTAGAAAAATGGAGCTTCTTACATGCAGAGGATCTCAAATCCCAAGTTCTACAACACATGCAAGTTACATGAAAAGCTACAGAATCACCCTTTCGCAATATGCGAGCTTGTCCCCAAAAAGTTACCCAAAAATTAGAAGCCCACCCATAAATAGAGCTCCTCTTTAGTTTGGAGCCAAAACAACATTCAAATTTGAGTTTAGGCGGTTTGGCACTGAAAAATTACAACTTGAAGTTCAAATTTCAAAAGAACATTTGCAATTGTATCTTCTAGAAAGTGCGCCAACTTCCCGGGGCCATAACTTTTGATTCGAGACTCCGATTCATGAACCATTTGAACCGTTGGAAAGGTTTTGAAGTCAATAACGTGCTTGAAACCTGCCACACTAGTTTCGGAAAGTTTTGGGGCCATTCCGGGAACTCTAAGTGCCTCAAATCTAACTCATAAGATTTTCAGGTGCAAATCTGGGAAACTAAAACTACAATATCTTTCAACCCAAGAATAGAAAATAAAAACTGTAAACTAGGAATTTCATTATGATGAAAAGGGTATCCAAAAATGTAAAAACATCTAAAAACTGAGAAACTTGAAATTTAACTATTTTTGGGTGATGCAAGATTGCCCTTACACCACTGGATGCTCTTGCATCAAAAATAGTCGATCAAAGAAATGGAATTCATGCAAAAAAGGTTAATTGAAAACTACACATTATAGTGTGAAGAACTCTTTTCCATAATAACTTGAAAAAGATTTTCACCACATGTTATCTGGTAAGGCCCAATTTTGTCAATTGTTGCTTGGGTAATCAAAAAATGAAAGCTATCCTCGACACCTGCTCAAGTTATGGCTAACAATAGGATCTACACGTTAAGGAAATTTCATGTATGAAATTGGGAATAAGATTGATAATGGAAAAGAGAGTGTTGAGCATAGGTTTACTTAAATGTTGTGGTGATTGTCGTACTATTGAACCTGTGATATTGCATTGCATATGTCTGATGTTCTTCACCTTGAAATTTCTATACTGAAATACAATAATAAATAGTAATAAAGTAATTATAGTAATAAAAAATACTTCCAATAAACACTGATCAAGAGTAAAAAAAATACTTTACAACACCCTGTGTTTTACAACTGCCAGTGGGTTGCTATTTTTACAACACCGTGTGTTTCACAATATGTAGTTTAACAAAACAGCAGTCAAGAATTAAACAGTAATAAATAGTAATAAAGAGTGATAAAAAAATATACTAATAAACACTAATAAATAGTAATACAAATTCCCATTCATTCAACTGTACTATTTCAAAAGACTAATGGAAAATCAAATTCAAAGTTTTAGTTTCCATTTCTCATTTAACAAGTCTTTCGACATCCTAATCAGATTCACTCTTTACATTTTATGTCTTTACTTTTTTTCCCTCATTGGAATGGCAGGGGCATCGTACACGAAGCCACTGAATAACCCTTTCATCATTTGACGGAACTGGTGCAGGGTGGTCAAGCAGTGTGCATAGGGAAAGATACATCTCTCATATGTCCTCTTCTATGTGTGGCTCAACAACAAAACCATACAATCGCATTGCTAGGTCAAAAAAATGATCACCTTGATGTTGTATGGCACTGCTAAATATTTTTTGTAGACACCTCATATCTGAGGATGATTGAGGCAATGAATAAGGGAATATGTCACCAATGAGGTAGACACCCTAATCAACATCATATCTTTCCAATGCTTCCTGAAGCTAAATGTGATTGACCACATGACTCATAACATTCTTTGCACACAAAATATGAACTTGAATATGGTTTGTCAATAGGTCCATGTAGTTTGACAAGAAATCGCATGCCACATCAACCTCAGAATATGGGAGTACAAGTTCAGTGGGCTCAGGAAATCTGTCAATCTTGTGAATGGCATCCTCCACCATACGAAAATTGAATTTGAAGGCATGATGCAGCCTCTCCATCCTCAAGGGGCTACCATTTTATTCCTCATTGTCATGGCGAAGTTGCCCAATGTGAATTCTTGAGTTCAACATTTTTGGTTGTTCTATCAAAAAATAAGGGAAAAAAAGTTAGTAACCAATAGCATTACGAGCATCTAGAAAAAAAATGATATAATTTACTTCCAACTACTAATTCATCAACTACTTCACAACATAAATAAACATCGAAAAACATTTATGAAAAGAAAATCTCTTAGTTAGATGAATACTGTTTGTAACACTACATATTGGAAAACACATGGTGTTACAAAAAACTGCAACCCACTAACTCTTGAAATGTATTCCTTTCTTGACTGTGATATACTTTTGAAACTCATCCATTAACACAAAAAATTCATTACCATGTGTTTGTCCCTTTATAATTTGAAAGTATTCAATACATTCAAAACTCTATCCCTTAGTAGGTTGGAAAATACAACGTGGGATGTCAAATTGCATTGAATATTTGCACATTGGAAAACATAGTGTGAGATATTAGTACATGCTTTTATGAATCTCCCCTTGAAAAAGGACATGTACATACATGAGTAATGAGACTAGCGATTATCTCTTTGAACAAATCCAAGCCCATACCATTTCCTCCTATGCCATTTGTATTTCCTAGCACATGAGTTTGTAGCAATTTAGATGCTACAAAGGGGACGTTTTTTAGTGAAGTGCTCTTCCTATGGTATGTTCTTTGATTTTTTTTAAAGGGATAATCATTACTCATGTATGTACATGTCCTATTTCAAGTGGGAAATTCATAAAAGTATGTATTGACATCCCACATTGTGTTTTCCAACCTGCAAATATTCAGTGCATTTTGATTTACCATCATATTACGATTTTGAAACCCACATTTTAGTCCAGTGAAAAGTTGTAATAAATTTTTTTAGGTGAGTTTCATGGAAATCTCAATGTGTAAAAAACATGAGTTTCATTGCAACCATACTGTCTTCATATATTAGCAAGTTGGAAAACACTGTGTGATATACAACGTACAACCCACTGTGTTTTCAATAGGGTTAAAATGTATAAATTTTGTTATTGCCTTCCAAATGCAATGCTAGGTATCAACTCAAAGTTGAGTTATTTTCATTTTTTTTGGGTAAAGTTTTTATTATCTCAAATCTGTAACTTAATCCATGTTGGCATTGTGGTTAGTTATTGTCAAGCTTCATTCATATGATTACAATTGTTTGTTTGCATTGTGTCAAGTGTTAGTTGTTCCTGTCATGGTTCAACTTTCTTTATCATTTGGAAACACAAGTTATACTTTCAAATATCTTTATGATATACTGTTATGTCAAGACAACAGGCATTTTTTCAAGGAAGCATTGATTAAAATTTGTTAAAAACATTTCAGATTTGTAATTGTTACCTCTTAAGGGACATTTAGAGAAGAAAGTTACTTTTCAGTTTGAAAACATACTCCAGTTCAGTAATCCATAACATTATATATATATATATATATATATCCATGTATTCTTTCAAAAAGATGGTGAGTTGAAAAGAAGTATTATTCTCAGTTTAGAAATGGAATTTCATTGATTCATATTTGAAAGTTATTTGGATAGCACATTCAATGCTTTGTGAAAATAATCAATTATGTTGTACTTAAACTTCTGCATCTGAATCTTGAGTGATGTGAGATTAGAAGATGTTGTAAAATAAACAGAAGTGATACTCTCTATATCATTAAAACATTAATTGAAAATGTTGATATATAGCCAACAAAGCATTGTAAACAAGAAGTTTTGAGATTAAGCCAATGAGGCAATTTTTCAGTGGTTTTTCTACCCCAAGAGGGTTTTCCACACAAGACAAATAGGGTGTTATAGTCTCATTCATGTTTTATGGTTGTGAAGGTTTTTGAATTGCTTTAATAGTACTTATCTCAGTCTAATGATTGCATTCAATTCATGAATATATTAATCATTGAAATATAAAGAGTGTATATTGTTCAAATTCATTAAAGGAGAAAAATTATCTAAGACATTGACTAAAATTGTACTTTTGTATTAATGAATTTTGTTAAGTTGGTTTTAAATGAATTTCCTCTTGTTATCATATTTGTTTCATTATTTTTGTCTAATTTATTAATTATACTGGTATTAAAATGAGTATGTGTTACAATGACAATCCATATTGCAATAGTTGCAATATCGATTGTCATGGCATTCCATCACCATGAGGCCATATTTCTTTGAGGCATTTTAAGACTAAAATCCTTAAACAACTTCTTTTGAACAAGCTACACATGCTTGCAAACAGTTCACTGCCTTGCTTCTATGGCTAGAATCCTAAAACATGTTCTTTTGAACAAGCTACACATGCTTGCAAAAAATCTATCACAGCATAATAGTAACTATGGATTCTGATGACTTCGAACACCATGCATAATAGTAAATATCCATTGTTGAAAAAAATGTATCCAAGCATAATTGAAAACATGGATTGTCATTGCATTCCACCATCATCATCTTTGAATGCCATGACAAGCCATAAACAAACAATGGAAATAGTTCATTGCCTACTCTATGCCTTGTCATGGAATTCCAATTACCATGGTGTTGCAATTCCATGACAATCCATATTTACTATTATGCTTTTGTACTAAACACCAGATCTTTTCCAACAAGCATATACATGGACAATAGGATTCCAAGTTGGAAAACATAGTGTGAGGTCACTATATGTCTGTGAAAACATAGTGGGAACCCATACATAAGCAATCATACACATAAACAATTCATTGCCTTGTTTATGACTTGTCACGGCATTCCAATCACCATGATGTTGCAATGCCATAACAATCCATATTTACTATCATGCTTTCATAGTAAACACCTGATGTTTTCCAACAAGCATATACATGCACAATATGAATGGACTTGTTGGAAAACACACTGTGAGGTGAGTTTATGTATGCTAAAACATAGTGGCAACCCATAGATAAGAAATCATACACAAAAACAGTTCATTGCCTTGTCTATGTAAATCGACCTTTATATAGTATTGCCCACCTTATCTTGAAGAGTATGCAATCATCCAATCAAGATGACGAAGATCCATTCATGGCATCTATCATTGTCCTAATGCAATGTAGATCCATCATAAATTGAAAAACTTACAGTGTACAAAGTAGCAAATTTGACCTCCTAGGACCTAAAATAATACCCTTATGATACTAGTCACAAAAAAATCCATTAACTTTGTGTTATGCCTTAGGTTGGAGATGTCATACACTAAGCCTCCATGATTCTTTTTTAGAACTACAAGTCGGCTTAGACTGAACCCGCTTGGATAATTCTTTGTTGTATTGAGAGATGTTTAAAAAAATCCTATTATCAATGATTCAAGGACATACATCATACTATGAACCAGATGGATGATCAATTGGATATCAAAGCCGGTACGAGAACCTATGCAATTGAATGCTTCAATTGGTTATTGTTCAATTGGGACTATTTCAATTTACAGTTTTCTCTTGCTTCAGTCCCATTTGGTATGTGACAGATTTATTGTTCTTTCTATTTTCATTTTTCCCTTCTTTGGAGGGCTAATATATATCTTACTTAGTTGGTTGCTATCAGCTATACTAGTTATGGCTATTATTTGAGAATAACCATGGTTCTCTATATTTTTCTCAACAACTTTAATTCAATAAAAAAAGAAAAAATTGTGCTATGCACTTGTTCAAATAGACAATTTTCACCAATGAAAATTATGTAACTTTAGAATCAAACATACATAATTAAAAAATGCAGTAATATGTATTATGACAATTCTACAAAATAAATCCATTAAGTTAGTACTGCAACAACCCAAACCTAATATCAATTTGACCTTCCATCACACAATTTCGTAACAAGTTATGTCCTCAATCATAACCACAATTATACTCCACATTGTTGTTGTACCATCCATATCACAGGAAACTCATTTCTATGCCAAAAGATAAAACAAGGTTATCATATATGACAAAGACAAATGGAACTTATATTTCAAGGATTTCTTCTCTCAGGCTATGGAAACCTACTTTTCCTGGCATGTAAAACAGGACCATAATTGGGAATCAGTACAATGTAGTAATATATAATAGTCAATATTTATTCTAGTGTATACCATCATGCATGGACATATTGGATATGTGTATTAAGTTCAGGATTAGAAATTCCTGTAGATTAACCTAATTTCAACTTAGCATGCCTTTAAAATCAAACTCCATATCGATACAACAAAGCAAGTATATTATAAGCTTTGATGTCAAACTTGCATATTTGTATTCCTGATTTACAAATTTCTTCTGGCAGTTGAAACATGAAATATGCAACAAATGGTGCATTGTTTGGAAAACAAAGGGAAGAAAATTATTTATATTAGTTAATAAATGCACCTGAGACTAGTTCCTACGATCATTTTGCATACATGGCACAAAGAGTAAATAACAATATGAAGGAAAAATAATGTAAACTAACCCCATAAAATGACAAATTTATTTCAAAATATTAATCATTTCATTCTAATGCAAGAAATGAATCAGAATACTGAAGACAATCTTTGAATTTTACCTAGGAGGATATGGGTTGCTTCCCAATCCTCAGCCCATAAAGTTCCAGAGTTATCACATATATCTAATACTAATATAGTTAATCTTTTCATTCTAATGCAAGCAATAAAACAAACAATGAAAATGGTCTCTCAATCTTACCTGATCACTAGGTTACCTTGCAGTCTACAACCCCCAAAAAAGAATAAAAATGCAATAGAACAAAACATTCAAGTGCACAATAGAGAATACACTTCTAACAATGATTATGGTATGATGTAAGAAGCTTACATAGCACAATGTGTAATGAATTCTCGTTGCTAGCTTTAATGAAACCATAGACCATAAAATATCTACAACACTCTAAAGTAAATGGTAAAATACATATAAGATAATGGATAGTGTGATTGCAAGTTGGAAAACATGGTGTGAGGTGAGTATATGTCTGCCAAAACACAATGGCATGCCCTATATAAGCAACCATACATAGAAACATTTCACAAGCAATCCCATTCCAATCACCATGGTGTTTGAATGCAATGACACTCTAGATCTACTAATTTGCTTTGATAGAAAACACACAATGTTTTCCAACAACCATTTACATGCATAGTGATTGGAAGTTGGGAAACATAGTGTGAGGTGAGTATATGTCTCCCAAAACACAATGGCATGCCATAGATAAGCAATCATACATACAAACAGTTCATTGCCTTGTCTATGGCTTGTCATGTCATCCCAATCACCATGGTGTTGCAACACCATCACAATCCAAATCTACTATTATGCTTTCATAGTAAACACACGATGTTTTCGAACAACCATATACATGCATAGTGTGATTGCAAATCGGAAAACACAGTGTGAGCTAAGTATATGTCTGCCAAAACACAATGGCAAGCCATACATAAGCAATCATACTTACAAACAGTTCATTGCCTTGTTTATGGCTTGTCACCACATTTCTTTGAGGCAATTTTCAAACTGTTCACTACCTTGCCTCTGTTATTGCTTACTATTATGCTTACTAATATGCTTGAACATAGACAAGGCAGTGAACTGTTTAAAAAAATGCCTCAAACAAATGTGGCCTCTTGGAATGCCATGACAAACAAATACAATTTAAAGTTGCAATTATCACTCCAATATGAATGAAGTGGAAAACCCTTGTGGGTGTTTATAAAACACTACCTTTCATTACATTCCTAAGGTCTAAATAACAAAAACTTGTAAAGACATTCATTTTGTTTTCTAAAATTCTAAGATGCAAAACATAGGGTTTTAGAAAACCCTAAACCCACTTAAAGTTTGAAAATAATTTACAAACAAAATCCCTCATTACATTTTAAACCCCTTTACAACTAACAATGCAAATCATTACAAACCCCTCAACTCACTTTTTGCAATCTCCCCTTGCTTTGCAACCTTCCACATTTCATTACATTCCCACAATTTTAACAAGAACACATCAAACAATACAAAAACACATAAAACAATACATAAAAACCTTCAACATAGCATACAGTCAGTTAGAAACACCTCACCTCAACTCGCTTGGTCCTTTCCCTTGCCTGCGGTGCACCCTTGCTCTCCAACGTTTCAATTTCAACCTGCAAAATGAGAATACCTAAAGCACAGAGGGTTTTCTAAGTGAATAGTGCACAACAATTTAAACCACATCACATACCGCCCTTGGGACTTCTCGCGCTAATGTTTACCTTCTCGCACAAGGCAAAAAAAGGCAGCGTATAAAATGACAGCATATTACCTGCGACGGGACACCTCCTCACTTCTTGTGCCCTTTACTTTGGTTGCCGGTTGTCGTTTCTATCACTTCTATCATCCGTCTGACGAGCCCTACACTATGTCGTCTCTTCATGTTATGTATGGTACCATGTATGTCGTTATGTATGTTTTTCATGCATTTTTGTATGTACATAGGTGAATTTTGTCTAGGAGTTAGCCGGCTCCATATATTCTTCACATGGCCAGCTATATATTTTGGAAATTGAGCCTCAACATCGCAACAAAAAATCTAATTTTTTGTTTAATTGTTTGACCATCGACACATCCATTCGTTGATTCATTAAGAACAAAATTTTGTTTTTAAATTGAGCGATTGATCACTAAATTTAGAAAAAAAATATCTAATTTATTTAATTCAGACAGTTCTATTGTACAGGCCAACATGCACTATTTTTTCGCCTAGCCTTTGGCTACCATTTAAGGTTTTTGGGTAATAATATAAACAATTTTAAAAAAATGTTTGAATAATATTAAACAAATAAATAATATTGAATAAATGTGAGCAATTTTGGATTTATTTGTTCTCATTAGTTTTTACACGCACGTTATTCAAGATTTAGTGAGGCATGACTGGATTTAGCGACTCTCTTGATCTGTAATGCTAAATTAGCGGAATCAACGATTAAAAATTATTAAATAATGAACAAATCTTTGTTTAGTTGTTCGCATTATTCCACAAGAAGTGAATTCTGACAACTTAGATTTTTTAACACGCTTCACACTATGCAATATTTTGGATTTAGCGAATTTCTTGATCTGTTAAACTAAATTAGCGGAATCAATGATGGACGTGTATGACTTGGTCTCTCCATATGCCCATTTAAACATGTGATAGATGACGTGGAAGATGCACTGATTGGGTGACGGATGTTTGGCAAGGAAAATGAAGGTGATAACAAGTAAACAAAAACAAAAAGAGTTGGCATTTGGTAGTATTAATAATGTTTTTTTAATGTGTCCGCTTATTGCTTATTTGTAGATGTTAGTGTTCTGTTTTTTATTAAAAAAATATGTTTTAACCCAATTAAAAAAGATGATAGATGTGTATGACTTGGGATCCATGATGGAGGCTCTCGTGAATGTGGCCACTTAAACAATGTCATAGATGACGTGGTAGATATAGTAAGTGGGCGACAGATGACATAGCAACAATTAAACAGAAATTTAAGGGTTTTTTTAAAGAGATATTAAGGTTCAATTCTCGAAATATATAACTCCCCCATGTGAAGCATATGTTATATTTAACTTTGTATTATTATTGATTTTTAATACTCCCAAATGTCAATTTTTTATTAAAAAAAATATTATAGAAAAATAAAAATAAAACAATACAAAGAAGTAAAGAACTGCCATAATTCTTTTATACAAGAAAGGGATTCAACATGTGTGCTCACAATGTAATTATCCATTAATTTGTACATTTTTAATGGGTACAAATGTTGTCATGATTTTTAAATGGTATGGGAAGTAATTTGAATCTTTATATTGAAGTAATAGAATAGTTTTTTAATTGTTTCAATGAGTGAATGAGTAATTGTGATTTTTTTAGTTTTTGTATCTTTTATGTATATATAATGGTGATATAAAGGTGAAACATTATTCACGTTATTCTAAGGGGCAATTCATAATGTCCACTTTGAATTATCGAAACTCATAATTAACAAAGTTCAAATTTTCTTTTATATTCATTTAGAATTTTATTTTTTTTCTACCAATCTTTATGTATAATATTTTTAGTAACTTTTAACAAATCCATTTTAGATGTACATTCCACTTTATTTAATTATCATCTAAGTCAAATCATTAAACCATTACAAAGACAAATTCAATTCTATTACAACACTTATTTTATTTTAGAATTATTTACTTAAGAGGTATTAAGCCATAACTACAGTACAGAGGAGAATGTGAGTCTATTAACAAAAATAAATTAAAATATATTAAGGTGCTGACATATATTAAAATTAAAATATATTAAGACACTAACATATATTAAATTAATAATGAAAAATGCATAATAAATTTGAGCCAACCAAAAAAATGGAGAGCCAAAAAAAAAAATTGAATTGAGAAAAAAACTAAGAAGCAAAGTTGCAGTAATAATTTTAGGAAAAAATTAGCAAACAATCTAAGTTTGTATATTTTAATACTTTTAAAATAATTCTTATAAAAAATATTTTTATTATTAAAAAAGAGTAAATCTAAAATGTAATTAATAAATAAAATCTTACTTTCTATGGATTTGATAGAAAAAGGTTTCCATATATTTTGTTTTTGAATATTTTTTAAGACAATTTTTAGTTAAGAGTATTAAATTATAAATTATATATTATAAAAAAAATAAGATTTGTCAATTAATTTGTATTCATTTTGTGATATAATTTTTTTATGAAATTAGTGTATAATAACATTGTATAGGCGCCTCCTAATATCTCTACCGTCTTTTAGATAGATGTACTTAAGATATCTATACTAGTTTTATTTACTAAAGAGTTTTAATTTTTGTAAATATATGTAGGCTCTTTAATAGTTGTGTATGACTTCTAACTAAAGCAAACAAATTATGACAACCTCAACTCTTTGAAATCTTCATTCTAAAAAATAAATTAAATCGATTTTTTAGATCAAAAGTTATGACCTCTAAAAATTATGTCCAACATTACAAATGACTTATAACATGAGATTATCTCATAGACCTATTTATATCAAACACATCTAATTTAAATCTATAAAATATTTATAATAAATACCACTACACTATAATCCTATTTAAAAAAAAAACACCTAATTTATATCTTAAACAAAACTTATAATATCTCATACTCATTTAGGCCTATATAAGGAACATAAAAAATGTACCCAACCCCTAACGTTGTGTAGACACCCTTCCCCCAGGAAAATCTATGTACGATATCCTCAAGTCGCTTTTCCATCTTTAGAATTAGAAAAAGACGACAAACATCTTCACATTCGCCTAGGTTTTGACCCCGAGTCGATAATCTCCGACCCTTTCAACACGCCTTTTTCGAACAAATCGTCCACGAAACTTCTACACGCTTGCATTGCGATTTCCCAAATTTTTAGCTATATAAAGCGCTAATTTTCTTGCCACAGGCGATATAATTGTTTCTGAAAGCTTTAATCTGCAATTAGCGTTATAATTATTTTGCCCTTTGATAGTCTGTAAATTGGGGGAAAACAGGAACGGAGGATGGCAACATTAGCAGTGCCTATGATGGCGCCCGCAACAGCTGCAGCTGCGGCCATAGGAGCTTACTGTCGCTTCCATTTCCCTGTAAGACCAAAACTTTATTATTGGTTTTATTTATTTCTTTTTCACTTTGGTTTTTTTCCTGTTTTCTGACGGAATTGTGCTTCTGGTTTGCAGGGTTTTGAAATTCGACAACGTTACAAGGGAGAAGCAAAGGAATCGGGCGCAGACGAAAAGAGGGAGTCAAGAAAGAGCAGCGGAGGGATAGTTTTTGCTCCGGAATTTGACGGCTTACATTGTTATGAAAATCTAATTTCTGGTTGAATGAATTTTTAATCTTTCTCCATGAGGAGGCCTGTGATTCATCCATTAATTATTCTTTTTCCAGCAATTATTCGGTTGCTTGTACAGCAGACTATTCTATGAAACCATTGATCTGTAAAACGTATTTTGGAATCAATATTTACTGATATTTTGCCCTCCATTTGATTTACGTTGTTAAGCTCCCCTTTTTCAATTGTTCTGTGCCTAAGTTTAATTATATTGAAAATTAATTTGAGTATCATCTGAGAAGTGGTGTGAGAAGACAGCGAACACACGGAATATAATCATAATCTGTGTACTGTGGAAATAAACCATAATAACCCTCGGTTCCCCTCTGTTTGACCAAAGGGTAGGGTAAGTAGCAGGTTTGAATTTGTTACTTAAGGGAATAAAAAAATTCTGAATAAAAATATGTAATCAATTAAATTGATAAATTGAAATGTCATATAAAAATAAATATAATAGGTAGGTATTTGGTTTTGAGAATAATGGTAGAAATTAATGTTGACATTACATAAAATTTAGTTGTTCAAGTATAATAATGAACTTTTTCAAATGATTTGAGTTTTGAATAGCCCGTGGAATCTTTATGGATTAGATCCAAGCTTTTTGGGGTCTAAACTAAATGCCATATGAATATTCTACCATGTTGAACCAAATAGTAACAATATCTCATGAGAATGATTTGACTACTAATAATAGTAATGTTTTCTCTCTTTAACATTTTTTTTTGTCTTATTTTGTTAAGATGATATTAACAAACATCTTGGAGAAAATTACTAGATTGCTAGGATCAAATTTTCCTAGGTGAACCCTATGTTAGATTGGCTTAATCGCATTGAGAAAATAATTTAAGATAGCATACACAAATTTATAGATGACCTATATAATTTTGATAAAGACATGTTCTTTTTATAAGATTTTAAGTGAAATTTTCCTTCATGTGAAATAATTGTACATTGTATCTCTTTAAAATACCAAAACATAGCTATTAATCACACAAAAGTGTAGCAAGTAAGTTCATAATGGTTAGTGAAAAGTGGTGGAAAAGCTAGAATTTAAATTTAAAAATTCAAATTTCAAGGTCAATCCTACAACACTTGGGATTGATCCTAAGACACTTAGGATAGACCTAGAATATGGAAGTGATAGTTTTGAGGCATGGAACAAATGTATGGAAATATGTACAAATATGGGTGTCATGAATGGCTAATAATGGAAAATGTGGAAGTGAGGGTAAATAGGGATGACATAATGTCAAACATATACAAGAATGGAGCGAATAGAGAAAGATATTGAGTTATGAGCCAAGATTAGCACAAGATTTTTTCCACTTATTGATATGTAACTCTATTAAGTTATTCCATCAAAATCAACCCCAAACTAAATGACAATTGACATAAGTGTGCTACTTAGTAGGGTAACTTTCACCATTATAGCTATATATCATTGCACACATATATGTAAAACACCATTCAAAATATAAGAATTTTGGTTAATGAAGACTATTTTATAATAATTCTAGTATAATACATTAATTTTATTTAATCAATATACTCAATGGTTAAAGATAATAAGATGAAAATGAAAAGAATAAGTATTCTAATAATCAAGATTTTAGTAAGAAATGGGTTTGCCCACTAGATAATTTTGTAAAGTTAAATTTTGATAATGTTTCGGGCTAAACTTAAAATTTCAAGATGGGGTTTTTCTCTCAGATATTCAAAAGGGAGCTTAGTGTATGGAGGTTTATTATGATTAGGGATTAAAACAAATAATGAAGTTGAATGAGAAGTTGTGGTTGTAGGGTTGAAGGTTGTGACTACTTATAATATAAACAATTCATCTATGAAAAGAGATTTTATGGTAGTGATTAACACCATCCAAAAGGGAAGGAGTCAAAATTGAAAATTAAGTTATTGTATAGAAGATGTGATAAGAATCATAGAAAACATGGAAAACGTGAGCTATCAACATTACAAGAAAACTTTGAAACTTAGTGTAGATTTCTTGGAGTCAATCAAGCACCTATTGCAACTATTCACAATAATCTCCCAAATTCTTGGGAAATTTAGATCAATATTTAAATTTTAAGCATCCTTTTAATGTGACTATAATATTTAAATTATTATATTGGTGAAGGTAGTTTAAGGGGAATACTAGAGATTTTATTTAAGTATTAATATTGGTTAATAAGCGAGAAGTGGTCACATTTTGATCAATTGTTATATATATGGAATGAAGAAGTCATACATGTGTTTATATGCTTCATATGTGGGGGGTTTAATGTGATTAATTTCCCTATCTAAGTATATTAGTTGTGTTTTATTTGTGGTAGATCTATTTAATTTTGTGAAGTATGGTATTTGTGTGGGAATTGGGTTGTTGGAATTCCTTATCTCCATTCAAATGGTTTAAAGAATCATGTTCTTGTGAGAGATCCTAAATGAAAAAAGTAATGTCAAATAAGCATCTAGGAACAATCTTCTACTCTATAAAGTGTTGTTATGATTTATAATAGTGCTTGGTATAGAAATCCTAGGCATGAAAAGAGACAATAATCCAAATGGATTTTACATTCAAATTTGCAAAAGTATCATCAAGTGCAAAGTTTTGGTTATGGTTTTTGAATTTGTTTTTATAGTATAAGGATTTTACAATCATGGTATTGCCAACTATGGGAGAGTTAGGCTATAGTCCCATGGAGGGGCTCTAGGAGCTATTTTTATGGAGTAGGGGGTCTCATAAAGCAAAATAAAAATGCTACAAGCTTAATTAAAATATTTTCCTTATAAATAAGAGCCCTGACCTTTTAGTTTGTGATTTTAAGTTGGTGCGTTTGGGGTGGGCTAGAAATTTTCCTCGTAGGGTAGGATTTTTTTGCCACTTGTTAATCCTTTTGAGGTTTTAGATTCATATCCATTAATTCTTTTTATCATTTTATATTCTTTATTATGTTGAATTGAGTATACAAAATAATAAAATTCATTCAAGACTACTAACTTTCAAAAAATTTGAAGCTTAAGTTGCACTATAAAATTCATGGGACCTTTTATGCCCTACACATCCACTCCCATTTTCCCTTTGTGTTAAAATGGGTCCCCTTTTTTGGTTTTTTTGTTGCCTTTGTTTCCTTGCTTTTTTTTCTTTTCCCTTTTGGTTCTGGGTGTTTTTGTTCTCCTAGGTTCTTTTCTTGTCTTTTGCTTCTTTTCCCTTTTGGTCTCAAGAGTTTTCTTTCTCTTGGGATCTCTCCCTTTTTTTGTTGCTTTGTCGAGTTTCAAAACCCTGAACAGATCTTGGACCTCTCTCAAGATGGTCCAAATCTGTGATGAGTTTTTGACTCCAATTTCTTTCGTGTCTTGTCAAGTTTCAAATTCTTGAACAAATTTTGGACCCTTTCCCAAAACTCTTGAATCCATTTTGAAATTCTGATCCAATTTTTCCCCTTGTCTTGTTGGGTTTCAGATTCTTGAATTGATTTTGGACCTTTTCCTAAAAGGTCTAAATCTATTTCAAAACTTCAAAACTGCTTTGTTTCTTTTTCAAGTCTTGAAACTCGAATTAGATTTTGGATTTTTTCTTGCAAGGTCTAGATATAGTTTTCGTTCCCACCCTCATGTTTTTCCTTTTTTTTGTGTTTCTCCTTTCTATAACCAATTGGAGTTTGACACCTCAATTGGACGAGGGACCTTTTAGGCTTTCTTCCCAAAGTTTATTTTCATCTTGAAGTCCCACCCATCTACTGCATTAATGGCCAATGTGTTTGTACATGTGCATACACCTTTTAAAGATTTTCAATGCATAAATGCACTCATAATTACAATCTAATTTTGGGGTTAATTACATGGCTTTTTCCAAATCCATAATTGAAGAGAGATTTAACCTTTCAACTTTGAAAGTGATCCCACAAAGCTGGTTTACAATTTCTGGGAGGAACTAATTATTGTTGAAATCACATATTTTTAGAAAATATAATGATTTAAGCCTAAAAAGGTTCCATTTAAAGAATTCCAATTGAAGAGGGTTTGATCAAACTACCTTAAATCAAACCCCCTTGTATAGAACCCTGCTAGTTTTAAACCATACCTATAACAAAGTCTCCTTTACACCTATCAAAATGCTGATAAAAAACCACTTTTGATTTACCTTTTGGGGGATCAAATGAATTCATTCAAAATTTATTTTTTGCAAGTATGTAGTCCTTATTATAAGCTTCCCAAAAAGTAGAATTTTAAATAAATTTAATTTTATTATTATATTTATTCTTTATTTCTCATGAATGTAGGTTTTTCACTGAAAATCAAGCTCTTTGTTTTGCACATGTGGAAAAATAGTAGATTATTAAAAAAAAAAAAAAAAAATATTAGTGCACTAGATATTGAAGTCCTTGATCCAACAAAGAAAAAAAAATTGAATTTTGATACATACAAAAAAGTTACGTGTTATACAGTCGCACTATGTTTGAATTATAATTGGTTTAAATTTGAAACTTGATTGAAGAAAAAATATTCAATAAAAAACTATCTAACCATGTGAAAGCACTAGATATCAGAGTTACAAATCTAAATTCGAAATAATTAGAATTTTATCCTTCACGGAAAAAAATTATGCGTTATACGGTGAGCATCACTTTTTAAAAATGTTGTTTTCTGAAAAAAACTAGTTTTTGAGGGAGATGGAAAAATAAGTGCAATTTGATTCCAAAAATTTTGAAAAAAATATATTTATAATCGATAGAAAAAATGTCATGAAACTCTAGTTTGCATCATCTTCAAATTCCTCACGGTTTAGCCGCTCTAGGTGCCCAAAAGTGAAGATTTAGTTAAAAAAATTTATTTTAGTGTCCAGTTTGGCCAAAAATTGTAAACCACTATTGTGGGATCACCCTTGAGCTAGATCAAATTCTCCTCTCACATGGTTTTTAGGTAGGGTTTCCCTCTATTTCTTGTTTTCTATTTTTCTTGCTTGGTGTTTCACTTTATTTCATGTTGTTTCTAGATATTTTTTTTGGTTTCCATTTTTGATTTTGGTGTTTTTGTTTGTTTGTGTGTTTTTTTTGGTTTTGTGGTCTCATTTGGGACCTAGTTTTCCCCTCCCAAATCAGCCCTAGTTAGGGGATTCATAGTATTCGAGGCTTTGAAGTAGGTTTTCTCTCCTTTTAAATCTAGATGTGTGTCGTAGCATACCCTAGTTTTTCCAAGCCTTCAGTAGCTCCTTTCCCCATGGGATCCCTTCATAGAAATTATGTTCCCTAGTTTGTTAATGCATCCTTTTGAGTTTGAGAAACTTGGAAGGATGTGGCAGTTAAAGGACCTTGATCCAAAATCCTTTTTGAACCCTAATTCTTATGAGGTCTCCCTATAAAATGGTTTGATTCTTATATACCCTAAGTTTTCTATACATCCTTTTAGGTTCAAAAACCCTAAAATGATGAATCTTTAGAAGGGCCAAAATCTGGGATCTATCCCCAGTTCTAATCCCCACAAACCATGTATGTTTCGATTTTATCCCCAATGGGACATTTTTAGGTTAGATCAATATTCGTTTCAGGTCTTGATTCTTGACGACATTCCCTTTGCCCCTCAAAATACGATCTTGAGCATCCATAGTCATTTGGGTTTGAAAATCCCCAAGAGTATTTCCACAAGATTCGTTAAAGATTTTAAACCTTGATTGAACCATAATAATAAAAATCCAATATGCATCTCCTAACTTGGTCTTCACATGCTAAGGTTCATTTAGAACTTTTAGTCCCGATTAGACCATGATGGATGGTTAATAAAAGGTATCATTTGGGTTTTCAAAACCTAAAAGAACGTATTAAGACTAGAGTCTAATTTCTATTTCATACCATGATCTTTGAAAGGTTCATGTTTTTTTGAAGTTTTTATCCCTAAATGGACATTTAATACAAGAATCCAAATCCTAAGTTCAAACCTGATCTTGATTAATGAAGGCATTGTATTGTCGAGGTTTTAAGTGTTGGCATATGGCTTCTAGTGTTGTCATTGATGGAAACCTAAGTCATTATTTTGGTCCCCAGAACAAGATTTGTTCATACCGGCAGGCAGAGTAAAGGATAGAGTAATACCGGTAGAGAGAATGATGAATAGGGTATCCGGTTAGTATGTCAATCTGTATGCTTCACTGGATTATCATTTTGAGTTGTGGATCTCAGAGAAGGTTTTCAAGCATCCATATTATCTTATTGTTTAGTTTTGTGATGTTGCATTAATTGATGTACGAGTTAGGAGATCTGACAGGATGATTTTTATGCTTATTTATTCATGAAGGATGACTTGTTGTATTTAACGTGTCACAAATGTATAAGGAGTAATTTTTTAAATATTTTTGTGTTCGGGCATTTTTTTGGGTCCTAGCCATGGTTTGGCTGACTTATATGGGTGTGCATTAAAGAATACTCATGATCTGAGCTGACATTTGAAAAGATATTTTCTATTCTATTGAAGTTGATATATAGTGATTGAATTCTTGGTAGCAGATATAAATATGAGGTCAAAAAATTCATTTTTCATAGATGTATGTAAGCATGATTGCAAGATGGTAGTGTGTATGTGAATATAAAAAAATAAGTTGAGATATTTTTGATTGAGTAGAAGAGGATTGTTGTCAATTAAGGCAAAGAAGAGTAGGGCGAATTGTAGAATCAGACAGAAGGTCCAGAATTTGATATATGAGCTTCACTAGAACTAAAACTAGGAATTTGTAGATGCTACTTTCTCAGTTCAACTTTTTGTTGTAATCTGAATATTTTGTAAGGCAGCGAGCCTTCCTAATTTTGAGCAGTGAGCTCTAGGCAGTCTGCTTGAATGCATGTGCATTCCCCTTTTTCTTCATACTTTTAATAGAGTATAAATTGTGGATTAACCTCCACCGTGGTTTTTCCCCTAACAGTGTTTCCACATAGAAATCTTGGTGTTATGTTGTTTTGATTGTTTCCTTCTTGTTCTTGCATCTATACTTTTGTTGAAATGTTGTAAATGGTTTAAGATCTAAATTGAAATTTAAATATTGTTGAACACTAATTCACCCCCGTCTTAGTGTTCCTTGAGTCCAACATTAAGTCCCGATCAAACATTTTAGGGAAAGATCCAAAATCTATTTTTTTTATCTTGACTCCTGCCACTAATTCAAACTAAAAAAGAACACAAGGATTCTTGTGGAATTTTAAATCCCAATTGAATTAATTTTCAATTTCCTTTTGAGCCATGTTCTTGAGGAGGCAAAGATTTTAGTAAATTGATAACATCCTTCTTCCACCTCCCATTAATATTTCAAAGAGTTCTTACATTCCTTCTTTTCTCTTCATTTTAGGTTATCTAAATGTTTGATTTAAGCAAGGATTTAGGTATAGATCCAGGGTATCCACAGAGGGAAGAGAACATAAGAGTAAAGGAAATATAAATTTCAAGGTGTTCCAAGTAGATCTCCAAGCTCACTTCACAAATTATGAAGATCATAGATACTAAACTTGGATATATTAATGTGGAAGAATTTAAAGAAGAGATCTTTTCAACAAAAGCTTCTCCCAAGTCTCAAAAGATAGCCAGTTTAGGAATGGCTCATGTTTCTTCATTTCCAATGGTAGTGCAATGCTCAAAACTTATCCTTGTAGCAATAGCAATATATAACTCCATTCAAAGAAAGTGTTATGATCCTTGGGACACTAAGATCAGTGATCTCTCTCCCCCTGTGTGTTACACCCCATCTCTTAGTTACCGAGTTACTTTTACTAGGCTGTGAGTAAATATGATGATAAATGTTTATCAGAACTTTGATATGTTTAGTAGGAGAATGAAATATTGAAGTATGTATTATGATGCTATTGATTTCGAAGGAATGATTATGTTTTATATTGATGGAAATACAATGAATGAATATATATTGCAAAGCAAATGCATAAATTCTTTGATAATACAAATAATTTATGATGCAATTGGATTTCATGTTAATGCCTAACTACCTATGTGATGTACTAAGTTGAATGTAGGAACAGGTTTGAACCTTTAGGAGAGAGGGGAAGTATCACTCAGTAGAGGAGCTTGGTCTAGTAACCTTTAATTCAACCTAATTGAGCATTCACACACTCACACGCTAGTTGGTCTAGTTGAGTTAGTTTGTGAAACCGGTAGGTATCCTTTGGACATTGAATGTGAATGCTTGCAATGGTTCTGGATATGGTCTTGTTTTTATGAATGTTCTTGATTAGGGTTATGTGATTGAGTCTTTATGTTGAGTGGAAGTTCTTTGTGTGTTCATATTTATATTCTAATCAATGAAGTATATACACTTCATGTATATACGTCGATTGATGAAAATATATGTTTATGTGCTCAAGAATGAATGCTAAAATAATTTTATATTATATATATATTAATATTGTTATGTTAAGGTATACATATATACATATATGTTTATATAAATATATATGTATGATTAATTTAACATATATTTTTATATATAAGTGTATACCTAGATATTAAGATATCAATATTTGTATATGTTATATATATATATTAATATATTTAAATGAGTATATAATTAAATACAAAAATATTGATATATGTATATGTAAATATAAAATCTTAAGAGGAATGAGATATTGCATAGTATCACATACTTCCAAATCCTTATAACTCATGTCAAAATTATACACATTATAGAATATATTCTCATTCATCCTCCCAAGAAGCATATGGTTTCTTTCTAATTGATTCTTCTATTATTCAAAAAGTGCTATTTCATTTTATATCTATATGATGTGATAGGAGTAGGATACTCACAAGAAAAATGTACATCATAATTTCCAAGCCAATCACTTCTACCAAAAGTCATATAATTTCTACTAACATAATCATATCTATACACATTTCTTTTTTTATTATTCTATTTGATGAATCTTGAAAAGGACACAATTATTGTTCTCTAAAAGCAATGCATGATTTATTTCTATCTAAAGTACCTTATTATGAGCTTTCATAGGTAGGTTTGAATGAATTACGACTTATAAGTGTTGTTATGATTTATAATAGTGCAAGTGGTATAGAAACCATAGGCATGACAAGAGACAATAATCCAAATGGATTTTATATTCAAATTTGCAAAAGTATCATCAAGTGTAAATTTTTGGTTATGGTTTTTGAAGTTTTTTGGTATAAGGATTTTACAATTATGGTATTTTCAACTATGGGAGAGTTAGGCTACAGTTCCATGGAGGAGTTATGGGAACTATTTTTATGGAGTAGGGGTCTCATAAATAAAAATAAAAATGCTACAAGATTAATTAAAATATTTTCCTAATAAATAAGAGCCCCTATCTTTTAGTTTGTGATTTTAGGTGGGTGCATTTGGGGTGGGGCTAGAAATTTTCCTTGTTGGCTAGAATTTTTTTTTCCACTTGTTAATCCTTTTGAGGTTTTAGATTCCTATCAATTAATTTTTTTATCATTTTATATTCTATACTACGTTGAATTGAATATACAAAATAATAAAATTCATTCAATACTACTAAATTTCATAAATTTTGAAGCTTAAGTTGCACTATATAATTCATGGGACATTTGATGCCCTACATACACACTCCTATTTTCCCTTTGTGTTAAAATGGGTTCCCCTTTTTTGTTTTTGTGTTGCCTTTGTTTCCTTTCTTGTTTTCCTTTCCTTTGTGTTCTTTTCCCTTTTGGTCCTAGGTGTTTTTGTTCTCTCGGGCTCTTTTCTTGTCTTTTACTTATTTTCCCTTTTGGTCGTAGGATTTTTCTTTCTCTTGGGATCTCTCCCTTTTTTTGTTGCTTTGTTAGGTTTCAGAACCTTGAATGGATCTTGGACCTCTCTCAATATGGTCCAAATCCATGATGAGTTTCTAAGTCTAGTTTCTTTCATGTTCTGTCAGGTTTCAAATTCTTGAATGAATTTTGGACCATTTCCCAAAAAAATTGAATCTGTTTTGGAACTCTGATCCAATTTTTCCCCTTGTCCTATTGGCTTTCAGATTCTCAAATAGATTTTGGACCTTTTCTCAAAAGGTTTGAATCCATTTCGAAACTTCAAACCCAATTTGCTTAGATTTGTCAGGTCTCCAAACTCGAATTAGATTTTGGAATTTTTCTTGCAAGGTTCAGATACATTTTTCATTCCTGCCCCCATGTGTTTCCTTTTTTTGTGTGTTTCTCCTTTCTAGAACCAATTGGAGTTCAACACCCCAACTGGACAAGGGACCTTTTGAGATTTTTTCCCAAATTTTGTTTTCATCTTGAAGTCCTGCCCATCTACCACATTAATGACCAACGTTTTTGTACGTGTGCAAACAACTTTTAAGGATTTTCAATGCACAAATGCACTCATAATTATAATATAATTTTGGAGTTAACTGTGATTTGTTCCAAAGATAGAATTGAAGAGGGATTCAACCTTTCAACTTTGAGCTAGATTGAATTCTCCTCTTGCGTGGTTTCCATGTAGGGTTTCCCTCTATTTCTTATTTTCTATTTTTATTGCTTGGTGTTTCACTTTATTTTTTATTGGTTTCCATTTTTTATTTTGGTGTTTATCTTTCTTTGTGTGTTCATTTTTGGTTTTATGGTCTCATTTGGGACCTATTTCTCCCCTCCTAAGTCGACCCTAGTTAAGGGTTCATAGTATTTGAGGTTTTGATGTGGGTTTTCCCTCCTGTTAAATCTGGATGTGTGCCCTAGCATACCCTAGTTTTTCCAAGCCTTCAGTAGCTCCTTTCCCCATAGGATCCCTTCATAGAAATTATGTTTCCTAGTTTGTTAATGCATCCTTTTGGGTTTGAAAAACTTGGAAGGATGTGGCCTTTAATGGAACTTGATCCAAAGTCCCTTTTGAATGAGGTCTCCCTATAAAATGGTTTGATCCTTATATACCCTAAGTTTTCTATACATCCTTTTGGGTCTGAAAACCCTGAAAGGATGAATCTTTAGAAGGGCCAAAATATGGGATCTATCCCTGATTCCAATCCACACAAACCATACATCCATTTTGATTTTATCCCTATGGGACATTTTTAGGTTAGACCGATATTTGTTCTAGGTCTCAATTCTTGATGACATTGCCTTTGCCCCTTGAAATACAATCTTGAGCATTCATAGTCCTTTGGGTTTGAAAATCCCCAAGAGTATATCCACAAGGTTTGCTCAAGATTTTAAACCCCGATTGAACCATAATCCCCAAGAGTATATGCTTGAGAACATATTAATACTAGAGTCCAATGTTTGTTTTGTACCTTGATCTCTAAAAGGTTCATATTTTTTCAAATTTTTTGTCCTTGAATGGACATTTAATGAAAGAATCCAAATCCTAAGTCTAAACCCAATCTCGATTAATGAAGGCATTGTACTATCGAGGTTTTAAGTCCCAATCAAACATTTTAGGGAAAGATCCAGAGTTTGTTGTTGACTTTGACTTGGACCACCATTGATTAAAATTAAAAAAGAACACAAGGATTCTTGTGGGATTTAAAAAATTGAAAGAATTAACTTTGAATTTCCTTTTGAGCCATGTTCTTGAGGAGGCAAAGATTTTAGTAAATTGATAACATCATTCTTCCATCTCCCATTAAGATTTCAAAGAGTTCTTACATGCCTTCTTTTCTCTTCATTTTAGGTTATCTAAATGTTTGATTTTGTAATGCTTGGGAGATAAGCAAAAGCATATTAAATTGTTCAATCCGTTTCAAAAGTTTACTTTAAAAATTATGCCATTAATAAGAATTTTCAAAATAAACTCAATGTAAAAGAATTAAAACAAATTGCATTTTTTGTATATAAAATATAACATTTGCATTTCATCATGATTATGCACATGGCCAAGTATATCAATGTATTTTCACATATATTCACCCATACTCTAATGAGATCAATAAACCAATAAATATTCACATTTGTGTGAGATCAATAACTTCAATAAATAAATTTGTATCAATGTTATATCAAAATCTTAATAACACATCTATTTCAATGTTGTAGTAACAAATGCCATATACAAATTACATTAACAATGTGCTTCACAAGCCATTCCAATAGGATACTCAAGTACATAAATAGTAAAATAAAAACTTTGATCCTCCCAACTGTCGTGAGACCATCGGTCTTCTTGCGAGCTGGGGCCAAGAGTGTGATTCAGGCACCTTTTCCGCCCAACCACAAAGTACATGACTTCCCCGGGTTCCTTCCTAACTCGAAGAAATCCCCAGCCCTGCATAAGGAGCCTAGCAACCTGTCACAATAAAATAGGAGGGAACTCTCGATGCATGCCTGGTGCCTATATGCATTTCTAACATGAGAAAACATATTTCTTGCAACAGGAGGTGGCAGAGACTCAAATACATATATTTCTAGGCTTTTAAAACAAATCCATCTATTTCAATGGTACAAGTGCTTGGCCAAGCATAAATAAAAACAAGTGATAGTTTTAGAAAAGGTAAAACTACTGTCTCTGTGGATCCACCTTCGACATCCTATCCCGGAAGTTACCAAAATATAGTATAATAAAGTGCAAAAACAGAAAGTTGTGCATTTTCCACATATGCTTCATGCATTTCATTGATTCTAAAAGAATTTTCTTCATTTATCCACATTCATAAAAATATTTTTCAAACTGATTTCCATTCATACTTAGGTTTCAAACGAGAGTTTCAAAACATCTTTTGAGTTCCATTTTATCATGTTGAACAAAAGAATAGGTTGTAAAGTTTCAGTATTAAAATAAAATCTGCTCCTTTCTCAGTAAATTTTCCCTTGTTTAGTAAAGAAATCTGTTTTCACTCCAAGCTATTCTCTTGAATGTTCTTGTTCCAGTTTGGTTTTCAAATGTAAAAATGTATGTACATCATTATATTTTCAGTGTATGATCACAAGTAGAAGTAATAATTTTCTGTATAAAACAGTGTTCTCAGTTTTGGGTATATTCCAATATCTTCAAAATTTAAGCTGATTTGAAAGTGGAATTCCCAATTCGCTAAAGGTTTCTGGTTAAAATAATATACAGAAACAAGATAATTCTTTCAGAAAAATAGAGGTTTGCAAATTTGTATCTGAGTTTTCTATTGTATGCTAATAATCAGAAATCTACATCTATATACAAACATAGGACATTGTGACCAAATGAAGGTCACCAATTTGCATGATTCCAAGAGATACATTTTCATTTTTCCAGCTTCTGAGATACTGAGATGTCTATATATATATATATTTGTCTGAAATATATCATGTTCTGTAGATGGTTATATTTGTATAAATTCACATATATATATATATATATATATATATATTTACACAGCTCTCTGTGTGTGTGTATATATATATATATGAAATTGTATATTTATACTTATCTTTCCATGCAAATCTGCTACACAGAATACACAGCATGCTATTGAAAAATGAATTCAAAGTTTGAAACATAAAATAAAGACACATAAGTGTCTGGAGGCCACGCCTCTACCAAAGGGGAGGGCATGGGCTATGAGGAGGCCATGCCCTCTCCACAGGCCGCGGCCTATGGAGGGCGTGAGCCTCCCCACAGCCCCATCCCTTCCCTTAGGACGGGGTTGGGGATTAATCCCCACACAAAATCTAATGCCAGTAACAAGTATTCGCCCAGCTAAAACCTGAATATTGATTCATTCAAAGAATTCTGAAACAGGAAGAGGTATGTACACGGGATATATATATATATATATATATATATATATATATATATATATATATATATATATATATATATATATATATATATATATATATATATTTCTATATGTTATCTTTTCTCTCACAATTTTCTGTACAAAAGAATAGCAAATGAGGGCAGTTTCATGAAATGCAGATTGCAAAAGAATATAACCCTGTTCTAGAAGAAAGAATTGGGCATTTTCTCACAAAGTAAAATAATTGCAGATAAGGTTTTTCCTAGATTTAAAAATAAAACTTAAAGACATTTTTCTCAGGCAATTGCATTCATTTCCTCAAAATCTTGCATACCAATTCTCTAATTTTTTTTTTATGCAAAAATTCAAACTGGTTTAAAAGAAAAGAATGGAAAAACCTGGCAAACTCCAGTTGCAGATGTCCAAAATTTCATTCAGTCTCTTTCTCCTTGATCCCCTCATTATTTTTCTAAATAATCTTCTCTTCTCTCCACCTTAAAGCCTTATTCCCTTCTTCCGAGAGTCATGCAGACCCCTTTCAAATTGACAGATGGATAATTTTCTTGGCAAATATTACATGCAACAATAAAAGAGATCCCACTTGCCGAGAGCATTGTTGGTTTTAAGAAGAATTTCCCAGAACCCAATTTTTTTTGGGGTTGTCTTTTCTATTTAATATTAGTTTTTTTCTTTACCATTCTTTTACCCTAATCTTGAAATTAAAATTTAGGATAAATACAATTTAAAACATATGAATTTCATTTCAAATTCATAAATAGGTAAAATGTAATAAATGATTTACAAATACAAAGGAAAAATATTTTGAATATACTTACTTTATTTATTCAAATCTAAAATAAATATTTTACCTCACTTATAAATAATTCATTATTTAATTAACACAAAATAAAGATAGGATTTGAAACCATAAAGCATTTAAAACTTAAAATTAATAATTAATAGTTAAATTGTATTTATTGCTTTTATTTATTATTTTATATATTTTAATCGACTATTATTTAATTCACCAATAATTCAAGACAATCATGTTGAAAGTGACATTGCCTAAATGCAATCTACATGAGTCTAGGTGTTGTGTGTGTGTGTGTGTGCATCGAGAGTACTCCTGTTTTACCCTGTCGAGAAGCTAACCTCCTTTCCTCAATCACACTCTTGGTCTTCGACCACCTGCAACTCAAGTGCACTCAGGTGTGCAACAACAAAATTGTATTAGTAACCGATATAGAGATATAAATCAAAGCAATAATTAAATCAATACTTCTATTTTGTTCTATCTTGCATATTTTAAAATAAAATGCGTTCACAATTTCAAAAGTAAATATATATATATTTTTTTCACATTTCCATACACCAAAGCATTGTATTATATCATATTACTCTAATACACACCATCATTCATATAATAAATCCACACAAAGCCATGGACAAAACAACATCAAAGTCTGAGACGTGACAGATTCAAGCAAGGATTTAGGTGCAGAGGGGGTATCCAAAGAGGGAAGAGGAGAACATAAGAGTAAGAGGACCAAAGCTGACAAACTACCTCTTACCATGAAATATAAATTTCAATGTGTTCCAAGTCTCTCCAAATTCACTTCACAAGTTAAGAAGATCAAAGATACTGAACTTGGATATATTAATATGGAATCATTTAAGGAAGAGAGATTTTCAACAAAAGCTTCTCCCAGGTCTCAAAAGATAGCCAGTTTAGAACTGGCTCATGTTTCTTCATTTCCAGTGGTAGTGCAATGCTCAAAACCTATCCTTGTAGCAGTAGCAACGTAAAACCCCATGCAAGTGTTATGATCTTTGGGGCATTGAGATCATTGATCTCTTTCCCCCTATGTGTTACACCCCGTCTCTTAGTTACCGAGTTACTTTTACCCTGTGAGTAAATATGATGATAAATATTTATCAAAACTTTGATATGTTTAGTAGGAGAATGAAATATTAAAGTATGTATTATGATGTTATTGTTTTTGATGGAATGATTATGTTTTATACTGATGGAAATGCAATGAATGAATATATATTGCAAAATGAATACGTTAATGCTTTGATAATACAAACAATTTATGATGCAATTGAATTTCATGTGAATGGAGAACTACCTATGTGATGTACTAAGTTGAATGTAGGAACAAGTTTGACCCTTTGAGAGAGAGGGGAAGTATCACTCAAGAGAGGAGCTTGGTCTAGTAACCTTTAATTCAGCTTAACTGAGAATTCACACACTCACACCCTAGTTGGTTTAGTTGAGAGAGTTAGTTCATGAAACCAATAGGTAGCTTTCGGTCATTGAATGAGAATGCTTTGCAATGGTTTTGGATATGGTCTTGTTCTATGAATGTTCTTGATTAGGGTTACGTGATTGAGTCTTTATGCTGAGTGGAAGTTCTTCTTTGTGTGTTCATATTTATATGCTAATCAATGAAGTATATATACTTCATGTATATACATCGATCAATGAAAATATAAGCATATGTGCTTAAGCATAAATATTAAAATAGGATTATATATAGTATATATATTAATGTATATGTATATTGTTACATTTATGTATATATGTATGATTGTTTTAACATATGTTTATATATATGTGTATACCTAGATAAATTAAGATATTGATATATGTGCATGTGTAAATATATATAAGCAATAGTTTATGTATATGATTGATAAATGAATGATTATGTTTATGTTTATATATATATTGATGACAATTAATGTATCAAATAATCATGCGAATGTTATATATATATATATGTGTGTGTGTGTACGCATTAAGAGACTTTAAAGCAGCGCTATATCAAGTTAATGCTGTGCATAAAATATAGTTGTGAAAGTAAGAAAAATGCATGGTATGAATGCAGCGCATGAAGGAGTATTAGCCAATGCTATAATGAGTATTGGTATCCATTTAAATGGAGAATATAATGCCTTGATCTGCTATGCCAACTATGCTAAAGATTGATGCACCATAAGATAAGATTATAATGATTAATGACAGGTTTGAATGTGTATTGAAGCCAGGTAAATAATGTTAGATATTGTGCAAGCACATGAGATAGAAATAGAGCGCACTGCCATATTAAATGAAATGGCAATGAGAACCATGAATAAGAGTAGGGCGTATATATATAGCAAACCTTATATTGTTGTTCAAACCCGAGTAAAAGGCTGGAAATGTAATCCTTTTATGCTGCACATTATAGCGTTGTTCCATATATAAATGCATTGCTAAACCTGCGTATAGAGCAAATCTTAGATCAAGTCAAACTTAGATTATGTGGCACAAATGAATTAGAGGTATTGTGTATACGTTGGAAAAAGTAGTAAATGTAGTTTTAAACATTTGAAGGAGTCATAGACAGCGCTATCAGATGTGGCACAATAACTAGAGATGGGGCAGTAGAAATAAAGGTAGTTTGAAACCTTCAAATAAATCTATTGTTAAGCTTTTAACACCAACGTATAGAAAGAAGAGAAAGTGAGACTAAATCAATAAATATGTGCAAAATATACAGGTCGATCTGCTATGTAGTTATGAGAACAAGGCTTGTTGTTCACTTGAGTCAGTAAAAGAGTCTTGTCGTCCCTTATAAGAAGTCGACTCAGCTATTTAAATGGTGAGGATTGGTATGTGTTGCAAATTTATGAGTTAGCATGGTGAGTCATTGTAAGGATAGAAATGTGGAAAAAATATTAACTTGTTTGTAGCCTTCAATTGCTCATAATTTAGCATAAATAGAGGTGCCCATTCTACCAATTGCTACACTTATCATTCTAATTGTCTTGATGTTATTTTGCTGTGATTTCCAAATTAGTGAGTTGAGAGTTGTTTTGCTATTTCATATTTGAGATTATTGAGAGAGTTAGTGAGAAGTTAGAAGAGGGAAATCAAGTTGATCATGAGGGAAGTATCAAGTGAGCTAGAGGAGTTCAGCTAGGAATGAGGTTTAATCAATTGGAGCTTTTATATAGACATGCTAGTTTCTATACCTTTATCATTTATGTTTGAAAGGTTAAATAGTTTTGATTACTATATTGGAAAGGATTGGTTTTGAGTATGTTGTGATGCTTGCACATGCTTGTATGTTCCTTGGTTGTTTAATATGTTGGAGAAACCTATCATATTGGTTATACTTAAATACATGTGTATGTAGCCTATATATGGGAGGTTGTATGAATGCATTGTACTTATACTATATGTAGTTTGACTATACTTGATTAATTACTTGTGTCTCCTAGAAAGTAGGAAGAGAGTCTTATCCCTAGAGCTAGGGTATAAACTTGATGGTTACATCAATTTTCAACAATAGGATTGATAAATGTAATATATAATTATGTTATTTTGATTAAGGGTCTATTCCCATTCACAGAATTCAAGAGGACTCACGTTTCAATAACCCAAAACCATCTTGTGAGAGGAACTATGGGTGTCGATGCACCAACTCCTTGGAAGTTGATAAAGTCCTCTAGATAATATATAAATGTAGTAAACATATGAATATTTAAGGTATTTTGAAAGAGAAGTTTTATGATTGATTCATGTTCACTTGAACGTTACTTTACTTTGGTTGAAACCTTAGGTTAGGAATAACCTATTTGGTAGGGTTGTTTATTTGATCATTAATTAAAGCAAATGGGTTGAGAATTAGTCTATATGATCTAACTAATCATTTGATCGTTGATTATATCTTTGTTTCAAGTCATTTATTGTTGAAGATTATACTTTTGTTTGAGGTCATTTATTGATGAGATTATAATTTTGAATAGAGTCATTTAATGTTGTAATGTTATGTTCATCCATAAGGTTAATTTGGTTATTCTTAGTTACTATATGTGCATAGCATATATAATAAGAGTTGCTTTAAGATACTCAATAGCAATCTTTTAAATACTAGTCAATGGGAAAGAATGTAACTTAGTTAGTTAAGGTGTTACGACATCACATGAGTTGTTAATAGGATATAAATGGTCAATACAAATTGAGATAGGAAGGTGGGTGAAGTATATGATGTTTGTTGATGGGTGTTTTTGCACCTCTCAACACAGACAAAACACAAGTGCTTTTTCTCTCTTGAAAGATAATTCCCTACAAACAAGTTGCAGAAAATATCTCAAGGTCTCTCAGGTGTCAGGTCATGACTTTGCAAAAACAACTTAGTTGTTTGATGTGATTTGCTAGTAATCACAAGGGGGCCTTTATGGTTCGCGAAGCATGGGTTTCTTGGGTTTGTGATGAAGTTTCAAAATTCTAGGAATGGATGAACAAAGACAACAATTTTATGACAGTAGTCTGAAACTCTTCTTGTTCATCAAATATGGCACTATTATGATGTTGGAAAATTATGTCTAACTTGGATTTTAAAGAAAAGTCAAAAGGTTGAAGGGGTTTAGAAATTTTACTATATTTAAGACTATGGTCAACAGTAACAATGGCTAAATTTGTAGTAGAAAGACTTCCCAAACTAAGTTTTTCTTAACCAAGGAAAGCCTACAGTGTCACAAAACTAGTGCAATCTTCTAAGGCTCTTTGCAGATTTTCAGACTGTGCATTCATCTATTAAGCATGAATAAACAGTTGAACTTGAGTGCAACATGTGAAATAGATTAGACTAACTTTAAAAAATCAATTTATCATTAATAAATTATAAAAAGTATGAGTTGGAAGTGCATCCAATACTACAATAGACAACCACCATTAAATCCATTCAAAAAACTAACAAGCTAAAATAAACATGGAGGCTGAATCACACACAGATAATGATCAAGCTAAAAGAAAACAACTAACTTCAATGCTTCCTTCTATTGCTTCAATATGCCTTTTTACAATAACTCATCTCTCCCTTTGAAAATGAGAGGATGCCCCTATTTATAGTTTTCAAAAAGTAGAATGAATGGGATTAATTTACAATGAATGGCTTAGATTCATTCTAGTTTAGGGTTTTCACATCACCAAATAAGAGTACAAAATTTACAATATAAAAATAGACTATTTTGTCTTTTCTCTATTTTGTCCTCTAACCTATTTTGGATTTTAGCTACTTTAACAAATGTTTGTCTTCTATAATGGGGTTTCCAGCTTCCTTTTGTAATGTATCATATTCAACAAACTTGCCAATGGTAGCTAGGAGTTTCTTTTCTTCAAAAAGATCAGATTTAGAGATCTGGAAGGAAACCCTCTTGAATCCTTCCACCATTTGATCCTGATGCTTTATGCATGCGTCTCTCTTGCTTTGATCATTTGCTTCAACTTTGAGAAGGCTTGCACAACAAAATCCATAAAGTCTACCAACAGAGTGTCACCAACTCCTTGCTCCATCCTCCTATGGAATTCATACTTGATAGCTTCTCGGTCCAACTCTAGTGCTGTCATCTCATATCCTATCATCAGTTTTAGGAATTCATCACACTTAGCCCAATGATCCATAATTCGCTCATGGTTGGTCTTTAATTCAATTAAGGACTTGTCTAGAACTCCTTTTTTGTACTCACAATTAAGTAACCATGCCTTAGGTAGCCAATGGCACTCTTTTGGAAAGGCCAAATCCTTTTCCTAGATCTCCTAGGAGAGCTTGGGAATTCTCTCTAGCTTGGGGTATGTAATTCTATAAAGTTCAGGGAACTCTTTAAGGATCTCAATCACCCACTCAATTTATTTTTGAAAGACCTGATATTCGTTATGTATCTTGGCCTAAAAATGAATTCCTTGGTCACCCATGTCGATAACTCTCTTGAACTAGTCCGAGGTGGAATTTGTCCAATTCTTCATCTTCTCCATTTTGTTAACCTCTTCTTTAGACACCAAGGTAGGTGCAGGTGATTCCATTGGAGCTTCTTCTCTAGATGTTGTCCATTGTTGTATGTAGACAATCAATTTTTCCACTTGTGCTTTCAACTCCTCTTTTGTCGACTGATCCTTATTATCTGCTGGAGGATGGTAGACACTAATCCTTGAAATTCATCAATCGTCTAGGCTCGGGAAGTGGGGCCCAAATTAATCATGGTCACTTGGTAATCCTTTCCTTGCAGAGTGTTCACATCTTTGTCACCTATTGGGGTTTCCACTTATAATATTCTAGAGCCTGAGGAATCTGTTGTGATATGTGACTTGAACTTTGGATTCTTCTTTTCTCTAGTATTTACTTGTGTCTTAGCCAAGATTTTTTCTAGACAAACTTTGGGGTCTACGAGCACTAAAGCTTTCCTTTTTAGCTACTACTCTAACCATGAGGGAACTTTTGTTTGAGTGTCTAGAGATGTAGTGGTGAATTCATTACCTTCCCCCTCCCCTTTATCTTTAGAAGGTTCCTCCTTGTCACGCCAAGGAGTATCTTTATATTTTCCTCTCCTTTATTTTGATTCTCTTCTTGCAATACTGCCTTTCCCTTGTCAGGCTGAATAGAATCCTCATTTCTCTCACTAGAATCCTCTTCTTGTGCTACCACTTCGGTTCCTTCAAGCTCAATCTCAGTTTCTTTATTGGGCTTAACATCTCTTTCTTCTACATTCTCTTCTTTTTCTTCATCTTGTTCTCCCTCTAGAGGCATTTCTTCATGTTGCAGGCCCTCATCTTGGCCAATTCCTAGAGGCTCATTGACCTTTTCTACATCAATTTATGTGTTAGTTCTCCCTTCCTCAGAATGATGTTCCTCTAGGATTACTTCTTTGTCCTTATGCTCTTCAAGATGATCTCCCTCGGGTTCTTGATCTAAAGTTTCTACATCATAGTAAGTATCAAACTTATCTATATTTTCATCCTTAGGAATTTGTTGCCCTTCTTCATTAGAGGCCACTTTGTCCAAATCAATTGTTATTCCTCTCTCAACATGCTTGAATTAGGCCTCATGATCTAAGTCCTCAAGGTCCTCAAAAATATACACTACTACTTCTTTGGGTTGCTCTTTGCTCATCCTCTCCATTTCTTCAGATATTTGCAATGTAGCCTCCATTTTAGGTGGTTTAGTAGAAGGTGGAGGGAGAGGTAAGGTGGAAACAAGCTGGGACATTAGAATTTTGACTTGAGGGTTTAGGATAACCTTAGAGAACTGAGGTGGCACATTTTGCAAATAAGAAGCAAAGCTATTAGGCAAGGTGAGGGGTGCCATGGAGATTGTGGGAAGAGAAGGTGGCATAGTGGAAATAGTTGGTAGTGGAGGCAGGAGGGAGGAAGACAATAGCATGGAAGTGGTGGAAGAAGAGGAATCAAGCACCACCACAAGAGTAGTTGAAGAAGTAGAGGTGAGGTGGATAGAGATGTCCACAATGGGTGAAGATAATACACGCATTGATTGAGGAGTAGAAGGAGATGGAGGAGTAGCAGTGAGTGATGGGAGTGCAATGGTGGTGGGTGGTGGTGAACGCGGCAGCGCAACTTCTTCCTCCTCCCAAACTGGAGACCTTTCTTCTTGTATAGTAGGCATATCAGGAAAAAAGGTTCCTGCTCTCTTTAGTTTCTTTGTTGGACTTTGTCCTTTAGTAGCCTTCCTGGTGTATATTTTTTTCTGTGGTTGCCACTTGAATGTATCTTTTCTCTTTCTTGATCTTGTAATGGATAGAGACTTAGGAGCCTCACCTGAAGATCCATCAACAACGCCATTTTCTGTTTCACTTTCTATTTCATCTTTGAGCTCCTCGTAAGTTAGCTCTGTTCCCTATTCATGTAGTTGGGCTACTTGGCCATCTAGCTACTTCTTGTTCCTTTGCTCTACTGGGCAGGTAACAATATCTAAATCTATAACCTTCAACTCAACCCAATCAATGACGGGCAACGACACACTGATTAGAGCATTATACCTCTCATTGAGAACATTATCATCTTCAGCAATCTGATCAGGAAATGGGTATAAATTAATGGCCTTAAAAAATTTAGCAGTCATTCTCATGTAATGTCGCCTTTGGACCTCACGGTTGTCGTCGTAGCTGTAAGGAAAGCTAGATGTGGAGACAACTCTCCTAATGTCAAAACCTCAGAGAAGAATGGAGATTTACTTTCTTAATTTTTCAATTACAGTTCAATTAAGATGCACTATGAAGTAAATATCAGAAACAGAGTATTTGACAATCACACATGAACACCAGATATACGTGGGAAAACCCTTATGGGAGAAAAACCCACCACACAAAGAGAAGTCACTTTGTATTATAGTAATAAAGATTACATACAAGTTTCAGACTTATCTTTCTGATGTCTGTTTTCAGCAGCATTCACCATGAACAATCTTTTATAGGAACCTTCAAGTTACAGTCTTTACAGATTAGATTACATTTACTGATCATACAACCACCCAACAATCCGTCGATCCAACCAACCAATCACAATCTGCAATCACAAATTATATCCATGTCATTCCATGTCTGTTGAGCTTCCTCACAGAACCATCACAACAAACAATATTCCAACTATTCAAATTCGGCTTCTCCTATTGGTCCATGAGACTCCAAATAGGACGGTCAAACGGTCAACAAAGCCCACATTATATCGGCATGTCGGTGAGACACAAGAAGTGTCTCCTCGATGCCCTAAAAGCTTCATATTGATGTTGCCAAGAGTTATCATTCTCGCCAAGACATCCTATCGAGCATTCATGTGTTACACCGAAGCACCAAGCAGTCGGCGAGACCTATCGCTTTCGTCAGGACATCAGAGCGAGGTCCAAAAGTCTCATCGATGTAAGTTTACCATTCAGCGAGACTATCGTTCTTCACCAGGATCTCACACCGTGTCCCTTATGTTTCACCGAGCACCGAATGATCGACAAGACATATCTTTTGCCAAAAGGTTTCATCGAGCTCTCTTGTGTCTCCCCGAAGCCAACAATAGTCATCAAGAGTTACATCCTTCATTAAGACTTTACTCCGAGGCCTTTAAGTTACATCGAGACCACCACTCATCGCCAGGAGTCACACTGAGAGAAAAATTTAACATCGGCAAGACATTAACACTTCACCCAGACTTCATAACGAAACCTTAGTGTTACATTGATGACTCCTGAGTGTGTCGCCATCGGCATCACTTTCATCTATCGCTAAGACCTCACACTGGGATCTTTATGTTATCGTGAAGACATCATATGTATTCCTGTCAGCGAGACATTCACTATTCGCTGAGACATCTTCCCGAGTGTTAAAGTCAGTCCGAAGCCCCCAGTCGCTATGAGTCTCCCCGATGCTCGATTCAATGGCCTGTCGGCTAGAGGTCTCCATGTGGTGCGAGGTTACAACGACCGCTTATTGTCACAGTGATAGACTCCAAAGTGAAAACATTCGGCAAGACTTCTGCAAGGTCACAATGACTTGTACAAAACATGGTGTTCCAAGCTGCTAGTCAGCCAGACATAAGAGCTGTCACACCAACTTGACTTCAATGGAGGTTTCAGCCTATGATGATTGAGGCATACTTTTCCAATAGTAGTTAGCCCAGAAATCTTCGATGTGTGGTTAGTGGACATACTACTTTCCAACCTGCTTCTTCAATTTTCCAATAGGATCTAAGCCTCCTCTCTCTGTGTGTAGCTGTAGTTGGTATTCTACTAGTTCCTTTTCTGAATATTCCACACATGGGGTAGTAGGAAAGGAATACATTCCATGGCCAAATGTAATAGGGTATGGGACCCCAGAACAGTGTTTGTTATGCAAGAAGTTATGGGAAGTTTGCAATTGCTGAGTGAGCTCTAGGAATATGATCATGTCATTGGGGTAGCGAGGAAGACGATATGAGAACCTAGAGAATACCTCAACCCTTATGTAGGTAAACTTGGGAACTGGATGAACCAATACCTAGAACCATTCACTACCACCTTGGCATTGTGTGACATCCTTTTGTGGTAATCTCCTACCAAGGTTCAAATGATGTGCGTGATGAAGGCATCATTGAATCTTCTATAATCTTTCTTGAAATTTGTGTATTGAAGTTGCAGGTAGCAATCATACATGAGATTCTACCCCTTCTTAGTTCCCAGTGTCCTGACATAGTCCAATCATTTGTAAGGGAACTTCACTGCTAGAAAGTATACCAGATAGGAGGTCATGTAGAACTCCGAAGTTTTCTTTACTGCCACAAAATCAATTGTGTAAGTTCTCACTAATAATCTTGGCCCAATGAAACTTGGCCTCTCCTCGAAGGATCTCCTCTATGAAATAGAAAATCCACTCCTCAAAGAGTGAGGAAGTGGGGAGGTCCATTTCCTTGCTCGGGAGTGTCACCAAGTCATTGGTTTCTTCTACATGAAGTCATTCTTGTATAATCTATGGGGAGCCTTGTTATCACTACCCCTCTTTTCAAGTAGCCATGTCTGGTTTATAACTCTCTTGTAGCCAGTGGGGTCTACCTTCTATACATTCAAGGAAAAATCCTTCTCAACTTCTTCCATTTTATAAAAAAGGGGAATGCCAAAGTGTCTTCCCAATAGACATGGGAGTCAAGTCTACTAGCACTCTCCTGTTGATGGTGATTATCCTCCTGGTTTGTGCATTATAACATTCTCGACATGCAAAGACTAGCTCCGGAGCAACTAGGGCAAGAGGAAAGCCTTCTACCTTCACAATTCCACTCTGTTGGATTCTTGAGGCTTCCTCAGTTCTAGGGTTTAGCAGGACCCTTTGTCTAAATTCATCAATAATGACATGTCCCAGATTTGTGTCAGTCACTTTTCCCCAATTGAACGTGATCTTTGAAGTGCACTCTACACCATGGAACTCATACTTCATATTAGCTTTCTCTTCTTTCCCTCTTGGAGTCTTTGCGATCTTCTTGCCTTTGCCACTCTTCTCAGTTGGTCTCTCAATGGGTTCCATAAATCTTGCACACAAAACATGCAGTAGGTGCCTTGGTAAATTAAGAGTGCAAAACGTTAGTTAAATCATACCAAAGTGTCATTAGATGCACTCACACACCTAAGAAAGAACATTATATTGATCAAATTCTATCATTTCAAGCTCATTTGTGGATTTTGTAGAATTGCAGGTTTGGAGGTGTGGATTTATGCCTAGTGGAAGTTGCTAGGGAAAATTTTGTAAGGATTGGCGTTAGGAGGATAAAATTCTATAGGCGAAGTTCTGATGTGAAATTCCTGCAAGGTTCAAACATCAAGCTAATTTAGTGCAAAATCATTGGGCACATAAGGAAATTCATGTTAGAAGCACTTGGAGTTATTTCCCTTGGCTGAAGTGATCTTTTAAGTTCATGCAGGGATTGGTGATATGGAATCCATGAATGGGATTGTTGTTTAGGCCTCACCGTAAGAAATGACCTAAGGAAGGTGGTGTTTTGTTGATGGCGGTCCATACGAGTGGATCCACCAAGACATTTTGACTAGTGATTTTTATGGATTATGTGATTGTTATATTGGTGGTAGTGATGGGTGTGCGGTCTGCAAGTTAGAGAGGCTGTAAGGGTTTTTCCATTGGTCATGGCTGCAACATGATGACCTCTCACAGACGGTGGTCCAAAAAGGTGAACTTGTAGAAGATGGTTTTGACTTGAGGTCTTCGTCACTTAAGTTGAAAGTTATTGTTCTCAAAAGTAGGGAGCACGAAACCCACATGGTAAAAGGCTACAAGGGTCTCACTATTAAACAATGACCATGTAGGAAGGCCCCTCCACCGACGGCCGCTTGAGAAGGCAGATTCACAACGACATCTTAACCTAGAGGTTTTGATACTTTGGGTTTGAGTTCAAAGTTCACAGCAACAAGTGGTGTAGGGTTCGCATAGTAGGCGGCCATGTAGGGTTAACTGTTAGGAGTGGAAATGAGGATACAACAGTCTGCATGCGGATGCCCTCAAGGGAGTTTCTGCTTGGACCTAATGATTTAGTCATTTTCTTAACTAAATGCTTGGTATTCTTATGACGACATCAAAGTGGGTATCTATGTGGGGCAGGTTGTTAGTCACGACCATGGGGAAGTAGATTCCTACAAATGGGAGTTTGTAAACTCCTTAATCTTCACCAGTCATTTTTGTTAAGTGAGGGTTTTGAGGTTCAAATGCAAGATTTGATGGAGCAAGGGTTGTCATTGTTTTCACCACCTCAAACGACATTTTGTGGATGAGCTTCCTCAATGAAAAACCTGTGGTGGAGTTTTGAGTGCTCTAAAACCCAACCCAACACCACACAGAGCTAGAGTTTATCCAAGTTTAAACTTTAAATGGTCCTAAACCCTAAATGCATACCCTCCTACCAAATTTAAATGCACAAAAGTGAATGAGGACATGGACGCATACTTTCTAGCTGTGTAGATGGAGGAAGTAAGCCAAAGCTTAGACTTTCAAATTCTCCCATGCACATAGCCACTTCTACTGCCCTTCAAATTTAAAATTTTGAGTGAAAATGATAGGTGGGTGAAGGGGTATATATAGGAAAATGGGAATTAATAGCCACATTTAATCACAAGTACAAAATGAGGATGGTAGGTAGAAATGCAAAAACCCAACATGTGGAGGATGTCATATGTAAGCCCATGCAGAGAGGTTGAATGTGAAAGATGTGTGTGGGAAGTCTGCTACGAGTGAATGTAGGTGGAATGTTGTAGGGAATGACAAAGTAGAGGTGAAAATATACAAAGGGAAACCCACAATGTTGCAATCACAACCAACGAAGGATGGGGCGGCTTCCATAGGGCAGAAACCCACAACACATTTCCCACAAATCCTTGAAACCTCCTAAAACTTGGGTGAATGAATTTGGCCAAGATGGGTTTGGAAAATTTAAGGCACATGATGAAGCTAAGCTAAAAAATAGGGGCACAAAAGATGAGGTAGAGCTGAAATGACCTAGCAGAAGTAAAAATTAAAAGAGGGGGTTCCTAGTTTGATTGGGGCATGTGTGCAAAAGGCACAACAAATGGAAACTCTATTGGGGAACACTCCCAAGCATTCCAAGGATAAGGATTCATTTGAAACTGAGAATCTCCAATTTCACAGACCAAAAGAAAGCATCATCAAATGAACTCAAGGCTCAAAGGAGAACAAAATCCTTAATTGAATTGAGTCACAAATACCTCAGTAGTGTGTGCACAGTGAGTTCATTCCCCTCCCTTAGAAACTATAGGATCTAGTGACCAATCAACTAGGAAAAGCTACGTAGGTAATTTGACCCCAAAAGTAACCTGGACATTGCTCCGCTTCTAGTCAAATGTTCATAGCCCCAAAAGATTTTTCACTACAATCCCCATGAATATTGTTCTTGCCAACCGTGCATCCATAGCCTCGATAGATTTTCTCACACACCCACAAAGTTTCCTATTTTTCAATAATTCCTTTTCCTTTTCTTTTCTCTTTTCTTTCTTTTATGCTTTTATTTATACCTTTTTGCTCAACTAAATAAGAAATAAAGCTTATAGTGAGGTTTGGAGATTATAGTGGTCAGTAGAGCAGATTTAAGATTTTTCACTAAGTGCCCAGGCTTCATGATAGCTATTGTATAGTTCATCAAGAGTATTAAAAATGTGTGTTATGTGAACTTTGAGATAAGTGTGAAAGGATTCAAACAAGGGTTCCATTCTAGGTTAAGTCAGAGTATAGGTTAAGAGACTTGACTTACAGAGGTGGATGAAAATCGTTGGTAACTCATGAAGACTTATCCATGGAACAAAAGGGAACGTGTAGAAAAGCAGGCCCTTTGAGAAGGCCAAGCATAGCAACCACATCAAGATCGAACGTCATCCTCAACAAAAACAAGGGCTAGCAAAAGAAAAAGAAAATCGAAGAAAAATAGAAAGCAAAAGACCTACTCTAACTATGTACAAGGGTGAGCTAAAATAGCTCAGGTGAGGAAATAATACTTCAGGTATTTCCCATTGACTGACAATAGGACAGCTTCTCTAATAAGCATTTTCACGTGAAAGGCATTACCTCCTAGGATTTTAGAAATTTGAAAGGGGCCAAGCCAGGGCTTTTCAAATTTGTCATGTCCCCCTTTCTTCTCATGGGCCTTGTCCCAACATAACACTAGATCAACAATTCTAAAGGCCTTGACTTGGGATTTTTGATCAAACCATTTTTTGACTATGCCCTGATGTTTGGAAAAAAATTTCTGTCTTCATCACGTTTCTCCTCCAAGTGGAGCAATTCAACTAGATGAGATTCCGTCACTCTCCCTCCTCATAATAGGTGTTGATAAATTTCAATGTAGGGATCTTGAGGTGGATTGGGAAAATGGGCTTTAAGTCATAGATGAGGTGGTATGGGGAGTTTCCTAGGGCTGCCTTGTGTCGAGTGCGATCTACCCACAGAGTGAACTACAACTAGGTGTGCCAGCCCTTTGGGTTCTTATCTAGCAATTTGCATATGATGGTTAACAAGCTCTTGTTAGTGGATTTAGCTAACCTGTTACCCTAGGGATAGTAATTGGATGATAATTTTAGTACAATCCCGTAATCAAAAGCCCAACCCAAAAATTTAAGGGAGGAAACATCCAGACCATTATTACAAACTAATGTAAATGGACATCCAAAATGATTAATAATGAAACTTTCCTAAAAATTAACAACTACCTCAATTGTGCATTGTCTACATGAAATTTCCTCTAACCATCTAGTATAGTAATTAGTTGCAATTAGAATGTACTTGTGACCTATAGAAGATGGTGGGTTTACTGGACCAATGAAATCGAGTCCCTACAAAGCAAATGGTCTTACCTCAGTAACCAACTTTAGCAGAACAACAACATACCTCTCCCTAGTAGCAACAATTTGGAAGATGTTGTAGGATCATACATGGTTGTGGGAGTATTTAAATAATGTCAGTCAATAGTATTTGACTCATAGAATTTGGTGGGCTATCGAAGAACTTGATCCATGCCCTGTTCTAAATTTTTTGTGGAATTTTTTCAACACTTCGGCTACTTTTGCTTTCCCTAGACATCTGAGGTAAATTCCTTCATGATTCTTTTTATATAACATGACCCCTTTCAACATATAACGGTTACTCTTCAGCCACAAGACTCATTTATATACTCCTTGCAGATGTTGTGGGCATTTGTGGTTCAATAGATAGTACACAATGTCTTCATACCATTGATCTAGAGAAACATCCTCCAAGTGGTATTACTGAACGGTGAGTTCTAGTTCTACTTTTTCCATCATGTGTGTGAGAGCTTGTCCTCGAAATAGCTTCATCGATTGAATTTCCATGCCATACTCTTACAACAATGTAGCCCATTTTTCTCATCTTTCCCCTAGCTCATTTTGCATCAACAATATCTTGACAACTAGGTCCGAGACAATGGAAAATACTTTGTTCCTTAGAATGTAGTGCCTAAAATTCTTGACTCCATGTACTAAGGCATATGCCTATTTTTCAACATTATGGTAGTGTAATTTAGCGTCCTTCAATTGGGGTCTCATGAAAGCAATTGGGTGTTCACGTCCTGTGTCATCCTTTTTTGTTAGCATGCTGGCACACGAGTGATCTAAGGTAAATGAATAAATATAGAACAACTTGGAGTAATTAGGGCTAACTAGTACGGAAGCATATGCAATATCCGTCTTAATTTCTGCAAAAGCTTGCTTGGCTTTGGGCATCCATTCTACCTTGGCATCTTGTTTAAGCATAACATTGAGTGGTTTGATAATTTCAAAAAACTTTGTGATGAACTTCTTGACAAAGTTAATTTTCCCAAAAAAAAGGATTTCATTTCTTTCTTGCTTCCTAGAGGCCGAATCTTTAAGATGGCTTGAATACGCTTTGGATCAATTGATATACCCTTTTCTGAAATCACATTTCCTAGCAATTTTCCCTTAGTTACCCCAAAGATACATTTCTTTGGGTTCAACAAAATGTCAAACTATTTTCATTTCTGGAACACCTTACATAAGTCAGAGATGTGATCCCCTCTTTTCTTTGAGAACACTGTAAGATCATCCATGTAGATGATGATGGATTTACCAATGTGGTCTTTGAAAGCTATATCCATGCAATGATAAAAAAATTCACCTGCGATGATCAAGCCAAATGGCGTCCTTTTATATGCAAATGTTCCCCATTTTGTGGTGAAAGCCATCTTGTTCCTGTCTTCATACTGCATCATTACTTGGTTGTACCTTGTGTATCCATCAAGGAAAGACATCATTTACGAACAATTGACAATTTGCAACACTTTTTCTATTGAGGGAAACAAATAGTTATCCTTCTCTGAAGCTCAGTTCAATTTTCTAAAATCCACACACAACCTAATTTCTTCATTCTTCTTGCGGACTAGAACTAGATTGGCCACCCATGTGGAATGTTCAACAAGAAAGATGATACATGTAGATACCAACTTCTGCACCTCTTTGAAGATAATGGGTTCTAGCAACGCGTTGATTGTGCGTTGTCACTGCTTGAATGGCCTCACATTTGGTTTGAGGGGAATAGTGTGGGTGATGATCAAAGTATTGAACACATTTTGAGGTCCTTGTATCTCCAAGCTATCACATCAGGATAAGTATGTAGGGCCTTAATGATCTCGTTCTTTTCTTCTAGGGTGTATACTTTGCCAATAAAAAACATTCTTAACATCTTTTGCAGTACCTAGACACTAAACTAATTTTTTCTAACTAAATCTTCACTTTTGGGCACCTATAGCGGATAAACCATGAGGAATTTGGAGATGGCGCAAATTAGTGATTTTTTACATTTTGTCTGTAGATTCTAAATATATTTTTTTCAAAATTTCTGGAATCAAATTACACTTTTTTTTCCGTCTCCTTCAAAAACTAGTTTTTTCAGTAAACACCATTTTTAAGGAGTGATGCTCATTGTATAACACATGATTTTGTTTCCATGAAGGATAAAATTATAATTTTTTTGAATTTAGATTTGTAACTATGATATCTAGTGCTTCCAATTGGTTTCATAGTGTTTTATTGAATATTTTTTCCTAAATCAAGTTTCAAAGTCAAACAAATTACAATTCAAACATAGGCAGATTGTATAACACAACTTTTTTTGTATGTATCGAAATTCAATTTTTTTTATTTTTTTGTTGGATCAAGGACTTCAATATCTAGTGCACTCATATTTTCAATTTTTTTTTTATAATCTTCTATTTTTCCACATGTGCAGAAGAAAGAGCTTTATTTTTAGTGGAAAACCTACATTCACAAGAAATAAAAAATAAATATAATAATAAAACTAAATTTATTTAAAATTATACTTTTTGGGAAACTTATAATAAGGAATAAATACTTACAAAAAATAAATTTTAAATGAACTCATTTGATCCCCCAAAAGGTAAATCAAAAGTGGCTTTTTATCAGCATTTTGATAGGTGCAAAGGAGACTTTGTTATTAGTATGGTTTAAAACTAGCAGAGTTCTATCCAAGGGGGTTTGATATAAGGTAGTTTGATCAAAACATATTCAATTGGAATTCTTTAAATGGAAATTTTAAAAGCTTAAATCATTATATTTTCTAAATATATGTGATTTCAGCAAAAATCATAATCTCCTAGAAATCGTAAACCAACTTTGTGGGATCACTGTGAAGTATCATACATTTTGAGGTCCTTCTATCCCCAAGATATCACATCTTTTCTTCTAGGGTGTAGAATTTTCCAATAAAAAAATTCTTAACATCTTATGTAGTACCTATATTATGAGCATCACACTGGTTATCTATGGAATCCTTCTTGGTTTGGTGACCTTGATACCTTATGTGGTCAAGGTCAAATATTATTTCTAACTAGACCATACCCCTGGGTATTGTGTTTGTTTTTAGATTGATAACCCCTTCTATGTCAAGCTCTACTTCTTTGGGTTCTATTTCATCTATTATCTGGGAGGAAAATACATTCGAACTGGTGATGAAGTCGAGGATATGCTTGTCATCTTCAAACACTTGGAAGTTGGTTACATTATCAGGCATTGATGGGGTGGGATTGAGTTCCATAGTGAACTTCTTCAAGATAGTCAAGGATAAAGGTTACAAGGTACTGGTTGCTTGTGCTAAGGCATGAGTGATCTAGTTTTTATCTTAGGGAATTAACTGGATATTGAATGCATCAAACCCTTCTATGAGATCCCATACTCTATGCCTACAGTTAGCTAACCTCTAATCATGGAATGAATACAATTTTCTGACTTGCTTGACAAATAGTTCAGAGTAGCTGAATACTTGTAATATTTTAACCCTCTTTCTTAATGCAATAAGAAACCTATGAAATAATGCCTCATATTATGCTACATTATTGGTGCAATAGAATTGTAATCTACAAGCAACAAAGTAAGTCTTACCCAATGGGATGACTAGCTCAAAGCCGGCTCTTGCTCCTTGCTTGGATTTAGATCCATCAAAGCACAACATCTAGAACTTAGAGGGAATTTTGTCTCTAGAGTTGATTGAGCATACCTCATTTTCTAGTTGCATGTTTATCCCTTCATCTTCAATCTATTTGCATTCAGGATGGTTTTGATCTTGTTGTTCCTCCATAACCTCTTTCAGAGTGATCTATCTTTTAATGTGATCCACAAATGTTTGGCATAAGAAACACTCAAATTCAGAATGGGAGGCATCATGCATTCTACACCATCTTGGTAGAAAGAGTTCTTTAAAATCCATTATACCTCCTAAATTGAGCTGATCTTGTATACATTTTTGCATAAATTTTTGAAAACCATCAAACAGACCTAGGTTACCATCCTCCTGGAAGTCTTCATTATCAAAATCAACCAATGCCCTCATACTGTTAGGAAGGGTAGTCAAGTTGGGAGAATCATGACACAACATGAGGACTTTCTCTTCTACCTCTTTTGAAATTTCATATGCAATCAAAAGGTATTTCCCAATTCTATTTCCACAAATAGCACCTCATTCATGTTGTTGTACTCTATTATCATGAACCTCATCCTAGGCTCACGTTCAATCCAGATCTATTTGGGCAGCCCCTTCCAAGGTAGCCAAATATGTGAATAATTAGTGGATGTATACCCGTTGAGTGCTCGAGTGAAGTCTCTTCCTAATATTATCCTATAAGTATTAGGGATATCAACAACCTGGATATCAATAACTTGCTGCACCCTTGGGTCTGCTGCAATCTACATAGGGATTCTATTTAGCTCATCCACTATGTTGACCTCAGTCTTTTCTAGCCAAGTCACCTTATGCTTAGATGGGGTTGGGGTTATGCCTAATGCCTAATAGACATCGAATGGCATGACATTGGTAGAGGCTCCTAAATCTAGCAAGCAATTATGCAAATTTTTGTTGAACATTTGAATGGTTGGTAGGAAAGGAGGGGTTTCTAATCAACCTTGGAACAATTGTATGGATGCATCAGCTTGAGCCACCTGAGCCTTATCCTTTTCATTTCTTTTATCTTTTTCTTGTGCCCGACTTTGCTCCTTAGTTGGCTATTTTTCCAATTGCTATTTTTTGCTAGGTGGCTCAAGTTTCTTTACCACAATTTCCCTAACCATTGGCTCATTGCTAAAGGTGTCAAATAAGACTCTCTTTGTACCCACCTCTTGAGCAGAATTGGATGGGAAAACCCATTCAATGACCTAAGGAAAGCATTCCTAATGGCAGGTAATTGTAGCAGCTCAAAAGCTAACAAGCTCACTTATACTTTCTTTAACTCTTCTGCTACATACTCTCCCATTTTCTCTACATCTACCTCAAAGGAACTTCCTTGGGCAGCATCAACAGGTTGTTCTTTAGCTGGATTAGGCTACCTATTCCTATTGAACAACTGAGTTGGGACCTTAGGATAAGGTGGGTTATTATTAGCATTTAGGTCAGATGGTGTATTAAAATTATTGGGTGGTATGGAGGTTGTAAAGGGGCCATCAACTTATCTATTTCTCGAGTTGTAAGGGGTTGCACATTGGTGGAACACATGAACCTCTTCTTGACATTGTTCTTCTTCTTCTTTAGGTCCATTATCTACTAAATCAAACATTTGAGATAGATTTCCTCCATTACATACCTTGTTTCATTCACCCACCTTGTCTGCAACCGCTTTCTCAGGCTCATTCTTATCACTTTGAAGGAAGGGAACTTGTTTGACAACCAAGACTAAGTCATAAGGCTTCGAGGGCACTATTTCTCTACAACTTGAACTATCAACAACATTTTTCACCTCCACTTGAAATATTTCAGTAGTGGTTTGAGACTCCAAACACTCAAGTTCAGAATTCTTGCTAGTTTGATGGATTCTACACCATTTGGATAGGGTTGCCTCAACCACATAGACTCTACTTTCTAATTTTTCTATACCTCTAGGTGGATCAAGAGGTGTTGGCACCCAACCATTGTTGGCTATGGTATTCCATGTCCTATTATACCTTTGGGATTTCTTCCTTTCAAAGTTCTGTCCATAATTTTGACCTTGTTCATAATTCTTCCCTAAAGACGGGCCAAAATCATGGTTATCTCTGTGGAAATTGGCTTGGATGCTTCTTTGAAATTATTGCATCTGATTATTTTGGTTCCTCAAGTGAGTTACTTGAGTGAATAACTTCTTTACTAATTCAACCAATTCATCAATTCGTTGCTTGTCTACATTCCTCTATGTTGATACTAAGTTTTGAAGGAAGACTACATGTGTTACGTATGGATTTTTTTGAGTAGTTGAAACTTCAGATCTTTGTAGGTATGAAGGTACTTGGGGCTGTTGTGGATAAGCTTACCAATGCAAGGCCTACTGTAAGTAACTTGGCACTAATGGAGCTTGGTTTACTAGAGGCCCTAGGTGTGGCACTATGGGTAGTTGCAAGATTGGATTCATCAATGGAGTTTGTTGATGAAAGACATGAGTGGGTCCATGAATTTGTTCATGGTTGGTGGTAGATCCCAACGAAGGAAATTGACTTGCTACATGTTGTCCCAAATTAGTGCTCGCTTTTGCTGCTTCTGCATGAGCCTCCACCAAACTTGCAAGTGGTTGATGTATTTGTTTGACCAAGGTGGATGTAAGATTGTCCAAAGTACCATAGTATACTGCCCTAGTTGAAGCATCATCAACTACATAAGGTGGCTACAACTTCATGTATGCCCAATAAAATATGTTATTGAACGAGTTGATTGGCTCATTAATTTCCCTTCTTACTGACATGAATTGCTAATACAGATCTGTGAGGCTAACTGGGACTTTAAATTTCTGCAGGAATACATTGTTCATCAAGTCCCAAGAGGTGATGGAGCCGGTGGGTAAATGTAAGTACCAATAAAATTCTCATCTCCTAATGAGTAGGGGAATAACCTACATGCCACATCTTCATTTTTTATCTACATGTCCTTCAGGGTCATTTGGAAGATATTGATATGCTCCTCTATTGTCCTTTGAGGATCATTTGGATGGAACTTGGAGTAGAAGACTTCCAAATTCTTTGGCATGTCATAGTATTCATTGAAGGATAGTAGAGATGGGTTATTTCCCAACCAAGCCATTGGTGGAGGTGGTGGTGGTAGTAGATGAGTTGCAACAACTTGTAACTAGGGTACGGTAGTTGCTACAGTGTTTTTGATATGGCAGGTGAAAGGAGAAAAGGTTGGTTGAAGTGAAGGAGATGATGTAGATGGAGGGGATGGAGGTTGAGTGGGTGGTGTTGATGCTAAAGTTTCCCCTTTCTTGGCTCTTCTAGCCCTAGCAAGGGTTTTTAACTTTTGAAATCCTCCCTTGTCTAGTGTGGATTTAGTTACTCTGTGAAATCTTTGGGGATAAAATGATCTAATTCGATCCAGCTTCGCCTAGGGCCCTCCTTCTAGCACCAGTTTTGTTTATGGGTGTTTTTGTACCTCTCAACATAGACAAAAAAAAAGTGCTTTGTCTCTCTTGAAACATGATTCCCTACAAAAAAGTTGCAAAAATATCCCAAGGTCTCTTAGGTCTCAGGTTATGACTTTGCAAAAATAGCTCAATTGTTTGATGTGAATTGTTGGTAATCACAAGGGGGCCTTTATGGTTCACGAAGCATGGGTTTCTTGGGTTTCTGATGAAGTTTTAGAATTATGGGAATGGATGAACAATGACAAAAAATTTATGATAGCTATTTGAAACTCTTCTTGTTCATTAGATATGGCATTGTTATCATGTTGGAAACTTATGTCTAACTCAGATTTTAAAGAAAAGTCAAAAGGTTGAAGGGGTTTAGTAGTTTTACTATATATAAGACTATGGTCAATAGTACCAATGGCTGAAGTTGTAGTAGATAGACTTCTATAATTGAGTTCTACTTAAAAAAGGAAAGCCTACAATGTCACATAATAGTGCAATCTTCTAAGGCTCTTTGTAGATTTACAGATTGTGCATTCACCTATTAAGCATGAATAAATAGTTGAACTTGAGTACAGTATGTGAAATAGCTTAGACTAACTTTACACAATAATTTTTCATCACGAAATTACAAAAAGTATGAGTTGGAAGTGCATCCAATACTACAACACACAACCACCATTAAAGCCATTGAAGAAACTAACAAGGTAAAATAAACATGGAGGCTGAATCATGCACACATAATGAGAAAGCTCAAAGAAAACACCTAACTTTAATGCTTCCTTCTATTGCTTCAATATGTCTTTTTACAACAACTCATCTCTCCCTTTGAAAATGAGATGATGCCCCTATTTATAATTTTCAAAAAGTAGAATGAATGGCCAAGATTACTTTACAATGAATGGCTCAGATTCATTCTAGTTTAGGGTTTTCACATCACCCAATAAGAGTACAAAATTTACAATATAAAAATATGCTATTTTGTCTTTTCTTTATTTTGTCCTCTAGCCAATTTTGGCTTTTAGCTACTTTAACAAATGTTTGTCTTCTATAATGGGGTTTCCAGCTTCCTTTTGTAATGTATTCATCAAACTTGCCAATGGTAGTCAGGAGTTTCTTTTCTTTAGAAAGGTTAGATTTAGAGATCTGGAAGGAAACCCTCTTGAATCCTTCCACCATTTGATCATAATTCTTTAAGCACGTCTGTCTCCCATGATCATTTTCTCTGACTTTGAGAAGGCTTGTGCAAAAAAATCCAAGAAGTCTACCAACAAAGTGTTGTTGGCTCCTTGCTGCATGCTCTTGTGGAATTTTCACTTGATAGCTTCTCGGTCCAACCATAGTGATGGCATCTCATATCCTATCATCAATTTTAGGAATTCATCATAGTCAACCTAATGATCCACAATTAATTCATGGTTGGTCTCTAATTCAATCAAGGACCCCTCCAAAACTCCTTTTCTATATTCAATGGTCCACTTTCGACAGGTCCAAATCCTTTTGCTAGATCTCCCAGGAGAGCTTGAGAATGCTCTCCAGCTTTGTAATTCTATAAAGTATAGGGAACTCTTTGTAGATCTTGATCACCTACTCTACTTCTTTTTGCAGGACCCAATATTTGTTATGCATCTTGGCTACACAATGAATTCCTTGGTTTCCCATGTCGATAATTGTCTTGAACTAGTCTAAGGTGGACTTGGTCCAATTCTTTATCTTCTCCATTTTGTTAACCTCTTCTTTAGACATCAAGGTAGACACAAACGATTCCATTAGAGCTTCTTCTCTAGATGTTGTCCATTGTTGTATGTAGGCAGTCAATTCTACCACTTGTGCTTTTAGATTCTCTTTTGTTGACTGATCCTTATTCATTTTCTTTAGGATGGTAGAAATTGATCCTTGAAATTCATCAAGCTTCTAGGCTCGAGAAGCAGGGCCAAAATTAATGGTGGTCACTTGGTAATCCTTGCCTTGCAAGGCGGCTGCATCTTTTTCAGTTGTCAAGGTTACCACTTGCAATATTATAGAGCCTGAGGCATCTATTATGATATGTGAGCCAACCTTTGGCTTCTTCTTTTCTCTAGTCTTTACTTGTGTCCTTGCCAAGATTGCTTCTACACAAGCTTTGGGGTCTACGATCACTAGATATTTCCTTTTTAGTTGCTGGTCTAACCATGAGGGAACTTCTATTTGAGTTTCCAGAGATGTAGTGGTGGATTCATTACCTTCCCCATCCCCTTTATCTTTTGAAGGTTCTTCCTCTTCATTCCTAGGAGTATCTTCAATATTTTCCTGTCCTTTATTTGTCTCCTCTTCTTGCAATATTTCCTTTCCCTTGTCAAGCTCAATAGACTCCTCATTTCTCATACCAAAATTATCTTCTTGTGTTTCCCCTTCGGCTCCTTTAAGCTCAATCTCTATTTCTTTATTGGGCTCAACATGTCTTTCTTCTACATTCTCTTCTTCTTTTTCTTCATCTTGTTCTCCCTTTGGAGGCATTTCTTCATGTTGCAGGCCCTTGTCTTGGCCAGTTCCCAGAGGCTCATTAAATTTTTCTACATCAATTTATATGTCAATTCTCCCTTCCTCATAATGATGTTCCTTTGGTCTTGCTTCTTTGTCCTTATGCTCTTCAAGATGCTCTCCCTTAGGTTCCTGATCTAAAGTTTCTACATTGTAGTAAGTATCAAACTTACCTATATTTTCATCCCTAGGAATTTGTTGCCCTTCTTCATCAGAGGCCACTTCGTCCAAATCAATTCTTATTCCTCTCTCAACATGCTCAGAGTAGTCCTCCCGATCCAAGTCACGTTCCTCAACGATATCAACTGTTGCTTCTATGGGTTTCTCTCCACTTAGTTTCTCCATTTCTTCAAAGGTTTGCATTGTAGCCTCCATTTTAGGTGGTTCAATAGGAGGTGGAGGGAGAGGTAAGGAAACATCAAGCTGGGCCATTAGCATTTTGACTTGAGGGTTTAGGATAACCTCAGGGAACTGAGGTGGCACATTTTTCAAATAGGAAGCAAAAGTATTAGGAAAGGTGAGGGGTGCATGGAGGTTGTGGGAAGAGAAGGTGGCAGAGTAGAAATAGTTGGTAGTGGAGGTAAGAGGGAGGAATACAATAGTGGAGAAGTGGTGGAAGAAGATGAATTGAGCACCACCACAGGAGCAGTCAGAGAAGCAAAGGTGAGGTGGATAGAGATGTCCATGGCGGGTGGAGATGAGATGAGTAGTGATTGAGGAGTAGAAGGAGATGGACCAACAACAACATTTGATGGGAGTGTAGTGGTGGTGGGTGGTGGTGAACATGAAATCTCATCTTCTTCCTCCTCTTGAAGCAAAGATCTTTGTTCTTGCATAGCGGGCATATCAAGAAAAAAGGTTACCATTCTCTTTGGTTTCTTCAGTGGCATTTGTCATTTAGTAGCCTTCCTAGTGTATACTTTTTGCTTTGGATCCCACTCAGATGTGTCTTTTCTCTTTCTTGATCTTGTAATGGGTGGAGACTTAGGAGCCACACCGGAAGATCCCGTAGCAATGCCACTATAAATTTCACTTTTTATTTCATCTTTGAGCTCCCCATAAGTTAGCTCTATTCCCTATTCATGTAGTTGGGCTACTTGGTTATCTAGCCACTTCTTGGTCCTTTGCTCAACTGAGTGGGTAACAATATCTAAATCTATAACTTTTGGCTTAGTCCAATTAATGAGCAATGGTACATTGATTAGAGCATTTTACCTCTCACTGAGAAAATTATCATCTTCAAAAATCTGATCAGGGATAGGGTATAAATTAATGGCCTTCACAAATTTAGTTGGCATTCTCATGTAATTCCACCTCCAGACCTCATGGTCATCATCACAGCTAGCCCAAAAATCTTCGATGTGTGGCTGATGGGCATACTACTTTCCAACCCGCTTCTTCAATTTTCCAAGAGGATCTAAGCCTCTTCTCTCTATGTGCAGCTCCAGATGGTATTCTGCTAGTTCCTTTTTTGAATATTTCGCACATGGGGTAGTAGGGAAGGAATACATTCCCTAGCCAAATGTAATGGGGTATGGGACCCCAACATGGTGTTTGTTATGCAATAAAGTATAGGCAATTTGCAACTATTGGGTGAGCTCTAGCAATATGATCCTATCATTGGGGTAGCAAGGCAGCCAATACAAGAACCCAGCGAATCCCTTAGCCCTTATGTAGGTAAACTTGGGGAACTGGATGAACCAATACCCAAAACCATTCACTATCGCCTTGGCCCTATGCGACATCCTTCTATGGTAATTTCCTGCCAAGGTCCGAACAATGTGTGTGATGAATAAAGAATTGAATCTTCTATAATCTTTCTTGAAATTTCTATATTGAAGCTGCATGTAGCATTCATACATAGGATTCTACCCCTTCTTAGTTCCCAATGTCCTAACATAGGATAATCCTTTGTAAGGGAATTTCATTGTTAGAAGGTTTACTAGATAGAAGGTCATGGAGAAATCTGAAGTTTTCTTTACTACCACAAATTGATTGTGTAAGTTCTCACTAATAATTTTGGTGTAATGAAACTTGGCCTCTCCTTGAAGGATCTCCTCTATCAAAAAGAACATCCACTCCTTGAAGAGTGAGGAAGTGGGGAGGAAAATTACATTGCTCAAAAGGGTCACTAGGTCATTGGTTTCTTCTACAAAGTCACTCCTATACAATTTTTGGGGCACCTTGTTAGCACTACCCCTCTTTTCAAGTAGCCATGTTTGGTTGATAGTTATCTTGCGGCTGGTGGGGTCTACCTTCTAGACATTCAAGGAAAAATCCTTCTCAACTTCTTCCATTTTATCAAAAAGGGGAATGCCAAATGTCTTCCCAATAGACATGGGATTCAAGTCTGCCAACACTCTCCCATCAATGATGATTATCCTCTTGTTCTATGCACTATAACATTCTTGGCATGCAAAGACCAGCTCCAGAGCAACTAGGGTAGGAGGAAAGCCTGTTGCCTTCACAATTCCAGTTTGCTTGATTCTTAAGGCTTCCTCAATTATGGGGTTTACTAGGACCCTTTGTCTAAATTAGTCAATACTGACATACCCCAGATCTGTGTCAGTTACTTTTCCCCAATTAGACATGATCTTTGAAGTGCACTGTACACCATGGAACTCGTACTTCATCTTAGCTTTCTCTTCTTTCCCTCTTCGAGTCTTTGCGATCTTCTTGCCTTTGTCAGTCTTCTCCGTTGGTCTCTTAGCAGGTTCCATAAATATTACACACAAAACTTGTAGTAGGTGCCCTAGTAAATCAAGAGTGAAAAAATTAGTTAAATCATGCCAAAGTGTCATTAGATGCACTCACAAACCTAAGAAAGAACATTACATTCATCAAATTCTATCATTTCAAGCTCATTTATGAATTTTACAGAATTGTGGGTATGGAGGTGTAGGTTTTTGCCTAGCGGAAGTTGCCAGGGGAAATGTTGTAAGGAACGACACTGGGAGGATGAAATTTTGTAGGCAGAGTTCTAATGTGGAATTCCTACAAGGTTCAAATGTTAATCTAATTTAGTGCAAAATCATTGGGCACATGAGGAAATTCATGTTAGAATCACATGGAGTTATGTCACTTGGTCAGAGTGATGTTTTACGTTGATGTGGGGATTGGTGATGTGAAAGCTGTGAATGGGATTGTTGTTTAAACCTCGCCATAAGAAACAACCTAAGGCGACATTTCATAGATGGTGGTCTGCGGGAGTGGATTCGTTGAGACATTTTGACTTGTGATTTTTACTGATTATGTGCTTGTTATATTGGTAGCAGTGATGGGTGTGTGGTTTGCAAGACAGAGAGACTGTAAGGGTTTTTTCATTGGTCATGGTCATGGCATGATAACCTCCTGCGGATAGTAGTTTGCAAAGGTGGGCCCATAGACGATGGTTTTGACTTGAGGTCTTCGTCACTTAAGTTCAAAGTTATCATTCATAGAAGCAGGGAGTGTGGAACTTGCATGGTAGAAGGGCACATGGGTTTCATTGTTAAATAATGTCTGTGTAGGAAGGATCCTCCATCAATGGCCACCCACGAGGGTGGATCCACAATGAAATCTTAACCTAGAGGTTTTAATAGTTTGGGCTTGAGTTTGAGATCACAACAATGAGTGGTGCAGGGTTCACGTAGCGAGGGGCCATGTTGGGTCAGCCATTAGCAGTAGTGATGAGGATACAATAGTCCACATGCAGAGGCCCACAAGGGAGTTTCCACTCGAGCCTAATGACTTAGTCATTTTCTTGACTAAATTCTTGGTGTTCTTATGGTGACATCAAAGCAAGGATCTGTGTGGGGTGAGCCATTAGTCACAACCATGGGTAAGTAGATTCCCACATACAAGACTTTGCAAACTCCTTAATGTTCACTAATCATTTTCATTAGGTGAGGGTTTGGAGGTTCAAATGTAGGAGTTGATGGAGCGATGGTTGTCACTATTTTTGCCGCCTCAAATGGTATTTTGGGGATGGGCTTCCTCAGTTGAAAACCCACAGTGAAGTTTTGAGCACTCTAAACCCCAACCCAACACCATGCATTTTAAACTTTAAATGGTCCTAAACCCTACACGCATACCCTCCTACTAAATTTAAATGCACAAAAGTGAATAAGGACATTGACATTTACCTTCTAGCTATGTTGATGGAGGAAGTAAGCCAAAGCCCATATCTTAAAATTTTCTCTCACATGCAACCACTTCTATTGCCCTTCAAATTTTAATTTTTTAAGTGAAAATGATAGGTGGGCTAAGGGCTATATATAGGAAAATAGGAATTAATGGCCGCATTTAATCATAGGTACATAACAAGGATGGTAGGTAGAAATGCGAAAACCCAACCAGTGGAGGACATCAGATGGAAGCCCATGTGGAGAGGTTGAATGTGGAAGCTACATGCGGGACATCCATTGTAGGTGGACGTAGGTGGAATTTCATAGGGAACGATAAAGAATAGGAAAAAATTCACAAAGGGAAACTTGCAATGGTGGACCCACAACTGGTGAAGGATGGAGGAACTTTCATAGGGCGGAAACCTAGAAGGAATTTCCTGCAAATCCTTGAAACCTCCCAAAAATTGGGTGAATGAGTTTGGCCAAGATGGGTTTGGAAAATTTAAGGCACATGACCAACCTAAGCTCAAAAATAGGGGCACAAAAGATGAGGAAGAGGAAAAACAACTCAGTGGAAGCAAAAATGAAAAGAGTGGTTCCCTAGTCTAAATGGGGTGTGTGTGTAGAAGGCACAACAATGTCCACTCTAAATTCTAGGTGATGAATATTTTAGCCAAAGTAGTGTAAGTTGCCACTATTTACATTGTCAATTCACTATGATCTAGGTTTACATACTACGTAGGGAATGTCATATGTGTAGGTCATAGCCACTATGTGACAGATCTAGATATGTAGGACACAACACCAAGCTTAGGGAAGGTCATTATTATTATAAGGTTACCAAACCAATCTCTTCGTCGAAGGTAGGTCCATCTTACCAATTGGGTAGATGTGTGGGGACCACAATAAGTCCATGGTTGGCAGAAAAGTGCTTGAATGATGCTTCTCCTCATCAGTAGGTGACCAAGATTTGATGGAGGGAACTTGGACCATTCGTATACCTAGTTCTAGTAAGCTCATGGAAGCTATATAAGCATTTATGTATCCATTTCTATGGAAAATTGTAAAAGAAAAATGTTATCATGAAATTATGTAATATAAAATCAATACATTGGAAAGTTGTAATACTTTTTTTTAATGCAATGGGAAAATTTGGAATGATGTTTATTTCAAATTTGCATATTATTTTTATATAAGAAAGTAAAAATATTCTTGCTTAGTGTTGGCATCATAGTTTATTTACTTGAGGTTAAAAACCTAGTAAAATTTTTGGGTAGAACAATGGGCATGTTACACTATGATTAGGGTTATGTTTGATCTTCCTCCATATTCCAATTTAAAGATGACAATGGAAATAGAGGCCATTGTAGAATATTAGAGGGATATTAGTGGAAACCTCAATTGTCTAAATAAAAAATCGCTAAGGACTAAAAAGAAATCAATGGCCAAGATACCACAAAAGCTTATAAGATCATATTTCCACTAAGAAGTTGGGGACACCATTACTTTATTTTCTATGACCTTTGAGAAAGAAAAATCCAAGACTTATGAAACCTGGATGTTCAATTTTATCAACATTGTTCTAAAAGAAGAATTTCTAGACTAGGAGAAGATTGTATCATACATGATCCATGAATGAATAACCACTATAAGGGACACTAAATATTTTTTCATGTCATCGTACATAGCGTATCTGGTAGCCAGAGTGGGTAACTTCCTGAGGGTCACCACTAAGGGTATCAAAGGAGAAGCCCCTGGAAAAAGAAAAATCTGGGAATTTTACCCCCAATTAGAACTTAAAGAGGCTAAACAACATTTAAAAATGGTAAATGATGCCTTCGTGTACCTAATGATCAACCAATTGGATGAAGATTTAGGGTTTAGGATAACCAATGAGGCTATGAACTTGGTTAAGGAATGGGGCCAATGGTTCAACCAATTCCTTGAGTCCACATACATTAGAATTTTTGGTTAAGACAAGGAACCATTTTTGTTGCCTAAATATTGATAATAGGCTCATTCTGATTGAGTTTGCAAGGAAAGTAATAGAAGTGCACTTGAATTTTTTTAGGAAAACATAAGGTAGGGATAAAATACCCTTTCTAATTGGGGTATTATTCATTCCCATCTATTGTCATGGTTGCCAAGATACCCATAAAAGAACTACAAGACCTCAACCTCAAGCAATATATTTTGAGTGATAGTTTTGATCCTAAACAAAAGATGAAGGATATTAATGCTTCTAAGTTTTCATTTCAAAAGCCCAATATTGAAGACTTCTGGGTAGATCTTTAAGATGACTTCAAGGTAATAAAAAAAATTTATGATAGATTGACCCTCTTCCAAATGAGGAAATTTAGAATCAAGGATGATATACCTGAAGAAGTTTCTGATGATGGGTAGACATTGGACCCAATGTATGATATTAACAAGGTTGACACCGTGACTTTGGAATCCATTGATTGCTTTGAAAAAGAGGAACCCTCCATTGATGTGGTATCTGAAAAGGTCTTGGATAGAAGTAACACCTGGGTTGACTTAAGGATAAAGAGCTTCAAGGGTAAATTGTTGGTGTGGATAAATGTCATGTACCTAGTTAATTCACTTACTAAGCACTTAGGGGACTTATTCGCATGTTATGTTTACTTAGGTCCTAACATTTTTTCTAGAAGACTTAGTTTTCATGTCTAGATCTTATCTTTTTGACTTTTATGTCAAGTTAGTTGTCTCATGTAATAGGATTAAGACACTTGTCATGATCTTGTCTAATTATATGTCTCACCTTGGCTATATAACCAATGGGTTCTCATTTGTAATAGTGGAATTATTTTGATATTCAATTTTATTGCAATCTTGAGCATTGCATATTGATCTCTTTGTTCTTTCCATTTGGCCTCTAGATCTTGGGTAGCTATTTCCATAGCCAACTCTAACATGGTATCTAAGAAAGTTAGGTGCCTTTGGTTATTATTTTTGGAGATATTTTGGTAGATCTTGAAAAGTTGAGTATGCTCTTCTCTTGCATTGAATGATGATCTGGAGAATAAAAAAACTTGGTAGAAATACCAAATTTTGGGGAGGTTCCTCTTTGTGGATTTGTATTGCAAGTTCAAATTAGAGCTTGTTGGTGTAAATCTAAGCTCACCGTTGAGTTCAAGGTGTTTGAGAAAGTCAAAATTTCCTTTTATTTCATCCAAATCGAATAATGAGGCCAGATCTATGAGGGTTTGAAGTTGAAGAGTGGTTGCTAGATTTGGAAGGAGCTACAATTTTGGAGCTTTTTGGGTCAAATCTGACCTTTCCATCACATCTAAAACACCCAAGAACCTCAAGATTGACTGTCAATTCATCAAAATTAGACACTTTTTCTTGAGGTCATCAGAGGAAAAAACTGCCCTCATTGCCTGTTCGTATGGCTGCACAATCATACTATTATTGTAGTCATGTAGGGTTGTACAATCACAAGCCCACAAGAAATTTCAATCAGTATTTTTAAATAAAAAAGTAAATTTTTAAAAATATTATATAGTTCGGCTATATATTTTTATTTTTATTTTTTAAATATTAAAAAAAATTATTAAGCGGTTTGTAGACCTCCATATTTGTACTATGGGCACCTCATTGGGTACCACTTGGCAAGGAAATAGGCCACACCACCCATAGTGTGGCTCCACTTACTTGCCTATAGGTGAAAAACCCAATGACATAATCTAGGCATATATTGTCAATTTAAAACTGGTGATTGTATTCTAAGATGCCAACAGAGCATCATAAAAGGATATTTTGATTCCCATTGCTAAGATTTTTATGGAAGATTTTGTTGAATATTTTGTGGAGGGAATATTTTGGCATCGAAGTGAAAATATCAATAGCCCATTAAAACCAAAAATAGTCAAACGGTCATCAATTTTAAGCTGGGAAGAAGAGAATATTATGCAATGCATATTCTCTGTTGACGTCAACATGGAATTTTTGAATTTACCTCCCCTCACTGTTGGAAATTTTCATTTTGAAGGAGATTTTCAAATGCTCATAGCTTGTGCTCAGTACTCCTTTTTGTAAGGATTTTTTTAATTTTGGGAAAAATTTCATTCTCTTCATGGTGGTGTAGTTAGTTTTTTATTTTGGTGCCTAATTTTTCTAGAAATTGTAGATTCTCATATATTTTGTTGATCCATTCTTGTTTGGGGAATTTTTGGAGCTCTATTGTTGCTCCTACTATAATATTTTTGGGTGATTTTATTTAAATTGCATAATTTTTTCTGTACTTTGTAGTAGTTTGATCAAATTGATCTCAATCCATGTAAAACTTTTACTTTGAGCTTGTGGCCAATTTTGGCAACTATAAGCACTAAGATCAAGACCACTTAGTTGATTTTAGCAAGTGGCAACTATAATCACACTAAGTATAAAGTGCCAAATCATATATCATTGGGAGGGTTCTTAATTGAGTGATTTGGGGGGGATCTCTTGGTGCATTATTTGATCTATTTTCTTGTGCTCTTCTTTTCCATGTATCATTCTAAGGTTTCTCTGCTAACTTCATACAACTATTCACTAGTACAAAAAAATAAATAAACTACTAAAAAAACTACTTATAAATGACTGAACATGGTCACGTGACCATTAGTAGTTTATTGGCAGTCATTTATAATGTGACCAGATTGACGACTAAACCATTTTTAGTCATTTATTAATTTTTTGATTGATCAATTTGGTAGTATATTTAGTCATTGATATAGTCATTGATTGCTGTAATTTGGTCACTTATTTAGTCATTTTTTTATTTACTAATATATTTAGTCATTGATTGCTATAATCTGCTCACTTATTTAGTCATTTTTTATTCATTGATATATTTAACTGGTCACTTATTTAGTCATTTTTATTCACTCATTTCTGTGCATTGCTAGTGTATTTGCTCATTAATTTTAATCATCATTTTGATCAATTTGGTAGTATATTTAGTCATTTTTATTCACTGATTTCATTGGTCATATGTCTAGTCATATTTATTCACTATTTACCAATCTATGTCAATTGGTAGTATATTTAGTCAATTTAATTATTAATTGACATCAATTAGTAGTATATTTAGTCATTTTAATTGATTGATATTTGAGGATTTAAAGATAGAACATAGAAATACACATCAATCATCAATCACACACAATAAGACAACCATTGAGAAGGAAAAATTGGTGAGCTTTATTAATAAAAGAGATATAGTATTACAATTTTTATTTTTAGTCACAAGATTGAAAATCTGAGTTACAATATTGTACATAAATGACTGCAAGAAATTAAATTCTCCAAAAAACTTATGCAATGATGGAAATGCATACTTGGATCCCTTTAATGCAAGCACATGCCCCTTTCATCTCTTAAAACTTCTATAACATGGGCAATCTTCCTAGAGCAAGCTGTAACATGTAGAATCCAAGAAGGAGAGTGTTGATTGTGTCCCATATATGAAGCCCTCTCCTTCAATGTAGTCAACAATAACCCATCTAGAATCTTTCCTCCTTTATATGCAATGTGCCATCTGATATGAGCAACAGGGTGTTTCCTTTTCCACCATGAATGAAGCTATTCCTCAATACAACCAAAAAAATTACTATTAGTCTCAATTCAAAAAGAATAAAAGTGCATTGGATATTGCAAGTTTACAAAAGTATGTCCAAACATCGCAAAAAGATAAATAATTTAAAAAACTATAACCTTGTCAATAAATTCCTTAAATAGAGTGTTCAACAAAAGCCTAAAATATGCATATTGAACCCTTGATTTCAAAACCTTGTTCAAAATTTAAGAAAGGTGATATGCTCATATTATAGAATGAAGTTGACATTATAGAATGAAGGCTATCAACACCAACCAGAATGGAACAACATTATTGGTGCAGGAGCACACCTAGGCTAACCTCCATAGTTAGGATATTTTGGCTTGTATCTGACATTAGCCAAGTCAGAGTTATTGTGTATTTGTTTTGGAGCTTAGAAGGTCATTGCTGTGGCTAGGTGAATTAGTCATTAGGACTAAGGTCACCAAAGTTTAGTCATAGCTAATAATTTTGCTTTGCTTAGCTTAGTAGCTTAAGTTGGGATTTTGAGTCTTAAATGTGTTCTAAACACATGAATGATGTTAGAAAGATGCCTTGAGGCTGTTAATGGAGTTGGTTGCTCGAAATATGGGAGATAGAGGTCCTAAGAGTTGGGAAGATGGCATAGGGAAAAGTTGCCAAATGTTGTTACAAAGTTGTCATGACAACATTTTCCATTATGGCAAATGTTGCATGCAACTCGATTACCTTGGATCCCCTAAAAGATAAGAGTGGGGGATCAACCAACACACCCTAAAAACATGGTAAATGGCATCTATGAGAGAAGGAGGCTCGAATGCAAGAAGTTAGTCTTTTGTAATCAAGTTTTTGTTTGTTGGAATAGAAGAAAAACTTTGGAATTTGTGTTTACCAAATGTTTTGAAGTGACAGTGATATTAAGTGGATTGGATGTATTGATTTGAGATTGGAATTGTGTTCACAGGGTAGTTCTAAGCTTTTTCCCTTTTGCAAGCAAGTTAATTTGAGTTAATTTAGTGTTTTGAATTTATAAGTTAAGGTCTAGAGGTTTTTCTAGCCCTGTCCTGACCAGTTTTCCTTTTTATGGCTCCCCCATGAAATCTAGCCACGGGATCTTCCTGAGGAGAGATGGATGTGTTAGGGGAGCCATTAGTCTATACATATTTAGGGTTAGGAGTCATGAAGAGTTGAGCAACAGTGTGTATTAACAAACCCTAGGCGAGCTTAGAGTGCTCGGTTAGAGGTTTGACAATGAAGAATAGAAGAATATAAGCAGGGGATTGAGGTACAGTACAAAAAAAGTATAGTTCCAGGTAGGGTATAGTCATATCTTAGCATGCCAAAATGATTGAGGCCCTGTCAATCCATTTGTTTAAGTGATGAGCAAGAAATCAGTAGGATCCTAGTAATTAGGTCTTTTAGCCCTATTTGACCTAGATAATAGGAAACCAATGTATGGAAGGCTTAGGGGTCTAAAAATTTGTGAATATTTTAGAGGCCCAAAAAGGGTGTTCAAATGTGGAATTTTTTTTTTCAGGTTGTTTGGAAAGTTTGGGCAAGAATGAGAGAAAGGTCACTGTCAAGGGCTACAAGGAATTAGGCCTCCTCAAGACCAATTCTTGAAATTGGTAAGAAAGAAGATTGAAGACCATCCAAGATGGATCTGTTTGGATGTACATGGCATGTTTCCAGTATGTTTGGTACCCCCGCAATCAATTCAAGGTTTTGTGTGATGTTGGCACTTAGAGTCTTCTAAGTGTAGGAGAGGGCATGAAACTCTTGGAGAGAAGTTGGAACAAGAATTAGTTAACTATCGAAGCCTAACAAGAACCTAGAAGATATCAGGTTCCTGGATGAAGACAAGGAAAATTCTTCTTAGCTAGTTGTGCAGGAAAGCCTAGGAACACTCACACCATATTGGTATCAGAGCAAAGTTTGATCAGGCTTGTGATTGATGTTGCAACCCACTGAATCAGTAGGAGAGAATACACCAGAGGAAGATAGAACCATGGTGACTAACACTGAGTTAGCCAAGAAAGTAGAAGAACAAGAAGAGGATAATCGGTTGCTAAGAGAAAGATTGTCCCAAATGGAGCAAATCTTGGATGAAGTCCAAGAAAAGGAAGATAAGGTCAAAGTTAAAATTGAACTAAATGAAGAGAAGGAAGCAAAGGAAAAGGAATTGGACTTGGAGGAGGAAGCTCCAACACCTGACCCTGTTCTTTCCGAAGAACCCTTCTTGAAGGCACTACAGGCCTTAAGTGGCAAAGCTTTGGAAGGTAAGCCACTATTCAGCTGACAAATGGATCCTGATTCAGTCATGGACTGGATAGAAAGTATAGAGAATCACTTTGAATGTGATGGTATATCAGAAGCCCAAAAAGTAAAGGTGGCCAAGTCAAGGTTGAGAGGTTCAACTCTCACATGGTGGAAGTTTGTGCAAACTGAAAGAGAGAAAGAAGGAAAGGGTCCTATAGTTACATGGAGGGGCATGGTAACCAAAATAAAGTAGACCTACCTACCTTATGACTATGAAGTCCAATTGCATAGGAGGAGACATAATCTTAGACAAAAAGATTTGGATGTCCAAGCATACACTGAGGAGTTCCAAAAGTTGTGCCTCAGATCAAAGGTGGTTGAAGATGAAAGCATCAAGCTAGCAAGGTATTTGAATGGACTTAAATGGTCTATTCAAGAAGACATGAGCCTAGTGAACTTCAAAACCATCCTCCAATGTTATCAAATGGCCTTAAAGATAGAGGAGAAAGGCAAAAGGAAGCAAGAGAAAACCTCCAAGAGTAGAGGTAAAGGAAAATATAGTAGAGGATAAAGAGGTGGCTATGGTGGAAGGAGTTCAGAATCAAGGGCTCAAGGAGAAGTCAGGTACTCTGAGCAGCAAGAAGGAAGCTCTAGCAGAGGTGGTAGAGGAAGAGGCTCTAGCTCCAGGGGAAGAAGTGGAGGAAAAGGAAGAGGCAGTTACTTTGCCAATATGAAGTGTTATGATAGGGACAAAGTTGGATTGAGTCAATCACTGGCTCAATGCTCTGGGTCTCAAGTTGAATAACCCCTTCGTGTTTCTCTCCACCACTCAACCTATAGGTCCTAAAGGTTATTAGGCACCCCTGGTCTTCTCTGCCAACCCTGCTATCAAGTTTCAAATCATTCACCAAGCCTAACTTGATGCTCTTCCTCTCTTTCACCACCTAGACCTTAATCACCTTAAAGACTAACCATGCTCAAATGTTTCCTAACTCTGTTACAGGGGTAAGTGTTTCCTTCCAAGGCTTCCAAAATCATCTTCTATAGGTGCTTGAACAAACACCAGGCTCCAACTCTTCATCATTTTCATAAAATCTTTGTTTCAGGGTTTGGGCAGGGCTACAAGCCTTGAGCCCCTTTTAGCCCTCTTAACACAAGAAACAGTTTAGAACTCTTTTCTTTTAATAGCTTGTGCCAAAATTTCTTCTAACACTCTGGCTATTTTTCCAAGCTCTGACAGATTTTTAGTATTTGGGACCTTTCCTGTCCGTACAGAGGTACATTCCAGTCTTGGTGGAAACTAGGGTTTCTTTAGACCTTTCCTTGGTCTGTTTTGCCTTTTCCTGCCTCCATTTGATCTGAAAAGGACTGCACTCTTCCTGCCAACCTTCTTGGGACCTCCTGCAACCAGTATACACTCTGTTGTGTTGAAAATTTGCCACCCCTGCCACGTTAGGGTTTGTTTCCAACTACCTTTTCCCAACCACACAACACAAGCTCGACTAGGAAAAGATCAGAATCATGCTTTCATAACTTTCAAAGACTACCATATTTACACTATATACAAGGATGGAGTCTAGCTTTGTTTCCACTACTTCCATACTCCTTGGTACGGGTAGAAAACAAGCTAAAACTCCATTTTTCTGATCTTTACCAGACAAAACAGCAAAATAGAAAAGAACATAGTATTTACAAAAGAGATGAAAGTGATGGATAAAATAACTAAAATTCCACAAGAAATGTTTTGAAAGGTTTCACTACATGCTATTCAACTCAACAAAAGCTTTACTTAATTCATTTCTTGCAGCTGTCACACGCAAGAACATAAAAATCAGACCTTTCCAACAAAAATCACTGTTTTCTTTTATTGTTCTCCTAAACTGCCAACATTCAAAACTTCTAACCCATCCAAAAAGGTCAAGAGCCACCTTTTACAACCCAAGAAATAGTTAGGTTTTCTCCCTCAACCTCAAAACGACCAAAACATTTGGTGTTGGAAAACACAATGTGTTTTACAATCTTAGACTCAAGCTTAGAAAACAACCCCCCAAAGGATTGTAAAAACTTATTCAACTTCTTTCTAAGAAAAAAAAGGTCCTCAAACACAATCTAGATGGTGTTAAATACCTTTCACAACAAAATAAAAATGATTTTAAAACAAAACTTCAAAATCTACTTGCACTTTGGCAAGTGCTCCTACACCATTCTCCCCCTATTAGCACAAGGATCAAGGAACTTGAGGTGGTATCAGTGATAGATCAATTCCTAGCCTCTTAAAATTAGATTCCTCAACCTAGGTAGCCTCTGATTCATGTTTGTTCCTCCACTTAACAAGGTGCTCCATGTATACCCTGTGTCTTGTAGCTTTCTTCACCCTGGACTCCAAGACCTTCTCTGCCTGAGGTTTCTCTTGATTAGGAAGGGGTATATTACTAATATCCTTAAATATTTCTTGACTGTTCTGAACTTCATCACTGATTGTCCCCTTGTACCTGATCAAATCAGCAACATTAAAGACTGGAGATATGCCCAAATATGATGGGAGTTCTACCTTGTATGCATTCTTCCCATACTTGGCTAACACCTTGCATGGTCCTACTCTTTTCATCTACATTTTGGTTGACATTCCCTTCTGCAACCTTGATTTGTTAAGGTGGACCATAACATAGTCACCTACTCCAAATTGCACATCTCTCCTTGACTCATTAACTTTATCTATCAATTTTTGTTTTTGCTGTTGTAATTGTCTTCTTAACCTACTCATGAATCTCCTTCATGGTCTGAGTGAAGTCTTTTACATGTCCACTCCTATTCTCCTAAGATCCAAGGTCTCTGAGTTCACAAATTCCTCTTGGGTGCATCCCATACACAACTTCAAATGGACTTTTTCCTGTAGTTCTATTTACACTGTCATTATAAGCATACTCAGCTTGAGAAATCACCACATCCCATGTCTGTCCATATTCCTTTGTCAAGCACCTCAGAAGATTACCTAGCACTCTATTAACCACCTCTGTTTGACCATCGGTCTGAGGATGGTAAGCTGATCCAAATGACAAATTTGTTCCCAATTTGCTCCATAGTGTTTTCCAAAAATGGCTCATGAATTTCACATCCATGTCTGATACAATGCTCAATGGAAATCCATGGATTCTTACAACTTACCTAAAAAAGAGATGAGCTATGTAACTTGCATCATGGGTGGTTTTGCAAGGAATGAAGTGACTCATCTTGCTGAATCTGTCCACAACTACATAAATACTGTCAAACCCTGCCTTAGTCTTGGGGAGTCCTACCAAAAAATCCATACTAACACACTCCCATGGTCTATTGGGAATGGGCAAAGGTTGATACAAACCTGCATTGTTGGCTTCCGCTTTGGCTTTCATGCAAACAACACATTGTTCTACATATTTCCTAACATCTCTTGCCAATTTAGGCCAGTAATAAAACCTTTGTACTAGCTCTAAAGTTTTTGTTATTCCAAAATTCACACTAAGACTGCCATTGTGTTTCTCTTGGATCATATTTTCCCTCATTGATCCTCTTGGGACACATAACATATTACCCTTAAATAACAATCCATTTTGTAATGTATACTCAGCATACTAACTATGAAAATGATTTTCAAAATCTGAACATACCTTGTAGGCTTCTAAGAAATCTTCATCCTCACCATAGAGGTCTTTGAAACTCTCTAATCCAATGCTTTTCAGCTGTATCTCTTGGACTGTCAACATTCTCCTGCTTAATGCATCTACTACTTTATTTTGCTATCCCTTCTTGTGCTTAATGGTGAATGTAAAAGCTTGGATGTATTCCATCCATTTCAAGTGTATATTGCTTAACTTCTCTTGGGTGTTGATATAATTGAGTGCTTGGTTATCTGTGAAAACCACAAAATCTTTGGGCAATAAATAATGCCTCCACTTCCTAAGGGACTGCACTAAAGCATAAAGTTCCAGATCATAGGTGGAGTATTTCACTAAAGAATTCTATAGGCCTACCTTCTTGACTAAGGACTCCTCCTACTGGTACTCCACTTGCATCACACTCAACTGTGAACAACTTATCAAAACTAGGCAATAATAAAATTGGTTTGGTTGCCACTTCTTGTTTTAGCTTTTCAAACCCTCTATCAGCTTCTTGAGTCCATTTAAACTTTTTTTTCATACCACCCTTGATTGTATCTAGTACTGGTGCACAGATGCCACTAAAATTCCTAATAAATTTCCTATAAAATTGAGCTAGACCATGAAAACTCCTTACCTCTGTTGTTGTGGTTGGTGTAGGCCAGTTTAGGATGGCTTCCACCTTGCCTTGATCCATCTTCAGGGTTCCTTGGGATACCACAAAGCCTAGATACACAAGTTATTGTTTGAAGAACTCACACTTCTCAAGGTTGATTTCCAATTGCTCTTCTTGCAGCCTTTTGAGAACCATCTCCACATGTTTCAAATGTTCTTCTGCTGTCTTACTGAAAATCAGTATGTCATCCAAGTAAACTACCACAAAAATCCCTGTGAAATCCTTAAGCACCTCATTCATTAGTCTCATGAACATTCTAGGAGCATTTGAGAGGCCAAATGGCATCACTTTCCACTCATATAAACCATCATTTATTTTAAAATTTGTCTTCCACTCATCACCCTCCTTGATTCTGATTTGATGATACCCACTCTTAAGGTCCAACTTGGTGTAATACTGTGCTCCTCCAAGGCAATCCATTAAATCTTCAATTCTAGGTACTGGGTATCTATACCTAATGGTGATCCTATTAATTGCTCTAGAATTAGTACAAAGTCTCCACTTACCTTCTTTTTTTGTTGCCAAAACCACCAAGACTGCACATGGGCTGATGCTCTTTTGAATTAGACCTTGATTCAGTAACTCTTCCAATTGCCTAGCCACCTCTTGGTTCTGCTCAGGTGTAAGCTTGTATGTTGCTTTGTTAGGAAATAATGCTCCAGGTATGAAATCAATTTGATGGCTTATAGCTCTCTTTGGAGGTAGAGTTGCTGGTGTACCATCACTGACAATTTCCTTGTACTTTTCTAGCAGCCTTTGAACTATTTCAGGTATGACTGTCTTCTCAGCCTTTTCTTCCTCTTTGGACTGCATTAAGACCACATAACCTTCATTCCCTTGGTGTAGATCCTTGATGAACTCTTTACCACTACTCAACATGATGTTTGGTACCTTGGACTGTCCTTCTTCATCCTCAGTCAATGATTGCAGCTTGAAGGTTCTTCCATCCTTCTTGAATTCAATGGTGTTATCCTTCCCATGATATATAGCACCTCTGTCATATTGCCATGGTCTGCCAAGCAGAAGATGGCATGCATCCATGGGTAGTACATCACAAATCAGCTTGTCTTTGTAGCCTCCAATTGAGAATTCCACTATAACCTGCTCATTCACTAAAACACTCTGCCCTTTATTTCGCCATGTGACCTTGTAGGGCTTGGTATGAGGTACCTTCCACAATTTTAACTTAGTTACTACCTCCTCAGAGATGATATTATCTGTAGAACTAGAATCTACAATGACCTTGCATACCTTTCCGAATATCTTGCACCTTGCTCTAAACAAAGCTCTCCTTTGCTTGGGTTCTTCCTTGACCGATTGTCTGATCAGCACTCTATTAAACATCATATTTTTGCCTACTTCTGATTCTATATGACTGATCTCAGGTGATTTGACACTCATGGTGTCCTCTTGTGCATAAGCCACTCTTTTCTCATTGCTAGATGAAGAAGCTTTCTCTGGGCATCTGTAAGCTAGATGACCTAGCTAATTGCAGTGATAACATTTCATGGTGGTAAAGTAAGAGTTACTTCTACTTGCTCCTCTTCCCCTATTTGAACCTCCTTGAGGTCCTCTTCCTCTGTTAAATCCTCCTCTTGAATATGTTTCACCTCCATGCTCAGTAAGCTTAGATTCTCCATGGTTCCTTTGATCATTACCCCTTCCTTGGTAACCTCCACGTTGTCCTCTTTGATCTCTGCCTCTTCCTCTGCCCTTAGAGGACTGATCATGCTTTCTTTTATTCCTCTCTTCAATCTTTATAGCTAGCTAATAACATTGGTGGATTGTCTTGGGGCTGAGTAAAGCCATCTCTTCCTGAATGTTCCACTTCAAACCATTAAGGTACCTAGCCACTTTTAGGCTCTCATCTTCTACCACATTTGATCTCAAGCAAAGTTTTTGAAACTCTTAAGTATAGGTGTTGACATCTTGATCTTTCTGCCTTAGACTCTATCTCTTCTTGTGAAGTTGGATCTCATAATCATCTGTCATATAGGCTTCCTTCACCTTAGCAACCATTCCTTTCCAAGTTGATATGGGCTGCTTGCCTTCTTTCTCCCTTTCAGCCTGAATAAACTTCCACCATGTCAAGGCTGATCCTCTCAACCTTGATTTTGCAACCTTCACCTTCTGTGCTTCAGTGACTCCATCACACTCAAAGTGATTCTCCATTCCATATATCCAATCCATGACCAAATTAGGATCCATCTTTCCATGGAATAGTGGTATGCCCTCAAGTCCTTTTCCACTAAGGGCTTTCAACGCCTTCAAGAAAGGCTCCTCCTCCATAACAGGGTCAGGTTCAGGGACTTTATCTTTCTCTGCAACCTCTTCTTCTTTTGGCACTTTACCTTCCAACTTCACCTTGTTCAGTGCTTCCTCTAGTTGCTCTATTCTTTCCTTTAGGGACTTGTTGTCCCCTTCTTGTTCTTCAACCATCTTGGCTAACTGTGCATTTGTCACCATATTGGGCATTTCACTTGACTCAACTTCTGACATATAAGTTGCTTTCCCAAATCTTTAGCTGTGCTTTGATACCAATCTGATAGGGACAGGGTTGGATTGAGTCAATCACTAGCTCAATGCTCTGGGTCTCAAGTTGAATAACCCCTTCGTGTTTCTCTCCACCACTCAACCTATAGGTCCTAAAGGTTATTAGGCACCCCTGGTCCTCTCTGCCAACCCTATTATCAAGTTTCAAATCATTCACCAAGCCTAACTTGATGCTCTTCCTCTCTTTCACCACCTAGCCCTTAATCACCTTAAAGACTAACCATGCTCAAATGTTTCCTAACTCTATTACAAGGGTGAGTGTTTCCTTCCAAGGCTTCCAAAATCATCTTCTATAGGTGCTTGAACAAACACCAGGCTCCAACTCTTCATCATTTTCATAAAATCTTTGTTTCAGGGTTTGGGCAGGGCTACAAGCCTTGAGCCCCTTTTAGCCCTCTTAACACAAGAAACAGTTTAGAACTCTTTTCTTTTAATAGCTTGTGCCAAAATTTCTTCTAACACTCTGGCTATTTTTCCAAGCTCTGACAGATTTTTAGTATTTGGGACCTTTCCTGTCCGTACAGAGGTACATTCCAGTCTTGGTGGAAACTAGGGTTTCTTTAGACCTTTCCTTGGTCTGTTTTGCCTTTTCCTGCCTCCATTTGATCTGAAAAGGACTGCACTCTTCCTACCAACCTTCTTGGGACCTCCTGCAACCAATATACACTCTGTTGTGTTGAAAATTTGCCACCCCTGCCACGTTAGGGTTTGTTTCCAACTACCTTTTCCCAACCACACAACACAAGCTCGACTAGGAAAAGATCAGAATCATGCTTTCATAACTTTCAAAGACTACCATATTTACACTATATGCAAGGATGGAGTCTATCTTTGTTTCCACTGCTTCCATACTCCTTGGTACGGGCATAAAACAAGCTAAAACTCCATTTTTCTGATCTTTACCAGACAAAACAGCAAAATAGAAAAGAACACAGTATTTACAAAAAAGATGAAAGTGATGGAGAAACTAACTAAAATTCCACAAGAAATGTTTTGAAAGGTTTCACTACATGCTATTTAACTCAACAAAAGCTTTACTTAATTCATTTCTTGCAGCTGTCACACGCAAGAATAGAAAAATCAAACTTTTCCAACAAAAATTACTATTTTCTTTTATTGTTCTCCTAAACTACCAACATTCAAAACTTCTAACCCATCCAAAAAGGTTGAGAGCCACCTTTTACAACCCAAGAAATAGTTAGGTTTTCTCCCTCGAGCTCAAAATGACCAAAACATTTGGTGTTAGAAAACAAAATGTGTTTTACAATCTTAGACTCAAGCTTAGAAAACAACCCCTCAAAGGATTGTAAAAACTTATTCAACTTCTTGCTAAGAAACAAAAGGTCCTCAAAAATAATCTAGATGGTGTTAAAGACCTTTCCCAAAAAAATAAAATTGATTTTAAAACGAAACTTCAAAATCTACTTGCACTTTGGCAGGTGCTCCAGCACCATGTTATCACTGCAATCAAATGGGACACCCTACCTATAGGTGTCCAAAGAAGGGTAGTACTTCCCAAGGAGGTGATAGGAGAACTAATCTCATTCATGATGAGACAAATATAGTGGAGAAACATACTGAGGTACCATTAAATTCAGAGGAAGGTGAGAACCTCATGATGAGGAGAACTTTGATCAAAGAACCAGTTAAAGAGGAGCCAAGCCAAAGGAGGTACCTGTTTAGGATAAAGTGTAAAATGATGGGGAAAGTATGTAGAGTCATCATTGACTCAGTGTCTACTGACAATATTGTGTCATAGGAGACAATTAGCAAGCTAAAGTTGACAAGGATACCCCACACCAATCCTTACAAGGTCACATGGCTCAATAAAGGCCAACATGTCTTGGTAAATGAACAAGCATGGGTGGAGTTCTCAATTAGAAGGTACAAGGACAAAGTCTTGTGTGATGTTTTACCTATGGATGCATGTCACTTGCTCCTAGGTAGACCATGGCAATTTGATCACCAAGCTATGCATGATGGAGTGAAGAACTCATACTTTCAAGAAGTATAAGGTAACATTCAAAATTAAGTCACTGTTAGAAGATGCAAAGGTGAAGTCAACAGGTCCTAATCTGCTCATGGTTGGTGAAAAAAGAGTTCTTAGAATCCTTGGAAGAAGGAGAAGGAGTTGGCTATGCATTAATGTTAAGGCCAAGAGAGGTAAGTAATGACAAAGCAGCTGAGAAGCCAGAGTTACCTAAAGAAATACAGAAAATGTTGCAGACCTATGAAGGCATTGTAAGCAGTGGACAACCAGCAACATTACCCCCTAAAAGAGCCATAAGTCATAGGACAGACTTGATACTAGGGGCTACCCTACCAAATAAGGTAGCTTACAAGATGACCCCTCAACAAAATGAGGAGATAGCTAGACAAGTACAAGAACTCCTAAACCAAGGTCTCATTAGAAAGAGCATCAGTCCATGTGCAGTACCCACTATCCTAGCACCTAAAAAGGGAGGGGAATGGAGGCTTTGTACTGATTCAGGGGCCATAAATAAGATAACCATTAGATATAGGTTCCCTATCCCTAGGATTGAAGACCTCACGGATTGTCTAGGTGAAGCTAAGTACTATACCAAGATACACTTAAAGATTGGTTATCACCAAATTAGAATACATGAGGGAGATGAGTGGAAAACAACTTTCAAAACCAATGAGGGTTTATATGAGTGGCTGGTTATGCCATTTGGGTTGTCTAATGCCCCCTCCACATTCATGAGACTCATGAATGAAATCCTCAAAGACTACATTGGTAAATTTGTAGTGGTATATCTTGATGATATACTGATTTATAGCAAAAAAAGAGAAGAGCACCTCAAACAGATAGAGTTGATTTTCAAGAAGCTACATGAGGAGAAATTGATGATCAATTTAGAAAAGTGTGAATTCATCAAGACAGAGTTGGTGTACCTTGGGTTTGTATTATCACATGGTAATTTGAAAATGGACATTAGTAAAGTGGAAGCCATCCTCAATTGTTCTACTCCAAGGACAGCAACAGAGGTAAGAAGTTTTCATGGCCTTGCTCAATACTATAGAAAGTTCATAAGACAATTTAGTGCTATTTGTGCTCCTATGTTGGATACCATTAAAGGAGGGATGAAGACTAAATTTGTGTGGAATGAGCAAGCTAACAAAAGTTTTGAGTTGTTGAAAGAAAAGATAGCTACCCAACCTGTTTTGGTGTTACCAAGCTTTGAGAAGCTATTCACTATTGAGTGTGATGCAAGCAATGTGGCTATTGGAGCTGTTCTCAGCCAAGAGGGTAGACCAGTGGCTTTCCATTCTGAAAAGTTAAGTGAAGCCAAGAAGAAGTATTCTTCTTATGACCTTGAGATGTATGCATTGGTCCATGCTCTAAGGAAATGGAGGCACTACTTGCTTCCCAAGGAATTCATAGTGTATTCAGACAACCAAGCACTTAGTTTCTTGAATTCACAAGAGAAATTGAGCCACAAACATATGAAGTGGGTTGAATATCTGCAAGCTTATACTTTCAATATCAAGCACAAGAAAGGAGTACTCAACAAGGTGGCAGATGCCTTGAGTAGAAGAGTCCTTACCATTCAAGAGATTTAGTTGAAGAGCATGGGAATAGATCATTTCAAGGATCTATATGCAGATGATGAATATTTTGCAGACATTTATAAGGTATGTACTGAATACAAGAATCATTTTCATAGTAGATATGCTAAATATACTTTGCAAAGTGATCTCTTGTTTAAAGGGAATCAGTTATGTGTCCCTAGAGGCTCTATTAGAGAGAATTTGATACAAGAAAAGCATAATGGTGCATTGAGTGGTCACTTTGGGATCACAAAGACTCAAGAACTTGTTCAAAGGTTTTATTATTGGCCAAGGATGAATCTAGATGTTAGAAGGTATGTGGAAAGTTGTATAGTATGTCAAAAGTCCAATGGTACTTCTTCAAATGCAGGCCTATACCAACCACTACCTATTCCTACTAGGCCATGGGAATGCTTGAGTATGGATTTTGTAGTTGGGTTACCCAAGAAAAGAGAAGGCATGGATAGTGTTTATGTAGTTGTGGATAGATTCAACAAGATGGCCCACTTTGTGCCATGTAAGATAACCAATGATGCCAGCCAAATAGCCTCTCTCTTCTTCAAAGAGATAGTAACGATACGTGGGTTACCTATCAGCATTGTGTCAGACAGAGACACCAAGTTTATGAGCCATTTTTGGAATACTCTTTGGCAGAGATTGGGAACTAATCTATCTTTTGGATTTGCATACCATCCCCAAACTGATGGACAGACTGAGGTTGTTAATAGAAGCCTTGGAAATCTATTAAGGTGCTTGACCAAGGAGTATGGTCAACAATGGGATCATTTGATTGGACAAGCTGAATATGTTTATAATGACACTGTGAATAGGTCAACAGGGAAGAGTCCCTTTGAAAATGTCTATGGTCTACATCCTAGAGGTGTTTATGAACTAAGAGACTTAAAGGATGGAGTCAAGGGAAGTGGATATGCTGCTAATTTTTCCTATGCAATGCAGGAGATTCATGACACAGTCAGGAAGACACTGACAGAAAACAACATGAAGCATAAGACCAAGGTGGATGAACATAGAAGAGAAGTTTAGTTTAATGTGGGAGACTTGGTGATGGTGCATCTAAACAAGTCCAGGTTAGAAAAAGGAGTTCCTCACAAGTTGTAGATGAAGAGGATAGGTCCCTGTCCTATCTTGGCAAAGTATGGAAACACTGATTTTAGAGTGGAACTACCGGAAGATAGTGGACTGTCCCCTGTTTTCAACATTGTAGACCTAGTTCATTACAAAGGACCACCACCAGACATGGATCAAAGTCTCAATGAAGTCATCCAAGATGTGGAAGAGCTCAAACTACCTTCTGCTATAGTCAAACAAGCTAACAATATATTGGATACCAGGGTCTACAAGAAGACTAGAACCAAGGAATACAAAGAACATCTGATCAAATGGCATGGTCAACTTGATGCTGATGCAGTCTGGATCAAAGAATCAAAGTTCAAGAAGTTGGGCATTGATCTCAACTTACTCAATCCAAGGGTGGATTGAACTCTTTTTGTTTTGGGGAGGATGGTGTAGGAGCACACCTAGGCTAACCTCCATAGTTAGGATATTTTGGCTTGTATCTGACATTAGCCAAGTCAGAGTTATTGTGTATTTGTTTTGGAGCTTAGAAGGTCATTGTTGTGGCTAGGTGAATTAGTCATTAGGACTAAGGTCACCAAAGTTTAGTCATAACTAATAATTTTGCTTTGCGTAGCTTAGTAGCTTAAGTTGGGATTTTGAGTCTTAAATGTGTTCTAAACACATGAATGATGTTAGAAAGATGCCTTGAGGCTGTTAATGGAGTTGGATGCTCGAAATATGGGAGATAGAGGTCCTAAGAGTTAGGAAGATGGCATAGGGACAAGTTGCCAAATGTTGTTACAAAGTTGTCATGACAACATTTGCCATTATGGCAAATGTTGCATGCAACTCAGTTACCTTGGATCCCCTAAAAGATAGGAGTGGGGGATCAACCAACACACCCTAAAAACATGGTAAATGGCATATATGAGAGAAGGAGGCTCAAATGCAAGTAGTTAGTCTTTTGTAATCAAGTTTTTGTTTGTTGGAATAGAAGAAAAACTCTGCAATTTCTGTGTTTACCGAATGTTTTGAAGTGACAGTGATATTAAGTGGATTGGATGTATTGATTTGAGATTGGAGTTGTGTTCACAGGATAGTTCTAAGCTTTTTCCCTTTTGCAAGCAAGTTAATTTGAGTTGATTTAGTGTTTTGAATTCATAAGTTAAGGTCTAGAGGTTTTTCTGGCCCTGTCCTAACTAGTTTGCTTTTTATGGCTCCCGCATGAAATCTAGCCACGGGATCTTCCTGAGGAGAGATGGATGTGTTAGGGGAGCCATTAGTCTATACATATTTAGGGTTAGGATTCACGAAGAGTCGAGCAGTAGTGTGTATTAACAAACCCTAGGCAAGCTTAGAGTGCCCGGTTAGAGGTTTGACAGTGAAGAATAGAAGAATATAAGCAGAGGATTGAGGTACAGTATGGAAAAAGTACAGTTCCAGGTAGGGTATAGTCATATCCTAGCATGCTAGAAGGATTGAGGCCCTATCAATCCATTTGTTTAAGTGATGAGCAAGAAATCAGCAGGATCCTAGCAATTAGGTCTTTTAGCCCTATTTGACCTAGATAATAGGAAACCAGTGTACGGAAGGCTTAGGGGTCTAAAAATTTGTGAATATTTTAGAGGCCCAAAAAGGGTATTCGAATGTGGCATTTTTTTTTCAGGTTTTTTGGAAAGTTTGGGCAGGAATGAGAGAAAGGTCACTATAAAGGGCTACAAGGAATTAGGCCTCCTCAAGACCAATTCTTGAAATCAGTAAGAAAGAAGATTGAAGACCATCCAAGATGGATCCATTTGGATGTACATGGCATGTTTCTAGTATGTTTGGCACCCTTGCAATTAATTCAAGGTTTTGTGTGATGTTGGCACCTAGAGTCTTGTAAGTGTAGGAGAGAGTTTTCCAATTCAAAGTGGTGTTAGTCTTTCAAGGTGAAGCACAAGGTGTGAAACTCTTGAAGAGGAGTTGGAATAGGACTTAGTTAATTATCTAAGCCTAACAAGAACCAAGAAGATATCAGGTTCCTGGATGAAGACAGGGAAAAGTCTTCTTAGCTAGTTGTGCAAGAAAGCCTAAGAACACTCACACCATATTGGTATTAGAGCAAAGTTTGATCAGGCTTGTGATTGATGTTGCAACCCACTAAATCAGTAGGAGAGAATACACCAGAGGAAGATAGAAATTAGAAATACATTCTGTTAACTGTCAGTAGTGACATGAGTGATACAAATTAGAAATAGAAATAAAGATTAAATAAATGATTTAATCTTTGAGTTTGGTATTCAAAAACAAAAGAATAGTCTTTGCATGAAAAAGATAAAGATGGATTAAAGCAACTTTCGGTTCGAATGCATGCACAAGATTTAATTAATTAAATAGAACTATTATATTAATATGCATGTACACACAATTGAGTTAGAACTAGATGACTGAATGATATGACGAAGAGATTACTCATGAAAACAACTCAGATATTAAATCCAGAGTTAACTGAGCGATTTAAATAGATGTCGAGTTGAGTCAAAGTGAATACCTAGATAACTCACAAAATTATCTAAATATAGAGGAATGTGTTAAAATAGGATTTATGAATTAAATAATTCATTTAATTCAATATTTGATATTGGAAGAATAATTAAATAAATAAAATTTATTTAATTAAGTGATGAAGGGGTTAAATGAATAATTAAACAAACAAAGGATTTATTTAATTATAGTTGAAATATGATAAAGGTAAATTAAAGAAGAATTTATTTAATCGAAGAAGAAAGATAAGGCTAATTAGTAACATAATTAAATAACAGACATTTATTTAATTAATCAGATGGAATAAAGAAAAGTGTGAATTAAATAAATAATTAAGATTATTTAATTAATAGAAGAAATGAAAAATTTAGAGAATAATTAAATAATTGACATTATTTAGTCATGACCATGAAGAATACAAATTATGAAGAATATTGAAGTCGTAGGCTTAAACTAGATGTCAGTGTCTACATTTTCCCCTCTTTGATACAATGTCATTTCAGTGTTGCCTCAAAGAAAAAGGAAAAAAAATGCCCCACTTATGCCCCGGTGTAAACAGGTGAAGGTATGTCCCCTTAGGAAAATTGACAAATTTTCAAAAAAATTCAAAAAAAATTGGAAATGATCCTGATTAGTCCATTGGATAGCCAAAAATGTAGTGGAGTTGACAGAATTGAGGTTGGTGATGTTACAGATGGGTACGGGTTGATTGAAATTGGAAGCGGATGCAGCCAGTAGAAAAAAATTCCACCAAAACCTTAGGTATAAATAGAAAATGGGTGAAAAACCTATTCATTTTTACCCACATAGTTTTAAGATTTGAGATTTTTCTTTGCACCCTTAGCGAAGATGTCACCCGTTCTGCACACCCATCATCAATCATATAGGATCTGGACCTTCAGGCGGCCGGCTGACATGGACCCCCTAGTATGTACCTTAATCTTGACTTTTGAATTTTTGATTTGCGTGAGTTTCAATTTGTTTATTTGCATTTTGATTTATGCGTCACTTTGTTGAAAAGCAGCATGTGAGTGCATAATCTCCACAGTTGCATAAGGATCAACGCATTTGTAAAATCACGTATATAGTTAGTGTAGGGTTTCTGCAGTTCAATGCATTTGTATTTTAGTTCAATGCATTTGATAAATAGCAACGCATTTGCATTTAAAATAGCCGCAATTGCTTATTTTTCAGTGCATTTGAAAATATTTCGAGGTAGTTGTTATTTTATTTAGGAAGTTGCATATGATATTTGATTTACGCATACTCATTTGTTATTTTGCACATATTTTCTTTTTAAAGTGACGCAATTGAGAAATAATGACACATATGTAACATTGAACTATGCATTTGGTTTTCTGCAATGCATTTGTAAAAGAATGACGCATGTGCAAAAGAATTACACATTTGCAAAATAATGATGCATTTGAATAGCATTTGATTTAGTCATTTTGCACTAGGATATATGTTTGATGTTGACATGAGGCATGTATAATGCCATTACAGGTTGTTTTGGAAACTGTATATACACAAGACTCGAGACCTACCACTTTCTGCTTCCAAGATAGTTTACGGTGCCTGGAGAGATGATTCTTATCGCACCAAGGCCTTCTACATGTGATAGACATGCCCCAGATTCAGGCAAACCGAGGTCTACTGACAACATTATGCAAACTGTGGCACTCAGAGACTTCTTTTCACCTGCCTACTGGAGAGGTGACAGTGACTTTGGAGGATGTCTACAAGATTCTGAGACTTCCTATCAGAGGCACAAGGTGAGGTACGATACCTAGATGGGTGTCGTTGAGATGTGCAGATACTACCCTCACGCCGATATCAGATAGTTAGGGTTTGATCATTATGATATTAGATGGCATGTATTAGCACAGAGGTATATGCAGTTGGACTGTCTATTGTGTACATTGATTGGTGGGATAGTGCTTCCTGACCGTCAAGGTCATGGTTTTCCTGTGGGTTGAGGGGAGATGCTAGTAGGTATGTTAGAGTGACGGGAGGTATATGCTTGGGGTCCCTGTCTCCTTGGCATGTTATATTTTCACTTGCATGATATAGCCTATCGAGAGGCTCAGTCCATGAGTTGTGGTACCACGCTCCTAATGGTATTTGCGTGGGCACACATTGCCATCTTTCATCCACCAGTTACAATTGATGTTCAGCACGGAGCCCCTTATGCTTTCCGTTATGTGGGGGCTAACACTTAGCACCACATGGGAGATACTGGGTATTTCAGACATGCCATTGACATCATGGTACAGTTTACATGGAGAGCGTACCTAGGATGTGTAGAGTGGTTAGATGAGGATGAGTATTTTCCTTTTTTCCGCCAGACTCATTACCTGATAAGGTGGACTGTTTCACATGTCCACAAAATTGAGTGACATTTTCCAAATCATGTATTGCGGTAGTTCGGAGAGGTACATGATGTGCCTAGAGGATGGGAAAAGTTCATGAGATCCTCACGAGAGATCCCCTTATGGGGTCCAGAGATTCCAGTGGCTACTGTTGAGGCAGATATTGATGCATTGCAGGCAGTTCCATGGGGATGGAGATATTGTGCGACAGACCTAGGTACCACAGAGGCTTATGATTAGTGGTGGGCCGTTCATAGGTTGATTCCCCTTATAGATCTAGATCAACCTACGCCAGTAGAGCGACGATGGATAGGACCGCATGACAGGCATGGTAGAGGCAGAGGTTAGAGAGGTGGAAGGGGTTGTGGTGATGATGGAGATGATGGTAGAGGTGGTTAGCAGGGTGGTAGGAGAGGGAGGCATGGATGGAGGGGACGAGGGCCACCATTATCACCCATTCATGAGGAGGGACAAGGAGAGGAGGATGTGCACATGTCAGATATTGGGAGAGGTGGGGAGGAGGTGCATGTTGAGATTGGCGGAGAGGAGCAACATCTCGCAGAGGAGGGCGTTCCAGAGATTCATGCAGAGGAGGTAGAGATTGATTCCCTTGGCTTACTCGGTGCCTATCAGGATGATGATGAGGAGGACGATGATCATGAGTGGGAGATTCAGGAAAGGATTCTAGAGGAGTTGTAGGATGAGGATGATGGTGTGCCAAGGGTGAGACAGGTTGACACAGAGGCAGTTGATCTCAACATTGCTACACTTTTTGCCCAAATTGTATCCTTGGAGGAGCGGATGAGGGTGATGATGTCAAAAAGAAATTTGTTACAGATGGAGAGGGTCAGAGCTGTCATGGATAGAGATCAGTCCATAACTCAGAGGTAGGAAACTAAACAGAGATTTACAAAGATTAGAGCTCTATGCACCGGGTCGGTAGCTACATTTGCTAGAGAGTTAGTTAGAGCTGGGGAGAGGGCCACTTATTACTGAGATTTATATGAGGCAGCAGTTCCTCCAGAGAGACGAGCCCCAAGCTATTCAGAGGCACGTAGTGAGAGGTCTCAGACTAGGACCCACTCCAAGATAGTTAGCATAGAGGGTGTTGAGAAGCCATACAGTACTGGTCCATATGACAGGGCCCATTTAGGTCATAGGTCATTAGGTTCTTGACATCAGTCATCCACACACTCCAGCCATGATAGTAGTGGAAGTTTAGGATATGGACATTTGTTGATATGTACTGAGACATTGTATTATGATTATATAGCCCATGTGCTTCCGTATTTGTGATACATTATGACATTGTGATGTGACACTATTGAGCAATATATATATATATATATGATTTTGGCAGCGGTTCTCATGATATGCAGCTCTATTTATTGATTATGTAGTTGTTTATTTATATATTTCATGTTTATATGAGATTCCTATGTGATGGATGATCATATCTACTCTATGATGTGTTTATGAAGCTTATGATGTGATGTTGATTCTATGTGATGATGTATGTTGAATATTTATGATATCAATGGATGTTATATATGCAATGTATAATTATGAGATGCAATATGATGTTATATGCACAATGCTTTCTACATGTGATGCTATATAAATGCAATATGGTGATGCCTATATGTTTTTATATTTTCTAATGCAAGATGTATGTATGATTCATGATGTATGATTTGGAAATGATATTTTCTAACATGAATGTGTATGTAGGATTATTTATATTGTTGTGTGTCATAGGACTCTGTCATAATGGAAGAAAGAAGAACTGTTAGTGCGGAAAGAAAGATTGAGAAATACTATAAGAAATGTGATGGATGTTAGTATTAGCAATCTTCAATGTTTCGTAGTATCACAAAAGGTGTTGCACTTTATCGTCATTGGGTGGGACTAATACAAATGGAGAAAAACACCATGATATGACATAGATCAAGGTGTACAAGGTCATCCACTTGCTAATAATAGACAGTCACAGACAAGGATTTTCATGAACTCATACTAAGGGCACAATTGCCCTAGTATTTTTGTCAAGACAAACCGCAGACAGCAAACAAAATAAAAGACGGGTCGTGAGACGTCATCGCTCCTCTAAATCCTTCATGGGACATCCTTGAGGAAACTAGTAACATGACTCTAAATCAAATTTAAAAGACAGTCGACAGACAAGAGTCAGAGAAAATAGAATTTTGATACATCATTGCTTCTCTACATCCTTCATGGGACATCCTTGAGAAAGCCAGTAACATAATCCCCTGTCATAAAATCAAACAAATTGATAAGATAAATAAGCCATAAAGTCACAAAGCCAGTAAAGTATTTGCCAAAACTTGATCTATTTGTTTTATTTGTTTTGATAGATAAAAGGATTGATTGAGAAAGCCCGATTTCAGGAGATACACATAACGAATAAGACTATGATTCTAGTTTCGATGTTATGACTATTTGTATAAGGCACGACAAAGCCTGGTTTCAGAAAGACATGTATCGTATAAGACATTGAGTTAGATGCCATTGATGTGATAACCTGCGTAAGGCTATGCTTGATTGTTTGACAATGTCGATATGCAGGAAGGACTCATCCTGTATAAGACATAAATTGTTTTGCTGATATCAGTATTTAGGAAGGACTCATCCTGAATAAGACACAGGTTGATTGTTTTGATGATGTCAGTTTCTAGGAAGGACACATCCTGTAGGAGACATTAGTTGATTTTTTTATTATTTCTTAGGAAACTTTTTTGTTTTGACTTAGAGACATTGCTGACTTGTTCACTAGATTGATGCATGACCTAATATGACACATTGCCAATTGATTGTGTGTGATGACAAACCCTAAAGGACTGACCTAGTGCGGCCTCAGGGGCTCATCGATTGATGGCCTTTCCTACGTTATACACGTAGAAACCTTGTAGTTCAACATGACCTTGACTGACAAGATTGACTATAGATAGAAGACATGTGTGATAGTGAATGTGATGAACCCTAATGGACTAACCTAGTGCGGCCTTAGGGGCTCATCGCTTGATGGCCTTGCCTACGTTATACATGCAGAGACCTCGTAGTTCGACACGACCAATGACCTTGTCATATAGACACATGGATGGAGTCATGATTTTATACAAAAAAACCTAAACAAACTAACCTAATGCCTCAGGGGCACATCGGCAGATGGCCTTACATACGTCCAGTCGCAAAGGCAACGTAGCTTGACAAATAACAAAGACTGACAAGTGCGACTGACTTTGACTCTGTTTTTGGATTTTCAACATGTTTTGATTGATTTTCTTTCTTTCTTTTTTTTGTCCTTTTGAAGTTTTTAGATGTTTTTGCGTTTTCTATGGGTTTATGTCTTCCACATGGCCAATGTAAAAACCAATATGACGGACGTCAAGTTTTTTCCCCTAGTTGAGTATAAGACCAAATGATTATGAATAGGGTAAAATGGGGGATATGAAATGCACTCGATGTCAATCATTCTAGGTAATGGGAAAGACTACCACTTATTAGGAATGGTATGTACAAGTGAGGGAGGTGTGGACGGAGGGATGTGGACTATGTACATGGATTAAAGATTAGAATGATAGTAGACAAAGGAGCAGAGTCAACTACACATGGCATCTTTTTTCCAGGTTTTCACCATGGTACATATCCAAAGCACCACCGAAGTGGTTTTCACTATTGGACGTATTATTTCTCTTTACTATTTTTTGGATTATCTTTTTTTTTTGGTGTTACCAAGATGCCTATTTGCTAGGTTTTCACCTTGGTAATGATTTTTTGTTGACTTTTTGGTTTTTTTGTATTTTTTCTAATTTAGACAAGGCTCTCAGAAGCTATGCGTAGAACTTCTTCAAATGAAGACTATTGAGTGGCGAGGACAATGGTTCTCCTTTAGGAGTAGAGAGTCAGTACACTCTTGATCCAAAGGATTTTGTAACAATATAAGGTCCTAACCAGTTTGGTTCAAACTTTCCTGGTTTTTCTCTTTCTGCTTGATTCTTTGGGTTCTCCATTAAAACCAGGTCACCAATGTCAAATTTTATGTTCAAGACCTTCCTATTATAGCTACGACAAAGGTGATTTTGATATGCTTGGAGATGGTCTAGTGCCTTCTGTCTTCGCTCATCTAGAAATTCTAGCTCATGGAGTCTCGATACTCGGTACTCTTCATCATCAATGTGGCCTTTCAAGGATACCCTCAGGGAAGGAATCTCGACCTTAATAGGAATAATATCTTCAAAACCAAATACTAGTGAATAGGGAGTGGTGCTAGTGGGAGTACGAATACTTGTGTGATAAGCCCATAAGGCACAATTAAGCTGTAAATGCCAATCACGGACATCATTGACAATATTTTTGAGGATTCTAATGATATTTTTTTTAGATGCCTCTTGTTGGCCATTACCTTATGGGTAGTATGGAGTGGAAAAGTGATGTTGAATATGAAATTCATCACAAAGATGGCAGACTTCTTGATTCTTAAATGGGTGGCCATTATGAGTGGTTATGGACTAAGGGACACCATACTGATAGATGACATAGTTCAGGATAAACTTAGAAATCTGTGTGTAGGTAATGTATGTCATAGGAATAGCTTCAATCCACTTCGTAAAGTACTCAGTGGAAGTGATGATGAATTTGTGGCCATTAGATGATGTGGGGTGGATCTTACCTATGAGGTCGAGTCCCCATTGGGTGAAGGGCCATGGTGACGTTATAGGATGGAGCTCCTGTGCTAGTGCATGTATCAAGTCTCCATGAACTTGACATTGACGACATTTCTTTACAAAGACATATGAGTCCTTTTCCATAGTAGGCCAATAATAACCTAGTCTCATAAGCCTTTTGGCTAAGGTAGGACCGCTATAATGGGAACCACATATACCCTCATGCACCCCTCGCAAGGTTACTTGTTTCATTAGAATCAATACATCTCAGTAGGGTATTATCTAGGGCACGTCTATATAGGGTGTCTTCAACTATGGTATATTTGGCTGACTTATGAAGGAATGTCCTACGTTGGTTGTTTGACAGACTAGTGGGTATGATTTCGTCATGAAGGTAGTCATAGATTTCTTTGTACCATGGGGAATCAGGACCAACAATGTCACACACCATTTCAGAATCTGGGATATCATAGCCTGGGACCAAAAGTTGTTCTACCAAGAACTCAAACTTAGGCACATTGCTAGGAATGTCTAGAAGTGATGCAATTGTAGCCATAATGTCTGCTGCCCTCTTTAAAACATGAGGTATCTGATGAAATTTAACCTTGTCAAAGTACTCTTTAAAGCAATCAGCCATGCGTTTGTATGGAGCAAGCTTCTCATCCTTATTCTCATAATCATCATTTACCTATCTGAATACTAGTTGAGAATCGCCATATACTTGTAGGTTCTTAATTTTCCACTTGACTGCCATGTGTAACCCTGTCACTAGAGCCTCATACTCTGCTATGTTATTAGTACATGGGAATGCAATCCTGAATGATTTAGGGATGGAATCACCTTGTGGTGTGATTAATAGTATACCAGCCTTGGAGCCATGATTTGTATGCGAGCCATCAAAGTACAGTTTCCATGTTGTGTTTGTGTCTATGGTGAATATAAATTCATTAGGAAAGTATGCAACTAATGGGTGATCTACTTGTATTAGTGCATCGACTAATTGATCAACAATGACTTGTCCTTTAATAGAGTTTCTCTCCACATACTGGATATCATACTCACTAAGTATCATAACCCATTTGGCTAGTCATCTTGTTAATGTTGCCTTGCTAAGAAGATATTTCAGAGGATCTATTTTAGCAATCAACATTGTTTGATGGTTTAGCATGTAGTGCCTTAGCTTTTGGGTAGCAAATACTACTGCAAGACAGGCACGTTCAATGGTACTATAGTTGAGTTCATAACTTACCAAATTTTGACTGATATAATATACTACCCTTTCATGACCTTCATCATCATTTTGTGCAAGCAATGCTCTGGGTGATGAATGGGTTGTTGTAATATAAAGAATCAATGGTCATCCTTCAACAGGTGACATTAAGACTGGTGGTGTAAGTAGATATGCCTTAATCAATTGAAAATCCTCTCTGCACCTAACTGTACATGCGAAAGGTACCCCTTTCTTATGTAAATGTTAAAAGGGATATGTCTTATCTGCTAACTGCACTATAAATCTTCTGATGGATTGCAATCTTCCTTGTAATGTCCTTAGTTGACTAAGATTAGTTGGTGGTGCCATGTCCATGATTGCTTTGACCTTGGCTAGATCCACTTCAATGCCTCATCTAGAAATGATATAGCTTAAAAGCTTTCCTGACTTTACTCCAAACACACATTTCTTGGGATTGAGTCTCACTTTATACTTTTCTAGCCTTTGAAATATTTTGTCTAAAACATGTAAATGTTCTGCCCTTGTCTTGGATTTAACTATAAGGTCATTGACATAATCCTCCATAAGACTGTGTACTAGATCATGAAAGATGGTGGTCATGGCACGTTGATAGGTTGCTCCAACATTTTTGAGTCGAAAGGGCATAACATTCCAGCAATATGTTCCCCAAGGATAGGTGAAAGCTGTCATAGGTTGGTTTTCAGTTGCAATTCTGATATGATTATATCTTGAAAATCCATCCATAAGGGACAACATCTCATATCCTGTTGTCATGTCAACTATCATGTCTATGTTAGGCAAAGGGAAATCATCCTTAGGACAAGCCTTGTTGATATCTCTAAAATTGCTGCAGATGCAGATGCCCCCAGTTGGTTTAGTGACTGGTACAAGATTGGAAATCCAATTTGCATAGTTGATTGATCTAATGAAACCAACATCTAACAGTTTCTTGAGTTCTTCCTTGACTAGTAAAGCAATCTGTGGATGCATTTTCCTCAATTTATGCTTCACTAGTTTGGCACCTGGTTGTAAGGGAAAGTCATGTAGAACAAGTTCAGGATCCAACCTAGGCATGTCTGCATATGACCAGGAAAAATTTAAATGTCTCTGTGCAAAGAAGTTGTGGAATTATGGCTGCTCTTTTGTTGTCAATGACGCTACAAAATAAACCAGTCGAGGATTATCTTCTGTACCTATGTTGACTTCTACTGATTCTTCAACGAGCATGGGTGACTTTTCCTATGCAATGGGGAGAATGTTCAAACCTCCATCCTTAGGTGTCTCAGAGAGGTTTTTTCCTTCGAATGCATCCTTTCTTTTTACTTTTTCATTGTCTATAGGTGCCTTTCAGTTTTCACCTAGAGACTCGTCCTTTTTATCTTGTTTATTCCTTTTCTCATTTTTGTGACTGGAGGGTTGAACATATTCCCCAAAATATGCTTTTTTTCCCAAGTCAATGGAAAAAACCGGCCTTGTGATCACTGCAAGGTATACCTTCTCGTAATCCCAAGAACTCAGCAATTGCTTCGTCATTCTCAAAATATCTAAGATGGGTGTGTCTTGTTGATCCCATTCAATAAGTTGGGGATAAACTAAAGGCATGTCATCGTCAGAGTTATCAAAGTTTAACGGAGTAAAGGTAAGGATTGAGTTGTTCATATGGTCACAAAAATCTTGCACTAAGTCCTCTTTGCTCTTTGGTTTAGGTCTAGGTGGATTGAGAGTTGGGCCTAATGTCAAGGTTTGGTTATTTGAAATAAATGTATCAGGCTGCCAAGAGGTAGGATCAAGTGAATCCCAATAGTAATGCTTAAACCATTCCTCTTTGGTCATATTCTTTGGTGGACAAGAATTCAATGGATTTGGTGAGGATCTTAACATTAAGTCAAGTTCTCCAAATAGCTTGTCAAGGTCCATGGAAGAGGTAGAGGATAAGGAATCCCACTCATAGTTGTTGGAGTCGAGGGAGTCACAGTGTTGTTGGTTAGATGGTTCATGAGATGTCTCAATATCTTTTGAAGCACTTACTTCCTCGAGTAAGGGTGATGTGGTACTAGGAACACCAATCTAAATCAGTTAAAACCCCAGTCCTAAGCCTTTTGGCCATCAAGAAACAAAGATTTGTTCAATCCTTCCATCTTGATTTAAGCCTAAACTACTATGTCCATTATATCCCTTGCTCTCCATAATTGTGAACCACTTTCCATATAGATCTGTAGGAATGTGAGCAAGTGAGAGAGGTTCTTCATTATCTTCCTTATACAACTAGGAAGTGACATCTTTTGTATCTACGAATTCTTTACTTAAGTCACCCCATTTAGTGAAAGTTTTTGTAGGAGGAATGCATATAGTGACCATAGATTGTCTCCTATCTGATGTAGGTAAACTGTATGACTTAGGAGGAATCAAATGGCTAACACAATAGGATGTATTCATGTAATATTCTCCACAACCCTTGTCTTGGATCTCAACCCTAGGAGTGGTAGGACCTGAATGTGAAATAGAGGTTTGAGTGAGGGTAGATGGATCGACATAGTGAGATGAATTGGATGATGAAGCCTCTTGGTTTACCGAAACTTGGCATTGGGGTATCTCTTTTAGATTGGTGCAATATTGGAATGGGTTTGGGTCACCATCTATAGTTATTTCAGTGCCATTGTAAGGGAATTTGAGAGACTGATGATACGTGGAAGTGACTACCTTCATGGCATGAATCCATGGTTTTCCTAGCAAAATGTTGTAAGGAAGGGTGAGATCCAAGACCTGGAATTTCATCTCCATTACTGTAGGACCAATTCTGATAGGAAGTGTTACCACCCCCTTTTATTTTCATTCCTCATTATCATAAGCTTTTATGACAATACTTTTGGTTGTGTCTACGAATGCTTTTGAGAATCCTAATGCCTTAATTAGTTTAAAAGTGCATAGATTTAACCCTGCTCCTCCATCTACCAAAACTCATCTAACTTTGGTGTCATCAACAAGGACTTCAAGATGCAAAGGATCATTATGATTTGTCTTTTCAGTTGCGTAGTCTTGTTTATAAAAAAGTGGCATGATGATTATTGGTCAAGTAGCCCACCATTTCCTGGAAACGATCGACATCAAGATCATTAGGGACCGTAGTGTTTTGTAAAGCTTTATCTAGAATGGATCAATGCTTAGGGGAGATACGCAACAGTTCCAAGATTGAGATTTGGGCTGGGGTCTTCCCCAACTAGTCAAGTAGGTTATATTGTCACTTGGAAGGATGTGGTGTTTACTGTGATGGAGGACCTTGAATAGTGATCTTCATACGATGATTGTTGACAACACACTCAGGATTTGTATTGATAGTAATGGTATTGATATTCTCATTGACAGTGCGAAGGTGATTAATGGTTTTGCCACTATTATAATCATGCTTGATACTCACATAGTTGGCTGACATATTGGTCTTAGTACTCGAACTAGGAAAATTTCCTTTCCCATGGTCATGTAGTGGATTAGAAAAGACTTGATGATTAGTGTTTGATGACTTTTGTTTCTGTCCACTAACTTCAATTATTCTCCTCTCGACAAGACCCTGTATGATATTTTTTAGTTGGAAACAATTTTGTAGGTTATGTCCCTTAGTTCTATGATAATCACAAAAGGAATTGTCATCCCACCAAACTAGTTTAAATATTCCTGGATCATATTGCCTTGGCTTTTGAGGCTATATAAGATTATGTTGTAACAGTTGTTTGAATACAGACTCAATGGGTTCCCCTAAGGTCCAATGAACTCATGTTTTTGAAATCTCATTTGTTGTGGATGTTGATTATTTTGGACCATGTTGGATGGTTGATTGACAACATTAAGGGTGTTTGCTAAAGATTTAGGTACTCTTAATGTGATAATTGGTCCCACTTGTATAGTTTTGGAATCAACTACCCCATCATTGGTGTCGTTTTTCTTCCAAGACCAAAATACGTTTATGTCATTGGGGGCATTTGACACTATCAGATTTCTATTGGATATTGATGTCTTAATTTCTCCTTTTTCAATGAGATCCTTTTCTATTATTACCCCTTTCTCCACTAGTTTCAAAAAGGATGTAGAACAATGTACCCTTAAGTTACTCCTTAGTTTTGCATGAAGGTTTTCCTGGAACATAGTAACTTTTTGTTTTTCAAGTATCTTGATAGGACACCGGTTGGCTATAGTCATCCATCTCTGGAAGAAAGCAATGAATGTTTCACCTTCGTCTTGTGTTGTGTGACACAAGGTTGCTATATTTATCTCATGGTCTATGTTGAAGGAGAATTGCTCAACAAACTTCTCAGCTAGTTCACCCCAAGATTTGATGCCATAGTCTAGACCTGAAAACCACTGTAATGCAATCCCTACAAGAATTCTTGGAAATAGTCTCATAAGATACGTGGGGTCATAAGCGACATCTATGCACATGGTAGAAATTTCCCTTATATGTTCTATTGGATTTTGTTTTCCATTGTACTTGGCGAGATTTGGTATGACATACCCGCGAGGGAAAAGGGGTCATGTACAATGATCTATAAAAGGGAAATGGGCATATGTCCTTTGTTGAAAAGGATTTCTTATTTGACACCGCCATTTTATCCATCTATGTTTTTAGTGCATGCATTTTTGTTTGTAAGACATCAACCTGGGTCAATGATGTGCTAGGCGGATCATGCAGATCTGTGTATGTATTCTAAAATCCAAGGTCTTGTGATGGGTTTTGATTGAATGTTGGTATTTGAGGTGGGTTTGGATTCGAAATATGGGTAAACATGTTTTGGTTTAGAATCTGCATAAATTGGTTTTGACTTGGAATCTGTGTGAATGGATTCTGAGTACCAGTCCGGGAGAAAGGATTCTAATTTAGAATCTATGTAAATTGGTTTTGGCTTGGAATCTATGTGAATGGATTCTGAGTACCACTTTGGGAGAAGGGGTTTTGATTCAGAATTTGTGTAAATTGGTTTTGACTTGGAATCTGGGAGAATGGATTCTGATTTAGAATCTATGTGTGATTCAAAATCTGTGTGAACGGATTCTGACTGCCAATCTAGGAAAATGGATTCTAATTGCCATATTGGAATGAGGGAATGCCTCTTGTTTTTGTAATCCGTGGTATAGTCCTAGTGACTTGAACACTAGGTATAGCCATTGACTGTGGTATGGTACTTATGACACTGGCATTAGGTATGGCTATTGACTATGGTATGGTACTTGTGACACTGACATATGGTGTAGAAGCTGACGTTTTAGATCTTTTACTCCCAATATGAGGACCGAAGGGAGTGGATGATGATGCCCCTACAATGAAATTAAATCCTGATGTCATGCCAGAAATACCAAATGGAGACATATGGACTGTTGTACTATGTGTAGGTGTGCCAGATGGTATGGTTGTGCTCACCTGAGGTATAGTAGTACTAGCAGTCATTGTATTTATCCCTTGTGTAGGTTGATTTTCTAAGGTTCTAATATCAAATCTTGTAGGTAAGGTAGCACTTTCAACTAGCAATTTGGCTAAGTATTGTTGACGATCATTTGCTAGGTACTCATCTATAGAAGAGGCGAACTCAGGGTCTTGTGCATCAGCCTCTATGTCTTCTGTCATAATGTGCCCTTGAGTGTTTCTAGTGGTGAATTTGTCTAGTAAATTCTTGTGAGGTCTTGAGGAAAATGGATTGATGAATTAATTTTGGTTGGACATATTTTCTCTTTCTCTTCTCTTAGACCTAGTTTCAACCATGTAAGATAATCTCAATATGCAAGAAATGCAAAACTACGTCTATGGACAGTATGACTCTAGTCTATGTTTTTGGATTTTTTGGATGCAACAATAAGGAGTGCTCTAAGATGCTCGTCTAAAATGACAATATCTAAAAATGAAAAGTCTAACTGAGCTTCTAAGGTAATCAATTTCATAAACTTGAGATGAGGGTACCAACTACCTAAAGTCTAACCAAGGTGTCAATTTAGTTATGTCAAGGAACCACTGTAGGACAATGATCAAAGATAAGTTGAGTCTCCTAGCTAGACTGATGAGCTAGGAGGACTCTCTATAGGACAAAGGATAAGATGATCGGACTAGATTCAATGACAAATTTCATTGAAACTATGATTTTTCTAAAGTGCAGATGGTGGACCTATCCTAAAGTTTGTAAAAGTGACCTTCCTAGAAGTTTAATCTCAAGGTAATATGTACTCTAAGATGAAACTAAAACTTGGACCTAGGATGACTATAGTTATGACTAAATGATACCTAAAGGATACAAAATTGAGCAAATCATTTCAGGTTTCTGTTGAAGGACATGTTTGTGGAAAGACAATTGAAAGACTGGTATAACCGTGTTCACTGGACAGTGACTGTGAATTGTAGTTTTCCAATAATCAAGAAAATGCGTCACATAATTTATCAAATGCGGTTATGTTTCACAGTTGTGATTTTATGATGATCAATTGCATGTTTCTAGTAAAGTTTAGTGTCTAAATCTAACAAATTCCATTAAGTTTCTAACATATGCGACTCGTGATGGTAATTGTGACTCAGGATGGAACATATGCGGTTTTCCTAAACTCTACAAACCGGTAAAAGTTCTGCGACACTGAAAAATGTGTTGTTCCAGACTGTAGTTGTGGCTCACCTTATCAGATGCGTCATAGAATATTACAAGTGCATTTTTCCTAAAACAGATGTGGTTTTGGACAAATAAAATGTGAGAAAATATGACAAATGTGACTCTAGACTAAATAGATGTGACTCGACAAATCAATTGCAACTCTTTGGTGAATAGTTGTGAATCTGCTATATTTTCAGTGAATTGAGATATAAAACTGATGCTATTTTATGTGATCAAGTTCTAGAAAACAAAGACAATCATAAGACAAAGTGTTTTCAGTTTGATGTTGGACTCAAAGAACATTTAATTTGACAACAGACAAGCACATCCTAGGCTGTGAAGGACAGTATTTACTGAGTTCTCACTTGGGTTTCCCCAACTACGCTTATTCAAGGCAGATGATTAGTAGCTTGACCCCTCTGGCTTCACTCCATGACTCATTAACGTCATTTGGGGTAGCCAAGTTATAGTACCCATGAACATCCCATGGCATACCTTCATCTCTACACATGAACCGTAAGAATATGAGAGGGCTTCATAGGTCCAACCTGCTACACCAGTAAATAGAAGGATTTTGGACACTGCAAAGAAAGGTGTTTAATTAGGGCATTCCATTCATAGGGAATGATCCATGTGGTGAGAGTCCCCTTTTCAATCCATCTCGTTAGAACCATACGTGTGATTCTTGAGCTTTCCCAAAGAATCCACTTTTATATACCGGCTGGAAGTCCCTCAGGTTCAGGGTGCTACCAATTTGAGTCATCCTAGGGTGAGTACTTTTTCCCACCAGAACAGGCCCAAGTTCTAGAGTTGGTAACTATTTCTCTTACACCCAGGATCACACAGATGTGCAAGGGGAGAGGATACGTTGATGTACCAAATCGTGAGTGTAATTACACAATCGTGCTTTTGCACCAAACACAATAGACACTTGTTAATTTTAATCCAAATGAAAGATTTGATACACTACCAAACAATCTATTTCAAAAAATTAACTAGGGTCTTCAACATGCATTCTACAAAAAGATTCGTTAGTAATTTGATATTGGTATTTGAGTATCGATTTGCAAAAGCTTTGTTAACTCCTCAAAACACACGCTAAAAATAGAAGATTAGCAAAAATAAAAACATGAAAGGAAACTGTAAATTGAAAATCTAAACCTAAAAATTTACCAGTCGGATGCATCGTTTTCTTTGTCAAATGCATTACGGTATTTTACCAATCAGTTGTGGCTCAGAAAATGGCAGATGTGTGATATTTTTTTAAATGCATCATTCCCAATCATGGATGTAGCTAAGAAAGTCAATTGTGTCATTTTTCCAAGCTGATCTGTCTCTGAATGTCAATTGTGGCGTTTCATCAAGCTGATTTGTCGTTTCAGAAAAAAACCTAGAAAATCAAAACAAAAGTCTACGGATATGTGAAGATGGTGTCTTCACGTCGTGTTCACCAAATGTAACGTCCAAAAAATGTAGAAGACAAAGGTTAAAAGTACACACTCAATGCGATCTAAGCTCTAATGCAATCTAAGCTAAGCAAAAAAGAACAAAGGAAAGCCAAAACATAAATAAACTGAACAATCTCACCCAATATGTACGTATTTCCATGTATCATCTCGATTGCCCTTCTCCATTTTGCTGTTGTAGTATAATTGCTCTCAAATTTTCAAAGTTCATGCAAGTATAGCCTATGGTAGTGATTTAGCAAAACTTCGAAGATTCAAGATAGTTTCTCCAAAAAGTCATAAGATTTTGAGAGAGATTGGAATGATGAATGATAGATCAATTTATAGAAAATTGATCATTTGAATGATAGGCCAGGATCGACAGATCAACAGACGGCTGAGATCAACTGATTAGACATGCATTCTGATAAGTGTCAGTAGTGACATGAGTGATACAAATTAGAAATAGAAATAAAGATTAAATAAATGATTTAATATTTGAGTTTGGTATTTGAAAGCAAAAGAATAGTCTTTGCATGACAAAGATAAAGATGGATTAAAACAACTCTTGGTTAAACAAGTGATGAAGGGGTTGCATGAATAATTAAACAAACAAAGAATTTATTTAATTATAGTTGAAATATGATAAAAGTAAATTAAATAAGAATTTATTTAATCAAAGAAGAAAGATAAGGTTAATTAGTAACATAATTAAATAATAAGCGTTTATTTAATTAATTAGATGGAATAAAGAAAAGTGTGAATTAATTAAATAATTAAGATTATTTAATTAATAGAAGAAATGAAGACTTTAGCGAATAATTAAATAATTGACATTATATAATCATGACCATGAAGAATACAAATTATGAAGAATATTGAAGTCGCAGGCTTAAACCAGATTTCAGTGTCTACAACAATTATTTCATCCAAGGTTAAATTGAGGTAGTGAAGATTTATCTCACCATCCATTTGTAAATTAGTGAGGCAGTTGGGAACAATTTTTCTAAACTCATCTATCCAATCCTTGGAGCCTTTCAGTTGATCATCATCTCTTAGTATCTTAGGCACAAACCACTACTTTAGTGTGTGAAATGAATCCATTATTGCCTTGATCTTTTGCTCTTCTACATATATGTATTGAAATTCATCTATGACCATTCAAACCATTTGCTTAGTAGGCTTTAGTGCTGCAGGCGCCTCAAGACTCCTTTGTAAAATTCTGCAAAAAATTGTTAAGGTGTGATGTACAAGTTTCCATTTCTTGAATAAGGGGTCCAATATAGGTACATGGGCCTTTATCTAATCAATTACTTGTGACAAGGAGACATAACATTCATACAAATTTTCCAATTTTTCTAGAATTGGTTTAACCCTATGCTCCAAGATCTACTCCAATACCCTAAGGGTTTCTCTCTTTCCTCTTTCCTTTGTTTCTCCATTATTCTTTTTCAACTTCTCAATTTCTTGTTTTAGCACATTTACTTGTTCAACAGTGATTGAACCTGTATTAGTCTGGATGGTAGGGGTTGTTATACTATTAATTCCATGCTCTGGGAAGGACTAGCTCCCTTCAATTGCTCTTTCAATTTCACATTTTCTATGAATAACCTATTCACTTCATCATTCAAATTAGTTTGTGCTTTCTCATATTCTGCCAATCTAAGCTCCATAGCTTTAACTGAATCCCTAGTAAACATTATTGAGTGAATTGTAATAGTAACTACCTCCAATCTTGATGTGTCTTGAAGTGTCTTTACCATGGAATTCCCTCTCATTTATTTTACAACATCAAGCAATCTTGGATTTTCTCTTCTTTTTTGCTTTGTCCAAATGTCTAGGACTTCAAGTCTTGGATTGTAACCTGTGCCACTCATTCCCTCATCTGAATTGAATTAAAAAACTGACATGGGATCTTCTTGGATTCTTACTTGATCTAGTAAAAATATATTTTTTTACTCCATCCCATGAATAATTAGTATATTGCTTTCTAAGAACAATTTTCTTGCTTCTTGTGGGCTAATAGTAATTTCATTAATCCTAAGTTCTTCAAAAGTTTGGGCAACACTCTAGTCATGCTATGACTCCTTAGTGCCCATTTCATTAATTTGGAGTCTCTCCTAAAATTATTTCATTTTCATCTTAAACCAAAAATCCTTAAACTCGGGAGTTTGAATAAATTCATCATCTTCAATAAATCTAAGGGAAACAATCACCCTTTCATCATCATGCACTTCTTGATCATTATGCCCATATACAACCACTCTTTCTTCTAGTTTGTGAGCATCAGTTGCAAGCTTAGGTGATGGCTAATCAATTTCATCTTCTTTAAAATTCAAAAGTACATTGACTACCTCTTTATTATCCCCTACTCTTTCACTTATTTCATATTCCATTAAGGGGGCCACTCCATGTGTCTTCTGCCTTTTAGAACTTGGTTGCTTAGGGGATGCTTCTAATTGTATTGTGGTAGTGTCTGGTAGGGGTTTTGTGATTACAATACCACTTGGTTTGATGGGGAGCTTGGAGAGTTTTTAAGACTGACACTTAGGTTTATTTTTTGGTTCAACATATAATCTTTCAAAGTTGTCAATTATTAAATTCATCGTTTTTATAAGATCCCCTTGTTCAACATAGAATCCTTAGAATCCAGTGTCCCTTTTTTTCTTCTCCTTCTCAATCCTCTTTAATATTTGCCACTTCCTCTTCCTTTGAAAAACTTCATCAAGTGTAAAGCAATTTCTTATTACATCTCCTTCATAATCCATTACATGGGTAATCCCAGCTTTAGTCAGAAGTGTCTGCTTTATAAAATTAATATGCCCTTTAGGATCAAAGAACCTTTCTCCTCATTGCTTCAATGAATACCTTTTCTTCAAATTGTTCTACAGTTCTTTTGTTACCTCAAAATTTGAAATCAAAAATTTTCAATTTTCTAGTGCATCCTATATCCTTCGAAGCCTGCTCAATCACAAAAACAATTAATTTTGCAAATCTGAAAGAGTTGGTGTGAAATCCTTTTGTGAGCATGACCTTGACCCTATTTTAATCAATCTAGCTAGTCCTCATTCCTATATGATTTATCATTTGTGAAATTTTTAGCTTCACATTCTTTTGCCTGTTATCCACAAACAGGGTCAAACTTGAACTTTCTCGTTGTTGGAGATTAAATGGTTTTTGGGTTTTGCTCGGGGCATTCAAATCCTCTTGTTATTCAAATTTCAAGAAAAATAGAGCTATTATGTAGAAGATAGTATGGTCTTCATCTCTTAGTCCAAGCACCATTTCATGGTTTCAGCTTCAAATTTATACGGAGTTAAATTATTATCAATAATAATATAGATATCTTAAGATTAGGTTGATGGTTTAGTTCACCTAAAAGTAGATGTTCTTTTTTCTTTTTCCCAAATCGATCCTTCATCAAGGGATCCTTTTGAAAGATGTTCACTTCATCGAGGAATTCAAAAGGAAGAACATGCCCCAATGTGAGGTGAAGGTCAAAGTTTTTCCCACTTTAGAGGAAGGTTTTCAAGTCCTTTCTTTACAAACCCATGATGAAGGAAACATGTTTCGTTAAAGTTGATAATGTGATTCTGAAGAAAATTTTGTGCATATTTTCATGAGAAGATTCATTGGCCACGAATGCATTTTCTGAAAATTGAAATGTTGAAGAAAATATCGTTGTTACACATAGGAGGGACAACTCCATCGAAGAAGAGAAAAAGGTAAAGAGAAAGCAAAAGAGAAAATAAAAAAAAGGACACAATGGGATCTGGTTTAGTGGGGTTAGATCAATCCGAGTTCATGTAATAATAGGTAACTACAATGCAAGGGGAAATATCATCAATCCCCAACCAAATTAGGAAGAATGCATGAAAAACAAAGTAAAAAATTGGGTCAACATGGAAGGGAAGCCTAAAGACCCTCAATGCTTTGCATCATCCCCAAATTATTGAAAAATCAAGCACAAACATGGAAGAATGATGATAAAAATAGAAGAAGGTTCACGACAAAAAAACCATGCTTGTATCCAAGCACCAATAGGGGTGACAAGGGTCATCTAGGTACACATAGCATTAGTATGGGGGAACACATCACAAAACACATGCACACATACACAAGATCAAGAAGAGGTCTCCTAACATTGATCGACCAAGAGGTTTCCTACTTCCCAATCTAAATCCTCATAAGGGGAAGGATGACAAGCCTACAATGGTGGTATATTAAGAGGAGGCATGTTTGAACCTCCTGCAACAAGGGCTAAGGAAGCCCCCGGAAGGTCTTCTTCACCGAGCTCTTGTGGAGCTAGGGTCAACGATTTCACGAAGATTGAGCTAACAAGGTAAAAACCTCATCCACAAAGTTAGACATGCACCCCACAAGAGCACTATGTCTAAATTTAGCAAATAAGGTGGGATGAGCTTGAGATTCAACACTGGGCTCACAAGTGACTCAGGAGTGGTGACAAAATCAGGAGAAGTCAGGACTGGTTCTGTCACTAGGACAAAACAAGTTAACACATGACCACCTTGTGAAGAAGGTGGGCTCCTCTTACATCCCCTATTGATAGAAGGATGACTCTCCACCTTCTTCGTCAGAGGAGATGAACTCCCTATGTACGGGGCTAGAGGTGCAGAGGAAGAGGAGGAAAGAACCGCAATTGATACAACCGAGGTATTAATCATTTACACAGATTTCAAAAGAGGTTGAATATCCAGAACGGACATCAGCAAGGGTGGCTCCACCAAGGGAGCAATGAACACCTATACCCCCTTGGGGTTAGGAGCATTTGCACTTGTAGTGGAAGATAGAAGCAACACAAAACTAGGCTAGAGAGAAGCAGAAGGAAGGGAAGAGGGTGACACTATAGGAGGCCTTGAAGCAAAGGTGGTTGTTTCTTCCTCCCTCCTTTGCAAGGTGGCCTACTCAGCTAAGAGGTCCTTTCATCGATGCTTGTGCTCACACGCAAGATGATTTCTTCAGTTCTTGAAGTTGGAGGTTGGAGGCTACGAAGGAGTAGAAGGCTCTTGCTCAACCTTAGGAATGTCCATTATAGCCATTTCTGGCAGAGGAATAGATTCCTAAATGCGAGCAGGAGGAATGGGTTGAGAAGTAGCATGGGGAGTCAGCTTAAGAGCCTTGATAGCGGGCCTCTTCTCACTCACTACCTTAGAAGCAGGAGCAGTAGGAGGCCATGGATTGAATTCTCTTCAAGAACCTTTTCTTTATGTCATATAAGTAATACCACGGTCCATAGTATCCATTCAGGAGGTCCACAATCCTGAGCTTGGGCCTACGTCAAGGAGGAATCATTCGACTCAGCAGATATCCACCAGTCTAGCTCATCCAATACTCTTCCCAAGAAGGGGGAGAGGATGAGTTAGTCCGGGAGGAGGTAGCCTTATCTTTGCCTTTACAGGAGGGAGAGGGAGTCAGTGTGGACTTCTCCTTCCCTTTCTAGGAAGGGAGAGTAGTCGGTGGGGGGTTCTCCTTCTCTCAAGAAGAGGAGGCAACTGATTGTTTTGTCAGAGGAAGGGTGAACTTTGGCTTCCCCTTCCCCCTAGCTTTATACTTATCATAATTATTGTAAAGCAAGTTTGTTCTCAGAGGAATTGGATTGACCGAGGAGGGCCAAAAGTGATCCAATAGATATCCACCACGGGACACGAAGGGCTAGTATCTAGTTTCATGAACTACATGCACGACACCTTCATGGGAGAATTTTTAACATTTGTGAATAACAGAGGCGAGCCAAGGTATGCCTAGCTTTAGCTTGAATAGATTCGATTATGGGATAACATCATAAACTATGTTAACAACCCTAGGTCCAACTAGGATGGAAAAAGTTATTGAGTTGTAAGGTTTAAGACACATACCATGATGTGTATGAATGGTGGATTTTGTTTCTTCATATTTTTCCTTTTGTAATGAGTTTAATACTAATGTTTCCTCAGTGATAACATTCACACAGCTTGTGGGGTCTATCAATACTCCTGTAACAATGTTACCATTAACACGAGCAAGAATGTAAAGAGGTGATGGTTTATTGTTCAAGGGCAAGTCTTGTGACATGAATGTAATTTCTGGTGAACTGGGTGTGGGTGGAGCAATAGAAGTCACCATGACCATGTTGACATAGGCCTTGGGCTGAGTAACTAAATTAGTAGGATCTATAATCATGGTAGCAGAGTGTGACAAAAATGGGTTTGTGTATATATCTACAGTTCACTGTTAGCTTTTGCCACTGATTTGTTAGCATTTTATTTATTCCCATTGAGATGAATGGTACTGTCCTCGATGCGGTCTTATATCTAATGATGTAGTTGGATACAGTGTTTGGTATCATGCCCATTGACCCAATGGTACTGACAGTAGGTGTTCCCATCATACCAATTAGGGTAAGGATCCTTAATAGGCTCATGACTAGGCAAAGTTATGATCTTATCCTTTAACAACTTCTGCAAAATAGAAGAATTTAATATTTTGATAACTTTGTGAATTTTTGGTTATTCTTGAGGCCATTGTTATTAGCAGCAGAAACTACATTTGTAACCATCTTACCTTTCCCAAAGATTGGTACAATGGACTTTCCCTCAGAACAGGAGCATGGGGAAGATCCCCTAAACTGAATGACCATCTATTGGTATTCTTGTAAAGCTACACACAAGTGCACGAAAGAAGGTATTTCATAAGTGCAAAATTTTGTAGCCAAGAGCTTTATAATTTTCCTATGAATACCTTATACATGTCAAAATTAGGTAGCTGATATGAGATTTGTGAAAGGAGCGCTTGGTAGCGTGCTATGAAGTCAATAATTTTTTTGCTATCTCCTTGTTTACATCGAACAATATCTGAAAAGGTCATCTTTAGCCTAATGTTTGCTTTAAACTATCTAAGGAATTGATTAATAGGTTGGTCAAATGATAAAATATAATTTTTAGGAAAGGAATAGTACCACTCAAGCATTGTTGCCTTGGGAGATTGAGGAAATAGTTTGGCCATCAACCCATCGTGATGGAAAAAGTTTGTGCATAGGGCGTTAAAGGAAGACACATGTGTTTGTGGATCTCCCTTACTGCCATACTTTTCAAATTTAGGTATCTCCATTCCTTGGGGGAAAGGAGTGTTCAAGATCGCAACCGACAATGGGCTGTGTCAAAAAAAGGGCTGGAAGATAGGCTGGGTGAAGGCTTGGGAAAGGCTCGCTAACTGGCTTTGCATCGTACCCATATTTTGAAGGAGAGTGTTCAAAATAGGGTCATTAGAAGATAGAGGGCCAGAGGAGCCTCCCCCAGAACCACCCACAAAGCCGACTCTAGAGCCACTACTAGAGCGACCGCCACAAGTAGGGCCTTTGCTGAAACTACCACCATGACCTCCATTAGGGCTGCCTCCCCTAGCACCGCCTCCACTACTGAATCCTCTACCACTACCTCCACTACTGAATCCTCCACCACTACCAAAGCCTCCACCACTCATCTTTCCAAATCCCCCACCACTATAGGTGATAGGAGGGGTGAAGCTAAAGCCCAAGGGGACCTATTTTACTTTCATAGTTTCAATTTTTTTAGAGACAGAAGGGATACTGATAGAAGGGATTTCATCAGCCATGTAGACGAATGTGGGAGGCATCGATACTCCTAACTATCCTTCACACTCTTTTAAAGTGACTCCTTGTCCAATGCTAGGATTTTTCAAAGGAGCGCACTCTTCGGTGAGACTGAGGGTAGTTAGAATTTTTATGCCTATTCGATCTTTACTCATCATGTGTCTTAACTAAATAACCACCTGAGTGGCTCTAGCCATCTTCAAGTTTCTTTCTAAGTGATTTTCTAGGTTTCCCAACCCTCTAGCAAGGGTGGAGACATATTTTGTAGGGATTTGAATGGCCTCATGCTCATCTACTAACGATGGTGTACGAGATGTAGGGGAAGTGGGGACGTGATTAGTTTCATTAGTGAACCCTATCTCATTCCTCGACAACTACTCCTCCGTAGCTAGACCAACAACAAGACCAATGAAAAGACCTGTAGAGAGACCAATAGAGACCTTCGTCCTTTCCATTGGAAGGTGTCATATGTTTATCCTGAAAATATACCTAGAAGTTGTAGATTGGGTTGTGATGCTCATAAACCTTCACAACACTTAGAAATATAATAGTCACGACGCACACAAGAGAGGCTTCAACACCAACAAATGAACAAACATTGGTTAACATCAGGTTCACCAAAAATTGAAGAGAGGGGGACCACCACATGTAAGGCCTTAGGTCACAGAGGGCTAAGATGTGGAAGGTTGCCCTAACTTACCTCAACTAAAGGGGTGTTAGGATATGTGGGATGAGAATGGTGAGCACTATGAGGTTCTTCAACCACTCTATAGACTTGAAATGTAAGATGGGGCTAGGTGATCTAGTCTTCAGGTTCAACACTATGCCTCAGGAAGCTCTCTGCTTGAGGAAAAAATTGCAATCCTTGGAAAACAGTGCGGTGCACTGGCATCTCTCAAGTGCACTAGCGTCCGTATGACCAGACAACAACAAATACAAGGTCAAACCTAAGAAAATGAGTAATGGCCCAACTAAGTACCACTTAAGGTCCAAAATGATGTAACTAAATAAACCAAGTACTCCTTAATGTGATAAAGAAAAAATGCAAGAGTAAAGGTGGAAAGAAGGATCTCACAAAGAAACTAATTTGCCAACTAGCTCCTTGAAAGCATGTTCACCTACACAAACAAAGGAGAGGAAAATGTTTGGTGGTTGTATAGGGGCTTGCCTCAGTCAGACCCCCGTTTAGGTTTTTCCACCTCCACAGACAACAAGTGATAGGAGGAAAGAAAAGGAAGCTTACCACCTCATCCAAGAGCACTCAAGGCTGCTTGGGGGAGAAAATGAGAGTACTCAAGCCTCTACTGCAATGGTGTTTTTTTCCTAACTTTCTCTACCAAAGTGATGGAGTGTTGTGTTTGCTACAATGGAATGCTAGTATGTTGTTTGAGAGCTTGAGAGTGAATGAAAGAGTGTGAGAATGGATGCTTGAAGTGTGCAGTAGCTCAAAAGAAGTTGGAATGCATGTTGAAGGAGTGAATGAAAGAAATGGCTATATTCGGGTCAGTCGGCTGAAAGGGGCATTACAACTTGACTCCCAATGAGAAGTGTAATGCCTCTATAGGTTCAATCGCAAGAATCTGATAGGGACACTCAAAATAGGTGCCAAGTGTGTTGAAAGTAGTGGGCTTAGTTGGAATTAATCCTTTGAACTTGGTTCTCTAAAGTGGAAAAGGGAAAAGGGGGAATTTACACATGGCGTGCAAATTCACTCCTATACAGGGAGATATAGAGTAGAGAGGGATGGAGAGGGAGAGGTATGGATGGAAAGATTGGGAAGTGAGATAGAGAGTAATAAAGAGAGAGTGGTAGGTTGTGATGGATGGAGAGCTAGGTAGAGAGGGAGGGAGATGTAGTGAGGGAGAGAGAGGTGAGATAGAGATAAATAAAGAGTGGTGGAAGGAGAGGTAGGTAGAGAGAGGGAGAGAGGAGATGAAGATAAATAGAGAGGGAAGGAGAGGTAGAGAGAGGAGAGATAGAGAGAAGTAGAGAGGGAATGGAGGGAGGGAGAGGTAGGGAGGGAGAGAAAGGTGAGATAGAGAGGTGTAGAGAGAGAGGTAAGGTTTGATGGATGCAAAGGTAGGTAGAGAGATGGATTGGTAGCTAGAGAGTAGAAAGGGAATAAGAGAGGAAGAGAGAAGTATGGAGGGAGAGAGAGGGAGGTGAGAGAGGTGAGGTGGAGAGAAAGAGAGAGTGGTAGGGAGTGATGGAGGGAGAGGTAGGTAGAGAGAGAGAGAAAGAGAGAGGGATGGAGGGAGGGAGATAGAGATAAGTAGAGAGGGAAGGAGGGAGGGAGGGAGAGAGAAGTGAGGTAGAGATAATTATAGGGAAAAAGAGAGAGAGAGATAGAAAGACAGAGAGACAGAGATAGAGAGAGAGAAAGAGAGAGGGAGTTCTTGAGATCAAAGGAGAGAGAGTCAATAAAGGGATGGAGATAGTGAGAGATAGGTCTAGAGTGTAAGGGATAAAAATGAGAGATAGAGAGCGAAATAATATAACTTGTTGATTGCTAAAATTTGACCTTCTAATTACTGAAATTTGACTAAGTCTAAAAATTTTGAGATCTTCCAAAAACTAGAATTTGCATTATAACTCCTAGAGATCTGAAACCACTCTCAAACATCCTGAAACTATATACATGAAATATAACTTAAAGTATAAGAAAATAAATGTCCATATGTAAATGTCAACTTATAATTAAACATTTATTTCATGTATATAGTTTCCCTCAAATATAATGAAAAGAAAGAAAAAAAAAGAGAAGAAAAATAAATTTGATCTAGATCAAAACATGAGTACATTATAACACACTCACATTTTGTCAATGCATTTGCAAAACACAAAAGCCATGTCAAAACTAAGATATAACGCGAGTGTATTGTAAGCATGCACATTATATCTTTCTTTGGGAATCCCCAAGCCTTGGGATTGGTATTTTCCTTGGAATACCAACCCAAAGGCTTGGAGGACATTATCAATGACCAAAGATGTGTTTTTGCAAATTCTATAACATTTCACATAATCGGGTTCGTGCTCACCATCAGGATTGTACATGGTTCAATATCAAACAAATCGAACATTTGGGTAGTGTTAGGTTCTCTCTCAGCTATCCAACGATGTAATTTTTTTTCACTTTCTGACAATGTTAAGCCTTTCATCCATAAATTTTTTTTTGTATATCTCTTTTTTTGCAAAAAGAAGTGTTTGGTGTAGGATGACCAAAATTTGTAGGGGTAGGATGGCCAAAATTCTATTTTTCAAGAATTTTCCATTGAGAAAATTAGTAAAAAATCAAATATTCATTAAAAAATTATCAAAAAAATCGTGCATCAACTACATACTATTAGCTAACTTCTAACCATAGGGATTTTAAAATACTAAAAAAAAGTTCACCGTGCTAGGGTTTTAGAAGAGTTACTATGTTATAGTTTTCTGACAAAAACAACACCAATTTGTGTATGTCCCTCTTTTGAACCCCTTAATCTCAACCATTTTCAAAATAAATTAGTAGTTTAGAAAGTAGACTAAGAGCACTTCGATCCTTGTTTTTGTTCCATCTCAAAATTTTGAGTGTATCTATCCTCAATTTCGCGTCCAAGGTCAGTATTTCTTGATTTGAAAAAATAATTTGGCCACTTAAGACCCCTTTTTGGGAACATCTTTGTGCACTTACCCATAAGTGCTTGAGGAAAATATGATTTATATGCATGTTGAGATTTCTTGAATGAACTTAGGTTATTCTTATTTTGGATGATATTGCATGATCTTTGGTGAAGACTTACAAGTTTTGGTGAAACCCTATTGATTGATATAGATATATAATCTCTATGATGGAAATTGTGTGGTTATGTTAACTAAACAGGATAATCTTAGTTTAATAGTTAATACCAAGATTTCTAGAAACTATATATATGCTTCATAGATTGAGAAATATGGAAAATGATGTTACCCTCTACATTATTGTGGATGTTAGTTTGAACATGGGTGGTTATCTTGGTTGCTGCTAGGATTAGGATAATTCGTAGATGGGAATAACCTAGTTGGTCACTTAGATATGTGGACATGTGTGGTTAACATGGTTGTTCATGGGTTTAGGATAATCTATGGGTGAGAGTAACCTAGTTGGTCACTTTTTATGTCATTACCTTTTGGGTAAATGTGTGTTATGATTGGAAAGAGTATGAATGGTCAAATTTACCAAATTGAGCTAGGGGGTGGGTGAACATACAACTTGCACTTGAAGTACTGAGTGTTGAATTATTTGGCCAAAGTATTATAAGTATCCACTATTAACATTGTTGATTCATTGTCACCTAGTGTTGTATAACCATGCTAGGAATTTCATACATGTAGGTTGTAGCCAGTGTATAGTAGCTCTAGTTATGTAGGACACATCACCATGCTCAGGAAGGCTAGTATTATGAGGTTACCAAACCAATCTATTTATCAAAGGGTAGTTCCATCTTACCAGTTAGGTAGATGTTTGGGGGACTGTAGTGAGTCCATGGTTGGTAGAAATTCTCTTGAGTGTTGCTCTCCCTCATATAGTTGGTGGTTGATATTTGAGGATGTAAACAATAGTATTGGAGACACCTAGTATGTATGCACCAGTATTGGTGACATCTAGGAAGTAAGCACTAGCATTGAGGGCATTTGGATCATTATATTATATTTGTAACTCTATTTCATTAAGCTCTTGGAAGCTATGTATGTATTCATGTATCTCTATCTTTATGGTAATTGTAAATTTAAAAATGTTATTATTACATGGGATTATGTAATATGAATTGCCACTTGGCATTTTATAATGTTTCTTTGTATATGCAATGGGAGTTTGAAACACTAGCATTGGGGACATCTGGATTATTTATATCATTATATTTATTTGTAACTCTATTTCATTAAGCTCTTGGAAGCTATGTATGTATTCATGTATCTCTATCTTTATGGCAATTTTAAATTTAAAAATGTTATTATTACATGGGATTATGTAATATGAAATTTTCACTTGGGATTTTATAATGTTTCTTTGTATATGGAATGAGAATTTGAAGCACTAGCATTGAGGGCATTAGATCATTATATTATATTTGTAACTCTATTTCATTAAGCTCTTGGAAGCTATGTATGTATTCATGTATCTCTATCTTTATGGTAATTGTAAATTTAAAAATGTTATTATTACATGGGATTATGTAATATGAATTGCCACTTGGCATTTTATAATGTTTCTTTGTATATGCAATGGGAGTTTGAAATGGGATTATTTCAAATGTGCATCTTGTTATTGAAATAGAAAAGAAAAATTTTATTGCTATAAATTACAAACATAAACTATTCAAATGTGGGTTAAAATTTAGGCAAATTCATTGGGTTAAATATTTGGCATATTACACATGGTATCAGAGCTACCAGGTTCAACTCTAGAACCTATGAGCTCACTATGCTTTCATCCAACATTATATGATTCTAATATTTGGACTTCTTGTGCTAGGAAGGTGCATCTCAAGATGGTTGTAAGGAGGTTAGTAATTAGGAATGAGTGCTACCTCAAGGCCAAGAATGAAAGGGAATCCATAGTAAGAACTATTGAGGGGACCAATTATAACAATGCAATTTGGCTTAGTGACATTGAATCTATTATCCATGGCTTATCCCATGTCAAACAAGAAAGGAAGAGGATGCATGAGGCTGTTAATTTTGTACCTCTTGTCTCTCCTCCAAAGTCAAAATTTTTACCACTTTCTAGGGATATGCCCTCAGAGTGGAGTGTTAGTTTTTCCATTATTTTTAGGGACCCTCGTTTTCTTCCAATGTCAAAAGTTATTATAATTTCCTCTAATGGAAAATTGGATGGATGTTTCCCTCAAATTTTTGTATCCGAGAATGAATTTGAAGGTTATACACCCTTTGATAATGTATCTGAACAAAAATTTGAGGGCTATGTCCCACTTAGCTATGTATTGGAAAGTGAATTTGAGGGATATTCTCCCCTAGACTATTTGAATAGTCACCTATGTAAATGCAAGGATATTTGAAATCCTTTGATCTTAATAAAATAATTATGTTTGGAAAAACTTGTGCGAAGAACTCTTGTTTCAACTCTTTAGGTATGGATGTTTTTTCTCTAGAAATTATTTTAGTAGGCTATGTAAACCTTCTGTGAGTAGCATTATTTACCTATCCTAAATGATGAAAAACATAATGCAAAAGAAAGAAAACAACACTTTGACACCTCAATATTGGGCTACATTAAACTCAAATAAAATAAAGATGAAAAACATATTTATACCTTGTATGAGTTGCTCCTTGGTTGGCCTTTTGATAGTTGATAAATGTGTGCTCCTTGATGGAAAATGGACTAAAAATGGATGCAAAAGGATCTAGGTGAGATGATGAATGAAATGCACTATTTGGGTATTTTGATAGATGAATGCAAATGCAAGTGATGAGATATTGAAACATGCAACAATGGAGGATGTGAGAACATGAGATTTGGAGAGCTTGAGCTTGAATTGCAAATGTGATGAATGAATGAATTGAGAGAAAATATTCCATTTTGAGGGAATAATTTCTAGAGAAATGGATGGTCAAGATTTTTCCAACATGGGCAAGATGAAGGGTTTTGGTGAGTTGAGGACTCACAAGTCCTCACATCTTGCCATGTGGAGGATGAGATGTCACAACAAAAAGTGAGTTGGAAAACTGACATGTGAGTTGGAGGTACTTGCAAATACCTTGAGATGGGGAGAAGATTTCCCCAAAAAATAAACTCTTGTCCATATGTGGGAAGGATGTTGACATGTGAGGAATTTTAGAATTCCTCACACATCATCATGGGGAAGAGAGAAGTTGTTGGAGGAATAAATGTGAATTTTAAATTCACATGATTGGAAGGGAAAAGTGGTTCGGAGAATAAATGTGAATTTTAAATTTACATGATGAGAAACACCTTGTGGATAAGAAAAGGTCCTTATAAAGGAAGCTGAAAAGTACCTTGTGGATAAAACAAGGCCCTTATAAAGGAAGCCTTTGTCCCATGTGACTAATGTGACAAGTGAGAGAATTTAGAATTTCTGAACAACTTGCATGGGGAAGAGAAATGCATTGAATGAATAAATGTGAATTTTAAATTTGCATGGGGAAGAGTTCAAGGATCAAAAAGGAAAGAACTTATGAAAGGTTGACTTGGAGGGCATGCCAAAGATGGCATGTGATTAAATTAAGGTTGTGCAAATAGGTGATTAAGAAGATTAATGAGGGATTAGAGGCAAGTGGACAAATATGGAGGATGTGACATTAATCTTGATTAAAGGTGTGCACAACCTAATCATGGATTAATTAGACTAATCCAGATTAGAAGAAGGTTATGGAGGATGTGACAAAGAGGGAGAAAAAAAGGAATTTAAAATTGACTTAAATTCTTAAAGGCTAAATGACCAAATTGAATAAATTGATGTATTCATTTAATTAAGAGAAAGGATGAAAAGTAAAGTATTTAATTATAAAATTAAGTACTTTAGGAACCTTAGGGAAAAGGGGAATATTAATTAAATAAGTTATTTAATTAATATTGATGAAATAGGCAGATAAAGAGGATGGATTTGTAGAAAACTTTGAGGTGAAATTGGATTTTATTTTGGCCATGATGATTGAGACTAGAGAAAGAATTGAACACCTCAAGCAAGAGGTAAGAGGAATGGAAAGACAAGAATAAGAGGTTCCTAATGGAGAGGAAGGGGAAAATTCCACTAATCATTCACAGACAGATGATCATGAAAATGATGAATCGCAATATAGGTTTGATGGAAGCAAGAGGAAATGACTTGTAAATCAGTTATCTAGAGATATGAGGAAGGTTTCCCCTCATAAGTTGGAGGGAACCACCAATGGGGATGTGGCTAAAGCATGGCTCAAAAAAAGGGAGAAGTATTTGAGATAAGGAATTACTCTAAGATAACCAAGACCCTTTGGGGAGCCTTTCAACTAACTAGAGAAGCATCCACATGGTGGATGGATAAAAATATGGAGCTTGGGTTAAGTTCCTTAATTCTTACTTGGAGTGAATTCATTGAATTTTTTTGAAAGCGGTGGCTACCTCAACTTTACAATGATTAGAACCATACTGACTTTCAGAACTTGAGCCAAGGAGATTCCTTGATAAACGAGTATTGGGAGAAATTCACTCGTCTCCTAAAGTACATGCCCATGTACTAAAAGGATGAGTAGTTTCACATAAGAAAGTTCATCATGGGCTTCAACACCAAAATCAGAGGAGAGGTAGACATACATGGTCCTGCTACTATGGCTTAGTGTATGATAAAGATAAACATAATAAAGAGTGTATAGGCTTAAATCTATATTACCTACCATAAAAAGAATAAAATAAAATTTAATTAGTCATAAGCTAATCAAACTCCAAAGAAGACAAGTGATGGGAAGGATTTCCAAAGGAAGGGGGACAAGGGATTTTGTAATAATTTGAATGAATCTAGAAGGGACCGTAGGGGGAATAACAACAACATCAATGATAGTAATCTCGGTAGAAATGAGGGTAGTTCTAGAAAGCCTACATCAAGAAGTGGTTCATTGAGAGGATGTCTCATGTGTGAAGGAGATCACTTTGCTATTCAATGTCCCAACAAACCACCAGGGACACAACCACATGGAAATCCTCTACCGCTACAATGAGCAACATTCTAGCAAAAGATTATGTATAAAGTGTTCTGGAAAATATCTGCCATACAAATGCATAGACCAGACAAGGGATGCCAAATTTGTGCTATGAAAATGGAAAAAATTGAGGAGTGCAATGAGTTCACCTCATAAGATGATGTAGTGTACTATGGACCTCAAGATCTCCATGAAGCCAAGGATGGCTAGATGGTGGAATTAGGAAAATTAGATATGGAAAAATATCCTATCCTAAAAGACTTTATGGATGTATTTCTAGATGAATTACTTGGATTGCCTCCCAAAAGAGTGTTTGATTTCTCCATTGATATTGTTCCAAGGTCAGAACTTGTATCAAAATTTCCATATAGGATGACCACGATGCAGTTAATGGAGCTAAAAGATCAATTGGAGAAATTGTTGTCCAAAGGATTGATTAGACCCAGTGTTTCACCTTGGGGAATGCCAATGATCTTCATAAAGAAGAAGGATGGTACACTATGCTTGTGTATAGATTATCGCTTGCTTAACAAGGCAACAATAAATAACAAGTATACGTTACCAAGTATCAATGATCTCTTTGATTAGATGTGAGGAGTGGTCACATTTTCAAATATTAATCTACTATCAAGATATCATTAACTAAGGATCAAGGATGAAGACATATTCAAAAAACCTTCATGAGCTTGATGAATAATGTATTCGATGACTACTTAGATAAATTTATGTTGGTCTTCTTGGAAGATATTCTTATCTACTCCAAGAACGAAGAGGAACATCTCCAACATCTAGGGATTGTTCTCCAACATTGAAGAGAACATAAGTTGTATTGAAAACTCTCAAAGTGTATCTTCTTTCAGAAGGAAGTTTAGTATTTGGGTCTTGTGATTTCAATTGATGGGATTGCAGTTGATCCAACAAAAATAAAAGCAATACTTGAATGGATAGTGCCAAAGAATGTACCAAAAGTTCAAATCTTTATAAGTCTGGCTGGTTATTATCAAAATTTTGTAGAAAAAAATTCCAAAATAGCTTTTCCCATTACTTCATTGCATAGAAAAAGGGAATAATTTTCAATGGTTAGAGAAATGTCAAGCGAAATTTGACCAAATCAAGGAAAAGTTGACTACAACCATGATACTAAAAGTAGCAGTTCTAGATGGTGATTTTATTTTCATCACTAATGCTTCAGGAGATGGTTTGGGTGGACTATTGATGTAGGATGGGCAAGTCATAGCCTAGGAGTCTAGGAATTTGAAGCCCTATGAGAAAAATTATGCTTCACATGATTTGGAATTGGTAGCGATTTTCCATGCATTACAAATGTGGAGATACAATCTATTGGGGAAACCTTTCAAATTGAAGATCGATCAAAATGGATTGAAGTATTTTTTTACTTAATTGAATCTATATGCATGACAAAGAATATGGTTGGAACTGATAGTAGATTATGAATTTAATATCAACTATATTAAGGGAATCAAAATCAGTTGCAGATGCCCTAATTCATAGGAGGCATATCTCCTCGATGATATCAATTCAAATTGATTTCAAGGGTCATGCTTTGTAGAAATCCAAGGGTGATAACTACTATGAGAAATTCAAGAAAGAACTCTCAAATAATACACAAGACCCAATATAAGAATGATTTCACTTTGAACCTGATGGTTTATTAAGGTTTAAGGAAAGAATCTATGTACCTAATTCTGGGGAATTGAGAAATTTAGTGTGGAAAGTTGATACCACACCATATTCTAGACATCTCAGAGTAACTAAGTTGTTGGCTAATGTGAAGCCATTATATTTCTGGAAAGGAATGAAAAGGGATGCTAGAAGATTTGTAGAAAGTTTCTTAGAATGTTAGAGGGTGAAGGTAGAACATCATCACCCTACATGAATTTTGTATCCTCATGAAGTTCCAAAAAGGAAATGGCAAGTCATTTGAATGGATTTTTTTTCAAGGTCTTCCAATGTCAAGGAATAAGCATAATTCCATTCTAGTAGTGGTGGATAAGCTTACAAAGGTAGCTCATTTTATTTCACGGAATCTAACGGATGGAGCTCTTGTTATAGCTTGAAAGTTTATTCAAGAGGTATTTACGTTACATGGAATTCTTGAGAAGATTACTTCTGACAAGGATGGTTGTTTGACATCTAGGTTTGGGAAAACCTTGTTTTCTTCAATTGGGACACAATTGAACATAAGTTCAACATATCATTTATAAAATGATGGTCAAACTGAAAGGGTGAACCAAGTGTTAGAGGATCTACTGATAATTTATTGCATAGATCAGCAATACAAGTGGGAAGATTACCTACCTTTGGTGGAATTTTTGTATAATAACTCTTAGCATTCGATAATTAAGATGGCTCTATTTGAAGCATTGTATGGCAGGAAGTGTCAAACTCCTATAAGTTGGGATAAGCCAGAGGATAGGATAAGCCTCGGGATAGAAATTATATCAAAATGGAGGAGAAAGTTGGTATATTAAGCAGAGGCTAGTGGAAGCTAATGATAGGAAGAAGAGTTATGCATATTCAAAGTAGGTACCCAAACATTTCTCAATAGGAGAAATGGTTTTGTTAATAGTTAAACCTCACAAGAGTTCGATTAAGTTTGAGAAGTCATCCAAACTAGCTCCATGTTATGTGTAACATGTCCATTATTCTACATAGTAACTTTCCTAGGTTTTAACCTCAAGTAAATAAAATTACAATGCCAACACTTAGAAATAAATTTTTTCTTTTCAAAACTATAAAGATAGCACGAACATTTGAAATAATATATTTCCAAGCATTTCCATTGCATTATATCAAAGTATTACAACTTTCCAAAGTAATGATTACATAGTACATGATAACATGATATCATTTCTCTTTTATAATCTTTCTATCATAATGGATACCAACATACATAAACAAGGCTCAAGAGAGCTTACTGGAAAAAGATGTACGAATAGTCCTGGAAATCCTCATTCAAACCTTGGTCACCAACTGATGAGGAGAAACATCACTCAAGCACTTTTCCACCAACCATAGACTCATTGCGATCCCCCACACATCTACCACATATGGTAAGATGTCCCTGCCTTCGATGAAGAGATTGCTTTGGTAACCTCATAATAACATGACCTTTTTTGAGCTTAGTGGTATGTCCGAAACATCGCTAGATCTTTCATACATGGGCTACAACCTAAACATATGGCATTCCCTCTATCTAGTATGTAAATTATGGAAACACAATGAACTAAATGTGTAAATAGTGGAAACTTACACTACTTTGTCCAAAGTATTCATCACTTTTAATTTTGGAGTGTACATCACATGCTCACCCACTATCTTAACTTGGTTTATAAATATTACTATTCATACCCTATGCATAGGCTATCCCCTTCATTAGATTATCCTAACCCTAGGAATAACCTATTACCTTCTATGTTATCTAAGACTCATCTACTTAAGCAATTCAAGGTAACTCTTACTTACCAATTAACCATACGGATTATCATAATGCCACATTCTTAATGACTCTAGTACCAAATATACAATCACAACTATATAAGTCTCCAATCTAGGGTTTTATCTTAACATTAAATGACTTTATCAAAAATATAAACTCAACAATAAATGACCTCAATTCAAAAGTATAACCTTCAACAATAAATTACTTCAATCAAAGTATAATCTCAATAATAAATGGCCTCAATCAAATGAATGATTATATCAATAACTTGGACTCACTCAAAAGTATGGTCTCAACAATAAATCAACTCCAATTGAAATTATAATCAACAATCAAATGATCAATTCAATCATATAGGTTAAATTTAACTTATTTGCTTCAATCATTAATCACATAGATAACCCTACAAAATAGGTAAACCTTGACCTAGGGTTTCATTCAAGGTAAAGAACATTCAAATGAATAAAACCCATTCATAAAAATTCTCTTTCAAATTTCCCTTACATTCACATGTTAACTATATTTGTATAAACATGGAGGAAAATAGCCTAAGAAGGGTTTGTGCTTTTTCACCTACAAGTTCTCTACTCATCATGGCTTTGGGTTGTTGGTATGTGATTCCCCTTATAGAATTTCATTGATAGAATCTAATTCAAAATAATATAATAACGTAACCATAAAGTACAACTCTCAATCCCTATTAATTTTTACTGATATAACCTCCAAGTCTCAACTAGGGGTAAGTGCACCAAGATGGTTCCCAAAAGGGGGCTTAAGTGGCCACTTTTTTTCTGAAATCAAGAAATGTTGACCTTGGACGTGAAATTGAGGATAGTTACACTCAAAATTTTGAGATGGAACAAAAACAAGGATCAAAGTGCTCTGAGTCTACTTTCTAAACTACTAATTTATTTTGAAAATGGTTGAGATTAAGGGGTTCAAAAGAGGGATGTACACAAATTGGTGTTATTTTTGTCGAGAAAAACATAACATAGCAACTCTTATGCAGGCGAGCCACGGTGAGCGTTTTGTAGTATTTTTAAAATCGCTATGGAAGTTAGCTAATAGCATCTAGGTTGATGCACAATTTTTTTGATAATTTTTTAATAATATTTGATTTTTACTAATTTTCTAAGCGGGCACTTCCGAAAAGCATAATTTTGGCCGTGCTACCCCTAAAATTTTGGAAAATAGTTTTTTTTTAATTTGTAGAATGGAGTCTAGTTTCTAAAATGTAATTTATTTGAAATTTTGATGAGCGGTTAATTTATAACAAAAAAACACCAAACACTACTTTTTTCCAAAAAAGAGACATACAATCAAAAGAAATTATGGATGAAAGGCTTAACATTGTTAAAAAGTGAAAAAAATTACATCGTTGGATAGCTAAGAGAGAACCTAACATTACCCATGTTTTTGATTTTGTCAATATTGAGCTAAATGCAATCTTGATGGTGAGCATGGACCCGATTATGTGAAAAATTGTAGAATTTGCAAAAACATGTCTCTAGCCTTGTTGGGAATGCCCTCTAAGACTTTGGGTTGGTATTCCAAGGAAAATACTTTCAATTTTTTCTTTGTTTTTAATTGAAATAACACGAACATGTTATAACGCGCTCGCGTTATAACGCGAATGCATTTTTTAAAACTTTTTTTAAAAGTGGCCAGAAAATTGGTACCCAACTTCATAAACCGACCCCTAGATTAAACATTAGCTATATAATCTATATCCATAATATAGTATTTATCCCCACATTTAATCACCCAAAACACTTCAAACAAAATAGATCCTTACACTAAGTACAACAAGTAATCTTTCACTTTCACATAAAAGAACCATACAACCTTTCCCTGATAATCAATAGAACTATCTTTCCAAACAAATCAAACAATGTCACATGATCTTTTTAAAATCATAAAAAAAAGTATTAAAGAGTAGGAATCAACATGCCTGTTTATGCAATTCTCCAATTGATCAATTTGGATTCCCAACATAGTAAGAAACTCCCAACAAACTCTCTTCCTCTTAAACCAAAGACTCCCTCTTAAAGTATTCTCTCAAATTATCTCAGAAACTCTCTCTCACACACACAACTTACGAAATCAATATATGATAAATCAGAAAACTCACAACAAGAATAGAAATGTGTGCCCCCCAAATGAGGTAGATAGCTTCTCTATTTATACACAAAAAAATATCAACTAAAGGATAGAAATAGGGCATGAGGATTGACACTTCTCAACTCAATCAATTCGACTCAGTAGGGTAAGTAAAGGGTGGCACCTAAAAATGATGCACAAAGAACACATACACAACCAAGGTAATGAGTCACTCATCACAAATGAACAACAAGAAAGACAATTAGAAATGCAAGGTATATGTTTTCCTATAGGTCGATTCACATAGACAGTTGCACTTTTGACTAATTCCATATATTTTGTATGCTTTATATTCTAGAAATTGATACTGAGAATAAAATTCTAATTGATTCATTTCTTTCTCAGTTTGGCACCACCTTATGTCATTCATGCCACATTATTTGGTTGATGGTTTTTTGTTTTGACTTAGTCAACTATTACTTGTGCATAAGCATTTGATATTGTTTGCTTTGACAAAGTCTTTAGTAGTGACTCTTTACATGTTGGAATGCATTAGTAACTAAGCACTCAACACTTTAAATGTTTTATGCAATGTCATTTGCTTAAGTGTCGCCTTATACTATTATTCCATTCCTCCTTTATCAACGTTATTCACTAAATACGAGTGTTGCACATAATACAATAGTTTATGTAGCTTTTTAAATACTATTTTTTCTTCTATTGCTACACACAATACTTATCATAGGCTATATTTTATTAGGCAATGTGATTGATAAATAATTTAGTGCTTAAGGAAATCATTATCATTTATATATATTTAATATATATATATCTATATCATATACATATATATACATAACTAAATATGTATATATATATATATCAATTCACAAGTTTATAAGATACATTGTTCAATATACAAATATACATTCATATATTCTCATAATTCACATATTGATGCATATATACACATATACACACATATGCATTTACATAATAATACACTTGTATGGAAACCTTTATTTTTGTCAATACATACACACACATTAATATATATTTATGTATGCTTAAATCATATATATATAATTTCCTTGATAATTAAACTCATATATTCATAGTCCCATCGATCGACATATATACATGAAGTGTATATATGTAACTCACCGATTAAGTATAAACACATAATATGAATCCAAACATTCACATACAAGATTATAACGTCTTCTAAATCGTACTCAAACAAGGCTAAGGATAACTTACCATTTTCCCAAGCTACTAACTCGACTAGACCTACTAAGTTGTGATTGTGTGAAAGCTTAGTTTAGGTTTTTTATTAAAGGTTACCAAACCAAGTTCTTCTCCTTGAGTGATACTTCCCCTCCCTTTAGGAGGCTCGACCTATTCCTACATTCAACTTAGTACAACACCAAGGTAGTTAGACGTTCACATTAATCATATGCATCATCAAATCATTAGAATACTCACATATATTTTCATCACATTTCATCAACATAAACATATTCATTCCTTTGAAATCAATATGTTCATCTTATTGCATATTTTAGTATTTATTTCACCTCGTAAACATATTAGAGTAACTATTTGCATTAATCAATATTTTCACTCATGAAGGTAAAAGTAACTTGGTAACTAGGAAACGGGGTGTAACATACTTCCCCCCTTGTGAATCATCATCCCCGATGATTTTAAACGATATACATATACATGTGTAAAGTCAAATTAAGGCTTTTACTTTCAATTTTCTCATTATATAAGAAATAAGTATATTCTTAACTAATCTTCCCTCATAGCATGAACCCTTTGCATTCTCGTCCTCCCTAGACCTTGCATTAAGTGACTGTGTTAACATGCAGGGAGAACTTGCATGCTTCATGCATACCTTCATTTTAAGGAACTATAATTTATAATCATTTTAACTCCTTTGTACTTCATAAGTACATTAGTGACCATATCCTATATGACACCTATACCCTAGTGACTGGAAAACACATTATCATTAGCTAATGAAATTATCCTTAGTATAACCCAAATAGATAAGGAATGCCATTTTATTGTCCACTACACATGGGTCCCATCCTCTCTTTCGGTATTTTTTCCATCGAACAATTTAGAAGCCGAGACCATCCATCAATACCACAACCAGATCTACCTTAAGATAATTATACTGCTTCATAATTTTATGCTTGTATCAACAAGGTTTTTTTGATCCTTTTGATCTAATCTTTCATTTTGTTAACCTTACTGGTCTTGGGTTAATCCTACTTCCTAGCTTCTCCCAACTTTCAGGAATTTTAGCCCCTCTTCCACAAATGGATCAAATTATAATGATACGAGTTTATTGTTTTCTAAAAATATTCCCCAAATCCACTAAGATCGGATTTATCCTTTTGCCTAATTGTCTAACTTAAAGTAATAACTTGAGAATTCTTTCAATTGAATTTTTCATAAGGTGATCATGGTTTTCTCAAAACCTTACTATTACTTTCTTGTTCCCATTTGAGATATTTTTCTCAGGAACATTAAGCAACTTTTCCACATGATAAGTTGTTTAGGACTAATATCATATAAATTGAATTTCCCAATCTATATTGGTTACCTAGGTGAGTCTATCCACCATAACATTATGTCAGTTCCATGGATATAGTAAGATCAAACTATTCTAATGATCTACCACTTCCTCACTAGAATTTCATAAGAGTATACAAGGCTTGGTAATGATGACACCCTGTCTTCATCCTCTAGCATATTGGATGACAACTTTCCACATACCTTGTAGCATCTTACTCTATCCCCTTCAAAATTATAGTGGTTTCTCATTCGTAAAATATTTTTTTCATAACTACATGTGTCCTAAGTAGGACATCAATTTACCTCATCTCATTCCTTAATCTTCCAAAAATTGGTACTTATGTTCTTCTTCGAATATATAATAATCCATTTTATTTAGTAAAAACTCTTCCATGGATCTATTCCATATTCGATTATCAAAATATTCTCATCTAATCATACTGACTTGACATTGTCTTCCAAAAGTTGTCAACAATTATTCCTTTCCTAGTTTCCAATTATGAGCATTTCTTGATAACTCATAATCATGAGTATATAATTCTTCCCTTTTCTATTGCATAGGCAATATTCTCTCCTTCATGATCAAGTATACTACGTATCTTTCTCCAAAGTATCAATGATATTATCAATTTTTCCTTCTGAAGAAATGTCAATAGAATTTGCATTGAAAATATTTATTTCTCATTGGTCATTAGCCTTGACCTTCCCTCTACCTTTACCCAATAATTCCAATACCTTATCCTTTTAACTTACCTTGACCTTTTTGTAGTCATATAATATTTTGGTTGTAGGTCTTTGAATCATAACTTTCAAATAAGTAAAAAGTTCTTCCAAATACATTAATAAAATTCATTGTATGGGCTTCTTTATTAGACTCTATTTACTCTTCCTCTTCCCCCCTTAGTGTTTCCACGATATTAGATCTCTTTAAGTTGAACTCTTAGCAACATTCACTTTCCCAAAATTGAATTGACTTATCATTCCTTGTTGTTGGATTTTGATAGTTGATTGACTATTGATTGACTTTGTTACCCTCCATGTTATGCCTTGAAAAAACTTTTTCATTCCCAAAATTGGATTAATCATCACCCTCTAACCTCTCATATTCAATAGTTGGATCCACCAGAACGAGATCTAATGAATAATCAACAACTTACAAGCTAATAGATACTCTAGTCTTTCTTTTCTATTCTCCTTTCCATGTATACTAATAGCCTTTTTAAGCATAGAAAAATTATATCCTATATCCGCAAAGCCCCTCTAATTGATTTGTTAGTGAGCTTTCCTAAGGATCCCAATATTAATTGTGTCCTCACCTTTGTAAGTTGTTTCCAAATTATTCTTTCGATTTGACACATAGCCTCCCTCCATATCCAATTTCTTTTTGGAATCCCTATACATATGTTTACTTTTGTTGACTAGTTGGTGAGTTCAATCTAAACATACAAACTATGTTCTATCCAAACCTTTGTTGGACAAGTTTGATTTAATTTTCAAGTTTCTAAATTACAATCATCTTTCCAAGTGATTTTGTCCCAATTCTTGGTAACTTTATTTTCTCATAATCTTAAACACTCCAAAGTTGCTAGGTTTCTTTTTCCCAATTTTCAATCATAACTTCCTATTTGACCTTGCCTCTTCTAGGTTGGTGGAATCATGTCGGCTTTCATCTTCTCCTTTTAAGTTGTTTCCCTTCACTAACCAATCTAGTCTTTAACCTTAATCCTTCACTCTTGATAAATATGCTAAATCTTAATCTTGTACTAAATCAAAAATTTCAAAGGTTATCTGATCTCCTAGAACCTCTCTAGTTGATTTTGATTCTAAAAAATGTTTGCTTCCTACTTTGATTGAAGTTTCTAAAGCATACACATAGATTCATAGTATCTTTTCTAATCCCAAAATCCTAGACTCTTTGCAACTACAGGTTGCTATCAGTAAGGTGGATTACTTCAATCCTCTCTATCCCTTAGTGTCATTTAGCTATTTTGTAGGGTGAAGGTACCCATTGGAAATTCTCCCAAAACTTTTCTACTAAACCTGGTTGCATATTCTTTTGCAATCTAAGGCACATATCATAATAAGTTGTTGATTTAGGAGTTTCTAACTCTAGGGACAATTCTTTTCTAGTCCCATACTTAAACAAGTTTTCAAGAATCTCATCTTCCCTTTGTTTGGACCCTTTATTCTTTTCCTCTTGCCATTTTAGCATAAGAAGCTTTCAGCCTTTAACATCCAATAAGTTTTACATTTTACTTACATAATGAGCCCATAGGTTCTAGAGTTGAACTTGGTATCTCTAATACCACGTGTAACATGCCCATTATTCTTCATAATAACTTTCCTAGGTTTTAACCTCAAGTAAATAAAATTACGATGCCAACAGTTAGCAATAAATTTTTTCTTAAATTCAAAACTATAAAGATAGTATGCACATTTGAAATAATATCTTTCCAAACTTTTCCATTACATTATATCAAATTATTGCAACATTCCAAAGTAATGATTACATAGTACATGATAACATGATATCATTTCTCGTTTACAATATTTCCATCATGAAGGGTACCAACATACATAAACAAGGCTCCATGGAGCTTACTAGAAAAACATGTACAAATAGTCTTGGAAATCCCCATTCAAACCTTGATCACCAACTAATGAGGAGAAGCATCACTCAAGCGCTTTTTCGCCAACCACAAACTCACTGTGGTCCCCCGCACATCTACCACATATGGTAAGATGGACCTCCCTTCGACAAAGGGATTGGTTTGGTAACCTCATAATAACATGACCATTTCTAAGCTTAGTGGTGTGTCCTAAACATCTCTATATCTATCATACATGGGCTACAACCTAACATACATGACATTCCCTCTATCTAGGACGTAAATTGTGGAAACATAGCGAACTAATAGTGTAAACAGTGGAAAATTACACTACTTTGGCTAAAGAACTCATCACTCTTAACTTTGGAGTGTATGTCACATGCTCACCCACTACCTTAGCTTAATTTATAAATACGACTATTCATACCCTATGCATAGGCTATCCCCTTCATTGGATTATCCTAACCCCAAGAATAGCCTATTACCTTTATGTTATATAAAACTCATCTACTTAAGTAATTAAAGGTAACTCTTACTTACCAATTAACCATACAGATTATCATAATGTCGCATTATTAATGACTCTAGTACCAAAGGTACAATCACAACTATATTAGTCTCCAATCTAGGGTTTTATCTCAACATTAAATGACCCCCTCAAAAGTATAAAATCAACAATAAATGACCTCAATTCAAAAATATAACCTTCAATAATAAATGACTTCAATTAAAGTATAATCTCAAAAATAAACGACATCAATCAAATGAATAATTATATCAATAAAGGACTCACTCAAAAGTATGGTCTCAACAATAAATCATCTTCAATTGAAAGTATAATAAACAATCAAATGATCAATTAGATCATATAGGTTAACCCCGATTTATTTTCTTCAATCATTAATCACATAAATAAACCTACAAAATAGGTTAACTGTAAACTAGGGTTTCGTTCAAGGAAAAGAACATTCAAATGAACAAATCCGTTCATAAAACTTCTCTTTCAAATTTCTCCTACATTCACATGTTAACTATATTTGTATAAATATGGAGGACAATAGCTTGAGAAGGATTTGTGCTTTTGCACCTATAAGTTCTCTACTCATCATGGCTTTGGGTTGCTGGTATATGAGTCCCCTTCTAGAATTATGTGGATAGACTCTAATTCAAAATAATATAATAATGTAACCATAAATTACAACTCTCAATCCCTATCATTGTTTATTGATATAACCTCCAAGTCTCAACTAGGTTAAACATTATCTATATAAGCTATACCCATAATATAGTATTTATCCTCACTTTTAATCACCCAAAATAGTTTTAAAAAAAAGATCCTTACACTAAGTACAACAAGCAATCTTTCACTTTCACATAAAATAACCAAACAACCTTTCCCTAATAAGCAACATAACTAGCTTTCCAAACAAATCAAACAATGTCACACAATCTACTCAAAATCATAAAACAAAGCATAAAAGAGTAGGAATTAGCATGCATGTTTATACAATGCTCCAATTGATTAAATTGAAATCCCAACACAACCTTCCCAACTTAGTAAGCATCTCCCAACAAACTCTCTTCCTCTTAAACCAAAGACTCCCTCTTAAAATATTCTCTCAAATTCTCTCAGAAACTCTCTCTCACAACTCAGGAAATTAGTATTTGATGAAAAAAACTCAAATCAAGAATACAGATATGTGTGCCCCCCTCAAATGAGGTAGATAGCTCCTATATTTATACACAAAAGAGAAAAAAACGAAAGGCTAGAAACAGGGCATGAGGATTGACACTTCTCAGCTCAAACAATTTGAATCAACAAGGTAAGTAAAGGGTGACACCTAAAAATGATGCATAGAGAACACATACACAACCAAGGTAATGAGTCACTCATCACAAATAAACAACAAGAAAGATAATTAGAAATGCAAGGTATATGTTTTCCTATAGGTCGATTCACATAGATGGTTGCATTTTTGACTATTTCCTTATCTTTTGTATGCTTTATATTCTAGAAATTCATACTAAGAATAAAATTATAACTAATTCATTTCTTTCTCAATTTGGTGCCACCTTATTCCATTCACACCACATTATTTGGTTGATGGTTTGTTGTTTTGACTTACTCGACTATTACTTGTGCATAAGCATTTGATATTTTTTTCTTTGACAAAGTCTTTGGTAGTGACCCTTTACATGTTGGAATGCATTTGTAACTAAGCACTTAGCACTTTAAATGTTTTATGCAATGTAATTTTCTTAAGTGTTTCCTTATACTACTGTGCCATTTCTCCTTTTTCTGCACTATTCACTTTACAAATGTGAGTTTTGTGCATAATACATAGTTTATGCAGTGTTTTAAATGCTATGCATTGCCTTCTATTGTTGTGCGCAATACTTATCATAGGCTATAGTTTATTAATACAATGTGATTGATAAAAAAATAAGTGCTTAAGGAAATGATTATCATTTATATATTTGAAATATATATATATACATAACTAAATATGTATATATGTATATATATCAATTCACAAGTTTATAAGATATATTATTTGATATACAAACATACATTTACATATTAATACACTTGTATGGATGCCTCTATCTTTTTCAATACATACACGCACATTAATATATATTTATATATGTGTGTATCATATATATATATATATATATCATTTCCTTGATAATTAAACTCATATATTCATAGTTCCATCGATCGACGTATATACATGAAGTGTATATATGCAAATCATCGATTAATTATAAACACATAATTTGAACCCTTGAACATTCATAGACAAAATCACATCTTCTAAATTGTACTCAAACAAGGCTAAGGATAACTTACCGTTTTCCCAAACTACTGACTTAACTAGACCTACTAAGTCGTGAGTGTGTGAAAGCTCAGTTTAGGTATTTTATCAAAGGTTACCAGACCATGTTCTCTCTGAGTGATACTTCCCTTCTCTTTAGGAGTGAGACTTGTTCATGCATTCAACTTAGTACAACACCAAGATAGTTAGGCATTCACATTATAATCACTTACATCATCGAAGCATTATAATATTCACATATCTTTTCATTGCATTTTATCAACATAAACATATTCATTCCTTTGAAATCAATAAAATCCTATTGCATATTTCAATATTTCTTTCACCTGGTAAACATATTAGAGTAACTATTTGCATTAATCAATATTCACTCATGAAGGTAAAAGTAACTTGGTAACTAGGAAATGGGGTGTAACATTACGTAGGCCCTTTTGAGGTTCTCAAAGAAGTAAACCATATTGCTTATTGAATTGCTTTGGCACTAGTTCTTTCCAGGATACACAATGCCTTTCATGTGTTATACCTTAAGAAGTACATTTCAAGATATAATCATGTTACTGATTGGAATGATTTATAGGTATAGGACCCAGGAGTTGTAATAATCAAGCCTCTCAGAGTACTCAAAACACAAAATTTCCTCATGTTTTGCAAGACATTGAAAATTCCTTAGCACAATTTTGTTATGTTTTATGTTTAAATGGTTTATGTTTCATGTTTGATACTTAAAATCATTGGGGATGATGATTCACAAGGGGGGAAATATGTTACACCTCATTGTGTTATTATCTATTTACTATTACTTTGATGAGTTAAAATGATTTAATACATAATTATGTTTTGTATATTTTGGATGGAAAATGTGATGGATGATTGTATAGTGCAATGTGAATACTTTCAATGTTTTGATAACACAAATGATACACGATGCATATGAATGTAATATTATTAGCTAACTATTGTTGTGATAAACTAAGTTGAATGCATGAAAAGAATCGAGCCTTCGGAAGAGAGGGCGAGTATCACTCAAGAGAAGAGCTTGGTTTGATAATCCTTAATGAGCCTATTTGAGCTATCACACACTCACATCCTAGTTTGGTCAAATTGAGTCAAGTTAGTTGAAATTGGTAAGTAAACCTTCTATCGTAGTTTGAGGATGATTTCCAATGGTTTTGGTTTTAGTCTTTGATTGTTTCTTGATTTGGATTATGTGACTAAATCTCTGTGTTAAGTGAAGTTCTTCTTTATGTATTTATATTTATATATTAATTGATGAGTATATACATAGAATGTATATATGTATATATGTATGTGATTTCAATAACTCATACATGTGTTTATTATGGATATTAAAATAATGTTATATATATGTATATGGGTACATGTATACATATATACATACATATTAATATATATGTATATATATAATTATTTTATTATATATTTATGATTGACAATTAATAGATTTGAAGAACATTTATATATTAATATATATATTATAACTATTAAAGTTATAATGTGTGTATATATATAGAGAGAGAGAGAGATATATTTGAAGTGTTATAAAGTATCCTTTGGGACACAATTCTAAGAGAGAAGCGAAAAAATGAGCTAGAATGTTGGAATTGACTCGGTAACATTCCTCAGACGCCAAGAACCTCTCACCCAAAATCTGCCTCACTGCCTTCATTGTAAGGAAGCCTCTCTCTTTTAACACCATCTTTAAATGATGGTTTGTAATTCATCCCAAAAAGGACAGTTGGCTCCAATCACTAGTAAGCAATATGGGTGTTTCCATAGTTGCAGAGAACTCTAGAGTCTTCAAAATGCTAAGACCCATAGCTAATCTTAAAAGATGGGATAATACGTGCGAAATAATGGGAACATAAATAAAATCCCTCAGGTGAATTAATCGTATGCAACTCACAAGATTCGAGCGCTGGAGATCAATCATACTCCAACAAGGAAAATATTCCACTGAGCATTATTTCAAAAGTCGAGAGAGGCATTCAATGCAAAGCATGCCAAAACCCATGTAACCCTTCATGATTTTACTCCGCCAAATTTAACTGAGGGAACAAAAATCTACGAAGTTCTGTGGAAGTGAAACCTAGGCGTGGGGCCAGGTGGCTCTACCAAGCAACCATTATTCAAGTCCAAAATAAATTAAATTTTAATAATAACTAATTATTATTTGTGGGAATCACCATCACTTAATAATGGTGATACTTACCTATAAAAAAAGCATTATAAAGTAAGCTTTGGTCCATAAATGATGCAGACTATACATTGGTGAATGGATTGAATAAAAGCTAGCAATATAACAATTATATGCTATGCATATATAATGTGCGCATGAGAGGAATTTTAATGCAAAGTACATAAATATATAATGCAATGTTTTGTATGTAAAGTAAATGGAATATGAAGTGCTTAAACTGTGCAATGCAAAAGTAAGGAAATGTATTAATTATAGTTGATGTTTATATTTGAAACCCAATGCATAGCATAAAGGAAAATATTATGCAGCGCCATAATAAGAGTTAGAATGCAAATAAAAGTCTAATGTGTTGCATTGGAAAAATCCATGCACAGTTTATAAGGATAAAAGACTTTGTCAAAGCCACGATCGAGCTGGCTGAAGCTTGGAGGAAGCTGAGTTGCTTTGAAAAAAGGAAATTTGTAGGTAAACACTGTTCTATTTGACTCATTAAAATAGTAATTGTTGGCAATTAAAAGGGGTGACTCGGCCACATTGGAGAATCTAAAAATGCATGGACTGTAATGTGTTTGCATATTAACTATTTGAAGCAAGAACATATCATTTATTAGATCTTAGTCGATGCATTTAGAGGGAAGTTAGTTTTGTTGTTGAGTAGTGGCAGTTAAAAAAGAAAATGTGGAAAATTTTAGAGCTTGTTTGTAGCAACGAGTTTCACATATTTTAGTATGAATAGAGGAAACTTCTTTACCTTTTGGTCATTCTTATTCATTCATATTTCAGAGGTTCTTTGTTGTGGTTTTCTTTGCAAGTAAGTTACTGAGTGCATTAGTGAGGAAAGAGCGATTGCTTTGATAATTAGTAGTTTATTGAGAATTTGTGAGAGGGTTAGATTGGAGATAGACTAGTTATAGAAGGACTAGCAAGTGTGATTGTAGGAATTGAGCTTGGGAAGTAGCATATGCTTTTGGAGCTATAATTATAGGCATGCAGACTTTATTACTCTATTCTTTTATGTTGAAATTGTATTTGTTTACACATGTAAGTGTTTGAAAAAAAGATGATTTATATGCATGTTGAGCTTGCTTGAATGAGCTTATGTTATTTTTTATTTTGGATGAGCTTGCATGATCTTTGGTGAAGACTTATTTTGGTGAAACCGTATTGATTGATATATATATATATATATATATATATATATATATAATGGAAATTGTGTGGTTATGTCAACTAAATATGACAGTCTTAGTGTAATAGTTAATACCTAGATTGTCATGAACTATATATATGCTTCATATATTGAGAGATATGGAAAATGATGTTACCTTATACTTTATTGTGGATGTCAATTTGAACATGGGTGGTTAACTTAGTTGTTCCTAGGATTAGGATAATCCATGGATGGGAATAACCTAGTTGGTCACTTAGATATGTGGACATGTGTGGTCAACTTGGTTGTTCTTGGGGTTAGGATAATTCATGGATGGGAGTAACCTAGTTGGTCACTTGTTATGTCATTACCTTTCTATTTAAATGTGTGTTATGATTGGAAAGAGTATGAATGGTCAAATACCAAATCGAGCTAAGGGGTGGGTGAACATACAACCTACACTCGAAGTACTGAGTGTTGAATTCTTTGGCCAAAGTAGAGTAAATAGCCACCGTTTACACTGTCGGTTCACTATGAGCCAGGTTTGCATAACTTGGTTGGGAATGTCATACATGTAGGTTATATCCAATGTATGGTAGCTCTAGTTATGTAGGACACATCACAAAACCAATCTCTTTGTTGAAGGGTAGGGCCATCTTATCAGTTAGGTAGATGTGCAAGGGACCATAGTAAATTCGTGGTTGGCAAAAAAATGTTTGAGTGATGCTCTCCCTCATATAGTTGGAGGTCAATATTTGAGGATGTAAGCACTAGTATTGGGGACACCTAGGATGTACACATCAATATTGGGGACATCTAGGAAGTAAGCACCAGCATTGGGGACATCTAGATCATTATATTTGTAGCTTTGTTTCATTAAGCTCTTGGAAGCTATGTATGTATTCATGTATCTCCATCTTTATGCAAATTATATATGGAAAAATGTTATTATTACATGGGATTATGTAATATGAAATTGTTACTTGGGATTTTGTAGTGTTTCTTTGTATATGCAATGGGAGTTTGAAATGGGATTATTCCAAATGTGCATCTTGTTATTGAAATAGAAAAAAAAAATTGTATTTCTATAAATTGCAAACATTAACTATTCACATGTGGGTTAGAAAATGGGTAAATTCATTGGATTAAACATTGGGCATGTTACAATATCACACTAATTATTTTTTGTTAAATGGATTTTAGCTATTAAAATATTATGTAAAGGTATCAATAGTTTTCCCTTTTCTAGTGTATGTTTTAGATGATTGCACTAATTTTTGGAGTAAAATAAATTTTGGATCATGGGGATCTAAATTATGTTACATGATAGCTATATATGACACTGAGTTTGGTTTGACAACTTGTATGTGAGCAGTGCCTTCTAGTAACTATTTATGTTGGGACCATCAATGAAACATTGTTGAATGAAGAATTCTACATATGACTTAGGCAAAGACATGTTATAGGCCAAGTTTTATTCTTGACTAGAAAATCATTTCATATTTACTTTTCTAATTTGTTGTGTGGCCCAATTTTACATAGCACTTGTACTTTTTTATTACATTATGTGCTCATCGAATATGGTGATCTTATTAATGATCTCATGCTTTCTTTCAAACGATCTTATGGAGATAAAGTTCTTATCCAAGCTAGGAGGAGTCGAACTCCTTTTAATTGAAATGAATCTTAAACTTGATATTTTTTTTTCAAATTAGGTTAAAAATATGGTCTAAGTTTTATTAAATAAGCTTTTTATTTTTCAAATGTTACACTTATAGTAGATAGTTATGATATTTTATTTGAGACAAAAAATAAGTTTATTTCACTTCTTCATGAATGTGTTTATGTTTTTTTTATATAACATTTAGAGTTTCTCATGTGTTCAATTACGGGTCCACTTTTGATCAACATATGGTTATTTTTTTATTTACATTTGGACTATTTATTTACAATATATAATATAAATATGTGGTAAGACTGAGTATTATAATCACAATTGACTGCAGGACTATTGGACCTTGCACGACTACTAACCCCTCTCCCTTAGTGGCTCATTGTGAATCCTCAAATGGAGTCTCTTCAATGCTTTAAAAAGTCATAGACACTTGAACATGAATCTTATAAAAGATTACTAAATATTGTGGAGGTTGATGTTGATTACTTTTTGAACCTTAAATATCTCTAAACATATAAAAAAAATTATATTCTCTCTTTACTTGTTAAACAATTAACTTATCCAAAATCAATATCGAACTATATTATTATAATACTAATTATATAATATTAAAATATATTTGAATTTAATTTTTAATTTCCTAAAAATGTGTCTCTTGAATCTCCTATAAATGAAACTGCGAGGGGATAGGGGCCAGTAGTCGTGCGGGCTAACTTCGTCAACATGTAGCAATTGACTGGAATACTGTAGGACCTTCATTTATTTTTTAAATGTGGACTAGCATCTTATCTATCTATAACTAAGGTTTGGAGGTGTGACTCATCATGCGACTTGCCACATCAGCACTTCTATTAAGAAGTGTCTAAATTGTGACTTTTTAAAGATATGACAAAATCTTAATCATGGTACCCCTAGTAGTCGAACAAAAAAATATAATTTGTTGCTTGTAGAATATCATATTTTTATTTAAAATAAAACTTATATGAACTTAAATGGACCAAATACCTATTTGTAACCATAAATCTTTGTTATCTCTAGCTTTTATATTCAACACAAATGGACCAATAGTTGAACACTAATTTTTTTTAAAATCCTTCACATTTATTGAAAAAATACATGGTATTTATTTTGCTCACCTTTTATATTTGTGATAGGAAAAACTATTAATATTAAATACTTCAATGCTTATACATTGCTACTCCAATAGTTGTACACATAAGAACAACATTTGTTCACTATAATAACAATACTTGTTTAAATGAGTGTTTTATTTTATCAAATGAGCATTTAATTTTATAAATGACACACTTATGGTGGATAGTATAGATGTTTTATTTGAAACAAAAAAATATTTATTTCACTTGTTCATGAATATATTTATGTTTTTTTTTACTTGAACAACTATTGGTCCCATAATGTCACATATTTGGCAATATTTGGATTAATTTGTGAAATGAATATATACAAGATATAATATTAATTCATTATAGTATTGATATGAATAATCACAATTGACTGCACGACTAGTGGCCCCTCTCCCTTATATTAAACCTTAAATAAAACTTAATAACATATGCGGCTAGGAAAGAGTGTCCGATTTTCTGAACTCTCTTACCTAAATTTAGAAAAAGACGAGAAACATCTTCAAATTTCGGGTAGATTTTGACTCCGCTTCGATAATCGCTGACCCGTTCAACATCGCGTCAAGCCAGCCTTTTTTGAACAAATTCTTCAAAGAAAGTTCTCCACAATTGCACAGCGATTTCAAAATTTGTAGCTATATAATCCACTAGTATTCTTGCCAAAGGCGACACGATTGTTTCTGAAAGATTTCATCTGTAATTAGGGTTATAAACTATTTTGCCCTTCTGTAGCGTGTAAATTGAGGGAGAAAACGAACACAGCATGGCAACGTTCGCAATGCCTCTGATGGCGGTCGCAACAGCTGCAGCTGCGGCCGTGGGAGCTTACCGCCACATCCATCCCAATGTAACACCAATACCTTATTATTGTTTTTATTATTTTCTTTTTCACTTTGATTATTCTTCTGTTTTCTTACAGAATTATGATTCTGGTTTGCAGGGTTTTGAAATTCGACAGCATGATAAGGGAGAAGCAAAGGAATTGGGCGCTGACGAAAAGAGGCCTTCAAGAAAGCGCAGTGGAGGACTGGTTTTTGCTCTGGAATTTGATGGTTTACATTGCTATGAAAATTTAATTTATGGTTGAATCAATTTTTAAGCTTTCTCCATGAGGAGGCCTTCGATTCATCCATTCATTGTTCTTTTCCCAGCGATGCTTCCGTTGGTTGTACATCAGACTATTTTATTCAATCACTGAACTGTAACATGTATATTCGAATCAATTTTTAATTCTATAGTACTTTGCCCTACGATTGTTATACTTTCTTAATCTCCCCTGTTTTGTTTCGTGTTCTGTTTCAAAGTTTATTTATATTGAAAATCAATGTGATTAGGTATTATACGAACATATTGAAAATCAATGTGATTAGGTATTATGCAAAGACAGCGAATACACGACACGAATCATAATCGCAATCTGAGGAATAAGCAATAAGACATAAAATCCCTCGAATCCCCTTTGTTTGACCGACCCGACGATTGAAAGGTGGTCACTTCACCCACCCTTCATTGAACGGTGATTGCAGGGCTGGGCTAAGTATCACACACTGAGCTCTGGTTTTTGGGTGAGTCAAAAAGGAAAAAAAAAAAATCCGTTTCCGTTTTCGTTTTCCTTTTTAGCACGTCACTGTCACCGTTGAGCACTATCAGGGCTGCACTTCGTACCTTTCACTGGGCTTCGTACCATTCACTGTCCCTGTGTGAAAATTCTCTTGCAGTTACTGATTATTAATCTCCTATCTAATACATAGATTATTTGACTCTGGAAAATTAATTCACAACAAACATTGAAAAATAACACAACTGCAACTTCACCAATAAACTCACAAAAATAGAGAAGAAAACATTCACAATAATAAACACAATATTTTTAGACAAATTGTCTGTGGAAAAACTCCGAAGGGAAAACCACTACTGCAGATGAGGAATTATATTAAACTTCAGCAAATTAAGGAATACATAAACTGCTTGCCTCTTACTGGCAGAGCTCCGGTAATATTCTTCTCTGGAAATTCTTCCCTCAATTTCTCCTGCTAAAACTCCACAGCTGCTATCCCCAACTCTATCACTGCGCCCTTGCTAACACTACAAGACTATTTGCTCACACTGCAAATTTACTTGCTATCACTGCAAGTCTACTTGTGTGTATCTACTTGTGTGTTCTCCAAATGTCCATTGATCTCCTTTTATACTTTTCTTATTGGAAAACCAATGGCCATGATTTAATCTCAATCAATGGCTAAGATTAAATAGACTCTAACAACCCTAACTAATTGGATTCTAGAAGTCTTTAGAGGAATCAATTATTTAATTACATAATTATCTAGACAACTCAGCCCTTTCTAGAAGTCTCTAGAAAATAATTAAATAATTAAATAACACTTCTTGGGAATGGAGACACCTGTCCAAGCTACATAAATTAACACTCCCTCTTAGTGAGGAAGGTGTTCTACATGACACCCAACATATCTCTGAAGAAGATGAATTTCGCCTTCCCCAATGCCTTGGTCAAAATGTCTGCTATCTGCTGATCTGTAGGTATATACTGTAGCTAAACAATCCTGCGCTGTACACAATCTCTTTTGAAATGATATCTGATGTCTATATGTTTAGACCTATCATGAAACACTGGATTCTCAGACAACTTGATGCAACTCTGATTGTCACAGTGTATCACCGTAATTTCAACCCTCTGACCAAACAAGGCCACCAGCAACTTCCGAAGCCATATCGCCTCACACGTCGCCATGCTAGCCGCTATGTATTCTGCCTCTGCAGAACTCAAAGCCACAGACTTCTTCTTCCTACTGTACCAAGAGACAACTCTTGATCCCAAGCTAAAGCAACACCCTAGTGTTTTTTTCTGTTGTATTGCCTGCCCCAATGCGTCAGTATAGCCTATCAACTTGATACCATCACCTCGAGTATATCTGATCCCATACTCGATTGTACCACGCAAATACCGCAACACATGCTTTGCTACTGTCTAATGCACTCTCTTCGGCTCCACCATGAACTGACTAAGAGAGTTTACTGCAAAGGATATATCTGGCCTGGTATTGACCAAATACATGAGAGACCCAATCATCTGTCTGTATAAGGTGGGGTCTACATCCTTCTCTCTGGATGAGTCTACCTTCTTCCAATTTGTGATCATAGGAGTAGACATGGCTCTACAATCCTCCATCTCGAACCTCCTCAAGATTTCGATGCAGTATTTTCTTTGTCTAAGGAAAATCTCTCCATCTGTGTGCCATACCTCCATGCCTAGAAAGTAGTGCATAAGCCCCAAATCCTTCATCTTGAACTCAGCTGCAAGGTCCCTCTTGCACTCTTCTATGAGCCACAGTGAACTTGTTAAAAACAAGTCATCCACATATAGAACAAGAATGAGAACCTCACCCCCAACCACCAAGTAGTAGAGGTTAGCATCCGCCTCACTCTTCACGAAGTCCATTCCCTGCAAGTATCTATCAATGCGCTCATACCACGCCCTAGGAGCCTACTTAAGTCCGTACAAAGCTCTCTTCAATTTGCACACGTGGGTTTCACTATTGTGTACTACAAAGCCCTCTGGTTGTTCTATGTATACCTCCTCTCTCAATTCACCATTAAGAAACGTCGTCTTGACATCCATCTGATTGATTTGCCATCCCATCTGTGCTGCAAGTGAGATCACGACTCGTATAGAAGTATACCTGGCCACTGGAGCAAATGTCTCCTCATAGTCTATTCCCTCCTTCTGAGAGAACCCCTTGGCCACAAACCTTGCCTTGTATTTCTCGATGCTACCATCTGCATCGTGCTTGATCTTATAGATCCAGCGTGATCCAACCACTGCCCTATCTGTTGGTCTAGGCACAACCTCCCATACATTGTTCTGCACTATTGAGGTATACTCCTCAACCATTGCATCTTGCCACACTTGCTGTTGTGCGGCCTCCCCGATAGCTAGAAGGCTTACTATCTACCAACTGACTAACTAATGCCATATAGTCATCATACCTGGCTGGTTGTCTCCGCTGTCTACTACTCATCCGAGGAGCTCCCACAAACTCCTGAGTATCACTTTGTGACTGTTGGTTCCTACTACCAACTGTAGAGGATGAAGTATCAACCTCCATATCACCTTGATGCATCTCTCTTGATCTGCTTCTCATATACTTTAACTCTCAGCACTCGAAGCCAGTGCTTGTACTAGTAACTGTACTGAGCTTCGTTGTCCTTGATCTGGTTGAATGATCCTTGGAGCTTCCACTAGCTGCTCACTCTGATCATCTGCTGGCAAATCTCTGGACCTCCTAAATTCTTTGTCCTCCATGAACTTGACATCACGCCTAACTATAGTCCTCTTGGTCCTTGGAATAAATATCTGATATGCCTTTGAGGAATTCACTGTACCCCACAAAGTACCCTCTCTCTGCAGTCTGATCTAATTTGGAACGTGTCGCACCTGGAATGTGACAATATGCCAAACTCCCAAATATCCTGAAGTGGCTGACATCTAGCATCTTCCCTGAGAACGCCTCCTCTGGTGTCATCTTGTCCAATACCTTATGTGGTACCCTATTCTGAATGTACACTGTTGTACTGCATGCCTCTACCCATAAGTAACGTGGCATATCCTGGTCATGCAGCATAGCCCTTGCCGCCTCTGATATAGACCGATTCTTCCTCTCAGCAACCCCATTCTACTGTGGGTTGTAAGGAACAATCCACTCTCTTTTAATTCCTTCCCTAGTATAGAACTCTTGGAACTCTTTCCCTTTGTACTCGCCTCCATTATCTGACCGAAAAACCTTTATCTTCTTTCCCGTCGAATTCTCCACAAGAGCTTTGAACTCTTGGAAGTGACTGAAAACCTCATCCTTGGTCTTCAAGAAGTATATCCAAGTCTTCCTGGAGAAATCGTCAATAAAAGTAACAAAGTACTCATATCCTCTGAGAGACTTCATCGACATTGGTCCACATATGTCTGAATGTATTAGATCAAGAACACCCTTGTATTTAGTGTCACTCCTTGGAAAAGATGTTTTCGCAAACTTCCCCAACACACATCCCTTACAAACATCATCATGCTCTGTGCTCACCTCTGGAATAGTTGTCACTGTCTCATGAAGCATTTTAAGTGCTCCATGATGTATATGGACCATCCTCCTATGCCATAGCTCTCCTTGATCTCTAGAATTATTGTTGCTCATCAGTGCCTTATGAGTATCAAACTGCAACCTATAAAGCCGGCCGCTCCTAACTCCAATAGCTGTGGGTGATTTCCAATCCTTGTGCTTGATTAACACACTCGCCCCTCTAAAGAGTACATTGTAACCTTTATCCCGAAGGACAGATATGGAAATCAAATTCATACCCAAGTCTGGCACATGCAACACATCATGAATGGGAATCCGCTTACCATTCTCCCTCTGAAATAGAACAGTCCCTTTCCCAACTCGATTGAGTTTGGACATGTTCCCCATAAAAATCTGCATTCTGATGTCCTCTTTATAGCTAGAGAAGTACTCTCTAACTCCTGTCATATGAAATGACGCCCCACTGTCTATATACCAAACACCCTGTGAGGTTGAGCTAACCATACAAGCTATGAGAGTGAACTCATCCTCCATTCTACTAGAGAGCTCATCTACACTTGCTGAAGCTGATGTCTGCTTCTTTCCTTTCTTCCTTTGCGAGCAATTGCTGACATAGTGGCCAAACTCATGATAGCCATAACACTTGACTTTAGACAAGTCCTTCTTCTTCTTCTCACCTTGTGAATTTGATCCTTTGCTTGACCCCTTCTTCGCTTTCCCTTTTCTTGCAAGGGCAACGTTCTCTTGTTCTGCCTCACTTTTCTGACTCTTGTTGCTGGTCCCAATGACAAGACTTAGTCTAAGCTCCTCCTGAGTGAAGTCACTCCAGAGTCGATCCCAACTCGACAAGGTGTCTCGTCCATTAATGACTTGAACAAAGACATCCCACTGCTTAGTAAACCCATTTAGGGCTATCCGCACTAGCTCGTCATCATCTAGTTTATCTCCAATAGCTGCCAACTCATCCTTGACAAGTCTGAGTCTGGTGAGGTAACTTGTCACATCTTCTTCCTTGTTCATCTGAGTATTCCTCAACTTTTCTTTGAGAATCAGCTTCTGGTTAGTGGTAGCATTTTGGTACAGATTCAGAATGGCATCCCACATCTTCTTCGTTGTATCTAACTCTGGGACATGTGGAACAATATGGTCCTTGACACCATCAAGGATCAACCTTTTCGCCTTGGCATCTTCCTTCTTATGTGCTAAGAGTTGTGTTGGATCTGTAGGTACAGGTACAACACTGGTCACATATTCCTTGATCCCATTCTCTTCCAACAACAAAGAAATTCTGGCTTTCTAGACACCAAAATTTGAGGCTCCATCCAATCTATCCTGATCTCTTAAACCTGTTGAGGCCATCTCAAAAGATAAAAGCAATAACAATAAAAAAATTCTAAAGAGGTAGAACTAGGTTTTATAAACCCTCTTTCCTGCACTGAGCCTTGTCTGCCCTCAGATCCACTCTGATACCATGTGAAAAATCTATTGCAGTTACTGATTATTAATCTCCTATCTAATACATAGATTATTTGACTCTGGAAAATTAATTTACAGCAAACATTGAAAAATAACACAACTGCAACTTCACCAATAAACTCACAGAAATAGAGAAGAAAACATTCACAATAATAAACACAATATTTTTGGACAAATTGTCTGTGGAAAAACCCTAAAGGGAAAACCACTACTACAGATGAGGAATTATATTAAACTTCGGAAAATTAAGGAATACATAAACTGCTTGCCTCTTACTGGCAGAGCTCCGGTAATATTCTTCTCCAGAAATTCTTCCCTCAATTTCTCCTACTAAAACTCCACAACTGCTATCCCCAACGCTATCACTACCCCCTTGCTAACACTGCAAGACTATTTGCTCCCACTGCAAATTTACTTGCTATCACTACAAGTCTACTTGTGTGTTCTCCAAATGCCCATTGATCCCCTTTTATACTTTTCTTATTGGAAAATCAATGGCCATGATTTAATCTCAATCAATGGCTAAGATTAAATAGACTCTAACAACCCTAACTAACTAGATTCTAGAAGTCTCTAGAGGAATCAATTATTTAATTACATAATTATCTAGACAACTCAGCGCTTTCTAGAAGTCTCTAGAAAATAATTAAATAATTAAATAACACTTCTTGGGAATGGAGACACTTGTCCAAGCTTGGACATAAATTAACACCCTGCTTGCATCATTATACGCAGCTTAAGGATGAAGTTTGAAGATTTGGAAATGCTAAGTACTTTCTGTTTCCTGCATCAATTACTTATAGATTTAGTTTAGATTTATGCAAAGGCTAGTTATTTTATTTTAATTTATATAAAAATGTTTAAGAGAATTAAGTAATGCAATGAATTAATAAATTAAATTTAAGTAAATCTATTGCATTAAAATAATTGATATATATTTAAAATATTTTTATAAAAAATATTGTTCATAAAGTTTAATAATAAATTAATTATTATATATTATTTATTTATATATTATATTATATTTTATTATTATTTATATTTTGTATTTGGTATATTATGTTTTATTATGTATAATATAATATATAATAAGACAATGACAATATTTTATATATTATTTTTTATTTATATATAACATTACTATATATTATTTATTATATTATATACATTATTATTCATATTATATTATATAAATTATTTTTATATAGATTTCAGTATGAGCAATAAAATAATTTAGAGAAAAGAAAAACACTTTAAAAAATCATTTTGTTTCATTACTATTACATTGTTATTGTCTCTTTTACAATAGTTTTAAACTTTATTTTATTGCTCATGAAATCTATATAAAAATAATTTATATAATATAATATGAATAATAATGTATATAATATAATAAATAATATATAGTAATGTTATATATAAATAAAAAATTATATATATAATAAAACATAATATACGAAATACAATATATAAATAATAATAAAATATAATATAATATAATAGATAAATAAGTAATATATAATAATTAATTTATTATTAAATTTTATGAATTTTTCTTTTATAAAAGCATTTCAAATATATATCAATTATTTTAATGCAATAGATTTACTTAAATTTAATTTATTAATTCATTGCATTATTTAATCCTCTTAAACATTTTTATATTTAAGAACTAACCTTTGCATAAATCTAACCTAAATCTATAAATAATTCGTGGAGGGGAAAAAAGAAAGTAGGTACTTAGCATTTCAAAGTACTTAGCATTTTCAAATTTTCAAACTTCCTTTTCTTGGAGAACTTGTACTCTTGAAAGAGAGGTCACAAGTTCAAACCCTGTAGGGGTAAGGTATGTACACCTCGTATTGTGGAGCACGAGTTAGGTGCCTCCCTCATATTGAGAGTACTAGGAGTCCCATATACTGTAAGCTGTTTGTAGACCCAAAAACAGATCGCCTATAGCGTGGACTATAAAAGGACCTTTCCTTTCCTTTTCCGCCTCGAACTACTTCAGAAAATATTGAAGAAGAAATAGGTATTTTAGTTAATGTAAAACTCAACGTGTATAATGATGCAGGTAGGGAAAACTGACTCACCCAACTAGTCAGAACTTAGTGTAGTACTTAAGCCCAGCCGAAAAGAAATGGTGAGCAAAAACCTGCTGAAAAAAAATTGGTGAACAAAAAACCGGCGAGATGAGCAGTGGAGACAATCTGACTAATCTCCACAATTAGGGTTTCCAAACAAGACATTAAATGTGAGTCAAGTGCATAAGGAAGCTTCTTTACTAAAACGCTCTTTCGCACCAGCCGCTGCATCTCCAACGGAATCCATGACTTCATAAATATTTTCCTTTGTAGATCTGTATATTTCTTTGGATTCATTCTTAACATGCCCCTCCACCGTCTCTTTGTACTTATCTCTCTCTCACTTCCTACCATGGCAAGCATAGAATTACAGAATTAGAAAAATACATGCAGAGATCAGAAAAAGAAATTCTGCGAAAAAGAAAACGGTCATTCATTTATTCAGAAACTTCCTACGACAAAGAAAACAGCGAGATCCTGATAATTTTTTGCGATATTTGGGAAGCAAAAATGGCAGTGAAAAGTAACACGGGAAATGTTAAAAGAAACGTCCCGCGGAATGAAACCCGTCTCTTCTCACTGGGGCAGCATGACATAAGCGCAGACGGCAAAGTGACGAAAACGAACAGTAAAAATGAATGGCTAACATCAAACCAATCGTCCCCCATCTCTTTTGGAACCCATTGAACCCTTGATCTTTCATTTTAGCTCGCTCTTCTCAAATAGGATACGCCTTCCGCATAAAATATCTTCTATATAAATTTAGTTAAACAAATACAAAAAAAATAAATTTAAATGCAATTTTGAAAAATAAATGTAATGGATTGATATTTATATCGCATAGAATTTAGTTGTAAATGTAATGGATTGATATTTACTTTGAAAAATAAATATGGATATTAATGCTTATATTGCATAGAATCTAGTTGTAAAATAAAACAATGAATCTTTTGATCTAATCAAATATTTTGGGTTCTAAACAATCTTAGAAATCTCTAAAAATATATTTGAGTCTTTAAAGAACCAACCTAAATGTCACACAGGTGATATATAATACAAAATTTAATAGTAGTCTATGAGAATGATTTGACAAAAAATAGTAATAATTTCTTTGCTTTCATCTTCTCTTATCTTAAATTGATAAGATATTTTATATTTAAAGATTAATAGTAAAATGTGATGATAAGATTAATGTTTGTTTCCGACTTAAATTGATAAGATATTTCATATTTAAAGATTATTATAACTTTCATAGATTAACTATTAAATAATTTTTTAGAAAAATATCTCTTCTAGCACTTGCACCTAAAGAAGGTTCAAGGATTATGCCCATATAAAACTATATGTATATTAATATGTTAGAGAGTACGTGTTTGTGCATGGATGCATTACAAATCTAAATTTTTTCCTTATAAAAATTAAGTATTATCTGATTAAGGTGAAAATTGTTTTCCATGACTCAAAATTAGTTTGCAAGCATGAGACTTATTTCAAGTGCAAATCTCACAATATATATAACCTATCCACTAATAAATACATTAACTAAATTATCTATAAAGTGATTTTTTAAAAATAATGAACATTATTAAATACCATCCATACATTTAAATATATTAAACTTTTATCTTCATTTAAATTATAATTTAATACTTTTATTAAAAAAAAACATAAAACATTTTTTCTTACCCATAAAGCGCCAAAACCTGATGGTTATAATTATAATAGGATTCTCATAAAATAGTTTTCATAGAAATAACAGTGATATAAACCTAAAATAATTCTCCATTCCTATCCTTCCAAGTAGGGCTGGCTTAACCAGCACACTCTAAGCGTTGACCGCTTAGGTGGCTGGTGTGGGCCCTCTAAAACTTCTGTTTCCTCTTCTATTTTCCGTTGCGCTCCGTTGTCTCTCCGCTGACTCTTCACGTGACATTCACTGCTACAGTTAAGTTTGAATTCAATTTTGAACCTCTCCCGCCCATTCCATTAAAAAGCAGCCGCGCATTTCCACTTCAATATAATGTTTGCTCGTGTCCTATCGTTTTGCAATGCATATGGAGCGGGGCTAACAGATCTGAACTTGGCATACAGATAATGTTGTTGGCATTCGCTTGCCCTCACAAATGCTTTGGCGCTGCATGGATCAAATTATGGTTAAGCTAGCCCCTTTGGCATAGCCAAATTGGTTGGAGCAGAATAGACATTCATATTTACAGCAGCCCGTGGAACCATAGGCTATATGGCACCTGTGTGGCAGAGGGGCATGGAAATTACTGTTAAAGTAGATGTGTATAGTTTTGGAGTTATGTTATTGGAAATCATTTGTTGCAGAAAAATGGCCAAGGTAGACATTCCAGAAAATACATCTTGTTTGACTAGGCGTACGATTGCTTGAGACATGGAGGGCTTGTAAATTTGGTGGAGCAGCAGCACACAAGTAGTATGAATCCAAGACAGTTGGAACGAATGGTGTCAGTGGCGCTGTGGTGCATTCAAGATGATCCATCTCTGAGGTCGTCCATGAAAAGAGTCGTTCAGATGTTGGAAGGAACCCTTGACATTCCTATGCCACCACGTCCAGGGCTTTCTTCATAGATTTCCCTCTCATCTGCCATTGAATTTTGATATAGTCTACGAAATTCGCCAATCTGGCTCAAATAACTGAGTACATGGAGAAGTAAATGACTCAGTTGTGTCTTAGTTTTTACTTAATCGAAGCGTGAATGGGAGAATTTAATAAGTTTAAGCGGTTGTTTGCTATTACTTTATAAAACCAAATCTATACTAAAAAGATAATGTGTTTATCTATAGTTAACTTCTCTTTTAGGTTTTCTATTATATGTTGTAACTCTCTGGAGAAAGGCAGAAGATAGCTATATATTTTGCCAGTTAATAGAATATTACTGTTAATTGCTTTTATTTCTACACCTAATCTCTCTGGTTATCTCATTATTTGAGCCATTTTAGCCAAGGCCTTAAAAAATATTTAAAAATAGAGAAAATTTAGATTTAGATCTAAAAGAAATCTAAATGTATCTTCAGTAATCATGTGTGAATGAAACATAATAATTTGATTTATTAATATATTTAAAAAAAAATTAATATTTAGTTTTAGTATTTTAATAGGAAAAAACTGATAATTGTAGTGTAGAATCATTCAATTAGATATTAATTATTCATAAGTCTTAGAATAATCAAAACATTACAAAAATTTACTTTCTCATGGCTAAAACGTAATTATATTTTTCACTTACTAACAATCAAATATTAATTATTCTCACTAAGGAAAATCTTTCCTCTATCATAAACTCAATAAGATGAGAGATACTATGGGAAGTCATGTATGATAGGTGAAAGAATTAGATATTAAAAATTTTATAGTTATTTTTATAAGTGTGGTTGTGTGGTAATATTTATTACAAAATAATTTATAGTTCTTAATTGCTTATAAAGTAGAAATGTGCATTTGATTCTTATGCTATTACAATTTTTACAAATGAAGATATAAGTTCTTGAGTATTTTGATAGCCATTTATTGATAAGTTAATCCTAGTCCAAGGAAGCGCAAGGGCTTACTCTACATGTGAAGAAAGAATATTGTGGTATTTTTTGCTTTAGATTTTTTTGTATTCCTTAAAATATATTATGTCGCATGTTATTTATTTATTGCAATGAGTTTTTCATTCTATTTTATGCCATTTCCATTCCCATTGATTAAATTTAATTCTTTTTTTTAAGATTATTTGTCATATTGTATTTTTTCTTTGATGTCAATATTTAAATAAGTTATTTTCACTTTCAATAGTTAGATTAGGACACACAATTTTAATCTACATTTATTTTAAATCTAGATTGAATTAAATAACCATTAGTCTAAATGTGTTTTCCCCAGTTGCAAACAACTATAAAAATAAACCTAGTTTGATAATGATGACATTATTCATATCTAAAGTCGAGGCATAACAATGAACCTCATCACTTTTTGGTATTTTTGTTTAGGATATCTTGAGGTGTTATTAGGAGAACGTTCTTGAAATTGATTGTTGAGACATAATCCTTAGTAATTCATTAGAGGTTGAACATCCTTGCTCTATTAAAGAATTTTTTTTATCTATTATGACAATAATATTATTTTTGAGTTAATTGGAGTAAGAGGATCATAAAAAGGACTCTAATATGATACATAAATTGAAAATGAGCGTTAATTAACTAATTTCTTTAACATTAGTAGAAAATTTTTAAAAATGAATGCATGGTTGGAGTAAGAGACTCAAGAGGTAGATTCACTTTATAAATCCTTCCATGGCACACCATAGAAAATGACTTTGAACTAGAATAAGTCATATAGGGACACCATTTTCTTACAAAACCTCAATATTTGAAATTAAGGGAAACTTTATATTGGGGAAATATGTATAACAAAGATGATATAAATGATAGGGAGAATCATAGATAAATTTTTCATACCCCATATAACTAAACCTAGATGAAGAATGTATCCCCATCAATATTTCCTACTTTTAGGGATATAAAAATTGAAGATCTAGACCAATCCCCATTTGATTTTAGGGTGATGTGTCAAACCTACAATTATAGAACTGATAACCAATTTATTTTTCATTTCATTCCACACTAGAAGATCAATTATGTGATGGTTTATGGCTTTACAACTAAACTCTATCCACACATGGAGAGAAATAAAAAATAAATTCTTACACAAGTACAAAGACTATTGCAGGGTGAGATATTACAAAGAGGAACTCTTTAGGATAATTATCTTGATTGATTCCTCTTTGTTTACCATTATTATGGAAATGTATGAGACAAAGAACTAACTAAACCATATTTATCTAAGGTGTATAGGATTAGTCCTAATAAGCTTTAGATCTTACAGGAGAAGGGAGGTGGTCACACTTGGAATCATAAATTTATCTTTTATATATATATATATATATATATATATATATATATAAATTGTTTATGCTTTAGGGCCAAAATTAGGAAAGCCAAGACTATAAAAGGACACAATAAGACAAGACAATTAATAGATGATTTCATAAATTTGAAAATAAGAATATTGGTACATTGAACACCACAATAGATGAAATTCAAGAAAAGGCTAGAACAAATGAACTTCTTTCCATCTAGTAGTCTAGATGCATAAGTAAGCATGCACAAAGTGATTTCCCCCTTGATAAAATATAAATTTGTAATATTTTTGACAAAATGATGTTACTAATTGATGTGAGTTGATACCTAAAATCAAGAATCACATGAACAAGGGTGCCCAACTAGAGGAATAAATTAATTAAATATGCTAGAGATAGGGGAATAACTTCTCTTTGAATTAATATACAAATTAATTTTTCCTACATGCCACCAAGAATTTATCTATCAATTAGTGGGTAGTTCTATGGCTAGCCCCATAGCCTACACAATAGTGGGGACCATATTCATGGATTCCTTAAGATTGGAATAACCAATGTTAGTATTGACACATGCCTAAAAAATGGATTCCCTAGTGGACATAAAACCAACCATTCCAAGGATAGAAGTTTTTTTAGACTAGAAACAAGATTTACATCCTAGTCCCTCTAGCATACAACAATTTCCTCAATATAAGTAGGTAAATCAATAATAAGTACCTACCTAACTTGTGACTATTCTTAAGAAAATATACAATCTACATCTTTCTATAACACAAACTAGGAGAACATAGGTAGATTAAATACCATATATTATGAAAATATTTAGCTTCACTTAGGAAAAAAACCTCCTCGCATACCATTATTTAAATCTCTAACGAGGAGGAGATATAGCCTTCTCTTAAAAATACAAAAATAAAATAAATTTATTTTACATAATAGTCCAAATGTATCTCTATTTGCACAATTTCCTAATTGATTAAAATAAAAATTTGTATATATAACCTTTACATGTGTATAAATCTAATCTATTACAAGAGATCAAATAATTAAAAATTGAAATCCCATTGTTATAGGCTATATGAGATGTTCTAGAGAATAATAACAACATTAAACAATTTTGTATGTCAAAAATTTTGAGAAAAGAAGAAATATCTTAAAATAGTTTAAGTAGATGGTAAGCTAGCTAACCTCCTAGATGTTAAATGTCTCCACCTAAAATATGGTGACCTAGGGAGCCTTGTGATCATAACATCAATTGGTAGCACAAAACATCAAACATCTTTATGGATTTGGGTGTTGCCATCAATATCATGATAGCTAACATGTTGAGAGTATTATCCTTAACTAACTTATGTAGCCAACTTCCACCATTTTAAAAATGTATAAACATTTGATAGCTAAGATAAAGGGTATCATCAAAGATGTCCTAGTTAATATAGAATCCTAGAAATATTTTATTAATTTCATCATAATCTAGTCATGAACCTCAAAGAATGGATACCCATTGATCCTAAGAAAACTCTATCTAGCTGCAGTAGTTTCCTTCATTGACTATAAATCAAGAAAAATGACCATATTTAATGGAATCAATGATATTTCATTTGTATGCCCATGTGTAAGACCTTCCTTAGAATTTGATAATCATTTATGGGTATATGTACCAAACAAAAATCATAAAATAAAGAGAATTTCCTACTTAATGGCCATCAAAATAAAATAAAATGTAGAAGAGCTGGAAGATGATTTTGACAATTATGAGGAAGAATATAACAACCAAATAATCATCTAACGAAGCCTTGTTTAATTTTTTCAAACTAACTAGTAAAACTTTCTCCAAGACTTTCATTGTCCCTTAGAGAATATTATTCTCGTTGTTGAAATATTTTATAAAGATATTACCACTTTTCGCATGTCATATCCTCACCATTTCCAATTAAGCATGCTACTAAGGTAATATAAAAAACTATCCTTAATACCTCACTAAACAAATCATGATTGAATTAGGTGAACCACTAAACATTAATAATTCCTTACTAGATAAGTGGGAATAAAAACTACACTATATGTTGTAAGCACTCTCAAAAGAATTTATTTGGGAACACACTGTTATGATGAAAATCTGACTTGACATATACACCCATCATATATATAGAAAATTTGATACTTGTGAGACAACCCCAATGAATTTTGAACCTAACACTTTAAGATATATTCAAATTCATAGTGGAAACATTTTATAAGTAGGATTCATATACCAATCTTAGATAGCCAATTGGTTTCTCCACTAGTGATTATTTTAAAGAAAAATATTAAGTAGAAATATATGTAAGCTAAAAAGAGAAAAATAAATCCACTTCAAGAGATTAATTCCCCTTAGCCTCCATCAATAAGGTTTTGGAAAATCTCACAAGGAAGAAAGACTTTTCCTTCCCAAATGGATTTAGTGAGTATATGTAATGAAATACATTTTGTAAAAGAATAATTTAATAGGAAATATGCTCCACATACTTGATGATATTAAATTCACATTCACGTCAAATTGGGGGCTAAATCTAATGGTGAAATTTGTATACTCCTACCAATTCCCATATAGTTCTAGGGTATTTTGATGGAATGTCTTAATTTAGTGACAAGTTTGGCTTATGATTCTATGCTTATCCCAATCCATTGTATATTCATTTATAACCATTTCAATGTATTCAACCTTATCCCATCATTATTTATGCATTCCCCTATATTCACTATTTACACAATTTTTATTAGCTTACATTCAAAATCATGTCCGCACCATTCATTTATTGCCTCAAAACTTATACATTTTTTTTAGTGGCTTAAGGTTGATCACAAACTTTTAATGGACATGAGAAAACATTATATTTGAGTGGAAATGCGCAGACTGCTTTTTAATGGAATGGGCGGGAGAGATTCAAAATTGAATTCAAACTTAACTGTAGCAGTGAATGTCACGTGAAGAGTCAGAGGAGAGACAAAAGAACACAACAAAAAATAGAAGAGGAAATAGAAGTTCTAGAGGGCCCAAACCAACCACCTAAGCGGTCAACGCTTAGAATGTGTTGGTCAAGACAAAAAGATGAAAAAAAAATGAAACATTTATGAGTACATAGATAGGAATAATACATGAAGAATACATGGGGATGTGGATCAATTTGGATAAGGTATGGATAAAGAATGTGGGAATGTGTAAAAGTGGAGTAGCAACATGGGGGAAAAAGGTTGACTTCACACAAGATTATGACATTTTTCAATGTGTATATGTATCAAGACATTCTCTTAAAATGGACAAAAAATGTTATCCATTGTACTATCCATAGGTTCATTGCATAACTAGCCAATAAATGTTATCCATTGTATTATCCATAGGTTCATTGCATAACTATCCATAGGAAATATTTAGACTATCCATAGGTTCATTGCATAACTAGCCAATAAATGTTATCCATTGTACTATCCCCTCAAGAAAAAGTACTAGCTTTCATTGGGATGAATCTTGTTAGAAGGTCTTTGGTCAAATCAAGGAATACCTTTCTATGTCACCTCTATTTGTGGAACCCATGGAGAACAAGTCAAATCATTATTTTACATTTCCACTACACTAGTCACCTTGGGATCACTTCTACCACATCATGATGAATAGGGCCATAAATGAGTAGTCTTTAATATATCAATAAAATGTTGGTCATATATGAACTCCACTACATAACTATGAAAAATCATGTTTGGACATTGTCTTCACCTCACAAAATCTCTAACATTACATGCTTAACTACCACATTCAACTTATTTACCAAATCAATCCACTCAAGTATCTTATAGAGAGGACTTCCTAACAAGATGCATGACTAAACAATTCATGATGTTTAAAATTTTTGGCATCATGTATGTGGATTATAAAGCAATTAAAAACTATATTTTAAATAATTAGCTAGTCAAAGCATGATAAATCAACACTCATCCATTGATCCTAGAATTTCCTAATGAGCAAATATTGACTCTTGATAATTCTCCACCTAGAATATCTACATTTTTTGTAGCTTTCCCTAGTCCATTATTACCCTTTCCTCCACCCTTCATTCCTTCTATCCCATATCATACTTCTACTCCCTTGACTTAATGATATTCCCTGCTCCATGCCTAACATAGACCCAAACATAGAGTGTCATCCCATTCATGTTCAACTTCCCTATAATCCTAATATCATCCCATTGTCCTAGCTCCCTCTAATCTCTCACCTTTATTACTTACCCATACTTCTTCTCCTTCCACTACCCCTATCATTTCTAATCCTTCTTCTGCCATTCCTCCTACACTTGATACTTCTACCATTTTTTCACCCATTGTAGTGAGAACTTACTATTCCCACCATAATACCAACCCTAATCATATCTAAATCATGTATCCCATTACTATCCCCACTACTTTGATCTCCTCACAAGATCTAGTTTGCCCCTAGTTGAGCCTCACATGATTTGAGGCGTTCTACCTCCTCTTCTAATAGAATAAATCTATCCTTTGACACTTCAATATCTATCCCACCTTCTAGTGTTCTTGCTATCATAGTGATCCCATCCACTCTTCTTAACACACTTTTTGAGGATACCTTCCTATATTGCATGGATTCATCTATCATGAACATAGTAAAAAAGAACATAGGGGAGGAGATAACCAAATGAAAGAAGGAATATAAATAACAAGAATAGCTTAATTTCCAAGAGGAACACACTTAATAATGATGTGAAAGGAAAAATAATTGTAAAATTTTATCATTATCAAAGGATCAAGAGAAAAATAAATATAGGATCTCTTAGGTTCAAAATTGTGAAATATCATGGCTTCACACATAATTCTTCTCACAACAAAGCTCAATACATTTATAGCTAGATTAGAAGAAAAAAGTTTAGAAAAAAAGAAAGAAAGAATGTCATGGTCAACATCATGGCTTACACCAAATGAGCATCAATTCCAATGACAAAAAAATTCTTCATACCAACATGCGACCTATCACCATCTATGTCACTCCTCATGGCACTTGATTTTCTTTTGGAAATTGGTGCATGCTACTATATTTCATTATTATGGTGGTATAGGAAGATCATATTTGAATTTGATATGGGAAGTTCCATCTTTACTTATGTTGGCTATCACCTACAACAATTATATTTGTCAACTCGATAGTGCTAGAGCCTTATTGGTGGCATGACCACTTGCATCCTTAAGGTTAGATATTGCATTATCCTTTTCCCCACCTCATTAGACACTCAACTCTAAGTAGTCAAATTTACCTACAAATCCCTTGTTAAGATATTGACCTTCCATTGACAATAAATTAAATGATTGATTGAGCCTACACATACTTTAAAGTTTGTTGGCCTATGTAGTCCTTACTAAATTCATTTTGGAGAATTAAGACCAAATTTGAAGTACTTTTAAATTAAAGAATTCATGGATATTCAACCTAGGAATTATCATCATGTAGGATTGGCTCATCAAATAATTAGAACCATAGATCATATACATTGAATGTTCAATGAGCACCCACAAGCATTTATTCTTGGGATTTGTCTTTTAACTATCGAACTGTTCACGTGCCTTGTCTATGCTTTCACTTTTTGCATGCACGTCTACCAGAGTAGTAGCAACTATAACATCCGAGAAAATTCCTCCATCCTTTATGCTTTGATGGATCTCCATACACTGCTCCAAAATTCTCAATTTAGCGCAGGCTGGGAGGATGTCGGTAAAGGTTGCAGAGGTCGGCTTCACACTTGCCAACTGCATTTGCTTGAAATCAATGCTTCTAAAAGCCTTTTCAAAAAAATCATTTTGTGCATATCCTGCAATCATGGCATTCGATTGAAACCACATTTCTTTGAGGCATTTGGTTAAACAGCTCAGGAGCCTTGTCTATGATTCCACATTTTGAAAGCATGTCTACTAGACCTGTTCCAACGCTCCTGTTTTGGCACAGGTTAGGAATATGCTAGAAAATGTATAATGATCAGGGAGGAGACCTGTTTGTTGCATATGGTGAAACAGTCTGACAGCCTCCTGAGGACACTTTACGACATCCACCAAACTTCTGCAGCTGCGCGGGAACAGTGTTTGAGTTTTGAGTTTGATTTTCTCCACGCGCGGGAACTGCTGACTGCTGGCTGTGACGGTGAGTGTTTAAACTGTAACGGAGAGTGTTTAGTGGAATGAAAATTGGTAGGGGAACGGAACAGACTAAGCGGGCCCACCAGTGCCACCTAAGCAGTCAATGCTTAGAGTGTGCTGGTTAAGCCTAGCCTTCCAAGTAAGGGTGCAATCACGCAATCCAGAAGAGTAGAACTGGATTCGAATCCTGTCCAGCCTATTAAAATGAAAAAAGGAAAAACCTAACTACTATGCTTTATTGTGCAATAGTGGATCCCTGTTTTATTTTCATTAATTTTCCATGCAATTGTAGATTACTGCTCGAATTATAATTTGGGAACAGAACACCAAGAAACAGGGAGCAGACAAATTAAATCAAATAATCAATTAAAATTGGATTTGTATTAATTGGTCACAATTCAATTATTCAGTAAAATAGTCTGTTATACAACCACCACAAGACTCGTTGGGAAATAAAGGAATAATGAATGAATGGATGGCCGGCCTTCCCATGGAGAAGAATTCAAAAATTTCAACCAGAAATTATGTTTTCATAGTAATGTAAACCGTCAAATTCAGGAGCAAACACTAGTCCTCTGCTGCTCTTTCTTGGCACTCTCTTTTCATCCCTGCAAATTATATTTTCATAGCAATGTAAACCGTCAAATTCAGGAGCAAACACTAGTCCTCTGCTGCTCTTTCTTGGCACTCTCTTTTCATCCCTGCAAATTATATTTTCATAGCAATGTAAACCGTCAAATTCAGGAGCAAACACTAGTCCTCTGCTGCTCTTTCTTGGTGCTCTCTTTTCATCCCTGCACAATTCCTTTGCTTCTTCATTATAACGCTGCAGAATTTCCAATCTCTGCAAACCAGAAGCACAATTTCGTTAGAAACATAAGAATAATCATAAAAGAAAAGAAAATATGAAAACCAGAAACACAATTTCGTTAGAAACCTAAGAATAATCATAAAAAACAAAAGAAAATAATAAAAGCAATAATAACTGTGAATGATAATAAGGATTTTGCTGTTACGTTTGGAAAGAGGCGACAGTAAGCTCGTACAGCCATAGCTCCAGCTTCAGCCGTTGCCGCCATCACCAAATTCACTGCAAACGGTGCCATTTCTCTTCTTATTTTCCCTCAATTCACACACCAAAAAAACAGTAAGGTTTGAGAAACAATGACAGGTCCATTGGCAAGAATACCAGTATTTATAGACAAATTTTCGCTTATTATAGAAGGTTCTAGAACTTTGGGTTAAGTGAGAACTGAGAGTGTCGGCTTGATGATCGAATAATAAAAAAGCTAAGCAGAACTTAAGTGTTTTTTAATTATTACACTGTCTACTCTTTGAATGACTCGACTTAAACAAAGTTCAATAAATAACTGTACAGAACAACTGTAAAACGAGACCTTTTAAAATTGAGTTAAAGTTTTGTTGAATGCATTCAACTTTTAGTTATCTTGTATTATTTTATTTATTTGAGAATTTATTTAAAATTTATTTTATCTATTTATTTATTTATTTAAAAATCATTTTATTTTATTTATATTGTATTATTTATATTTATTTAACAATTATTTGTTTAAGAGTTATTTTATAATTATTTTATTTAATTAAGAGTTATTTTATTTTATTTTATGTTAGAATTATTTAAGTATTAGTATTTTTTAAGAGTTATTTTATTTTATTTATTTGAAGTTCTAATCATTTTATACTTTTAGTTTTTTAATATATGTAGGTTGTGTTTTAGTTTTTTATGAATGGATTCATACTCTAAGTTGCTTCTTCATTTGATTGTGTGTTTGTTTAATTATTTAAGTTATGGATTGTGGAAATCTAATTGCATTGATGGATTCATACTCTTACATTCTATTTTGTTGTTCTTATAATTAGACCTCTCAACATTGTTAAATTTATTTTTAAAAAATTATTTCAAATCTATAAATTAAAGATATTTTTATTTTATAGTAATTTTTTAATAATACTTTTTTGTTGTGCTATTTATGTGTTAAAAAATACATATTTATTTTCTATTTCATGATCTAATTCATGTAGTTTTGTCATACAATTTTCATACAACGTTATGTTCTATATCATTTATCTTTTTTATTTTTTATTTTTTTTAATATTTAAATTTTAAAAATAATAATTTTATTACTTTTACCACTTATTTTTATAAAAATAAATAATACTATTTCACATATAAATTATTTAGGTTAATAAATAAAATGAATTAATTAGTAAATAATTGTCAATAGTGGCATGGTGTGATGGTTAAGTTGTTGTATTGTTATTTTTTCCATTAAAGTTCAAACCCCATTGGGGTGTAATTGTTGAGAATTTATATTAGGGATGAGGTTTAAAGTCTCACAAGTTATAGAAGATGACACAAATTATTATCAAGCCTTGTGGGTTCAAATTGGACTATTTTAGACTTGATCTAAGCTACACAATGATGATCTAACAAAAAGTGTGCCTAAATATGTATTCGTCTTTACCTTCTAGATATCTATATTTTCTAAGGTGGTGTCTACAAACATTATTGAAAAACTTGTCAATTTGACAAGTGAACAAATTCTCCTATGTCAAACCCCTTTATGGACGGAGTTAAGGTGAAGAGAAAGATCAAAGACAAAATTCACAAACATGTGGATGGCCTACATGATGATGATGTGAATTTGATTTTCTTTTGCTCTTAAATCCAAAGGTAAATTCCCTAATAATTCTCCAATTCTATAATGAAAACCTCTAAATATTGTAATGTAACAAAATGTTGCACAAGCATGTGCTAAGTTGGTTTACGATGGCTCACAAAAAGGGGAGGGAATATTTGAATTTAAATTTGAGGCTTCAAAATTTGATGATTTACATTGCTATGAAAATTTAATTTTTAGTTGAATCATTTTTTAACCTTTCTCCATGAGGAGGCATTTGATTCATCCATTCATTATTCTTTTCCCAATGATTCTTTCTTTGGTTGTACATTAGACTATTTTATTCAATCAATACTGAACTGTAAAATGTATATTTGAATCAATTTTTATTTCAATATTTATTTATACTTTTCCCTCATGGATTATTTTTACTTTGTTAAGCTCCCCTATTTCAAGTGTTCTCTTTAGAATTTTTTTTTTTAAAACTAGTAGTTGCACTCGAAGAGGTGCAAAGGTTATGCCAATAGAAAATTATATAAGTTAATATGTTATAGTGAAATTATATATGTGTATAGAAGATACATTAATTTAATTTACAATATCTTATGCATATAATAGTATTTTTAAGTATACAAGCTTGAAATACAAGCTTGAATTTACTTGTAAGGAAAGCTAAGGTGCGGAAACAACTCTCCTAACGTCAAAACCACAGGGAAGAATGCAGAGGAGCTTTTAAGTTTTTCAATTACAGTCCAATTAAGATACACTTGAAAGAAAACACTGAAACAAAGAATTTAACATACACACATGAACACCAGATTTACATGGGAAAACCCTTATGGGAGAAAAACCCACCACACCAAGAAAATCCTTTTTGTATTACAGTAACATAAATTACATACAGAGATCAGACTTATCTTTCTGATGTCAATTTACAATAGCATAATGCTTGATCAACCTTGTACAGGAAACATTCCAGTTACAATGCTCTCTAAATTGAATTCACACTGATTTCTCAAATGTTCACCGAACTGTTCATCACACTGATCATCCAATCTGAACACCATCTTCAATCTTCGAGTATATCCATGTCGTCCTTGGTTTGTTGAACTTCCTCACAAGAACGGTCGTAACAGTTCAACTGCTAGCGGTTCCCCTTCTGCTCCCTGATTGGTTAAAGACACACTACGTAGGATAGTCTTCCAATCGGTCAAAGCGTCCAAACTATGTTCGAATGTCAGTGAGACACTAGCCGTGTCTCCCTGATGCCACAAAGCCCAACCGTCGATATCGCCCAGAGTCATCACCTTCGGCAAGAGCTTACACCGAGTTCAAAAGCAGTCGGTGAGATAAACCATATCGTTGAGACGTCATACTGACAACCAACACATGTAGCGCTATTCAGCAAGACTAGATCACTATTCAGTGAGAGGTCATACCGATGTTCAAAAGTCACATAGACATCAACATTCCCATCGGTGAGACTATCACTATCGCCAAGAGATCATACCGAAGCAACATACCTATTGACGAGACAAACCTCCATCGCTAAGAGTTCTTACCAAAGCCTTCATGTTACTCCGATGACTCCAAGTGTAACACTTTTAGCGAGACATACCATCTGTCGCCAAGACTTCTTACCGAAGTCACATGTTACACTGGTGAATCCAAGTGTATAACCATTCGGCGAGAGATCTCTTGTTGGTAAGACTTCATACCAAACAGTCATATCTTTCCCCGATAACTGTTGTCGCCACAAGTCTCCCCGACAACCACTATGAACCACAGTCAGTGAGAGTTCTTACTGGGCGGAGAGAGATCACAGCGACAAGAAATGTCACAGGGATAGCTCTAGTCGGTAAGGCAACAACAAGGTCTCGGCGACCTAAGCATTCCAGAAGGTTGCACAACTGCTAGTCAGCCAGACAGAAAGAATGTCACACCGACTTTTCTTTTTTAGAGGTTTCAGCCTGTGAGATTGAGGCACACAATTCCAACAAGGTTGATGGTCAAATGTCTTCAAACTATCATTTCTCTTTGTAAATTTTGCTATAGGTTGTTTGTTTTGGTTAGCAACTTGGTAATTTTACACCAAGACTCTAATTGAGGTGCAATAGTTATTGATTGTAATTTACATAGAAAATCTTATAAATTTGAAAGTAGCATTGGATAAATACAGTAGCCAAGAATTTTATAAAAGATCTTTAAAAATGTTTATTAGCAATGCTAATATGTGATAAAGTCTCAAAATTAAAAAGCTATATTTGAATAACTATTAGACAAGGATTATTAGTGGATCATAATTATCATCTAACATTTTTAATTGAATCATTAATAAGTCATTATTCTTTTTCTTTTCTAGCTAGAGGTTTTGGTTCACTCATAGGGGTGTTTGTTTCCCTAATAGAGTGGCAAGTGTTTATTAAACTTGTCGTGTAGCATTTAATTGAATCTAAGGACATAAATTGACTTTACCAAGGTTGAATGGGACAATACCAACCCCACCGACCTATTTTCCCTTGGTATCATCCCATTTTCCCTTGGTGGTGGGGTTGGTGAATATGGTTGGTGGGGTCTAGCCTTAGGGTGGTTGGGCAAACCCCACAGACCTATGCACCTTGGGTGGGGATGATATTGGCGGGTGGGAATTCAACCACTTGATCTGACATGATGTGACTAGCTCTCAACTTAGGCTGGGCCACCCCCACTATAGAGAGGGAGACATAATTTCTCTATAGAACTTGATAGAGGAAGAAATAAACAAAGATGAGCTTGAGCTCTATTCACATGATGGAAACGACTTCTTTGAACATAATACATTCTATGGCTTCTTTGATCTATAGTGGTAATTTCCATATGAAATAAACAAAGATGAGATTGAGCTCTATTCACATGTTGTAAACAACTTGTTTGAGCACAATACATTCTACTACTCAATTTTTTTAGTTGCAATTAAATTATATGTAAACCATTGATTTGGTATTTTCTCAAATTATCATAAGAAAATGGTAGAAATCAAATATTTACAATGAGAATATTGTTAAACTTTACGAAATGAAAGAACATAATAATAATAAAAAAAGATTCAAACAAACTCCAAGGAGGGTTGCATAAAAATTGAAGTAGAGTGAAAGTGAGCAACCATTGACAAGGAGAACACAAACCTGGGAAAGAGATGAGGTAGATGTCCATATTGAAATTTCTTAGTGGGCAAGAGCAACATGAAAGACCTTGATGAGAATGTAACATGCAACCCAACCAATGAATGTGAAGATTGAAATTGCAAGGCCAAGAGAGCATTGGTGGAACATATAGGAATCATTTTTTATCATGCTTGGTAGGTCATTCAATCATGAGTTTTCTACTACCTCTTTACCATATAAATTTAAAATTTATCCCATGACTTGAAGTCATTTGACAATCAATAAAAAATCAATGAAAGGAAAAACAAGCAAGCACTGTAAAGCATACATATGGTTGAAGAATGAAAAAGAACCAAATCTAGAATATATACATTTGACTATGTGATAATAGGAATCTTAAAAATCCACAAAATTTTAACAAATTAAAATACAAATAGAAAAAAAAAATTCAAAATTGTCAAAATAATCTTAGCTCAAACAAATATTTCAAAAGAATGTACAATTTCCATAAACATGAAAGAAAGAAATAAATAAAAATCCTGAACACATTTACTAATGTATGCCCATAGTTTAAAATGCAACATTGAAAAAAGTATATGTTGACATTAAAGATTGTATAAATAGTTTTTTATTCTTAATTCAATTCAACTTTATTTACAATAAAGGCATATTGCACAACATGAACAATCTCTTGTAGAATTTGTAGAAAAACACATAAAAGAGATTCCACAAATTCAATAGTCTATCTTCCACATTCAACTTTAAAAGTAGATCATCTAACATACATAGAACACTACAAAATAATGTTATTTTTGGCCAGTTTGTAACATACACAAGAATTTGGGGGAAATTGAAGCCAAAAATCTGTCTCTTCATAGTAAGTTGGGGGAAATTGAAGCCAAAGTTGCTAGGCTAATACAGTTCGAAGTGGAGAAGAATACCTTTGTGAAGGCTAGCATGCAAAAGGACAGTGTTGTTGAAAATGATCTTGATAAAATTAAAGGAACCATGAAAAAAATTGTTGATCAGAATTGCAAAATAGCCAAACATAATTCATTAATCATCAAAGCCTTTACCGAAAGAATGGAGAAAACCCATAACAGAGCGCTGATTGTTGACTTAGATAAGGAGAAAGACCAGGATGAGTACGCAGGGGTTTCTAGGCGCACTAGATCAAGTATGAAAAGAAAAGCCCTGTCTACCCCCAATATGGCTCAGATTTTCATAGAGGGGGTCCAGGAAATGGTGGACCTGGAAGAGGTTGCTGACGAGCTTTTGAAGACTATGGATTAGCTATGGTTGGGCCCTGTTTTGTCTGCCTACTGGCCTTCTGATGGTTTTTTTGTGGCTTTTTGTGACTGTTTGTTTTAGCTGGTTTTTTATCTCTCTGGCAGCCTTTTTGTCTTTCGGACCTTTGTTTTGGTCTTTGTTTGTAATGTTACTTTATGGTTTCGGGTCCCTGTAAAACCCGTTTATCCCTTTTATCAAAAACATACACAAGAACTTGTATATTGTGTTGTGGCATACAATAATATTAATGAAATATATCATATAAAATTTATTTTGCAAGAAATAGTATACTATTGTCACATATACAATATTAATAAAATATTGTGTACAAATGGAATATTTTACAAGACTAGAGTCATTATTTGCAATCCAATGCAAAGTAAACTCAACCAAACAATGAAGCCTGTTATATTTAAAACAACTAAGTCTATGCTTTACAATGGATCTAGTAATAAAGCACACAAAGATGCCTCATGAATTTGATGGGATAGGTGTGTTGAGTAGCACCGACTACACAAAAGTTTAACATATATTAAAACATTTTACCCAGTTTTCCTTTGGAATTTTGATTAGAAAACTACAAGCTATGGAAAGAAAAATGGTATGGTTGCTATTGTTGGTAATTTACTCACAATATTGCATAGGTTATGAATAAAGTACCTTGTATGCAACTGAAATATTTATACGATTGGATTTATGTTGGGTTTTTATTATATTGTATGTACATATATGTAGTGCAAAACAAGAAACTGCTATTTTTGTTTGTGGAAACTCATCTATAAACATAGGCAACGTTCCTATAAATTCTAGCTTTCTTTCACCATAGAAATATCCCTATGCTGTTAATTGACCTGGTCACCCATATGGAAGGTTCTCTTCTGGAAAAATTCAAAGTGATTTTATTGGTAATAAATCTAGAAGGCATGAACCATGTCGATGTAGTTGGACATTGTGATTCATTAGGCAAAGCTCATAATAATTTCCATTTATCATGATTTAGGAGAATCTAGAAAAGTTTTAAAATTAATAATTTTCTAAGCTATGGTTGTATGCAGAGATGAAATAAGTCTGTGAAGAGTATTATAACAGAGATGAAATTGCAGTTGACAAAACTTTATAAGGTTGGCCTTCAAAAATATTTAGGATTTTTCTTGTCTTTTCCTAGATTCAAATCTGAAAAGGCTCAAGGCCGAATGGGAGCAGAGAGGAAAAAAAAGTAGGTCTACATTTGGGCGAGGCAGATTTGTAGTCATGGCTGCAAGGGAAAACTATATCTCTGACAATTAGAACTCTCTTATGTTGAAGGTTCTCTCCCCACACACACTCCCACTCCCACATCCATTCTCCTCAAGCCAAAGGTTGGAGCTTGTGAGCCTAACTCTCCTTTGTATTCCTATTATGGCAACTTGTAAACATCGTCTAAGTTGAAGTGCCTTATATCATTTCATGGGTGGTAAATAATAGGGTACCTTATAATATGCTCTCTACAACTTTGTAGGCAGTGACATGTTCATTGAATGATATGTTGTCTTTGATGATAAATATATCATATGCTTATGTTACCAAGTTGAATAATATTTTTTCTTCTCTTGTTCACATATGAAATAACTATTTAACTTTGTTCTAGGTTATAATTTAGAGGTAACTGTTTGGTCTCATGTTTTGAAGAATTGATTTGCACTGATGGTGAACATATTTTGGGACTTAAAGATCTTGGATGTTAAAAATATCTCACACAAATAACTTGACTTTTCATGCGTTAATATTTTTACCATATGGACTATAAAAGGCATATTTTGTAATTTCTTTATTTTCATGTTTCTTTTCTTTCTAACTTGTTACATTTTTTTTAGATTAGCTATGTTATGACTATTGGAATTTATAAATTTTCATCTAAAATGTATGTTATGAATAATTATTATCAAGGAATGGCAATTCTTGTTGGAAAGCTTGTTCTTTATACAAAATTTGGGTAGTTCATCCTTTAGAGGTATTCAACCTTGGTAATAATAGATCTTGTTTTCTAGAGTATCTTTTTCATTTGAGGATGTTATCCATTTATTTTACAGGTTAGTGATTAATAATATTAAATGATTGTAGCTATCAGTTGAATAAAACTTGAATAAAAATATTATTAAACTTTTTATCACACTAATTCATTTTTTGTTAAATGGATCTTTTAGGTATTAAGATGTCATGTAAAGGTATCAATAGTTTTCCTTTTTCTTGTGTATGTTTTAAAAGGTTGCACTAAATTTTGGAGTAAAATAAATTTTGGATTGTGGGGATCTAAATTATGCTACATGATAGCCATATATGACATTGAGTTTGGTCTGACAACTTGTATGTGAGTAGTGCTTTCTAGTAACTATTTATGTTGGGACCATGAATGAAACATTGTTGAATGATGAATTCTATAGAGGACTTAGGAAAATACATGTTATAGGCCGAGTTTTATTCTTGACTAGAAAATTATTTCATATTTACTTTTGTTATGTGGCCCAAGTTTACATAGCACTTGTACTTTCTAATTATAAATTATGTTCTCATTGAATATGGAGATCTTATTAATGAGATCATGCTTGCTTTCAAACAATCTTATGGAGAGAAAGTTATTATTTGGGTCAGGAGGAGTCAGGCTCCTTTTAATTGAAATTAATCTCAAACTTGAGATTTTTTTTTCAAATTGGGTTAAGAATGTGGTCTAATTTTTATTCTAGAATTTTTCCTACAACAACTAATAATGAATTCCTAACACTATTTTTTGCAATAGTTGCATATTCACTTAAAACCTAATATACAATGTTTAGTTGTTAGAAGAAATTATATATGTAAAATATTTTTTAATCAATTCATTGTGAACCTTAGAGAATTAATTCATATTCTATTATTTATAGCTTTAGCTTACAAGATCTTAAGGAAACTAAAAAATATACACTCTTGTGATAGTTTGAAGACTTTGTTAATCACAATGCCTTTACCTTGTTGGAAAAGTACTCTTCAACTCACCTTGTCTTGAATTATGATATTCAAGCATGCCTATATGATGACCATGACATTTTGGCTCTCTCTCTATATCTAATTGGAACGCCTCTTAAATTTTAGGAGAAATATGCCCATGATAAAACATAATTATTAATCTATTTACTTCACTAATTGATGCTCCATGCTTTGATACATGCTTTTTATTCTAGTTTTACTTAGCCATGATAAATGAAAGTAGCTAATTAATTCAAACTCAAAAATTAAAATATTAGAATTTGCAATTCTTGACCCATTAATAAGGCCCCAACATAGTGTATTATTGAAGACCATTCCAATGTATTATAGTGGAAAAGACCAATGTGCATGAAAAATTTCTATCAATTAATTCTCAACATGATTATGGTCTAATGAGTATTGTCATGTGAATCTCATTGTAAAGCTATGAAAACCATACCGTTCATCATGCTAATTTTCTTGATGTTGTCATTTTGAAAAATAAATAAGTATATAGAAGTTATATTCTCTTGCAACTAGAATGAATTGGTCCTCTATCATATTTTAGTATTTGTTTTGCTTGGACATCATTTCCATTTTCAAGTTTGGAATTCAAGACATTTCTTTGGAGCTTAGAAATTATTAATTTGTAATTAAATTTTATTCTTTTCTAGCCTTTTTTGAAAATAAATTACTATGAAAAATGCACAAGCATGAAAAGATATTGCAAAGCTTATTGCATTAGAAATAGCGAAATAGGTATTGTAGGATAGCTATATTTAATAGATTTTCTTACTAGTTCATTTAATTGTCATACTTGTGTTTGAATAACCATTTTTTTTTTGTATCTACAAACACATAACTACTTATTTTCAAGGAAAAATTTCTTTGAATGAAGTACTTGTCTTCTTGTATTGAAACCATTAAACCATCTACCAACAAAGATGAATTATTAGAGAGTGAAACACTAATTTTACATTGTCTTTTCGACATCATAGTGGCTCATTGTGAATCCCAAAATGGAGTCTCTTCAATACCTTAAAAAGTCATAACACTTAACATGAATCTTGTAAAAGATTACTAAATGTTGTGGAGGTTGAACTTGATTACTTTTTGAACCTTAAATATCTCTAAACATATACAAAAAAATTATATTCCCTCTTCATTTGTTAAACATTAACTTATCCAAAATTCATATAGATCTATATTATTATAATACTAATTATATAATATTAAACTACATTTGAATTTTATCTTTTGTTTCCTAAAAACGTGTCTCTTGAATTCTATAAATGAAACGGCTAGTTTAAATCTAATCAAACTTAATAACATACGCGTCTAGGAAGTGTGTACGATTTTCTGAAGTCTCTTACCTACATTTAGAAAAAGACGAGAAACATCTTCAAATTTCGCGTAGATTTTGACCCCGCTTCGATAATCGCTGACCCCTTCAACATCTCGTCAAGCCGGCCTTTTTTGAACAAATTGTTCACCGAAAGTTCTACACAATTGCACAGCGATTTCAGAATTTTTGTAGCTATATAATCCGCTACTATTCTTGCCAAAGGCGACACGATTGTTTCTCAAACCTTACATCTGTAATTAGGGTTATAAACTATTTTGCCCTTCTGTAGCGTGTAAATTGAGGGAGAAAACGAACACAGGATGGCAACGTTTGCAACGCCTCTGATGGCAGTCGCAACAGCTGCAGCTGCGGCAGTGGGAGCTTACCGCCACATCCATCCCAATGTAACACCAATACCTTATTATTGTTTTTATTATTTTCTTTTTCACTTTGATTGCTCTTCTGTTTTCTGACAGAATTATGATTCTGGTTTGCAGAGTCTTGAAATTCGACAGCATAATAAGGGAGAAGCAAACGAATTAGGCGCAGACGAAAAGAGGCCATCAAGAACGCACAGCGGAGGACTGGTTTTTGCTCCAGAATTTGATGGTTTACATTGCTATGAAAATTTAATTTCTGGATGGATCAATTTTTAAGCTTTCTCCATGCGGAGGCCTTCGATTCATCCATTCATTATTCTCTTCCCATTCGATTCATCCATTCATTATTCTCTTCCCAGCGATTCTTCGTTGGTTGTAATCAGACTATTTTATTCAATCACTGATCTGTAACATGTATATTCGAATCAATTTTTAATTCAATATTACTTTGCCCTCCATTTCTTTTTACTTTCTTAGTCTCCCCTGTTTCAAGTGCTCTGTTTCGAAGTTTCTTTATATTGAAAATTAATGTGACTATTATGAGAAGACAGCGAATACACGACTTATAATCATAATCTGAGGACTGTGGCAATAAACACATAATAACCTTCGAATTCCCTTTATTTGACCCGACGATTGCTTCATTGAACGGTGATTGCAGGGGTATAAAATATCTTCTACATAAATTTAGGTAAATAAAAAGATGTAATTAATTGAGTTGATAAATTAAAATGTAATTTTGAAAAGTAAATGTAATGGATTGATATTTACTTTTAAAATGAGTATGGAGATTAATGTTTATATTGCATAGAATCTTGTTGTAAAGGTAAAATAAAACAATGAATGTTTTGAGCTTATTTAATAAGCTCAAAATATTTATTGTATATAATGCAAAATTTAATAGTGGTTTATGAGAATGATTTGACAAAAAATTGTAATAATCTCTTTACTTTCATCTTTTCTTAACTTAAATTGATAAGATATTTTATATTTAAAGATTATTATAATTTTCATAGATTAACTATTAAATAATTTTTTAGAAAAATATCTCTACTAGCACTTCACTATTATTTCTTAGGAGGTTCAAGGATTATGCCAATATAAAACTATATGTATATTAATATGTTAGAGAGTATGTGTTTGTGCATGGGTGTATCAAACTTTAGTTGCATGTAGTTGAATTAAACAATTAATAATAAATGCTAAATAATGGAATGAAATAAACTTAGACAAATCTACATTTTTTCCTTAAAGAAATTAAGTATTATCTAATTATTAAATGACAACTGAAACTTGTTTTTCATGACTCAACAATAATTTGCAAGCATGAGACTTGTTTCAGATCCATCCAAATCTCACAATATATATAACCTATCCACTAATAAATACATTTACTAAATTATCCATAAAAAGATTAAAAAACTAATAAACATTATTAAATACCACCCATACATTTAAATTTATTAAACTTTTATCTTCATTTAAATTATAATTAATATTTAAAAAAAAAAAAACATCAAACATTTTTCTTACCCATAAAAAGCCAAAACCTGATGGTTATAATTATAATAGGATTCTAAAAATAGTTTATCAATGACATCGTATATATTTTCTGTGCAAAAGAATAACAGTGATATAAACCTAAAATAATCCTCCATTCCTACATTCCTTCCAAGTAAGGTGCAATCACGCAATCCAGAAGAGTAGAACTGGATTGGCTAAAATAGAAATAGGTCTTGATTTTGAATATAAAGGACCAGGAGAGTGGGTAGGATTATTCTAAAATAGAATATTAAATAAGAAGATAAATTCTCACTACAAATACTCATCCTGAGCATTCAAGACCCATCTCTGCCAATGGATATATTTTAAATATTGACTACCTAATAGACCCTTATGATGATATATGTTCATAGTATGATACATTTTCGAAAAAATTTGATACCAGAGCATCTTGGAATGAAACTCAGAAGATCTACTATGCAGTAAAGATTATTTTCATGAAAAAAATAGAGATTGATGAGAAGGTCTTCTAGATGATGGTCCATAGACAAGAACCAATGATACTATTGTGATTGTTAGGGATCTAGATATGGGAAAAAATGATATATCTACCAATGGTTTCAATCATTTAAATTTCCTTATGACTGATCAATTTTGTGGAGGAAGGGAAAAATTTGTAAGAGAAAGCCATAAAATTTTTGTATAGCCTTAAACCTAAGAATCTAATTTTTGAGAAATATCTATTTTCTGTTAGATTACAAAATGATAAACCTACCAAAATATATTATCTTTTAACTCCCTGCCTTGTAAATTAGGTAATTACACAAAAGATTATATTACTGAAAAGAAAAATACCATAATAAATGATTACACATTTTAAAAAATGAAGAATATGATTGCTTATAAATTAAAAAAATAGCGTTTATAATTTGCCCATGAACACTAATGCATGCCCAGCCTATTAAAGCGAAAAAAGGAAAAACCTAACCACTATGCTTTATTGTGAGTCCATTGTGCAATAGTTGATTCCTGTTTTATTTTCATTAATTTGCCATGCAATTGTAGATTACTGCTCGAATTATAATTTGGGAACAGAACACCAAGAAAACAAATTAAATCAAACAATCAATTAAAATTTGATTTGCATATATTAGTCACAATTCAATGATTCAGTAAAATAGTCTGTTATACAACCACCACAAGACTCTTTGGGGAATAAAGGAATAATGAATGAATGAATGGCCGGCCTTCCCATGGAGAAGAATTCGAAAATTTCAACCAGAAATTATATTTTCATAACAATGCAAACCGTCAAATTCAGGAGCAAACACTAATACTCTGCTGCTCTTTCTTGGCACTCTCTTTTCATCCCTGCAAATTATATTTTCATAGCAATGTAAACCGTCAAATTCAGGAGCAAAGACTAATCCTCTGCTGCTCTTTCTTGGCACTCTCTTTTCATCCCTGCACAATTCCTTTGCTTCTTCATTATAACGTTGTGGAATTTCCAATCTCTGCAAACCAGAAGCACAATTTCGTTAGAAACATAAGAATAATCATAAAAAACAAAAGAAAATATGCAAAGCAGAGGCAGAATTTCGTGGCTAGAAACATAAGAATAATCATAAAAAAAACAAAAGAAAATATGCAAACCAAAAGCACAATTTCGTTAGAAACATAAGAATAATCATAAAAAACAAAAGAAAATAATAAAAGCAATAATAACTGTGAATGATAATAAGAATTTTGCTGTTACGTTTGGAAAGAGGCGACAGTAAGCTCCCACAGCCATAGCTCCAGCTCCAGCCATTGCCGCCATCACCAAATTCACTGCAAACGGTGCCATTTCTCTTATTTTCCCTCAATTCACACACCAAAAAAGCACAGTATTTGAGAAACAATGTTAGGTCCATTGGCAAGAATACCGGTATTTATAGACAAATTTTAGCTTATTATAGAAGGTTCAAGAACTTTGGGTGAAGAGAGAGTTGAGATTGTCGGCTTGATGAACGTTTGGACGGTGATCGAATAATGAAAAAGGTAAGCAGAACTTAAGTGTTTTTTAACTGCCATAAATAGAAAAACGACTTTTTATTTATGACTGGACTTAAACAAGAGTTAGGTAATCCTTCACGCTTCCTCCATCCAATTGTATGAGTCAAAATTGTTTTTCGGCATGCGAATTAAACCAAATTTTGTCGTTTTTTTTTCCCGTGTGAGAACTTTCTGGCGTGAGACAACTGGCACAAAATATAGCCTATCCGCTAAATTAAAAATACCGTATTATATTAATTTAAAAATATTTAAAAATTAAATAAATAAAACAATGTTTATATTAATTTAAAAATAAAATTGAGTTAAAGTTTTGTACAATGCATTCAACTTTTAGTTATCTTGTATTATTTTCTTTATTTAAGAATTTATTTAATTTTTTTTATTTTTTTTTTAATTTATTTGAAAATCATATTATTTTATTTATATTGTGTTGTTTTTATTTATTTAATAATTATTTGTTTAAGAGTTATTTTATATTTATTTTATTTAATTAACAGTTATTTTATTTTATTTTAGAATTATTTAAATATTATATTTTTTATTTAAGAGTTATTTTATTTTACTTATTTGAAGAATCATTTTATAATTTTAGTTTTTTACATATATATAAGTTGTGTTTTAGTTTTTAAGTATGGATTCATCCTGTTACATTCTATTTTATTGTTCTTATAATTAGACCTCTCAACATTATTAAATTTATTTTCAAAAAATTATTTCAAATCTATAAATTAAAGATATATTTATTTTATAGCAATTTTTTAATAATACTTTTTTGTTGTGCTATTTTATGTGTTAAAAAAATATATTTATTTTCTATTTCATGATCTAATTCATGTAGTTTTTTCATACAATTTTCATATAGTGTTATGGTGAATTTGGTGAATTTGATTAGAATGACAACTTGGATCTTCAATGAGCATCTTTCAAAGCAGATGATGGCGGTACCTTTCACACGACATTCTGATCTATATTAAGACGATTATTCATCTGCATAAACCATAAACAAACTAGTAAATGAATTTGTATCTTCTCATATAAGGCAATCATGTTTCTAACATCACATTTGACTATAATAAGAATAAAGATTCTCCTTGTATCTCTATTGGGAAATTTCAAACATGTAAGCGAAGAAATTTTAACATCCCCAAGAAACGCCAAAGATCGTATGTAAGCTTATGCAACTGTTTACAATTAAAAGAAATTTCAAACTCTTCAAATAGAGTTTGAAGAAAATCCACTTCCCCCAATGTCAAACTAAGAAAATCCTTCATATCAACCAATTTTGTAATTAGATAGAATATCTGACAATGACAGGTGCATTTATCTACAATCAAAATCTAATTAGAGAGAAAATATTGTAGCATACTAATTTAATGATGTTGTGGGTGGCACACAGGTAAGGCACACAAGCGCCCATTAAATGAGATATGCCCCTCTCTCCACAAAAGTGGCAGTTGAAAATAATGAACTCCATGGTGAATTCAGTGAATTTGATCAGAATGGAAGGCTAGATCTTCAATGAGCATCTTTCAAAGCAGATGATGGCAATACCTTTTGCACGACAATCTGACCTATTTTAAGATGATTATGGGTTCTTTTGGTTTTGCATGCACCCACCATCTTCATTAGGAAAGCATGAAGTAATCTATGACCCATCAAAGCTCAAAGTAGAGACAAACCATCCCCGACAAAACCAATGGCCTCCTTAGTGAAGCAAAAGTTGGAAGGATAGTAAAACTCTAGAGGATGAATCGAAAGTGAAAGAAAATATAGGTGAAGAGGGTTAAAAAGAGAAGAGGAGACTTATTATCTATGAATTGGAGGAGACTTAATAGTTGTTTATTCACAACCAAAAATAAGACTTAAATAGGTTTTTATTCACATCCAAAAGGTGAATCAATGGAGGGTAGCATTTATTATCTTTCTACTGCTGTTATAATTATAATTTTAGGAGACTATAATAGGAGTAAAGATTCTCCCTGTATCTCTATTGGGAAATTTTAGACGTGTATGTGAAGAAACTTTAACATCCCCAAGAAATGCCAAAGATCATACATAAGATCACACAGTTATCCACAGTTGAAAGAAATTTCAAACTCTTCAAATAGAGTTTGAAGAAAATCTCCTTTCCTCAATGCCAAACTAAGAAAATTCTTCATGAACTAACAATGGCAATCAAAATCTAATTAGTGAGAAAATATTGTAGTGTACTAATGTAATGTTGTTGTGGGTGGCACACAAGTAAGACACACATGCATCCATCAAATGAGACATGCCCCTCTCTCCGCAAAAGTGGCGGTTGAAAATAATGAACTCCATGGTGAATTCGGTGAATTTCATCAGAATGGTCGGCTGGATCTTCAATGAGCATCTTTCAAAGAAGATGATTGCAGTACCTTTTGCATGACGTTCTGATCTATATTAAGATGATTATTCATTTGCATAAACCATAAACAAACTAGTAAATGAATTTGTACCTTCTCATATAAGAAAACCATGTTTCTAAAATCACATTTAACTGTAATAAGAATAAAGATTCTCCATGTATCTCTATTTGGAAATCTAATTAATGAGAAAATATTGTAGCGTACTAATCTAATATTGTTGTGGGTGGCACACAGATAAGGCACAAATCCACCCATTAAATGACATACGGCCCTCTCTTCAAAAAAGTGGTGGTTGAAAATATTGAACTCCATGGTGAATTTAATTAGAATGACACACTAAATCTTCAATGAGCATCTTTCAAAGCAGATGATGGCAATACCTTTTGCATGACGTTCTAATCTATATTAAGATGACTATTTATCTACATAAACCATAAACAAACTAGTAAATGAATTTGTACCTTCTCAAATAAGGCAATCATGTTTCTAACATTACATCTAACTATAATAAGAGTAAAGATTCTCCCTATATCTCTATCGGGAAATCTAATTAGTGAGAAAAGATTGTAGTGCACTAATCTAATGTTGTTGTGGTGGCACATAGGTAAGGCATGTACCTTCCCATTAAATGAGATATGCCCCTCTCTCCACAAAAGTGGCGGTTGAAAATAATGAATTCCATGGTGAATTCAATGAATTTGATCAGAATGGCAGACTGGATCTTCAATTAGCATCTTTTAAAGCAAATGATGACAATGCTTTTTGCATGACCTTTTGATCTATATTAAGATAATTATTCATCTACATAAAAAATAAACAAACTAGTAAATAAATTTATACCTTCTCATACAAGGCGATCATGTTTCTAACACCACATTTGACTTTAATAAGAGTAAAGATTCTCCTTGTATCTCTATTGAGAAATTTCAGATGTGTATGTGAAGAAACTTACCACCCCCAAGAAACACCAGAGATCATACATAAGCTCACACAACTATCCACACTTGAAAAAAAATTAAACTCTTCAAATAGAGTTTGAAGAAAATCCTTCACATCGACCAATTCTTCAAATAGAATTTGAAGAATAAAGATTATCCCTGTGTCTCTATTGGGAAATTGCAGATCTGTGTATGTGAAGAAACTTTAACATCCCCAAGAAACGCTAAAGATCATATGTAAGCTCACATAGCTATCCATAGTTGAAATAAATTTCAAACTCCTCAAATAGAGTTTGAAGAAAATCCCCTTTCCCCAAAGTCAAACTAAGAAAATATTTCATATCGAACTAATAATGACATTTGATAAAAGTTGAGTTGAGAGAAAAAAATTTGAATCACCAAAAAATGATTATTCATATGCATTAACCATAAAAAAACTAGTAAATAATTTTGTACCTTCTCATATAAGGCAATCATGTTTCTATCATCACATCTGACTATACTAAGAGTTTAAAGATTCTCCCTATATCTCTATTGGGAAATCTAATTATTGAGAAAATATTGTAGTGTACTAATCTAATGTTGTTGTGGGTGGCACATAGGTAAGGCTTGCATGTGCCCATTAAATGAGATATGCCCCTCTCTGCAAAAGTGGCAGTTGAGAATAATGAACTCCATAGTGAATTCAATTAATTTAATCTGAATGATAGGCTGGATCTTCAATGATCATCTTTCAAAGAAGATGATGGCAATACCTTTCGCATGACCTTCCAATCTATATTAAGATTATTATTCATCTTCATAAACCATAAAAAAAATAGTAAATGAATTTGTACCTTCTCATATAAGGAAATCATGTTTCTAACATCACATCTGACTATAATAAAAGCAAAGATTCTCCATGTATCTCCATTGGGAAATCTAATTAGTGAGAAAATATTGTAGCATACTAATCTAATGTTATTGTGGGTGGAACATAGGTAAGGCATGCATGTGCCTATTAAATGAGATACATCCCTCTCTCCACAAAAGTAGCAGTTGAAAATAATGAACTCCATGGTGAATTCAGTGAATTTGATTAGAATGGCAGATTGGATCTTCAATGAGCATCTTTTGAAGCAAATGATGGCATTACCTCTCACACGATGTTTTGATCTATATTAAGATGATTATTCATCTACATAAACCATAAACAAAGTAGTGAATGAATTTGTACCTTCTCATATTTAAGGCAATCATGTTTCTAACATTTCATCTGACTGTAATAAGATTAAAGATTCTCCCTATATCTCTATTGGGAAATCTAATTAGTGAGAAAAAATTGTAGCATACTAATCTAATTTTGTTGTGGGTGGCACATAGGTAAGGCGCATGTGCACCCATTAAATGAGATACACCCCTCTCTATGCAAAAATGGTGGTTGAAAATAATAAACTCCATGGTTAATTCAGTGAATTTGATCAAAATGGTAGGTTGGATCTTCAATGAGCATCTTTCAAAGAAGATTATGGTAGTATCTTTCGCACGATATTCTGATCTATATTAAGATGATTATTCATCCACAAAAACCACAAAAAAAACTAGTAAATGAATTTGTACCTTCTCATATAAGGCAATCATGTTTCTAGTTCATCACATCTGACTATAATAAGAGTAAATATTCTCCTTGTATCTCTTTCGGTAAATCTAAATAGTGAGAAAAGATTGTAGCATACTAATCTAATGCTATTGTGGATGGCACACAGGTAATGAATGCATGTGCCCATTAAATGAGATAATCCCCTCTCCATAAAAGAGGCAGTTGAAAATAATGAACTCCATGGTGAATTCAGTGAATTTGATCAGAATGGCAGGTTGCATCTTCAATGAGCATCTTTCAAAGTAGATAATAGTAGTACCTTTCACACGATGTTTTGATCTATATTAAGATTATTATTCATCTACATAAACTATAAAAAAACTAGTAAATGAATTTGTACCTTCTCATATAAGTCAATCATGTTTTTAACATCACATCTGACTATAATAAGAGTAAATATTCTCCCTGTATCTCTATTAGGAAATATAATTAGTGGGAAAAGTTTTTAGTGTACTAATCTAATGTTGTTGTGGGTGGCACATAGGTAAGGCATGCATGTGCCCATTAAATGAGATATGCGCCTCTCTTCACAAAAACGGTAGTTGAAAATAATGAACTCCAGGTGAATTCGATGAATTTGATTAGAATGACAAGCTAGCTCTTCAATGATTCATCTTTCAAAGTAGATGTTGGTAATACCTTTTGTATGACATTCTGATCTATATTAAGATGATTATTCATTCATATAAACCATAAACAAACTAGTAAATGAATTTGTACCTTCTCATATAAGGCAATCATCTTTCTAACATCACATCTGACTATAATAAGAGTACAAAGATTATCCTTGTATGATCTCTATTGGGAAATTTCAGACATGAATATGAAGAAAATTTAACGTCCCCAAGAAACACCAAAGATCATAAGTAAGCTCATGTAACCGTCCACAATTTAAAAATAAATTTCAAACTCTTCAAATAGAGTTTGAAGAAAATCCCCTTTCCCCAACGTCGAACTAAGAAAATCCTTCATATTGACTAATTCTATAATTGAATAGAATATTTGACAATGACAGTTGCATTTATGTACAATAAAAATCTAATTTGTGAGAAAATATTGTAGCGTACTAATCTAATGTTGTTGTGGGTGGCATATAGGTAAGGCAGGAAAGCACACATTAAATTAGATACACCCCTCTCTCCACAAAAGTGGCGGTTGAAAATAATGAACTCCATGGTGAATTCAGTGAATTTGATCAAAATGGCAAGCTAGATTGTTACACCCCACTTGTGTAGTTACTATTTACTATAACTACATAGGCTAAATATGAATGTAATTTGTGAATTATGGAGATGACTAAATTGTGCTCATATCTTGTTATCAATATGAATGTTATCTCATTTGATGTTATCTTAGTTGATGTTATTTCATGGGGAAATACTACATATATGTGAATGAATGCTTATTGAATTTTTATTCTCACTTTGGAGATGTTTTATGTATACTACATATGTTGTAAACAATTGACTATCATGTGCATGTGTTAATGGATGAAGGTATATGTTATATTCCTCCAGGAAGAGGGGATGTATCACTCAGGAGAAGATCTTGGTCAAGTAATCAGTAAAAGTAAACTATCAGAGCGTACACACACCACATTAGAATGATTGGGTTGAGTCAGTCTATGGGAAGTTGGTACTTGTCATCCTTAGTTGATATGTCTACATTGGAAGAGTCTTGTTTACTACTGCATGCATTATTGGGTGATGTAACTTATCTTCTGAGATTTTGAGATCTTCTTGTACTATTACGATTATATTGACAAGAGGGATGTACATGGAGTATGTGTATATATATGCACATACATGTTAATGGGATCTAACGACATGTATATTCACATGCATAGATGTACCACACGCAAATACTTATCAATATGATCTAGTAATTGTGAATGACTATATGTGAGTCGAAGGTGATCATATATATATGTATAATATATACACGTATCCATATGTATATGTGTATCGATACACATGTACGTTGGCGGATGGACACGCTCATACATATGCATCGATATAGATTATATACCTACATATATGCGTACATAGAGGCACTTTTATGCATACATACATATATATACATTTGATATATTGTGATTATATGCAAATACTATCTTGACTGTATTCATCTATACTTATATATCGAATGCATACTTGTCTAAATATTATATAAATATTTACATTGATAGTTAATGATATATATATGTAAATATATATTAACATTATATATATGTATATATATATGCATATACATATATATAAATGGTATATATATATGTGTATATGATATATTATATATATAATAATATATATTTAAACATATTATATATATTATTTATTGACTATCATTTACTTTAGTAGAAGCCAATTTATAAAGGCTGATTATAGTCAATAATGACTATGATTTTAGAGGTCAGTAGAAATAGCTTATGACTATTTTGTGAAGCCGATTATTACTCTTTCTACCACATGATATGAAACATATATTGCATTTTGAGTTGTTGTCTTATGTCAATGGACTTAGTTGATGCATAAGTTAAGATCAACGTTGACTTAATAAACGTATTTGATATGCTATATTTAGATCTGTTGGAGACTTTTCCAAATGTATTTATCATCTTAAGTTGACTCATCTCTTATGCAAATCAATAGTGCTTGGTGTTACGATTTGGAAGTTGATTGTTTCTGATGTCAAGGAAAGTACGCCAAACAAGGAGTGAGGATGAATTTGGCGCCACCTCTAGAAACCAATTTGTTGTATATGTATATTGCATGAGACAATTCAAATTGAGCATATGCAGATTTCAATAAGTCTTTAGATTTCTATCAATGTGCAAGTCAACCTATAGGTCATTTTGTTGAGTACAAACTTATGAAGTTGCCACCTTTCTGCTATGTTTCATGTGTTCCTTTCCATGAAGCCTATTGTCCATTATCATGCCTAAACTATACACTATGAGGTTACCAAGCTGCTCTATAAATAGTTGAGCCATTTCAAGTGGAAGGGACACATTCTTTCACAAGATTACACATCTTTTGTATTCTTCTTGCAAGTATTATACTGCATTATTCTAGCCATACTCTATTTTATATTATGATTGAGAAAGAGAGAGAGTTCTACTTTGTTGAGAGGAAGATTGCTATTGCGAGAGGTAAGCTATAAACTTGAGAGATATAGTTTCTTTGTGATATTCTTGAGAAGTTGATTATCAAGCTTGTTGTTGTTGGAAAGGGCTGCATTGTTGTCATTTATTTGAATAAGCTATAACAGGCATGAGGATCTCTTATAAGGAAATCATGTTTCTAACATCACATCTGACTGTAATAAGAGTAAATATTCTCCTTGTATTTCTATTGGGAAATTTTAGACTTATATGTGAAGAAACTTTAACATCCCCAAGAAACACCAGATATCGTTTAACTACCATAAATAGAAAAATGACTTTTCATTACTTTGTTCACTCTTTGAATGAATTTACTTAATAATAAAGTTATGATATATAGTTGAAATGAATGTATGAAAAACAAAATAATAGATTAGGTTCACTTAGTTGTAGAATTCATGATAGACAAATAATGTTAATGTTATTTTATATCAATTTGTTATGATCAAGAAATTAAATGTTCTAGCTTATGAACATTTCAAAGTCTGAGATGTTATAAATGATGACACAAATCAATATCAAGCCTCATGGGTTCAAATTGGACTATTTTAGACTTGATCTAAGCTACACAATGATGATCTAACAAAAAGTGTTCCTAAATATGTATTCATCTTTATCTTCTAGATATCTATATTTTCCAAGGTGGTTTCTATAGACATTATTGAAGAACTTTTCAATTTGACAAGTGAAAAAATTCTCCTATGTCAAACCCCTTTATTGATTGAGTTAAGGTAAAGCTAAAGATCAAAGAAAAAATTCACAAACACGTGGATGGCCTACATGATGATGATGTGAATTTGATTTTTTGTTGCTCTTAAATCCAAAGGTAAATGCTCTACTAATTCTCCAATTCTATAATTAAAACCTTTAAATATTGCAATATAACAAAATGTTGCACAAACATGTGCTAAGTTGGTTTACAATGGCTCACAAAAAGGGGAGGGAATATATTTGAATTTAAATTTGAGGATCATTCAATATTTATGTTTTATTCTTATATTGAGGCATGTGAAAAAAGATAGGGGACCAAAAAGTGACCACCCTATGTTTTGGCATCCATGAAAGCATAACACGAGAGTGTTATAATGTGTTCATATTATGCTTTATTTGAAACATAATAAAAAAAGACATTTCATTTTGCATTTTTTCCTATTGTAGACCTCATTTTTCATCCAAAGCTTTGCCAATCATCACCAAAATGTCATAAAGACATCAGAGAGGTCATAGAAGTACTTGTATTTTTTAGTTTTTATGTGTCAAGTTTAGATTAAATAGGTAGATTGAATTATTCTTTTAATTGAAATTGGTTTAATATTTAGGAGTTGATAATTCATCCCCAAATGATTAAAGTCCTAATTCACTGAAGTATGTGTGAGGGTTTGTGTGCCTGGTGTACCAAGTGGGGGAGGTCAAGCCCTCTCCTATGAAGGTTTGAATCTATGTAAGCACTCCCACATGCCTTGTATTTCTTTTCATTTAGTGCCTCCAAGTGTGTTGTATTTGGGTTGGGGGCTATTTGGTTTTTTTTATACCCTCTTGTGTGTCATTTTTTCTTCACTTGTTGTATTCATTTTATGATATGTTTTGGTGGGGTTCTCATCTCTTTGAGAATTTATGGACAAGGGTATGGATCACCCCATTCCCTGTTTAAGTGGGGGTGTTAATAATGAAAGCCCTTCAATTGTTTCAAAATCTTTCAAATCTACATAGTTGTGGATAGAGGTATTGTGGTGCCTGAGTTTGCAAAGTTCCTAGTTGTAGTTAAGCGAGAAGAGAGAGAGGACAACATCAATGACATCTAAATAAAGTAAGCAGACCTCCAAAAACCCTAAGGGTTTAAAAATTACTTCAAATACTAAGATGAAGAAAGTAATTAACAATGAAAGATCAAGATTAAAAAAAACTACCATTTGCATGACAGTTGTTGATGTGAATAAGATTTTAGCTAGGAAATTTCTTGATAACTGGTTTTCTAATGTGTGGGCTAGTAAATTTGGTATTCAAATTAGTTTATGTAGAATTTTACAAGAAGGATTATTTTTCATTTTTCTAAAGAACCACTCAATGCAAGAAAAGGTTGTGTCTAAATAATACTAGAATCTGGATGGGTGTATATTTAGGGCATTTCCATGGTCTCCCACAATAATTATTGATGAACTTCTCACCTTATCCTACCCTGGATGGGTTGTAATAAAAAATTTCCCACCTGAATATTGGAAACTAATCCCTAACCTGCTCTCTCTGATTGGGAATTTTGTGAGGATGGATGAGGCAAAGGCTTCCCTCCATTGCCTTGATGCTTGTGCCCTTGTTTTTCTGGATCCTAAGGTAGAAATCCCTAGAAATTTAGAATTGGAAGATGATGAAAACCATTTTTTCTATGATTTGGGAATTTTAGGTGGTATAAATGTGTGTTATCTCTATCAAAGAGGGGCCCATTTGAAAGAACTACCCCATAATCCAAAGGAAATTTCAAAAGGGAAGGCCAACTACCAACCTTGAACCAAATCCTAATTTGGATAAGTCAGTTGAGAACCCTAGCTACAACACTAATGGGGAATTTGTTGATAGTAACCTTATTGCAAACCCTAATTCTAATCTCAGCCCACCCTATTGGTTATTTTTTTAAGAACCAAACTGATCTCCAAAAAAACCTATGAATTTTTCCATCTCCAATTATTAGTAATTCTAAAGGGATTGGCCAATGAATGAATAGAGGTTGCTAAACTTCTATTCCTACTCTTTGGGATCTATAAAACCCAAGAGGGTGATCCCACAATGTACACCTAAATACTTTTCACAATTACAATCAAATACATTGTCAACAACAAATATCTCTCATGATACCACTCAATAATATACATTAATTAAGTTGGCAGCTTACATATCAATGTTATATGTATCAAGTATGGGAGAGTAGACTTCGAACATAAAAACAACAACAATAATATTCCCTTAATATTATGTGATTAAAAGACTGAGTAGTTAATAAATCAACACTGTAAATGTAACACAAATACTGTACATGAACCAGTGTCTTTATCCCAAGCACGAAGTCAATACCATTCTATATAACCTCATAACAATTTAGACAATATCACCTATAACCCCAAGAAATCTTGCATTACAACATTCCTCTATGATGTTTAGGATTATTACTTCTTACAAATATCCTAGCACATAGTTCTTATAAGTCATCAATCTCATACAAGAACTTACATCAATTCATTGAATCAATAAGCAAGCATGAAACTAAACATCCATCAGATAATGACAGAGACAAATGAAAGAAATTCTTGATTACTTTCAATCATAACTCATAACACACATACAAGGAGAGATAATAACCATGAAAATGATATTACTCTGTATTATAAATTTTGTATCATTATGAGTCGTACATGCATAAATATGAACTCCAAATGAAACTAAGAACAAAAGACTTTAAAACTTGCTTTGTATTATGGGTTGATGCAAGAAGTTGGGTACACAAAAAGCTCAAAAAGTGGAAGTGTTTTTGTTGTTTTTCAAAATTTGTCACACTTGGACTAAAAATTTGAGGCACTTACGCAATGAATCTTAAAAAATTCAGTAATATGAAATTTAGCATTTTGAATCTAGTTTCCAAATATCTAAATTATTCAAATACCCAAATTATAGAAATTAAATTTTGATAGGGATCTATTAAAACCACTTTATAAAAGCCATTTTTTTACCATACCAAGCATGTGCATAGACACCACTTTTTGACCCAAATAAAACTATTTTGTTAATTCCTTTTGGGAAAAGAGAGCTAACAACATGAAGATTGATGTGGATTTTTTTTGTAATTTTTTGTTGAATATTTTGTTTTATTGAATTTTTATTGGCCTTAATTACTGTTTTTAAAAATCAACATGTACAGACAACATAATTGGACCTAAACTAAACATTTTTTGAATCTTTTTTTTTTCATTGTGTAGAGAATTGTCTAAAGTTTCATTCCATATAATTTTTTTTACAAGAAACTTAACCAAAAAAAAGTTATTAGAAAACAAAAAAATCTTGATATTTCAAGTATAAGGACTAGTTTGCTTAGAAATTAATTAAAAAATAGCAAACAAAATCCAATCTTAATAAAATTATATATTTGGAAATTAGACATTGTTTTCCCTAATGGGTTTTAATTTTATAGATTGATTCGGAAAAAAAGTCCATCAACCATATTGCCAAAGTTGGACATTCTTCTTCAATTTGCCTTAGTTTTTTAGTTGTAGGTCAAAGGCTAAGGCTCAGATTGCCAAGCCTTTTTTGAGCCTAAAACCAAGGCAACATGTGGGTTGGGAATTTTTAATTTTAAAAATGCATACACATTTTTAAAAAACGCATACGCGTTGCAAAACACATATGCATTCTTTATTTTCTTCATTATTTAAAAAAAAATACTTTTTAGAAATGGGTACCCATTTTAAAATGTGTACCCATTTCTAAAAAGTATTTATTTTTTTAAACAATCAATTTGTATGTGTTATAAAATGCGTATGCGTTATATAACGCATATGTGTTTTCTTAGGCTTGGGAACCCAAAGCATAACGCATACGCATTTTTTTAATAATGCGTACGCATTTTCTGTGAGATTTTTTTTTTTGGCCAAAACTTCCCTCTTCATGTACCCAACTTCTTGCTTTTACCCTTATCTTGAAAAATTAACAGTATCAACTCAAAAAATTTCAACTCCCCTACTACCGGTCCTAAATTCCTTCTTATAGAGATGAAGGAGAAAACAAGCCTTAGACCAGATAACACACATGTCATGATCCCATTGGACCGCTTGCAACAATATTCCCCTTTTAGTTATACTTGAATCTTTAGATGAAGCAAATAAACATGAGGCAAAATTAACCTCAACTCTTCGTGAAGAACAAGTCCCACCTCAAAAAACATCATTAGTTTGTTACATGAGTTTCAAAATATTCTCCATGTGTTCAAAATGCCAACCGTGGGAGAATCAAAACAAAAAAACTTACGAAGCAAGGCAAGGAAAGCAGAAAAAGGACAAAATTTGTTAATCCACGTTAGCACCACATGCTAATAATTTGAATTTTAAGGAGAGAATAATATTTTACCATGTTATACCAAAAGCCTAATCTATACCGTATTCAGGCTATGTATTATTTCTCTCCTATCCATTAATCTCCTTATTCACTAATCCTCTCACAGATTCATTATGTGTATTTCTCCAACCAAATGTTGTATTCCTCCTCAGTGGGCCATTTAATATTCAATAATTCCTACACCTTAGTAATATACTAAGAGTACCTTGCATCAAACAAAATCATGTTTTCCTTAACAAACATATCCATTTTTTATTCAATTTATACCATTGTATCAATGTTTGAATTGAGCAAGATGTAATCAGTGACAGACAAAGTCATCATAGCCACTCCAAGCATTCCTTCCAAATCTATCTTTTGATGAGCCTAGTTTTTGGTCTAGTTTTGGGTAGAATCTCTAGTCTATTTGCTCATAGATGTCATGGAATTTAATGCTTAAGTGTTGGTATTGGCATAATGTTTCCCTCAAACCATTGACATTTGATATTACCCTATCTCTGCAAGCTTTAATGATATTTGGCATAATTGCACAGGTCATCTATATTGATTTTGCATGTGATTAATGAATGTTTCTTAGAGTGGTTATAGATGTGCAGTTATTATGCGTACTGACCTTGAAATGCAGATTTAATATGCTAAGTTGAGGAAGGCATTGCCAGCTAGGCATGCACCGTAACGTCTAGCTAAGAAATCACTCCAAGTCAAAGGAAATCGGCAGCAAAGATTCTTCATGTAACTGAACGTAACCGCCTTTTAGTGGACCTTAATGATCAAGCATGCATGGGTGTTACTGTTGTGTTGGATCTACGCTTGGCTTGCATGTCTTACCAAATTCCATGCATACATAACTACCATCGCTCCGCTTTCCCCTACTTTCCCTAAATGGCATCCTCCCAGTCGTGGAGTTGATTGCCTTGTTTAGTTGTAATATAAGTAATAATTTGATGCTCCTTCTTCAAGAGGTTGCACGATTTGACATTGTACTCTCATTCTCCAGTTTCAGTAATATAGATACATTACTCTTTGTATGCATGATTTACAATGAATAAAATAAAGTTATGCGTTCGAGCATTCGAGTTCTTGTTAGTTTAGAGGATACTTATCCAAGGGGGGCCACTTGGTGAGTAATCCATCTTCTTAGTTTAGCATTAGTTTAATGTTACTTTTTGTTTAGTATTTAGTTGAAATCTGGCATCGACTGTTCCTGTAGTTACTAGAATTCCATTCTTTGACTATTCCTGTAGCCAAAGCAAACAGAGTAGTCTCCTGTTTATCACTTATATTTTCATTCTTACTCTGCATTTCAAGTTGTTGGTTGATATTCAACATTTACTTCATTTCCTTTTAAGAAATTTACTTTTAGTATTGTGTTTCTTAGCTGTAGAGTGCAATGACTACTTGAGCCCCTAGTGCACATACTGTGTTGACCCATTTCAAGTTCACGTCCCTGGGTTGACAAGTTAAATGCACCTTCATGATGATTGAATATCTATATAGGTTAGATGACCAGTCTCTAAATCATGGTTGTAAAGGCTTAGTTATGAAATCATTGTAGGAGGCCAACATTTTTGGCACCATTGTTGGGGATGGTGTCAAGCTGGGAAGTCTTTTGGAGTCATTGGTAGTTTTTCTTGTTGTAGTGCTTCTAAATTTTTTTCTTAGCATATAATCACTTAGAAAGTAATGAACCCCCTTGATTCTTTACCAAATATTTGTGTGAGCTGGCTAATAGTGAGTGATACCACATGCATAGAGGAAGGAGAAGGGATGCTTATGGGAGATTTCTTCCTAACAATCCTTGTCCATTTCAACTAGTTGAGTACCAGAATCTACCAGAAGAAGAGGAATAAGAAGATCCACACCCCTTTGTTGATGCATATCCTGATCTGACTAGCTTTGAAGTCTCCTCGGAAGATCAAAATTAGCTTGAGAACCCTTTTGTCTTAGAACCACATCAAGTAGGCATGGCTGATGCAAATAGGAAAAGACAAAACCAACTAGCTATTCCTTTCCCCATTTCCCATCAAAATGAAGTTGATAACATCAAGAACATTCCTGCCTCAGCACTTCCCAAGTTTTATGGACTTGTGACAGAAGATCCTGATACCTTCTTATTTGAGTTTGACATACTCTGCAGGAGTTATGATTACACAGCTGATGCCCATAGACTTAAGTTATTTCCCACCACTTTGAAAGAGGTTGCATTAAGATGGCTCATGAGCCTAGGTAGAGATACTGTGGAAACTTGGGAAGACATGAAGAAAGAATTCCTTGAGAAGTACAAGGAATATTGCAGGGGTAATGACATGAGAGGAGGTGACATTTTTAGGTTGCAGTAGAAGGAAGATGAGAGCCTAGGAGATTACATTGCAAGGTTCTTGTTCTTCCTACAAAAGTCTCCACACCATGCACTTAATGAGGACTCACAAAAGTTTCTTTTCCTTAGAGGCATCAATGACAACTACACTGATGTTTTGGACCTCATGGAAGGAGGAGATATCTCCCAAGTTCCTTGGGAGGATATCAAGAAAATATGCCAAAATTACTCTAGGGTAGCTTCAAAAAAGGGGAGATCTTATCAATATTCCATGGGTAAGTCAAATACTAGTGGAGTTTCAAGAATGGAGATTACTCATTTGTTGGCATATTTCAAGCAAGATACTATTAAAAATCTAGCTACTTAGATAAACTTCAGGCCAAAAAGAAGCAAGAAGAGGCAAAGATGATGTTGATAGAGTATTGTCCTCACTGTAGAAAAAAGAAGAATGACTACAAATGTAAGATGGTAGCTAACCTGGAAAGTAGGCAGATTTCACCTGAGTTCAAGCCAATTTAGAATGAAGAAGACAAAGTCTACTATGTTGCACAAATGAAGCCTTGGGCTCCAAGACAAGGTATGCGACCATATCCACTATCCTATGTTGGGTCATATTTTAACTCTTATTCATCTAGTAACCAATGGAAGCCCCCATATCCATCCAGTTATGGAGGATATCCACCATAGCCTTGGAGTAACCCTCCAAATGCTTGGCCCATTCATCAGAGTTCTCCACCTTAGTGGCAGCAACCTCAATGGCAGCAATTTCAAGGGCACTAGAAACCACCTCCAAGAAATTGGCAGCAATCAAATCAATGGAGAGGAGGACAACAATGGCCTACCTAGACAATCAGTTACATGCAGACACCCTCTCAACCCCAACAACCTGCTCTAATGCCTCCATCTGTTAATCCAAGCTCAAATGCACCTAAACCAACTCAGCTACTAGCTCAACCCACACCCAATCCTAATAAAAAACTACATCAGCAGCATGCATAATTTTTTGATTCAAATCAATTCCTTGCATATGTTATGAGTTTAGGTGACATCCATTTGCTTTTAGGAACTTTTCTATCAGGCCCTCCCAAGCCAATTATCACTAAACTTCTTATGGAAGAGGAGGAGAAGCCTCTAAATGATCCTATTAAGCCAAGTGCACCTAACAATCCTGAACCAGTTCAAGCTAGGTAGACTCAACAAGAACCACCATTCCCTTAGAGATTGGAAGTTGCCAAGAAGAAGGAAGAAAAGGAGGATACCACCTTTGAAATCCTAGATTAGATAAAGCATATATGTGTTCAGATACCCCTATTTCAGGCCATAAAGGATGTTCCAATCTATGACAAAGCTATCAAGGAAGCTTGTCTTAAGAAGCCAGGAAGGAAGAAGAGAGACCCAACTATAGTTCATGTGGTGGGCTAGCTAGTTTATATCATGCTGGGAAAAGTGACTATTCCCAAGTATAATGACCCACACAGTCCTGTAGTAGTAGTTGTCATAAATGGGATCCAAGTGAAGAATGATCTGATTAATTTAGGGGAAACAATCAATGTGATGACCAAAGACATCCTACAGCAACTAAATATTGCAAGTATGAGATCTACTCCTATTGTCCTAGAGCTTGCTAATAGCTCTATTGTTAAGCCTAATGGTGTAGTGGAGGATCTTGTGGTAGTTCTAGACTCCTGAGAATACCCAATATATTTTATGATTCTTTATCCTAAGGCTACACTAGGTGGGTATCCCATCATTCTTGGAAGGCCTTGGTTGGAAACTACAGATGCATACATTGGATGTCAGTCAGGTGAAATGACCATTTCAGGTGGAAGGAGTACTAAAAAGTTTGTTCTTTATCCACCTGCTCAGCCATCTCATGATGAGAAAGATTTTCTATGGCCACAAGTTGGTGAAGAGGTTGAGGAAGTTAATTCTATGAACAACTTATGATGCTAGGAAAAATCTCTTTCATGCAGCTCCAAGATGAGGATGAAGTGTTGGCTAATCTCATTCAGAACCATTATGAAGTGGAGGAAGCATCATCTTCTACTTCGGTCAGGACACTTTTGCCTGCTCTTCCTACAACCACTGTTCTTGTAGACATTCTTCCTATAGCCACTCTTCTTGCTACTATTGTTCCTACAGATAGACTTCCTATAGCAACAGGTATGTTCCATACATTGCTTCCATATGAACTAAAGGTACCATGTATTAATGAAGCAACCGTGATAGAGTTAACTACACAAGTCCAGGTGTCAAAAGGAAAATATTTGAATGCTAATAGTAAATTGAATGAAGAGAAGCAACTATTATTGGCAAACCTATTAAGGGCCCATCAGCATGCATTTGCATGGGATTATCATGACATGAAGGGACTGTATCCTAAAATTTGTACCCACATAATTTATATCAGAGATGATTGCACTCTAGTAAGACAACCACAAAGAAGGATTAGCCTTTTACTAAGAGAAATTGTGAAAGGAGAACTGCAAAAGTTGCTAGATGTAGGATTTATCTACCCCATTTCAAATAGTTAGTGGGTATTTCCATTAGTTATTGTGCCCAAGAAAGGAGGGAAATGGAAATTTTGTGTTGATTATAGAGAACTTAATTCTGCCACCAAGAAGGATCACTTTCCTTTACCCTTCATTGATCAAGTTTTGGACATACTTGGAGGAAAGCAATACTTCTCTTTTCTAGATGGATTCAGCGGCTACAACCAGATCCAAATTGTACCAGAAGACTAGGAGAAGACCACATTTACCTGTCCATGGGGGACCTATGCCTATTCGGTACTCCCATTCGGCTTGTACAATGCACCTACAACATTCTAGAGGGTAGTCATTAGCATATTCTCAGACATTTCTCATGATTGCATGGAGATTTATATGGACAAATTCACCACTTATGGTGTTGATTTTAATCAAGCATTGGAGAATCTCAAGAGAGTCCTACAAAGATGTGAGGATCAAAACTTGTTCTTAAATAGTGAAAAGTGCTTCATGATGATGCAAGAGGGTGTAGTTCTTGGCCACTACATCTCCCACAAGGGAATTCAAGTAGATCCTACAAAAATTGAGGTAATCACAAATCTACCTACCCTTGCAAAAAAAAAAGATGTTAGGAGTTTCTTGGGTCATGCAAGATATTATAGGCAATTCATCAAGGATTTTAGCAAGGTAGCAACACCATTGTATACCCTTCTCACTAAAGATGTTGAATTTTAGTGGACTGAAGCTTGTGACAAGACATTTTATGACTTGAAGGCAACTTTGACTCATGCTCCTATACTCAAGGGACCCAATTGGGAGCTTCCAAGTTCCACATCCACGCTGATGCATCAAATCATGCCATAGGAATGGTCTTAGGACAAAAAGAGGGAGCTGTTGAAAATGTTATTTATTTTGTTAGCAAAAATTTGCAGGGAGCTGAATTCAATTATACAGTGACAGAGAAAGAGATGTTGGCAGTAATCTATGCACTGAACAAATTCAGAAATTGCATAATGGGATACCAAATCTTTGTACACATTGATCATGCAACCATTAGGTATCTCATGAATAAACCTTTGATCATAAGTAGATTGGCAATATGGTTATTATTGATGAAAGAGTTTGATATAACCATTATGGATAAGCCATGGAAGGTTAATGTTGTAGATTTTCTTTCAAGGCTAACTACATCAAAAGACAATCAACCTATAGATGACTCTTTTCTTGATGAGCATCTATTCGATCTCAGTGTACAAATACCTTGGTATGTTGAAATAACCAATTACTTGGTTACAGGTAGAGTTCGTTCTCACTTCTCCCCAAAAGAGAAAAGGGCACTCATTGAAAAATATTTTCCTTTCTCTTGGATTGTTGGATGTTTGTTTTATACTGGACCTGACCATGTCATGAGAAGATGTGTAAGAGAAGATGAGACATATGAAATTTTTCATGCATGTCACAATGAACCATGTGGAGGACACTTTGCAGCCAAGAGGACAAAAATGAAGGTTTTGAACATAGGGTATTACTGACCAACCCTCCACAAGGATGCAAGAAGGTATACTAGAAAATGTGACAGATGTCAAAGAATGGGCAGACCAACTAGATCTGATGAGATGCCACTTTTCCCTCAGATAGTAATCACTCCCTTTAACAAGTGGGGATTGGATTTTGTGGGGCCAATTGACCCTCCATCAAATGGTAAGTCTTATATATTGGTATACACTGATTATGTAACAAAATGGGTAGAAGTTAAGGCCATGAAGCATGCAAGAGATAACAAAGTTGCAGATTTTCTTTATAAGGAGATTTTCACAAGATATGGAGTTCCAAGAGAAATAGTGACTGATCAAGGGCCACAATTCACATCAACTCTTATTGCAACACTAGTGAATGAGTACAATAAAAGGCACACAAACTCTGCTCCTTATCACCCCCAGGCTAATGGCCAAGTTGAAGTAACAAATAGAGAGATTGAAGCCATTCTAACTAAAACAGTAGCTATCCATAAGAAAGATTGGGAAAATAGGTTACCAGAAGCTGTTTGGGCCTATAGGACTGTGCGAACCCCAATCCTAATACCTACAAAAGAACATAAACAAACACATTAGAAGGTGAAATGCAAGCAAGAACAAGGATTCCCCATGGAATCCATTTACAAAGTTCAAATTAGGAAAAGCAATGAAGAATACAATGAGATAACAATAAAAGAGATTGAATCCTAATTAAATTAGAAAATTCGTGATTCCATGGGGGAATTGGTGCCAATTTGATGTGAAAATTGGCCCTTTCCCAATTCCTATGATGCAAGATTGATGTGTGATGATAATTGATCCACTTTGTTGATGCTTGATGAGTGATCTAATGGAAAAATCTGCATAACCTAGCTAAGATTCAATGATAATGTATGGAATTTGCTAATGATTTGAGCATAGTAAGTTTACTCAAATTGTGGATGATGAAATGAGGAGATTATCCTCTTATTTATAGAATACTAAGTTGAGGAGATGATCAAAATAGAGCAATGTGGGACTAATCTTCAACAAATGAGAAGAAGCCACATGTCATCATGTGAATGGTTGAGGAATGAGCACATTTTGAAGAATGTGCAAAGAGGGGGGAGATTCAAATTCAAAATATGGCTTGAAGGATGAGGTGAAAGGTGAAGCAAATGCACATGGATCAAGAAAAGGACATGTAAGAGATTTTAAATGCTTTGTTGGAAGGGACAAGTCCCTTTTGGGGGGAGATTTCAAATTTGAGGAATATTCCATCTTTGATGCCTTTTTGAATGAAAATAGATAATTTATAAATCAATTAAATTGATTTTCATGTGCAAGTTGCAAAATCTAGAGGATTTGAGTGATTTGGATTAAATTAATCAGGATTTGATTAATTTAAGAGGAGATTAGGTGATTTGACTATTTGATTTAGATTTGTGGGTTGAAATAAGTCAAAAAAAGATTAAAATGATTAAGACCTAGTTAAATAAATATTTTGAATTATTTAACCAAAGGGGGTGATGTTAGATTAAATTAGATAAATGTTTGATTTGTTTATTTTAATTAGATGAACTTTAGAGATTTAATCAAAGAATATGGATTATTTAATTAAATAAAGATAGGAAGATGAAATCGCCTAGCTAATTACTTAGAGATGATGATTTAATTAAATCGAGGGATTTATTTAATTAGAAGGAGAATTATGATGAATTTAATCAAATAAGGCTATTCAATTAAATGGTTAGATAGAGGGATAATTCAGGATGAAACGATGTTAGTAGATCAGGATTGAGTGCATCTACATTTTACATGTCTACATTTTTCCCCTCTTTGAAGCAATGTACTTGCTGCATTGGTTCAAAGAATAAATTGTCTTGATTAAAATTAAAAAATTCTCTAATTTTTTCAGATGCCCCACTATTGCCCCAGCAAAAAGAATTATGTTAATATACTACCCCCTCGAGAGATCGGGCGAAGAGGCTAGATTTGAGGGTCGATCTCTCGACAAAGAGGTTCAAGATCAGTTCAACTCGAATATGTGATGCAAACATATTTGATAATGTAGACAGTCATCATCCATGGGTAGCCTCATGCCTATTTTGATATATTACACCCACTTGATCCTGATTTGTACCATGACAGTTACATTATTAATGATGAGATGATTATGATGTTTATATGTAATGGATGATATGATGATGCATGGATGATATGGATGCACATGATATGATATGATGATGCTTTTATGATTATGCAGTGGATGATAAATGTATGGTTTATGAGATGTTTAGAATAACCAATCTATATTATGCAATGATGGGGATGAATGCATGTGGTATGATTAATGCTTTCTATATGATATGATATGCATTATGCAGTATGTTGACAGTTTGTGGATGCAAGATAGATGCAATGGTGATGATTTATGATTAACTGTCATGGTACCATGTTAGTGCAAAGGGAAGTAGGAAGAAAATAAGATGATGACAAGAGACACCAACAAGCCAACTTTATTAGAGATGATGATAATGATGATGATGATGATTTTCTTACCGAGGAGTTGGGATTTTCAAAGGGCCAATTACCTTATTGTTTGATAATACACATAGATACGATGCATCAAGGTATAGACGACCAAGATGGCGTTGTATCTAGTGAAATGGACTTTGACTCGACAAATAGATAGGAGTATTCTTGTTCACACCTGGCATACAAAAACCTTGCTAGGATGCACTTCAGAATTTTCAAACATCTCAAACCAAAACATAAAAAGGTATAACCCATCAATGCAATAGTCAACAATTTTCCCAAAACACCTTCCACACACACCTAACAAAGCAAGTATTCACCAAGGTTATATTACAAGAACGTCCAACAAGCAAAACAAACAAAAGATAATGTTCATTGCCCCATTCCTTTCTCTCTACATTGTTTTGATTAGACATCATCAAGAGGTCATTGGAATGGGTACAATAAGATAAATCAAAAGAAGAGATCAAGCAAACAAACAAGCCAATGTTCTTCATACCACAAGCCAAGGGGATGTATTTTGTTTGGGATAAGTATCCAAAGTGATATCCAAAATGTTTCTCATTGTCGAAACGATATATCCTAGGACATGCATTGTACAGGATGATGATGGGTTGATGAGTTGTTTGATAGGTTGTTGATATAAGGTCGAGTGACATGTTTGTGAGTGATCAAGAGTTTGATTTTGCATTTAAAGGTTTGTTGTTTTCTTTTATTTTATGTTTGAAGCTTTCTTTTACTGATTGTTGTGATTGTTTCTATTTATGTTGCCAAAGGATGAAGGTGACAATGATTTATTATGGATGATTGATTATTGTGGGTGAAAGCGAGATGGGATGGATGGTTTTGTATTTTATAGAATATTTAAATGTTTTTGGTATTTTGAAAATGTTTTGAGGCTGTTTTTGGTATTTTCAAGATTTTACAAATGTTTTGATTTTTGATTTTTCAAATGTTTTGGGGTTTTTTGAGATTTTATGAATGTTTTTGGATTTTTATTTTTTTTTATGTTTTTGGATTTTGATGTTTTTTCAAATGTTTTTGTGTTTTTGTGTCTCGGGGGTTGATCAAAGATTAACCTTTCCTACATTTAAGCTCAAAGATGACGTAGTTCAAATACCATATTTTTGATGTTTTTCTGACTTTTTGAGTGTTTTTGGATTTTGTGCATGTTTTGAATGTTTTTGGATTTTCTTGGTTTTTCGAATGTTTTTGGATTTTTCGCATGATTTTGACGATTTGGATATGTGATGATATCAGTGCTCTTTTTTGGATTTTTTTGAAAACCAAGCTAAGGTTGATTGATTGGATCAATGAATTGATGATCATAACATTGATGAGGATGCACAACAATGCAAGGATAGTGTTAAGCAACACAAAGATTAGGATGGATATAATCCCAAGATGATAAAGGATTGATTGGATTTGATTGATCAAGATTTTGAAGCTTGGTTTTTGAACAAAAGTTATTTCGGATGATTTGATGTGACATTTGAAGTGAAAATTAGATGCAACTGATATTGATTGTTTGGATTGATGTTCTATGAAAGATGAAGCTTGATAAGGAATGTCTTCTTGTCAAAATGTGCCATGGGCTAGTGATTTGGTTTTTTACTCACAAGTGGTGGACCAATTTGATTTCACATTTTCCAATGTTTAGATCACCACATAAGTTGGAGGATATATGTCAATATTTATTCCTGAAGAAAGATGTAAATATCTGCCCCTAGTGTCTAGCAATGTATGGAATACCATGGGTGGATGCTTGGACAGGTGTATGGATGGAGGGATATGGATTATCTTGTGATAAGATAAGGTGTTAAGATAACGAATGCTCATTTGGATAATGCTTCATGGCTCAGATAGTGTTGGGTAGGATAGGATCAATGAAAATGACCCATGTCAATATGTTTATCATAACCAAGCATAAAGTTTACGCCAAAATTTTACCAAAATCAAGATAATTTGGACTATGGATGCAGATGGATTGGATAAATGGTTCATGGATGAAATGGATTTATTATGGAAGAGATGGATGAAATGCCAGATTTATTATGGATGGGATGAGATGCTTCCACCTGAAATAGTGCACGTAGATGCTCAATTCTACACATGATGCCTATTTGCTAGGTTTTCATTATGGTACCTGCCCAAAGTGCCACCGTAGTGGTTTTCACTGGAGGATGATTTTTCTTTTTTTTTATAATCCTTTTTCTATTTTTTTTGGATTTTCATTTTTTATTTTATTTTTTTGGACTTTTTTGAAAGGTTTTAAGCTCATGCTAAACCATCTGGTGGTGTTGATGTAGATGCTTCTTTCATAATGTGCCATTGATATCTTGCTTGAAGAAGTTTCTTTTCCAAGATACGTGCACTTGAATGCAACTTTTGAGATTCCTGATCTGCTTTATTGATACTAGAGTTAACTTTGTCTTTGTGCATACATCATGATAGAGTGCCTTCAGAATCCTTATGATGAAGGGTCGTTGCCAATACATAGTCAATTTGAGAATTAGATATCATGCATGGAGGTGTGGATGGAGTGTGTTTAGGGATAAGAGATGGATTGGTTGACAATTTGGAACCTTTGACTCTCCAAACTTGGGAAGATGAGCAATGATGGGTGGATATGGAAGTGTGCATGGAATTAGGACCAACTGCTTGATACACTTTGTACGTCGCTTGAAAATCCTATTTTTTCTTTTGTGGACATCTTTGATGGATACTTTTCCCTTTTTTATTTTTCCCCATAGTTTCTTTGACTAATGGAGTTCGATAGGGATAATCTTTCTTTGTATTCTTTGGTATCCATATGTATTTGAATTGTCCATTATGCTTCTTTGCTTCTTTTTCTTTAATAATGTTCCTTGTGCTTTGATTCAAATCTTTCTTTTGACATTGGTCCCAATTCGTGGATGGGGTGATGGGTGGATGAAGATTCATGATGTGGCTAGTTGTAGTATTGTCATCGGTTTCATCATAAGGACTCTTCATGCTCCCTATGTTGATGTTTTCTTGAGACATAGTTGCCCCCAGTATGGTGGTAGTGGCACCTTCGTTCCTTGATTTTTCTTGTTTTGAGATGTCTTGTTCGGTACGCATTCTCTGATAGATAACCACTGCAGATGATGTTATTTTGATTTGCTAGTCTGCGAACTCTGGAATATCTTGTTCTATCTAACCTATTTCTTTGAGTGGATAATGCTTGATATCTTCATACATGATGTCCTCAATATGAATTTGGGATATATCTGATCCTAATGTTGAAAACTCAGTTTGACTATAGGAATCACTAACCTGCTCTTTTTGTGTAATAATGTTAGGAGTAAGGAATCCCATTCTAAATGAAGATCATCTACGTGTCCATCCAAAAAAAGCATCTCATGGGTAGATGGAGGAGTATGTACTATGTGGATATGATCATCTTATATAGATAGGAGAGTATCCATTAGACCATTGTAGTAGCTTGCAGATACAAACTCTTGATCTTGAATGATTTCAGAATTGCTTTTGACATGCTTTGGATCAAATTCTTGACATGGGTCAATTTCAAAGGGTTCTTGGATATCTTCATTAGGCATAGGAAGTGGCACATTATCCTCTTGATCTTTGAGTGGGCTTGGATCAAGTGTTGAGATGAGGATTCCTTCAGTATCTATAATCATGAGGTCAAAGGGGGTGAACATGTTTTGGAAAGGACCATTGCTAGACCTTGGTGAAAGATTTTTATCATGCTTTGGAATAAATTCTTGAGATATGTCCTCTAACTCATAAGGAAATGTAGAGACATTTTCAATATGATCATTGGTTGATGGATCATAGATTATGTCAATGGGATCAAATAATTCTAACACTCCTTGAATTAATCACTAAAAAGTGGCTCTTGATGTATGGTGAGTTGATCATCAAATGGGGTGGAAATATCTTCCATGTGTTCGTTGATGGATAGGTCTTGATTATGTGATCATTGACTTGGATCGATAAATGGAGTTGTTAACATTTTGTTGGGATTTTGAACAACATTTGCTTGTTGGGCTTGGTATTGGGCTTGAGCTTGCAATTGCACTTGAGCCTGGGCTTGTGCTTGTTGGGCTCGTAGTGTGGCTTGGGCAACTTGAGCAGCTTGTGCAACTTGCTGAGCAGCTAGTTGTGCAGCTTGTCAATTTTGGTTTTGTTGGAGTGCCTTCTGATAAGTGGCTTGCAATGCAATGTTGTATTGGTTTGATGTGTTTGGTTTGGGTGGTGGTGGTGGCAGAGGTGGTTTTGCAATAGTGCTTGTTGTGGTGATAAGAGGTTTCATCATATTAATGATTGGTATTTGAGTGGTAGATGGTGTAATTGATGTGATTGGTCCTTGAGAGACCATGTTTTGAGATATTATGGGGGTGGTTGATGATATTGTGATTGCTTGTGCATTTTCCATCTGTTGTTGCGATGTCGACGACAAGTTTTGAAATTTTGGCGTGATGTTTTGATTGATGTTTGGGATGTTGGTTTGATTGATACTTGGTAAAGGGGGAAGCCCTAAGCCAAGGAGTGGTGTGAGTGATGATGGAAATGGTCTTTTTGTAATCATGTTGGATGTAGTGACAATTCATTGAGATACGTTTGGAGTGATCATGAGGGTTTGAGATATGATGGGTGTGATAGGGGTGGTTGGAGTGATTGATGTGATAGGAATGGTCGAAATGAACAAGGTGATAGATCCTTGGTAGACCATATTTTGATTTGTTAGGATTGATGTTTTCATTTGATTAGATACCATCTGTTAGTGTGATGCCGATGGTATATTGAAAGAATTTGATGTGATGGCTTGATTGGTGTTAGTTGGATTGATTTGGATGGAGTGATTGGTGCTAGGTAAAGGGGGAAGCCCTAAACCAAGGAATGATGTTGATATGGGTAATGGTGGTGTAGATGTTTCTTGGCACAATGACTCAAATATTTTGGTAAGTGTAGCAATTTGATCTCACCAAATTTGATCTTGATTTCGATCTTGACTCCCTTGATATAGTTGATTTGGTTTTTGTTCAAGAAGATTTGGGATGCATACTTGTGGTTTTTGAATGGGATCATGGACAATGTTATGATTTGGGATGATGTTCAGATTTGACATGATAGGTTGAAATTGAACATTGTTGGTGTTGGGAATCACATTGCCTTGATTTAGCTAACTTTGATTTTGCATGGTGTTACCTTGACTTGGATTAATACATGGAGTTGTTAACATCTTGTTTGGACTTTGAACAAAATTTTTATGATTCGAAAACATATTTATCCCAAAGTTTTCCAAGTGTGGATTCATGTTTGGTAATATTGTAATTGGTATATTCACTTTTGGCATGTATGGATTTGGTGGGATAATGTTGTTTTTTTGAAGACTCATGCATTAAATATTTGGTTGATAGATTTGCAATGTTGGACTTGGATTTAAATCTACCATCGGAAAAGGTGTTCCAAGATTTAGATTGGGTAGATTCACATTTGTTGTACCATTGAGGTTTGTAGGAGATAATGATCCCATGTATGGATTGTATAAATGTGAGTTTTGAAAATCAATTGGCATTGTAAGGCTTTGATAGTTTGGTTGACTTGGATTACTCATGATATATGGATCAAGTTTATATGATTCCATGTTTGTCTTGTGTTTTGACCTTGTTGTAAAAGTGACCTCTAAGGTGTTTAGGACCAATGATGAGATGAAGGATGAAAAGGGGTGAATGATATGAGTGTTGAACGTTTAGGGACTTTGTATCAATGCTAGACTTAGGGCTTGATTTTGATTGTTTGAGTTGGATAATGAACTTGTAAACCCTAAGATGTTAGATGTTATCTTAGGATTAACTTGTTCAAAGGGGTGCTAATTTAACTAGAGGTATGAGAAAGGATGAATTCCCATACTCCTAACTAAACAAGGTGATTTTGTTTGGTTTAAGGATGTACCCAAGTCTAGATAATGATGTTTCCAAAGATACAAAGTTGCTTGTGGGATGGGATGATAACTGTTTGAAATGGATGAAGTGTTTGATTTTGATCCTAAATGAACCTAAGAAGGACTTGTTTACAAGGCCAAGGTTTTGAAGAACATGTTTTTCCCTTCAAACCAAAAGATCAATGTTTGCTCGAAAGACCACAAGACAAAAGATACACAAGCACATGTGTGGGATTCAATTGATTTCATCTTAATTAGTGAATTTATTTTACCACAAACACTTCTTTGATTAGATTTCCAAAACTAGATGTCTAATGTCTTAATTTATTCAAATCCCACAAAGTATGTTATGTGGAAATTTGATGAATCCAAGGAAAGGGCTACTTATTGTTGATATTTAGTAGGAAAATTGAGATGTAAGTTCAAGTGTTTAGAAACCTCTAAGGATGTGAATCCCAAGGGAAAGCAATAACACATGAATTTGGTCAATTGTATTTTCCTCCTAAAGGGTTTGAAATTTTGATGATGATGTTGAGTGTTTGTTTCCAAATGTTTTCGAACAAGCAAAGTGTTTTGGCTCACAAGCAATATAACATCCTAGCTCAATTGGTACATTTTTCTTGGTGGGCTTGCCTCATGCCCTTCGTAGTAGAAGAGATGATTTTACATGCAACCAAGGAAAGAGTATAAAGGTATGTTAAGAATGAAGTCTTAACCTCTATACTTTAACCAAGATCGGACATGGAAAGTAACTTCTTGGAATCTAAGTTCTAATGCACCACTTTGATAAACTCGTTGGATGGACTGGTTGGCTACTACAAACAAGGTTCTTAATGATGATACATCGAGGACATGGCACCTTGTGAGTGTCCAACAAGCCAATAAAAAATTTGATCAATCCTACTAGGGGCTCTTATACTTTTTATGGTAGTACCCCGTTCTGAAAGACACTATATGGCTAAGGCCTACATACCATGAAGACTTGAAAGTTTAGTCTTATCCATTTATATATTGACCCGAATGAAAAACTAGTTGGAGTCACCTTCGAGTTCTCCTTGCGGATGTGTCTCTTAGGCAGGCCCCTCTAAAGGTAAACAATAGTGAGCAAGCACATCCGTAGTTCGATCAACCTTTGTTTAGAAACAAAGGGAGAACACACGCAATATACCTAACTCACACTCGCAAGCTTTGTTCAATTTTAGTTCCCAAAATGAAGTGTGGAGGTGATTACTTTATCTCAACCTAAGATCACAAAAAAGGCCTTTTGATTCTCAAGATCGATGTAAAGCGCGAGAGAAGTGCATACGTCCTTTTTCGATGATGTTAGTTTAAGTAAGAAATCACAAAAATAAAGTTTCACATGTTCATTTTAACCTTTCAAAGCAATTGTGAGTTCATTTTAAAAGCACCAAAGGAATTGTGAGATTTGATTGTTCAATTGTTAACCTTAAACAAAATCTAGTAAATTGGCCTAAGGTTCTTTCTAATCCCTTTGTCTTGTTCTTTTTAGAGCCCAAAAGAAATTTAGTACGTCCTAAAATCTTGAAAGATAGCAAATCCTTAAAAGAGGGATTATAATTTATTCCCAAAGTGTTTAAAAACACTTGTTACAATGATGTGATAATGCTTTTTCTTTGACTTCCATGCTCCCTTATCCTTCAAAACTTGCAATACAAGCTCCAAATGTCAAATGAAATCAAGAAACAAGAAGATATATGAGGGTTAGATAGATGATTGAGCACAAAATCCTAAAAGTTAGACCAAGTTTGATTATGATTTAACATTAAATGAAAATTTGAAAATTTTAACTCTATCAAAGTTGATAATAACCTACACCATTGGATAACTTATGCAATTATACCCCATTTCAAAAAAAAAATCTTCAAAAAAGACCAAAAAATGACCAAGATATGGCCATTTTAAGTTTGAATGAAAAAGTAGAAAATTCCAGCGGTTCTATCTGTGATGGTGGTTCTGTTTGATTTTGTAGCGACGATATATGCCAATGCTAGAGATCCAGTAGTGCAATTTGAATTTTTGAGTGGTGCAGTTTGATTCCAATAGTGTAGTTTGAATTTTTGAGCGGTTAAGTATGGCGATGCCGCTAGACTATGAGCGGTTTTGTTTGCTGTAAACACCAAAAACATCAAAAACCACAAAATTTTCTCAAAAAAATTGATTTGATCTTCCGGTAGGCCCTCCTTCTAGCACCAAATGTGTCAACCCCAATCCTAATACCTGTAAAACAACATAAAAAAACACATTAGAAGGTGAAATGCAAGCAAGAATAAGGATTCCCCATGGAATCCATTTACAAAGTTCAAATTAGGAAAAACAATGAAGAATACAATGAGATAACAATAAAAGAGATTGAATCCTAATTAAACTAGCAAACTCATGATCCCATGGGAGAATTGGTGTCATTTTGAGGTGAAAATTGGCCCTTTCCCAATTCCTATGATGCAAGATTGATGTGTGATGATAATTGATCCACTTTGTTGATGCTTGATGAGTGCTCTAATGGAAAAATCTGCATAACCTAGCTAAGATTCAATGATAATGTATGGAATTTGCTAATGATTTGAGCATAGTAAGTTTACTCAAATTGTGGATGATGAAATGAGGAGATTACCCTCTTATTTATAGAATACTAAGTTGAGGAGATGATCAAAATAGAGCAATGTGGGACTAATCTTCAACAAATGAGAAGAAGCCACATGTCATCATGTGAATGGTTGAGGAATGAGCACATTTTGAAGAATGTGCAAAGAGGGGGGAGATTCAAATTCAAAATATGGCTTGAAGGATGAGGTGAAAGGTGAAGCAAATGCACATGGATCAAGAAAAGGACATGTAAGAGATTTTAAATGCTTTGTTGGAAGGGACAAGTCCTTATTGGGGGGAGATTTCAAATTTGAGGAATATTCCATCTTTGATGTCTTTTTTGAATGAAAATAGATGATTTATAAATAAATTAAATTGATTTTCATGTGCAAGTTGCAAAATCTAGAGGATTTGAGTGATTAGGATTAAATTAATTAGGATTTGATTATTTTAAGAGGAGATTAGGTGATTTGACTATTTGATTTAGATTTGTGGGTTGAAATAAATAAAAAAGAGATGAAAATGATTAAGACCTAGTTAAATAAATATTTTGATTTATTTAACCAAAGGGGGTGATGTTAGATTAAATTAGATAAATGTTTGATTTATTTAATTTAATTAGATGAACTTTAGAGATTTAATCAAATAATATGGATTATTTAATTAAATAAAGATAGGAAGATGAAATGACCTAGCTAATTACACAGAGATGATGATTTAATTAAATCAAGGGATTTATTTAATTAAAAGGGGAATTATGAAAAATTTAATCAAATAAGGCTATTCGATTAAATGGTTAAATAGAGGGATAATTCAGGATGAAGCGATGTTAGTAGATCAGGATCGAGTGCATGTACATTTTACGTGTCTACAAGGACAACATGGAAAACAACTAAAAACTTCACTCAATTTGAGTTACTGTATGGAAAGATAGCTACGATGACAATTGAATATGAACATAAAACTCTGTGAACTGTAGTGGATTTAGGGATGGATATTTCTGAAGTACAGAGAGAAAGAATCATGCAGCTAAATACATTGGATGAGATAAGAAGAGCAACCTTGCAACATACAAAAGTAGTGCAGAATCTGCAAATCAAGTGGCATGCAAAATTTATCAAGGACAAGAAGTTCAAACCAGGAGATTGGGCTTTGCTCTATGATTCAAGATACCAGGACAATGCAGGAAAATTGTAGACAAGGTAGCTATGACCATATGAAGTTGTTGAGGTCTTTCCTAATGGAGTTATTCAACTCACCACCATTGACCCTGTCAGGTTGAAATTACTTATCAATGGTCACCGCCTTATATTATACCATAAACTAGCTTCTAAAGAAGAGTTCTTGCAACAATTCACCCAGCACTCAAAGCTTCTTGCAGCTGAAGGTGGTGGACCTAGTGTCCCTCCTTCAGCCTAATTGAGGTATGCACTTTTAATAATAAAGACTTTCACTTGCATGGAAGTCCATTTCTCCGTCATCTGACCATCCACCCATCCATTACCTTTCTCTCTCTTCCATCACTTCATCCCACCTCATCTTCATTTATTGATCAATTCATTTTTCAGCAAGGAAAGCGTTACTTTATCCATGATATTTGCAATAAATCTTCCACACATTTAGGTATGTGTGTATTAATTGCTATCTTTAATAATCTTTTAAGTGCATTCATTTAATCATTGTATGTCAGTATAGGTATTCGCATAAATGCCATAATTTCCTGTCAATTGCTACTCCTATCTCACATGTGTGAACACATGCCCAAATTTAGGTTGAAGGGAAGAATGAAAAAGATGTAAATATTTTTTGAACTTATTGTCCATGTGTCAAATCATATTAGTTTGTGTCAAAATTTTTAAAATGAGTCGATTTGAAATCCAAATGGAAGAAGTCCTGCAGCAACAACCAAAACCAAAGCAGGATTTCCTACAACCACATCAAGAACAAGAGTCCTTGTAGCAAAAGGAAGAAGAAACATCACCCTTACAGCCAGAGATAATGAGATAGCTTGAGTCCATGCAAATAGTGTCATATGAGGAGCCACCATCAACAAAAAGACTGGTAGGCATTCATAATCCTCCTAGTTTTATAGTACATGCAACAATTTTGAATTTATGGAGAGAAATACAAAGAAGGGAGGAAGAATGGAAAAAGATAAAAAAAACAACAAAGGAGGAAACTATGAGGAGATGTTTTGGAATAGTTTGACTGATGAGCTAAAACAGGTTGAGCCTCATTCCATCCACAATTATGCTAAAGAATTAAAAGGAATTGAGAGACATATTCAGAGCGGGAGAACTCAGAGATGACATTGGCTTCCCTGACCTTTAAGCCACCCATGCTCATGTGGCTCGCGCCAAATTTTAGATTCTACCAGTATGACATTGTTGTAGAGAGGCATAGATGGAACAAGTTTGACATATTGGGAGGATTCTATTGGGACCCTGACTCAAGTACTACAACCACTGATGTTGGACAACTCTCAGTTACAAATTTTAGAACTTTGACCAAGCAGAAGAACAACTCTTCCCCTGTTGGAGGACCAACAAAACGTTAGGTTGGGGGGAGTGATGAACCTAGTTTTTGGTCTAGTTTTTGGTAGAATCTCTAGTTTATTTGCTCATAGATGTCATGGAATTTAATGCTTAAGTGTTGGTATTGACATAATGTTTCCATCAAACCATTGCCATTTGATATTACCCTATCCCTGCAAGCTTTAATGATATTTGGCATAATTATGGGTCATCTATATTGATTTTGCATATGATTAATAAATGTTTCTTAGAGTGGTTATAGATGTGTAGTTATTATGCATACTGACCTTGACATGCAAATTTAATATGCCAAGTTGTGGAAGGCACCACCAGCTGGGCATGCACCATAACATCCAGCTGATAAATCACTCCAAGTCAAAGGTAGCCGATAACAAAGATTCTTCATGCAACTGAACGTAACCACCTTGTAGTGGAACTTAATGATCAAGCATGCATAGGCATTACTATTGTGCTAGATCTACGCTTGACTTACATGTTTGACCAGATTCCATGCATGCATAACTGCCATTGCTCCACTTTCCCCTACTTTCTCTAAATGGCATTCTCCCAATTGTGGAGTTGACTGTCTTGTTTAGTTGTAGTATAAATAATAATTTGATGCTCCTTCTTCACGAGGTTGCATGATTTGAAATTGTACTCTCATTCTCCAGTTTTAGTAATACAAATACATTACTCTTTGTATGCATGATTTACAGTGAATAAAATAAAGTTTTGAGTTCAAGCATCTGAGTTTGTGTTAGTTTAGAGGATACTTATCCAAGGGAGACCACTTTGTGAGTAATCTGTCTTCTTAGTTTAGCATTAGTTTAATGTTACTTTTTGTTTAGTACTTAGTTGAAATTTGGCATCGACTATTCCTATAGCCACTAGAATTCCATTATGTAACTATTCTTGCAGCCAAAGAAAACAAAGTAGTCTCTTGTTTGTCGCTTAGACTTTCATTCTTGCTCTACATTTCAAGTTGTTGGTTGATATTCAACATTTTCTTCATTTCCTTTTAAGCAATTTACTTTCAATATTTCATTTCTTAGCTGTAGAGTGCAATGACTACTTGAGCCCCTAGTGCACATACTATGTTGACCCATTTCAAGTATATGTCCTTGGGTTGACAAGTTAAATGCACCTTCATGATGATTGAATAACTATTCAGGTCAGATGACCAGTCTTTGAATCATAGTTGTAAAGGCTTAGTTATGAAATCATTATAGGAGGCCAACATCTTCCAGGTGTCGAATGGGTGTAGTTCACCTTTAGAATTCAATATTTGAGAAATACCACATTCCTCCACCTCTTTGAATATTTTCACCTTACTCTAGAGCTATATGCCCAACTTTCCATGGAAAGTAGTTATCTCATTTATTGAGTCAATGGTTTTCAAGATGTCAGGAATATTTATGGGTGCCTGGGGATACTCATTCATTTTTGACATCATTTCCTTCAAATAATTTACCCTATCAATCCAATTATTCCATTCATTCCTAAAGGCCTCATGTATTTACAGATACTTTGTATTTGCCTCATCAATATTCTTATACATGGCCTAGAGATTATTAGCCCTGTGGACCAACTTGGTCACCCTATACTTTAGCACATCCTCAAAAATTTCATTGGCCACCCTAACTATTTCCAGTTTGGTCTACTTGACATTTTCCTTCTCAGCAGTTAACTTTCCTTTCAAATCATCAATTCTTAGGGCCAAAGTCTCCCTATCCTGTGTAGACATATCAAATGAAGAAAAAGAAGAAGGTTGAGTCATTGTTTTCTGAGTAGCTTGAATAGTAGCTCTCATTTGATTCAACTCATTCAAGTCCTTATTATATTCCTTAACCAAGGATTCATATTTTTTCTGAGAAATATGTGCAATATCCACACTAAGTATTGCAGCATGTGCAGTCAACTCAACTGCCTAGATTGGAGTTATGTCAATAGCTCTCTTGACCACTAGTGAACCAATAACTTCTTCAATAGGCCAAGCAACCTCATGTTTACTAGTATTAGGTGTCATAGACCAAATTGCAAGGGTATGTAACTTTAGACTATATCTAGAACCAAATACTTTATCCTCAAATTGATCTTTAGATATCAAAGCTTGAGGATGCCTCCTACCTGCATCATATGCTATGGCAACAGTGATAGTACATCTTGGTAACAAAATGATTCCACTATCTTTGACAATCCTTCGAGCCTCAGTGGGAGTAATAGCTGCAATTTCAGCCCTAATCTTCTCTTCCTCTACTTTCTCAACTTCCTCCTGATGAGAAGGTTCAACATTAACTCGGGCTAATTCAAGTCTTTCTTTTATTTCCTTAATCCACTGTTGAATCATAAAAACCTAAAATTCTTTGTTCTGCACAAATTTATCATTAGCCAAAAACTCATCACACTCCCTAATTATGGGATTATCACCATTTTCTCTGTCATACTGCCACTTGACAATCTCGTCAGGAGGAACATCTGAACTGTGAGTTTCTTCAATATGAGGAAGGGGAAATTTCTGCTCCACCTCCTCATTTCTTGGCACATGTTCTACCATTTGTTTCTCCTTGACCTCCTGAACATCTACAAGTTGTTCTACGATACCCATAGCTTGTTGCTATCATTGTTGTTCTAAGAATACTTGGGCTTTGTCTATAGCCTCCTTTACCTTCACCTTAAACTCACCAGATTGATAATCCCTTATCATAGTAAAGGCCCTGTCAAATGGGTTGGAAATTACATTGTATGGACTGATGTAGAAGGCATTCCTTTTCATAATCTTCTTCTCAAGGTTTTTCATAATCGTCCATTATTTTTTCCTAGCCATGACAACCTCATCACTTGTTAGATTTCTTAGTACATCATCTCTATATAAAAATTCATGATGTATGATGCCTAATCCATTTTGTCTTCTTCTTCCTACCACAAATCCTTCTAGATAAAAAAATCTAATCTCATTGATAGGAATTCTAAGATTATTCACCATAATGCCCAATTTTTCATACCCCTCAGGGGCAATGATCTTGAAATAAGAAAAAGTACATTGGGGATATATTGTAGTGCCCTTTTTGACCTTTCTAAACATTTCATAATCCATAACATCAATTTTCCACATGAGCTCCATGAAAGCCAACCTTTCTGAGACATACAAGTGTAGACAATGAGGTGCCCCTTTAGCTCCATAAGCCCTAATCAAAGTGTACTCAGAATGTAGAAACCAGTCAGCCCAATTGTGTGTTGCTTTAGAGCCTGCTACATCCTTTGAGCACATAAGAATTATAATTTTTGGAGAAAGTTTGAATCTAGGTGCTACACCCAATGACTCTAAGATACCATATCTTACAACATTGTCAAACAAGATATAGTTGGAATTGGAGCAATCTTGATCCCAAATGTATGTCCACATTTGTATAGGGATAGCATTATTCTCACTATCCTTAATCTTCATATTTAGCTTCCTTTTCCTCTCATAATCTCCCTCCCATAAGAGAATATGCATCAATAAAGAGTAATGGGGGAAATACAGAAGGATCACTTCCTTTTTCAAATTGAGAAAATCCTCATGCATTCGTTCAACAACAAAGTTAGCATAATCAAAACTAGTGTTTTGATTATATTCTTGTATATCTACCACCATCACCAACAAATTAGGAGCTATTCTAACCTCAAAATCTTGAGCTAGCACTTGATTTAAACAATAGTAAGTGTTTTTGAAATAATCTTCAAATTCTTCACACTCAAAAGGCTCAACATCCTTAGCAGTAAATTTTTTCTTGCTCCTTCTGTGTTGCACAAGCATTACTTCTTTTAATGCAAATTTTATCTTTTCATATTCAGAATACAATTCAGTACACCTGAACTTTGTAGTATAATTGGGATTGAACCCAAATACATCTATCATCTTATCCTTTGTCACCTCTAGAATTATATCACCATTCTCACTTCAGATTGTCCTGTCAGTAGGGTCGTAGTGCCTTTGTTAGCTCCATCATTAAATCAACTTATACAAACACATTTTGGAACCACCAACTTTCCAAGGTTCAACCCCCATAAATATCATGCAAGCTTACTAGATTTTTTTCTATTGAAATCATACCAACACAATTGCCATCCACTCTGGGGTTGGGGTTTTTCACCAATTTTTCTAGCATTATCAATCAACCTAGCGGTAACAACTTGTCCTATGGGCCTTTTACCAATTCGTGACCCTCCTTCTTTGACACCTCCAGAGGTTTCTTGCATAAAATTTTTTCTTTCTTTCTTTGCACTTCTAGATTTGGTGGAATATGCAGGGGTAGTAGGCAAAGGGTTTGACACAATCACTGGATTAGGCTTAATTTCAGCTGAATCATGCTGAGTTTTAAGTCTTTTAACTCTCTTCTACATTGGTTTCCTTTCCGGTCTAACACTGAATTCACTAGGCTCTAGGTCACTCATGCTTGTAACACAAATGGAACTAGGGCTTACAATTTCGTATGGCCAAATAAAACCCTTCGCAATTATGATAGGACAAAACACTACTATTGAACAAGACACCTTTCTTCACAATTTATGCAGTGCTCAATCACCAAATTGAAACTACTAGAAATGACTAAATTGCTAATGCCCCCAATTTTCCTATCAAATTTCTAGGGCATTCACCTTACTACCTCAATTAAAAGAAAGTATTAGTTTTTCTTACTCAGATGAAAGAAGTGTCACTCTAGTTGCTGATAACTTTTGGATCTTGCCTCACAAATTCTTCTACTTCTGGTATTCTTTCCGCTAGCCAATGAATTAGAATGCACGATCAACCAAATATCTACTTTTTGTTACAGTTGAGAGGGAAGCATGTCACCATTAATTGTTGATATTAAGCTTGCGCGAGTGAATTGACAATTAGCCATTTATTTTTAAACCTTGATCGTTTATCCTTCAACTTTAAATCTATATCAACAGTTATTGATCCACCTCGCCACCTTCCCTTTTACTTTATATGAAATCCTTAGGATTTCACCATGTTTCCTCTTCATGTAGTGGTTGTCGCCAGTCTTTGATTTACTTCATTCTCGTCTAGCTTTATCAACGATGCAAGTGATTTGTGTGATAAAATTTCTGCTCTTAGATCTCTAGCTTGCTTCCCGATCACATTCATCTCCATCACTCCCTGCTAATTCAACCTAGCACCTTGACTTTTATTAGTGATATGAGATGAAAGCACCATATTTTGACATGTTTACCTACATAAACAATCAATGGCACAACAAGATATCACAAATAAGATGTATTAAGGTTAGCGAGAGAAACCTTCTTGAAAGGAACCTTATCGCTCATTGCTAATCCTTCTTATAAGGTTCACAAGCAATTAGCAATGAGAGATTATCCTAATATAATTACATATCACAGATCGCTAATCAAGAACCTCGTGCTTAAGACAAATCTATGAGATGTGATGCAATTGGAAAATCATCTCCTCACTCATCGCTGATTTAAAAAAATCTCTTCATAACACATTTGCGATAAGCGATGAAAACATGATCATAAAGCCAGAGGTCATCACTCATCGCTATTACAACTTTAATAATTTAGAAATCATTAGCGATAAGCGATCCCTTAAGAACCTTTCTCATCACTATTTGCAATCAGAAGTTTAAGGAACAATTTACAATGAGTGATATCAAAGAGTATCACCTCATCGCTCATCGTTGATTTGAAACATACATTCCAAAAGTGAACAACAATGAGTGATAAAGACATAAGGTTGATTGGACTTAAGTGAAAACCTTTAGGAATGTGCTCATAAGTTGTTTTAATGGAGGGGACTTCTTAGGATCATACGATAAATAGAAAAGACTTAGATACCCCAAAACCATTAGACAAAAGTTTCTAGATTACTGGTTAGGGAACCAGATGACCAATAATAAAAGTAGACACAAAATCTTAAATAGTGACTGGCAACGAACAATAGCAAGTCAATAACGAAATAGAACATTAAAGTGCTTAAAGAAAATGAATCCTAAAAAGCTCCTAAATGCAACAAGGCATTAAGATGGGACATGATAGTTAAGGTTCCATCAGTGTCTCTAATTGGGGATGTATGCCCCTTGCAGGCATGGAGAGATCCCAAGAATCTCAGGTTGAAGCAAACCAAAATGTGGATTAAAACCAAAGGACCCAAATTGAGGAACTACCCATACAAGGTAGCAAGACCGAAACAAAACAAAAAGCAAACACACCTATATACATAATATACAAAAAAAACCTACATGGAGAATAACATACTTAGGAGAAGTATGACTTTAAGAACTGTCCATGTACTGGTAGTTCAAAATGTTCACCTATTAGGCTTTGAAGGAAATATGAATCCTCTCCATGAGTGTTGACTATCAAACAAGGGCCAATCCATAATGCTTCAAATTTCCCATGCTTTCCCTTATCCTAAGCTCTTGCATTCCTAACCAACACCATGTTGTTCACTTCAAACTTCCTAGGAGAAGCTTTCTTGCCATATAAATGCTTAACCTATAGTTGCATCTTCAAGTTTTTAACTTGGGCTTCCCTCCTAGACTCATCCAACTGCACCAAATTATTTATCATGTGTTGCATATCATAACAAATTTCTTCATCATATTCCTGCACAAACTTGTACATTTTGAGTAGGTTATTCTATGGAAATCTTGCCTCTATACCATATACTAAGCCAAATGGTGAATAAATAGTAGCCTTTTTATAGTCACTCTATCTACTCAGAGCACTAGTTTTATTTTTGAATCCCAAGCCTTTTTGTTCTTCTCCATAACTCTCTTGATTATCTTCATCAAAATCTTATTATTAGACTCAGCTTGACCATTTCCTTGAGGATGGTAGGGTGAAGAATAAGAGACTTGTATGCCATGTCTTTCACAAAAGTCCTTGAATTCATTTGATCTAAAACACATAGCATTATTTGAGATAATCCTTTGAGGGACTCCAAATCTGATAAGAATATTATTTAACATAAAATCAACTACCACCTTGCTTGTTGCTTTCTTTGTAGGTATTGCTTCCACCCATTTTGTAAAAATAATCAGTGGCAACAAGAATCCATGAGTGACCTCCACTAGATTTATCTGCTATTTATCCAATGAATTCAACTCCCCATTGTTGGAAAGGGGCTTCAAATGTCATGGGCCTGAGTGGTAAATTTCCTAAGAACTTCAATTTTCCTGAGAATCGTTGACAAGAATCACAAGTTTTAACAAATTTGTGAGCATCTTTAAAAACAATGGGCCACCAGAACCCAACTCTCAAAATATTGTGTGCAGTAGTCTTTTCCATGTAATGACCACTACACACCCCATTGTGCATTTCCTGCAGAAGTTCCAATGCTTGCTTTCCATCTACACACTTCAGAAGTACTTTGTCCAAGCTTCTCCACCACAATTCATTGTCAATAATCACATACTTGATAGCATGCAATTTCAATGTTCTTTTTTCATTTTCATCCATAACAGTAGGAAATTGCAAAGTTTGTAGATACTGGATAATTCTTCTATACCATCCGCATGTTTGCATATCACAAAGAGGTGCAACATCAATTATTTCAATCTGGTTAACTTGATTAGCTTCCAAATTTTCCTTTGCCATCAACTTGACTAGGCCATGTCCTCTTACTAACTTGGTAATTTGAACCTCAATGTTAAATTCTTGGATCATGTTGATCCATGTACACCTTCTGCCTGTTGTCTCCTATTGAGTAAAAATGTCCTTCACAGCTGTACTTGGTACAAAAGCTATAATTATAGCCTCTTGTAGGTAAGTTCTGAAATTCTTTACAGCCTTCACCAAAGCATATGCTTGTTTCTCAGGAGTGTCATACTTTAATTCTGTAGCTTGTCAAGATTTGCTAAAAAATGCAATTGGTTGTTTAAAATCTTTCTCATTTTTCTATAGTAAAATAGTAGCAATAGTATGAAAAGAAGCAAAAGCGAAAATGTGCATTGGTTTAGAGAAGTCAAGAGACTTCAAAACTAGAGCCTCTTTAATAGCTTGTTTTATCTTCTTGAAAGCCTGACTAGGCTCTTCACTCCAAAGTACCTTTTCACCCTTCTTCAACATTTTGGAAATAGGTCTTGTAATTTCTGCAAAGTTGGTTACAAATATTCTCAAAAAAATTATCTGCCCAAAAAATGATTGGATGCCCTTGACATTTTTTGGCTAGGGGATCTTTTCAATAGCTGTTACTCTTTCAGGGTCAATCCTTACTCCTTTCTTGGACACAATATGCTCTAGCAGTTTTCCCTCGGTGACCCCAAAGGCACATTTCTTTGGATTCAAAGATATTCCATATTCTAGTGACCTGATAAAAACTTTCTCTAAATGCATACAATGATCCTCTTCTTTCTTAGAATAAGTGGTCAAGTCATCTTGATATACAACCATAAATAAATCAATAAAATCTAAGAAAGCTACATCCATAGCTCTCTAAAAAGTGGCACCAGCGTTTGTTAAGCCAAAAGGCATCCTTACATATACATAGATACCCCAAGGAGTAGTAAATGTAGTCTTTCACTTCTCAGACTCCTTTACTTTTACTTGATTATATCCTAAAAAACCATCCATCATTGACAATATCTCACAACTAGTTACCTTTTTTAACATGGCTTCCATGTTCGGTAGTGGATAATTGTCCTATAATAAGGATACATTCAAGTTCCTAAAATCAACACACAGTCTTATGTCACCATTATTTTTCCTCACTGGTACTAGATTAGAAACCCATGAAGAATGTCTAATGGGTTTTATAATACCAACATCCCTTAAATTTACCAACTCCTCTTGCATCTTGGAAGTTAGAGTAGGATTAATTGGTATTTTCTTTTGCCTAAAAGGTTTTGCATCATCTTTTAAAAGAATTTCATGCTGAAATAATTCCTCCTTGTAAGATTTCAAGTCATCGTATGACGAAGCAAAGACATGTTTGTATTTCTTGAGTAAGGAAACTAGCATTGCCTTTACCTTGGCTTCATCCTCTTTCCTATATAGACTGTCTTTGGGGAATTTATAGTTCCCAAGTTTATTTCTTCTAGGTCCTTTGGGTGAGTAGCAGTTGTTTTGGCCTTATGGGTATTTTGACTATCAAAGACCCTTTAAAGAGCTACAAGGCCTTTGGGTATTTTATTTGCTTTTAATTGGATGACCTCTTTTCCAAACACTGTGTTCTTTCCATTAGTACTCTCTATAAATCCATTAAAATCAATCTCCTGACCTTCATATTTATCAACACAATTTAGGAATCTAAGGATATCCTCATCATCATTAAAAATCAGCCAACTGTATACATTGTTGGGGATAGAGGGTCTTGTTTGTATCTCAACCTTTGAAATTCCTATGAAAGTTATATCATCAGGTCTTAATGCAATATTAGCAAGTAAATCAACCACTCTAGTATGTCCTCTCTCCATCTAATCAATTCCAAAAGCATCAAACTGTTCAATGGAATCCCAAACAACATTCCTGTATTGCCTCAATTTGTTATTTTTGTAAGCATACTTAGCTCTTACTTGCGATATTACAAGCTTAGAGTTGCCATTTACCATTAGCTTTCTAATTCCATGTTTTTCAGCAAGTCTCAATCCCAATAACAAGGCTTCATATTCTGCTACATTATTTGTACAGACAAAGGATATTGTAAAAGAGAACTTATAAATATTTCCAGTAGGTGATACTAATAAAATCCCTGCACTAGATCCTTCTTTGGAGATTGCACCATCAAAGTAAATTTTCCATAGTCCTTTTTTATCAAGACATTCTTGAAACTTCATTTTCTATAGGTGCAGGACATCTCTCAATCTCTCTTGGTGCTTCTTCTACCTTGAACATATGTGGTACTCTAGATTCTCTCATTACTTGGAAATTCTTACCATCGATGGGAAATATGGCATAAGACATGTCACACTGCATACTGCCTCCCATAGATGCACTCCATTTTCATGATAATAACATTCCATAATTAGGTGGGATATCAACCACTACCACACTCATTTTAAACTCTTTGTCAAGGAAAGCTACCAGTCTATATGGAAGTTCATTTATCACACCTACCACAGGGACTTCTCTAGAATCCATGTCATAACACTTTCCATGAGTGCTATCAACCCTTAACCCTAATGCATCCATGATTTTAACTAGCATGATATTTTTTGATGCACCAGAGTCAATAATACAATTCTTTATGAAATTTCCCCCAACCACCAAGGTAAGAAAAAAAGTATCTATCTTATCTGGACAAGTGTTCACAAAATTTCCTAGGAAACTATGGGGAATATCAATAATTACTCCTTCAACATCGTTACCTTTCTTGTCCTTTTCACTTTGTTTGAATGGAGTGGGTTCCAATAAATCATGATTAGTTATAGCAACACCATTGCTAAGGGCCACTGCCTTTTGTATATGTTCCTCTATCCTCATCATTTCAAGAAAAGGTACAAACACTTTAACTTGGCTAAGTTACTGAAACATATCAATAAGAGTATACTTGGGAAATTCAGTTGAAGGCATACCTTGTTCATTGCTATTATCTTTCTATTGATTTTTGGGTGCTTCAATCTTGTGTTTAGCATCCTTCCTTATGGCTTCAGGAACTTGCTTCTATGTCTTTGATTTTTCAACAGAAAATTTGTGTCCAAGAGTAGATTTTGACTTGTCTTCTCTCTTGACCCAAATTTTATCTCCCTTTCCTTCTTTATTTTTGACAACTTCTACTTTTTCATCAGGTTCATGTTCTTTTCCCTTAGCATTTTGTTCCTTGATGAATAGACCAACAGGATTACCTTGTTCACCTCCAATAGTTCTATTCCTCAAATGATAAGAACTCCTAGCTTGAGTAGCTAAGACTACTGTATATTTTGTAATCTCTTCCGCCGAGGGTCTTCTTAATGAAACACCATCTCAATCACCTCCAAATTGTAAGCTTTGGCATTACCAGTGCCATCCTCATCAAAAAAAACTTGTTGATGATATACATTAGCAATTTTCCTTTGATTGTCAACATCTACTTCATAAGAATCTTCATCAGAGGAACATTCACTGCAAGCAATGTCAAAATCACCCATAATCATAAGTACATCATCCTCCTCTTGATCTTGCTGATCACACTCCTCAGGTATGTCATCTTCTACTTCCACCATTTGTGCTACTACACATTGCTATGAGGAATTTGGCATTTGGAAGTCATACACCAAGGAGTATCTTCAACAAAATTTCCTGAATTCTTTTGCAAAGGGTTTGGAGGAACTTTGTTTTGAATATTCCTCTGATTGTTTAAGACATGCTTCCCATTATACCAATTAGTATTGTAAAGGTGATCTTGCAATCTAGGGGGTCTTTCATTCCTTTGGTAATTTTTTGGTTGGGCCTTCTCTTGCCTTACAATTTTATCATTGATAGTTTTCATAAAACTATCAAGCTTGTCCTGAATTGTTCCCCCTTTAGTGCCTGAACTCTTTTCTTCCTTTTTTGAACTTTTGAAAAGTTTCATATCATCTCTTCTACCAAATTTACCAGTTGCTTTGCTAATATTTTCAATATGCTCTACTATCTTGGAAGCTTCTCTTAAAGATTGAGGATGCTTATCTAGCAAATGGTAACTCATTTTTGCATCAAAATCATTGCAGTAATTTACCAAACACACATGATCATTTAAGTGTAGATGAGGAGGCAACCTTTTTCTAGCCTTTTGGAACCCTGTATTAAACTCAGAAATAGATTCATTAGATCCTTTAACAATATTGTTGAATTGATTCAACATAAAATGTGAATTAGTTTTGTCACCGTATTGTTCTCTAAAAACCCTTTTGAATTCCTCCTAGGAGCCAATGCTCTCAGCAGGTAAACTCTTGTACCACTCTCTTGCATCCTCAATGAGGGACTAAATGAAAAAATTCATCATGACATCTTCTACCTCTACCTCAAAATCATCGATAACATTAGTGAATGCTTTGAGATGGTCTTCACCACTTAAAGAATTATTTCTAGAGAATTTGACAAGAGCAAGCCTAAAATCGTTAGGGAATGGGTTAGGGTAGCCAAGTATTTTAGTGAAACACAACTGCTGGTATCTATCTACTTGGAGTGGCCTCCTAGTATGTCAATACCTATGATCCTCTATGTGCTCATCACCTTTCTAGCTGTCAGAGTGGCTACCATCTTTTTCTTTTCCACTTTCACCATCACCTTCCCCTTTCTTACTTTCGTCATCATCTTCAAAATAGGACTTATCATTCTTGTTTTTACCTCCACCACCACTTCCATTAGGAGTATGTCCATCATATTTCTTCTTTTGCAACTCACTATCAGTATGTCCAAAGCTTGAAGCCTCTAGAATATGGGTGGAAATTTGAAGGAATGCAATCTTCCTACCCATTTCTGCATTAGAAGCTATTATTTCAGCTTTTCCAAATCTTCTAGTAGCTTTTCACTTTACAAATACAACCTTAATATCTCAGGATCTGGAGGTATATCAGATGGGGTTGGATCAACTTTGGCCTTATTTATATGGATTTTGGTAGATGAAGTATTGGTTTTATCATTGGTTTTGAATGTAATTTTCTTGGGTTGGTCAATAGGTCTCCTCCCATTATCTACAAATGATGTTTTCTTAGTACTAATAGGAGGATTTGAGGCTCTAGTGGTTGAGATAGAGGTTGTATAAGTGCTAGTAGATGAAGCTCCCATTGAGATTGTTGCTCCGGGAATATCATCAGTCATCTTAGAGGTGAATTTAGAAAGGTTTTCTTCAAATTTTCTACACCTCGCGACCTCTTCTATCATTTTCTCCAATTTTTTTCTTCTAGCATCTCTCTCAAGTTGCTTAGCTCTAATCCTATCTTCCCTCTCTTTCAATTCTTTCATTCTCTTTTCTTCTTGTTCTCAAAATATTAACTTCTCTTCTTCAATGGATTTCATGTCATTATCTATATCCTCCTCATTTTCTAGAATATCCCCATGCTCACTTGGGCAGGAGTGAAATAAGGTTGGTCAGCAGGGTCCTTTTCAAGAGAAAAGTGGATTGGCTCATCAAGGGGTAGGCTTAAAATTCTTTCCATTGAGAATGGAACTAATTCCAGGGGTTGAAGACTCAGAGAACTTATTCTTTTCCCAAACTACCACCTATCTTCCTCTCTTGAGATATTTAACTCACTATCAAAGACTTGTTCAATAGGAAAACTTCCCTGGTCTACATTAGACTCTTGAAATTTATGTCCTTCTTCATGCACACTAGAACTACTTATACCAACATGAAAAGTAGGAGATACATCAGGATGGGAATCAACATAATTACTTGATTCAAAATGTTTCTTGACCCATTTAGGTTGCTTTTCCTTTGTAGGTTTAGATTCTTCCTTCTACTCAGGATGCTTCTTCACATAACTTCTAGTCTTCCTCATAATGTCAAGCACTACAAAATATTTCTTGTTGTTTTATTTTTGAGAACTAATCTTCACACTAGTACTAGGGAACTCAGAGTCGCCACCCAAAATGTTGGGAAACAAAAAGTGATTGCACTTTAATTTTGTACTCGTTACTCTAGAAAAGATTTTAAAAATTACCTGACAGAAAGTGGCAGAATGAAATAACACCTGATGTGCATAAGACCTAGTATGATGGGACTAATGCAACAGACTTAAAACTGATTATTCCTTAAACAGTAAGAAATATAAAAATGAACAATTGACTATGACTGTACCTGATCTGAACTTAGAGAATTTGGACTTAGCTAGTCCCCAGTAGAGTCACAAATCTGTTGGTTATTTTTTTAAGAGCCAAACTGATCTCCAAATATACCTATGGATTTTTCCATCTCCAATTATCAGTAATTCTAACGGGATTTTCCAATGAATGAATAGAGGTTTAAAACTTCTATTCCTACTCTTTGGGCTCTGTAAAACCTGGGAGGGTGATCCCATAATGTACATCTAAAGACTTTTCACAATTACAATCAAATACATTGACAACAACAAATATCTCTCATGATACCATTCAATAATATACATCAAGTAAGTTAGCAGTTTACATATCAATTTTATATGTATCAAGTATGAGAGAGTAGACTTCAAACACAAAAACAACAACAATAGTATTCCCTTAATATTTTGTGATTAAAAGACTGAGTAGCTAATGAATCAACACTGTAAATGTAACACAAATACTTTGCATGAACCGATTTCTTTATCCCAAGCACGAAGTCAATACCATTCTATATAACCTCATAACAATTTAGAAAATAGCACCTATAACCCCAAGAAATCTTGCATTACAACATTCCTTTGTGACGTTCAAGTTTATTACTTCTTACAAATATCCTAGCACATAGTACTTATAAGTCATCAATCCCATACAAGCACTTAGATCAATTCATTGAATCAATAAGCAAGCATGAAACTAAACATCCATCAGATAATGACAGAGACAAATGAAATAAATTCTTGATTACTTTCAATCATAACTCATAATACACATACAAGGAGAGATAATAACCATGAAATTGATATTACTCTATATTATAAATTCTATATGATTATCAGTCTTACATGCATAAATATGAACTCCAAATGAAACTAAGAACAAAAGACTATAAAAATTGCTTTGTATTATCTTGAAAAATTAACAATATCAACTCAAAAAATTTCAACTCCCCTGTGACTGGTCTTGAATTCCTTCTTATAGAGATGAAGGAGCAAACAAGCCTCATACCAGATAACACACATGTCATGATCCCATTGGACTGCTTGCAACAATATTCCCCTTTCAGTTATACTTGAGTCTTTAGGTAGAGAAAATAAACATGAGGTAAAATTAACCTCAACAGTTCGTGAAGAACATGTACCACCTCAAAAAACATCACTAGTTTGTTACAACAATTTCAAAATATTCTCCATGTGTTCAAAATGCCAACCGTGAGAGAATCAAAACAAAAAAACTTATGAAGCAAGGCAAGGAAAGTAGAAAAAGGTCAAAATTTGTTAATCCACATTAGCACCACATGCTAATCATTTGAATTTTAAGGAGAGAATAATATTTTACCATATTATACCAAAAGCCTAATTTGTAATGTATTCAGGCTATGTATTATTTCTCTCCTACCCATTAATATCCTTATTCACTAATCGTCTCACAAATTCATTTTGTATATTTCTCCAACCAAACGTTGTATTCCTGATCAGAGGGCCATTTAATATTTAATAAATCTTGTACCTTAGTAATATATTGGGAGTACCTTGCATCAATCAAAATCATGGATTCCTTAAAAAACATATCCATTTTTTATTCAATTTCCACCATTGTATTAATGTTTGAATTGAGAAATATGTAATCGGTAACAGAAAAAGTCATCATAGCCGCTCCAAGCATTCCCCTGAATTTTTTCTTCTAGGTGTCAAATCGGTGCAGTTCACCTTTAGAATTCAACATTTGAGGCATATCACATTCCTCCATCTCCTTGAATATTTTCAACTTACTCTGGAGCTGTTTACCCAAATTTCCATGGAAAGTAGTTATCTCATTTATTGAGTCAATAGTTTTCAAGGTGTTAGGAATATTTGTGGGTGTCTCAGGATCCTCATTCATTTTTGGCACCATTTCTTTCAAAGCATTTACCCTAGCAATCCAATTATTCCATTCATTCCTAAAGGCCTCCTGTACTTGATAATACTTTGTATTTACCTCATGAATATTCTTATATGTGGCCCAAACATCATTAGCCCTATGGACCAACTTGGTCACCCTGTACTTTAGCACATCCTCAAAAATTTCATTGGCCACCCTAACTACTTACAGTTTGGTCTGCTTGACATTTTCCTTCTCAACAATTAACTTTCCTTTCAAATCATCAATTCTTAAGGACAAAGTCTGCCTATCCTATGTATACATATCAAATGAAGAAGAAGAAGAAGAAGAAGTTTGAATCATTGTTTTCTGAGTAGGTTGAACAATTGCTTTCATTTGATTCAACTCATTCAAGGCCTTATTATATTCCTTAACCAAGGATTCATATTTTTTCTGAGAAATATGTGTAGTATCCACACTAAGCATTGCAACATGTGCAATAAACTCAACTGCCTAGATTGGAGTTATGTCAGTAGCTCTCTTGACCACTAGTGAACCAATAACTTCTTCAATAGGCCTAGAAACCTCATGTTTACTAGTATTAGGTGCCATAGACCAAATTGCAAGGGTATGCAACTTTCAACTATATCCAGACCTAAATACTTTATCTTCAAATTGATCTTCAAATGTCAAATCTTGAGGATCTCTCCTAACTACATCATATGCTATGGCAGCAGTGATAATACATCCTGGTAACAACATGATTCCAATATCTTTGACAATCCTTCAAGACTTAGTGGGAGAAATAGCTACAATTTCAGCCCTAATTTTCTCTTCCTCTGCTTTCTCATCTTCCTCTTGATGAGAAGGTTCAACATTAACTCAAGCTGATTCAAGTCTTTCTTTTATTTCCTTACTACATTGTTGAATCATAAACTCCTAAAATTCTTTGGTTTGCACAAATTTATCATCAGCTAAAAACTCATCACACTCCCTAATTCTAGGATCATAATCATTTTCTGTGTCATACTCCCACTTGACAATCCTGTCAAGAGAAACATTTGAACTGTGAGTTTCTGCAATATGAGGAAGGGGAAATTTTTTCTCCACCTCCTCATTTCCTGGCACATGTTCTGCCATTTTTTCCTCCTTGACCTCCTAAACATCTACAAGTTGTTCTAGGATATCCATAGCTTGTTGTTGTAGCTATTTTTCTAAGAGGACTCACTACAATATTTGGGTGCAATTTTTGACAAAATATTTTTGGAATATCAATGAACCACTGAAGCAATTTTTGTCAGCACTTTTCTGTCAAAATTTTGATAGACTCTAAGAACATAGAAATATTGACCTAACTTTATCAGTTGTCAAGGGTTCATGTTTTCATCGCAATTGCGATAAAATGTCTATTCGTTAGAAACTTTCGTTGGTGTATTTCGTCAAAATTTCAACGAGTAGCTGGCACTACTATCTTTCATCGGAGGTACAACATATGCGTCAAAATTTTTGGTTTTCGTTGATGGTTTTCCTCGGTGATTTTTGTCAAAAGTTCAATGAAACTGTGCAATTCTTTTTTTTTTTTAAAGTTTCTACATCATAGATCATCATGTCGGGTGAGCTTTGGAATAGGGTATGGAAATCCATCATGTCATCTCTTGGAATGTAATGATTGTAGGATATGCTAATGATTTCTACCCTTTTGACAGATGGTTTGATTTGTAGTTGCATGACCTGGTGTACATAAACACTATTTATCAACATATTGCCCCTTGATGAAGTAGACTCATAAGATGGTCTTGAAGTTTTAAAAATTGAATGTCTTTTGTAAATATATTTGTAAGTTGTCTCTAAGTTTGTATATACCTCAATTATACTTGTTTCTTTTGAACCAAATATAAAATGAAATGATGTTTCAAATCATTTTTTTTTGTCCTACTATGATGGATACTATTTTTGGACAACTTAATTGTACTTATGTTATTGCAAAAGATTATTATAAGCTAAATTTATTTCTCCCCAATTTCTTCTAGAAAATTTTGAAGTCATAATTCTTAAAGGTATCTATAAAAGTGACTGCAATATACTTAGTTGAACTATAGAAGAAAAATATTTTCACATCCATGTGATGTATGCTTTATTTCTTTTGAGCTTCTATTGAAGTCACCACTCTATTGGTCTCTTATTTTTATAATGGTATAAAATTCTCTTCATAATCTATCATATATCTTTGTGTGAACTATGCCTTGTTGTTCTTGTCTTTGCCTTATCCTTGATTTCTTTTACTAATTACACCTTCATTCTTTATGGTTTTTAATTTGAGATAAATTTCTCCAAATGTGTCTCTAAGTCTTTTATCATGAGACATAATAGATCCTACTAAGTGATCAGACTTGAGAGTAGTCAAATCTTTACTTTCCTTAATGATTATTACAACATGATTCTACATTGGTGTTAGAGATTTTAACAACTTTTAAACCACAACCTTTTGTTCATAGTCTCTATCAAAATAGTCATCTTATTGATCACATCTTTTACTTTTACACAATAATCACCCACTCTCCCAACTTCTTACCTCTTCAAATTCTCTCTTCAATATTTGTAGGTTGACAATTTTGACTTGCTCACTGTCTTGATAAGCTTCTTGTAGATTTTTTGAAGAACATTTGTTATCTTTGCACTTAAAATTCTTATGATGCAGGAGCATCCCAACAATCCGTATCCACCAAAAATAGTTTGACTTGATTTTCATCCATTTAATTTGATTTTTGTTAAATAATATTACATTCTTTTTAATTGTCTCCTTTACAAAGGACAATATCTTAAAGAGTTCCCAGCCCTAAAAAATAAACACAGCAGAAAAAAATAAACAAACACTTATCATTTCATGTAATTAGCATGAACTTAATTGCCCTTAATTTCCCCTCATGCATTCAACATGGAACAAATGTATCATTCATAAAATGTTTAAACATTAAACTCCACTAAAAAAAAATTGGTTAAGATTAACATCCATCTATAAAAAATAAGTTAGAACTTCCAATTTTAAGATTCTAAAAACAAGGGAGTGGGGCCAATAGATAGGCGAGTGTCAATTTGAAGATGTTTGAGCTATACTTCCATGGTGGAGTATGCCAACACCACTGATCAACAAGTCTTATGGAGACCTCTAAATTATACTCTACTCCTCCATAGCTTTGCTAATGGAAACATCAAAAATGAGGGGCGCTTGGGGTATTGTGGGGAATAGTACAGATGGGGACATTACTTTGCATTAACTGGAACAAGCTGATTTCCAATTACCAGGGATATGAACGCCAATTTAGACACTAAACAATAGTTACGAGGGTAGAGAGGTGAATGTACTTATTGTGGTTTTTCCATGAAGTCTTCCCTTAGCATGCCCCTTTAGCTATCTATGTATCTAATAGGCTTGAATTACTCTTGCCATTTAACTTATGAAAGTTCATAAATAGCTTATGCTTGACCATCATAACAATGTTTGTATCAAGCTTCATTTACTATTGCTACCCTTGATAGTCAAACATTGTCTTTTTCAAGGTATGACTGTCATGCTTTATATACGTCTGCCTCCTTCAAAATTGTGCATTTGGCTTTCAATGATCACAGTCATGGTGTTGTTCACAATTCCTTTGTTTAAGCACTTAAAATATTTACCAAGCATATGGTAGTGTCCTTCTTTAAAGCGTTGTCCTCTGTCAACCATGTAGGAACCTTACCTACTATCATAAATCACCGGTTTATGCATATGGTGGACTGTACATACAAAGGTGACTGCCCCAAGCTCTTGTCAATTTAATATATTCCTCAGAACAACATATTTGAGCCTTCATAGTGATTGTCTTCTTTGCTTCTCAAGGATTCATAGTCACTATCATAGTTCATTTGATATTCCTTAGCCTAAAAATTATGGGATTTGTTTCAATATGACTGAGAGTCACATTAAATGTTTTCCAAGTCTTTGTATAATGGTATATTTAAAATCCTTTATAACAATCTTCTGAAAATTCCTCCAAACTACCCTCATAACTTAGTTATACATTAATTGTTCCTTTGACTTTGTTCTTAAATAAGCTTTCTCCAAGACCCTACCTAACCATGAACCACAATTGTCTCTCCTTAATACATGACTACCCCTGGAATGTTTTATATTGTATTTCTTTGTGCATCCTTTTCTTGCATTCTAGATGCTCATAATGATTGTTTTCAACTATTTTATGCCTCCCTTATGTAAGACTATCCTCATGGCTTTTAAACTACACTTGATTTTCATATAGCTTGCTATGATCTTCTTTTTATGACTGTGATCCTCTTGAATGATAGTGATCCTCTATGACCTACATACCTATGACAATGATCTCTTTGAACTTGACTTCCCTTATGGTATATTTCAAGGTTATATCCTTTGTTCCATGTGAACTTAGGACTACTCATTTGAAAGTACTGCCCACTCTTCCATGTACATTGTGGCTTGACTGTCATTAGATTTCCTTTGATTGTCCTTCTTGCTTCATTTCCTTCTACCTATGACCAAAATTATCACATATTTCTTCCCCTCTTTAGACCATTTGGAATGACTATCCTTTTGGGCATTCCAAAATTACTAGAACAAATAATTTAGTAAGTATAGAATCTAAAAGAAAACTCATCCACCCATCAAGGTGTAGAATTCAAGTAAAGGAGTAATATCTATATGCATTTTCTACATCTTATACCTTCCAATTTATACAAAGGAATGCAATTGAGCCATAGGTATATTCTCTTATATGAGAAATTGGAAATAAATCCTCTAGTCCTAGCAATATGAGACATGGAGAATAAGAAATGGAAATACTTGTATTTTGTTACATCTGAATTCCCTTTATGATAGTCATAAGGACTTATTAATATCCTTTATTTCAATATATTGAGGAAAGTACATGTTTCACTATCCATAATTTTAGTCATACTTGATTTCCCTTTTAAACTTTTATCTACACTCCATGGTTTCTTTATAAAATGGTCCACCTTATTCCTCTACTGAAATCTAATTTGTTTGATTCTCCTCCACCTTGAATCTGCATCAGCTAGTTATGGTTGTGGCTTAAAAGGGTAGATTTTGGTAAGGAAGACAGTAAGTTGAATGAATGTAAGTAGATAAATTTTTGCATACCTATAAATGGTACCAAATTTCATTGTTAAGTAGAAGCCTCCCATCAACAACAAGATCCAAATATCTGTGTATCTATCTCAATCGAGCCTCTAAACCCTTCAGAGCTGTCAATTTTTCCTCTATCTTGTTATGCACAAAAGGTCAAATTTTAGAGTTATGTCACCACTAAAAACAAAAGAAAAAGAGCTTTGAAACCAAATCCACACACAACATAATGTGGTATTCATACAAATCTATACAAACAAACTAAACTCAGAACATTGGAATGGAAACAACTTGAAATTATGATGTAGAGCATGGATACAGTTTAGTCAACTGGAGGCACATTTCACAATAATGGGTTCTTCATGTAAAACATCTGTACAAGGTTCAAATAGTAAAGAGATTGATGAAAGATAGAGGAATTAAAAAGATACTTGGATGTAGTTGGATTGAGCTTGTCTTTTTTTCGAGAATAGTTTAATATTCTCTACTTAATAGGGCCAACCATGTGATGGTGGAAGCTCATTTGGCCTCTCCCCCCCTCACATCACTCTCAATTCCCCATACCTGATCATATAAAATTAATCATTCATTCATCCATTAATAACATAAACATTCATTCATTAACATATAACATTCATTCATTCATCCATTAATAACATATAACATTCATTCATTTAGTTGTTACATATTATCAAAAATATGGTTTTCATAATATGATTACAATCATTTTTTTTTTGTTTCTTTAATTTTGAAGCTAAAAAAAGCTGAAGTGGAGTATCATTTTCTAAATCATTTGTCCCCCCTTCAGTTGTACCTTCTCATATTTAAGGCAATCATGTTTCTAACATTTCATCTGACTGTAATAAGAGTAAAGATTCTCCCTATATCTCTATTGGGAAATCTAATTAGTGAGAAAAAATTGTAGCATACTAATCTAATTTTGTTGTGGGTGGCACATAGGTAAGACACATGTGCACCCATTAAATGAGATACACCCCTCTCTCTGCAAAAATGGTGGTTGAAAATAATAAACTCCATGGTTAATTTAGTGAATTTGATCATAATGGTAGGTTGGATCTTCAATGAGCATCTTTCAAAGAAGATGATGGTAGTATCTTTTGCACAATTTTCTGATCTATATTAAGATGATTATTCATCCGCAAAAACCATAAAAGATACTAGTAAATGAATTTGTACCTGTAGACATCAAAAATATACTGATTGACATCATGAATCTGATCTTGACTTACTAACATCGTTTCTTCCTGAATCATCCCTCGGTCTAACTGTTTAATCAAGTTCCCCTTATCTGATTAAATTCATCATTATTCGTCTCTTAAGGTGATCCCACAAATCTGGTTTACAATTTGTGGGAGGAACTATTTTTTGCTAAAATCACATATTTTTAGAAAATATAATGATTTAAGCCTTAAAAGGTTCCATTTAAAGAACTCCAATTGAAGAGGGTTTGATCAAACTACCTTAAATCAAACCCCCTTGGATAGAACCCCGCTAGTTTTAAACCATACCTATAACAGAGTCTCCTTTACACCTATCAAAATGTTGGTAAAAAACCACTTTTGATTTACCTTTTGGGGGATCAAATGAATTCATTTAAAAAAACATTTTGCAAGTATGTATCCCTTATTATAAGCTTCCCACAAAGTATTATTTGAAATAAATTTAATTTTATTATTATATTTATTTTTTATTTCTCATGAATGTATTTTTTTCACCGAAAATCAAGCTCTCTGTTCTGCACATATGGAAAAATAGCAAATTATTAAATATATATATATATATTAGTGCACCAGATATTGAAGTCCTTGATCCAAAAAAGAAAAAAAAATTGAATTTTTATACATACATTATATCGCGCTATGTTTGAATTATAATTGGTTTGAATTCAAAACTTGATTAAAGAAAAAATATTCAATAAAAACTATCTAACCAAGTAGAAGCACTAGATATCAGAGTTAATCTAAATTCAAAAGAATTAGAATTTTATCCTTCATGGAAAAAAAGTTATGCGTTATACGGTGCATCACTTTTAAAAAATGTTGAAAAAACTAGTTTTGAGGGAGATGGAAAAAGAAGTGCAATTTGATTCCAATTTTTTTTTTAAATATATTTAGAATCTATAGACAAAATTTCATGAAACTCTAGTTTGCATTATCTTCAAATTCCTCACAGTTTAGCCGCTATAGGTGCCCGAAAGTGAAGATTTAGTTAAAAAATTATTTCGTCTAGTTTGGCCAAAATTGTAAACCACTATTGTGAGATCACCCAAAAATAAATCATTTTATCTAATTAAGTCACTTTCTCTTGTTAATTAAATCAATTCATCTGATCTATCCTATTTAATTAAATAATTAATTTATTTGATTAAATCTCTAAAGTCTATCTATTAAATTAAATAAATTAAAACCTTATTTGATTTAATCTAACACCATCCCTTTGATTAAATAAATCAAAATATTTATTTAATTAGCCTCTTATCTAATTTAAATAAATCCATAAATTTGAGTCAAATAAGTCACATCATCTAATCTCCTATTAAATTAATTAAAGGTTTCCCTTGATTAATTTAACCTCATCTCATGTCACATCCTCTAGATAATGCAAGTTGCACATGAAAATAGATTTAATTCATTTATTAAATCCCTATTTTCCCTCACATGGCATCTTTTGGAATATTCTCTCAATTTGAATTCAAAAATTCCAAGTCAACATGTGCATCCAACAAGGCATTTAAGATCTCTTACATGTCCTTTGCCTTGAGCCAAGTGGCATTTATTGCATTTTCCCTTCCCTCTTACATGTCATTTCAACAAATTTGAATTTCAAATATTAGAATTTATTGGCACAAACCCCAAATCTTGCACAACCATCATCCATTCATAGCTTGACAAGTGGCACCATATCCTTGGATGAGAGTTAGTCCCACATTGCTCAAATTTGGACTTTCATCCATTTTGAAATTCTATAAATGAAGAGCTCCTCTCCTCATTTCATCATCCACATTCCAAGCAAAGTTACCATGCTAAAATACTTAGCCATTTTCATCCATCATTTGAGTTCTTAGCTAGGTTATTGCAGATTTTTGGCTTGGAGTTCTCACCTTCATCATCAAAGTGGATCAACACCCTTCAACAATCATCAAATTTGCATCTTAGGGATTGGGAAAGGGCCAATTTTCACATCAAATTGGCACCAATTCCCCCATGGGATTAAGAGTTTGCTTGCTTAATTAGGATTCAATCTTGTTTTTATGATTTCATTGTGTTTTTCATCATTTTCTTCCTAATTTGAGCTATGTTAATGAATCTCATGGGGAATCCATGCTTAGGCTTGCATTTCCTTGTTTAACTTGTTTAATCATGTTGTTTTGCAGGTACTTAGGCTTGGGTTCGCACAACACCTTCTCATATAAGGCAATCATGTTTCTAGTTCATCACATCTGACTATAATAAGAGTAAAGATTCTCCTTGTATCTCTTTCAGGAAATCTAAATAGTGAGAAAATATTGTAGTGTACTAATCTAATGCTATTGTGGGTGGCACACAGGTAAGGAATGCATGTGCCCATTAAATGAGATATGCCCCTCTCCGTAAAAGTGGTAGTTGAAAATAATGAACTCCATGGTGAATTCAGTGAATTTGATCAGAATGGCAGGTTGCATCTTCAATGAGCATCTTTCAAAGTAGATGATAGTAGTACCTTTCACACGATGTTTTGATCTATATTAAGATTATTATTCATCTGCATAAACCATAAAAAAACTAGTAAATGAATTTGTACCTTCTCATATATAAGGCAATCATGTTTTTAACATCACATCTGACTATAATAAGAGTAAAGATTCTCCCTGTATCTCTATTAGAAAATCTAATTAGCGGGAAAATTTTTTAGTGTACTAATCTAATGTTGTTGTGGGTAGCACATAGGTAAGGCATGCATGCGCCCATTAAATGAGATATGTGCCTCTCTTCGCAAAAGTGGCAGTTGAAAATAATGAACTCCATGGCGAATTCGATGAATTTGATTAGAATGACAAGCTAGATCGTCAATGATTCATCTTTCAAAGTAGATGGTGGCAATACCTTTTGTATGACATTCTGATCTATATTAAGATGATTATTCATTTGTATAAACCATAAACAAACTAGTAAATGAATTTGTACCTTCTCATATAAGGCAATCCTGTTTCTAACATCACATCTGACTGTAATAAGAGTACAAAGATTATCCTTGTATCTCTATTGGGAAATTTCAGACATGAATGTGAAGAAAATTTAACATCCCCAAGAAACACCAAATATCATAAATAAGCTCATGCAATAGTCCACAATTTAAAGAAATTTCAAACTCTTCAAATAGATTTTTAAGAAAATCCCCTTTCCCCAACGTCAAACTAAGAAAATCCTTCATATCGACCAATTCTATAATTGAATAGAATATTTGACAATGACAGTTGCATTTATGTACAATCAAAATCTAATTTGTGAGAAAAGATTGTAGCGTACTAATCTAATGTTGTTGTACTGGCATATAGGTAAGGAAGGCAAGTGCACATTAAATTTGATACACCCCTCTCTCCACAAAAGTGGTGGTTGAAAATGATGAACTCCATGGTGAATTCAGTGAATTTGATCAAAATGGCAAGCTAGATTGTTACACCCCACTTTAGTTACTATTTACTATAACTACATAGGGTAAATATGAATGTAATTTGTGAATTCTGGAGATGAATAAATTGTGCTCGTACCTTGTTATCAATATGAATGTTATCTCATTTGATGTTATCTTAGTTGATGTTATTTCATGGGGAAATACTGCATATATGTGAATGAATGCTTATTGAATTATTATTCTAACTATGGAGATGTTTTATGTATACTACATATGTTGTAAATAATTGAATATTATGTGCATGTGTTAGTGGATGAAGGTATATGTTCTATTCCTCGAGGAAGAGGGGACGTATCACTTAGGAGAAGATCTTGGTCGGGTAACCAGTAAAAGTGAACTATCTGAGCATACACACACCACATTAGAATGATTGGGTTGAGTCAGTTTATGGGAAGTTGGTACTTGTCATCCTTAGTTGATATGTTTGCATTGGAAGAGTCTTGTTTACTACTGCATGCATTATTGGGTGATGTTTATCTTTTGATATTTTGAGATCTTCTTGTACTATTACGATTATATTGACAAGGGATGTACATGGAGTATGTGTATATATATGCACATACATGTCAATGGGATCTAACGACATGTATATTCACATGTATAGATGTACCACACAGAAATACTTATCAATATGATCTAGTAATTGTGAATGACTATATGTGAGTTGAAGGTGAACATATATATATGTATAATATATACACATATCCATATGTATATGTGTATCGATACACATGTACGTTGGCGGATGGAAACGCTCATACATATGCATCGATATAGATATACCTACATATATGCATACATAGAGGCATGCATATACTTTTATACATACATACATATATATACATTTGATATATTGTGATTATATGCAAATACTATCTTGATTGTATTCATTTGTACTTATATATCGAATGCATACTTGTCTAAATATTGTATAAATATTTACATTGATAGTTAATGATATATATATGTACAAATATATATTAAAGCTATATATATGTATATATATATGCATATACATATATATAAATGGTATATATATATGTTTATATGATATATTATATATATAATAATATATATTTAAACATATTATATATATTATTTATCGACTATCATTTACTTTAGTAGAAGCCAATTTATAAAGGCTGATTATAGTCAATAATGACCATGATTTTAGAGGTCAGTAGAAATAGCTGATGACTATTTTGTGAAGCCGATTATCACTCTTTCTACCACATGATATCAAACACATATTGCATTTTGAGTTGTTGTCTTATGTCAATGGACTTAGTTGATGCATAATTTAAGATCAACATTGACTTAATAAATGTATTTGATATGCTATATTTACATATGTTGGAGACTTTTCCAAATGTATTTATCATCTTAAGCTAACTCATCTCTTATGCAATAATGACTATGATTTTAGAGGTCAGTAGAAATAGCCGATGACTATTTTGTGAAGCCGATTATCACTCTTTCTACCACATGATATCAAACACATATTGCATTTTGAGTTGTTGTCTTATGTCAATGGACTTAGTTGATGCATAATTTAAGATCAACGCTGACCTAATAAATGTATTTGATATGCTATATTTACATATGTTGGAGACTTTTCCAAATGTATTTATCATCTTAAGCTAACTCATCTCTTATGCAAATCAATAGTGCTTGGTGTTACATTTTGGAATTTGGTTGTTTCTGATGGCAAGGAAACTATGCAAAACAAGGAGTGAGGATGAATTTGGCGCCACCTCTAAAAACCAATTTTTTGTATATGTATATTGCATGAGACAATTAAAATTGAGCATATGCTGATTTCAATAAGTCTTTAGATTTCTATTAATGTGCAAGTCGACCTGTAGGTCATTTTGTTGAGTATGAACTTATGAAGTTGCCACCTTTCTACTGTGTTCATGTGTTCCTTTCCATGAAGCCTATTGTCCATTATCATGCCTAAACTATACGCTATGAGGTTACCAAGTTGCTTTATAAATAGCTGATTCATTTCAAGTGGAAGGGACACATTCTTTCACAAGATTACACATCTTTTGTATTCTTCTTGCAAGTATTATACTGCATTATTCCAACCATACTCTATTTTATATTATGATTGAGAAAGAGAGAGAGTTCTACTTTGTTGAGAGGAAGATTGCTATTGCGAGAAGTAAGCTATAAACTTGAGAGATAGAGTTTCTTTGTGATATTCTTGAGAAGTTGATTATCAAGCTTGTTGTTGTTGGAAAGGGCTGCATTGTTGTCATTTATTTGGATAAGCTATAACAGACAGGAGGATCTCTTATAAGGAAATCATGTTTCTAACATCACATCTGACTGTAATAAGAGTAAATATTCTCCTTGTATTTCTATTGGGAAATTTCAGACATGTATGTGAAGAAACTTTAACATCCCCAAGAAACACCAGATATTGTTTAACTGCCATAAATAGAAAAATGACTTTTTATTACTCTGTGCACTCTTTGAATGAATTTACTTAATAATAAAGTTATGATATATAGTTGAAATGAATGTATGAAAAACAAAATAATAGATTAGGTTCACTTAGTTGTAGAATTCATGATAGAAAAATAATTTTAATGTTCTTTTATATCAATTTGTTATTATCAAGAAATTAAATGTTCTAGCTTAAGTATGAACGTTTCAAAGTCTGAGATGTTATAAACGATGACACAAATCAATATCAAGCCTCGTGGGTTCAAATTGGACTATTTTAGACTTGATCTAAGCTACACAATGATGATCTAACAAAAAGTGTTCCTAAATATGTATTCATCTTTACCTTCTAGATATCTATATTTGGCAAGGTTGTGTCTATAGACATTATTGAAGAACTTTTCAATTTGACAAGTGAACAAATTCTCCTATGTCAAACCCCTTTATTTATTGAGTTAAGGTAAAGCTAAAGATCAAAGACAAAATTCACAAACACGTGGATGGCCTACATGATGATGATGTGAATTTGATTTTTTGTTGCTCTTAAATCCAAAGGTAAATGCTCTAGTAATTCTCCAATTCTATAATGAAAACCTTTAAATATTGTAATGTAACAAAATGTTGCACAAACATGTGCTAAGTTGGTTTACAATGGATCAAAAAAAGGGGAGGGAATATTTGAATTTAAATTTGAGGCTTCAATATTTATGTTTTATTCTTATATTGAGGCATGTGAAAAAAGATAGGGGACCAAAAAGTGACCACCCTACATTTTGGCATCCATGAAAGTATAACACGAGAGTGTTATAATGTGTTCACATTATGCTTTATTTGAACCATAAAAAAAAAGACATTTCATTTTTCATTTTTACCTGTTGTAGACCTCATTTTTCATCCAAAGCTTTGCCAATCATCACCAAAATGTCATAAAGACATCAGAGAGGTCATAGAAGTACTTGTATTTTTTAGTTTTTATGTGTCAAGTTTAGATTAAATAGGTAGATTGAATTATTCTTTTAATTGAAATTGGTTTAATATTTAGGAGTTGATAATTCATCCCCAAATGATTAAAGTCCCAATTCACTGAAGTATGTGTGAGGGTTTGTGTGCCTGGTGTACCAAGTGAGGGAGGTCAAGCCCTCCCCCATGAAGGTTTGTATCTACGTAAGCACTCCCACATGCCTTGTCTTTCTTTTCATTTAGTTCCTCTGAGTGTGTTGTATTTGGGTTGGGGGCTATTTAATTTTTTTTATGCTCTCTTGTGTGTCATTTTTTCTCTGCTTGTTGTATTCATTTTATGATATGTTTTGGTGGGGTTCTCATCTCTTTGAGAATTTATGGACAAGGGTATGGATCACCCCATCCCCTATTTAAGTCGGGGTGTTAATAATGAAAGCCCTTCAATTGTTTCAAAATATTTCAAATCTACATAGTTGTGGATAAAGGTATTGTGGTGCCTAAGTTCACAAAGTTCCTAGTTGTAGTTGAGCGAGAAGAGAGCGAGGATGACATCAATGACATCTAATAAAGTAAGCAGACCTCCAAAAACCCTAAGGGTCTAAAAATTACTTCAAATACTAAGATGAATAAAGTAATTAACAATGAAAGATCAAGATTAAAAAAAACTACCATTTGCATGGCAGTTGTTGATGTGAATAAGATTTTAGCTAGGAAATTTCTTGATAACTAGTTTTCTAATGTGTGGGCTAGTAAATTTGGTATTCAAATTAGTTTATGTAGAATTTAATAGCAAGGATTATTTTTCATTTTTCTAAAGAACCACTCAATGCAAGAAAAGGTTGTGTCTAAATAATACTGGAATCTGGATGGGTGTATATTTAGGGCATTATGGTCTCCCACAATAATTATTGATGAGCTTCTCACCTTATCCTACCCTAGATGGGTTGTAATAAAAAATCTCCCACCTAAATATTGAAAACTAATCCCTAACCTGCTCTCTCTGATTGGGAATTTTGTGAGGATGGATGAGGCAAAGGCTTCCCGGCATTGCCTTGATGTTCGTGCCCTTGTTTCTCTAGATCCTAAGGTAGAAATCCCTAGAAATTTAGAATTCAAGGATGATGAAAAACATTTTTTCTATGATTTGGGAATTTTAGGTGGTATAAATGTGTGTTATCTCTATCAAAGAGAGGTACCCATTTGAAAGAACTACCCCATAATCCAAAGGAAATCTCAAAAGGGAAGGCCAACTACCAACCTTGAACCAAATCCTAATTTGGATAAGTTAGTTGAGAACCCTAGCTCCAACACTAATGGGGAATTTGTTGATAGTAACCTTATTGCAAACCCTAATTCTTATCTCAACCCACCCTATTGGTTATTTTTTTAAGAACTAAACTGATCTCCAGAAATACCTATGGATTTTTCCATCTCCAATTATTAGTAATTCTAAAGGGATTGGCCAATGAACGAATAGAGGTTGCTTAAACTTCTATTCCTACTCTTTGGGATCTATAAAACCCAAGAGGGTGATCCCACAATGTACACCTAGGGTTACCTTAGAATAGTGGTTTACACTTTCTAAGAGGAAGGAAATTTCAATTTTTTTCCTTTCACCATACTGAATGGGTTCGGCCAAACCCAATGGTTCGACCGAACCAATTCACTGGTTCGGTCAAACCATTGGGTTCGGCCAAACCCATGGTTCAACCAAACCCATTCAACGTCCAAATAAAAAAACATATTCAAATGGGTTCGGTTGAACATGGGTTCGACCGAACCTTAATATGACAAAAACAAAAAATTGTTTCATTTTAACTGTCACTTTTACTTTGTTCTTTTACCAGTCAATCACTGTCCCTGGTGCACACGGCGAATAGAGATCGTGACGGCAACCAAACAAGGTTTCTCTTTTTGGAAAAAGAAAATTTCCGTTCGTCTCTTCAAAGTTCATCATTCCAGTTTGCATATCAAGCACTATTGAGCACTAGGTATGTAAAATTCATTTTTTTTAGAGTTCAAAATGCAACTATTTGTTTAATTTCGAAACCCTAAATGCAATTTTTTTTAAATTTGTTGAATTCAAATTGCATTTGTTTGAAAGTTTTTAAAGCATTTTCAATATAGTACTTTGCTTCCCCATTTTGCATATATTTTTGTCTTGTTAAACACCTTTCATGAGAAAAATGAATATCAAAACTATCAACTATCTGTTAGGGGATAAGAGGTCTATAATTTCAATGCATCTACACCTTTTCAATGCATCTACAACATTATTTCAAGTGTCAAAATGCTCCAACATCACCTCCCCATCATCTACCATTTCGTAGTGGACACCTTAACTATCATCCAACTAATAACACAACAAATAAACTAAACACATATGTACTAGACAAACCAAGTTGCATTTTTATTTGCAAAAGTTTAGCCATTAACTTGAGCCTAGAGTAGACTTAGCTTTAAACATATCAAGGATATAGATCCAAATGTTATTCTTTTCATTTTGTTTCTGTGGCACACACATTTATATATCCAAATTTAAATATGGTCCCAAGTTGAAATACTTCCAATTAGTTATTTCTCAACAATTTGAGCATGAAATATTAAAATTTTAGAGCTACAGTGTTATATAAAAGAAAATTTTCTAATTCATTTAGATATCGATCCATATGTATCATAGATCAACATATGATTTGATCATTAGAGTATTACATCAACTTTTAAGATTACAAGGATAAAATACCTAGGCACTTGCATTTATATAATTTGGCATGTATTTTAACTTGTTCAATTTTTTTAAATCAATCCAAGGGTTTGAGTAAGGAAAAATGAGTTTCCTCCCAAAGTTAGTGCAAAAAAACATTATAATGGCTCTCAACATAGTCTAAGAAATGGAGATAAATAAATTCCTAAAGACTAGAAGTGTAGGGGTCAAGGTCACAAAATAATTTTAAAACTACAAATTTAGGGTCAAACTTGTAGATGAAAATGTAAATTCCATACATGTAGGAGTGAACCATGAAAGTCATATCTTGGTTTGTTAAGGTGTCATAATATTAAATCTTATAAAAAATCAAGAATCATATAATTGATTATGTACATTACAATAAAATATCTCCATATAACAAATGAAGCTAAAAACCCTAACCCTCTTTGTCAATTCTATAGTGTGCTTGTCTAGTATTTTTAAATTCAATTGTATGTTCGAAGGTAATTTGTGTGTTTACTTATTGTATTTATTTATCCTAGCTAATTAGAAAAGGAAACTCTAAAGAAATTATTTTCTTTTCATTTTGGCAAAGCCATTTAATTTGGTATGTCCTACGATTTGGCCATAAAGGTTTTCTTGAATCTTATTTAGTTTTTAGATTTAAGTGCTTTCTCATTGTCTAATTTCTTAATCAAATCTAAACATTGTTCGATCCTTATTTCCTTCTAATACCAAAATCATCCTCTTTTCCTAGTAAGAAGTCATAGTTCAATCCCACCATGGTTGTGAATCAAGCTAAAATTGGTATGATTGGGAATATGCATGATACTAAATTTATCATAATGGAGAAGAATCATTTGACCATGAGGCCCTTGTTGAGAAAATGGTAATCAAGATATAGCTTTGATGCACACAACCTTTCTTTGGATCTTGCAAATTTGGCTAGTAATATTAATCCTAGTACAATGATTGATCTCCTTCATATACTATGTTGATTAATAAGCCATGTGGAAAGAAAGTACTTAAAGTTAAATAGGTAAAAGGATAAGCTCAACAATCCCTTTGAGTGATGTGCCATTTTCCCTCCATCCCAAGCTTCTTCTTCATGTATTCCTCCTTATTGTTTTACTCCTATCTATCTTATCCAATTTATTTCTCCTTCCACCAAATCTCCCCAAATTTATCCTCTCATTTTCCTAGATCTCATCTCATGCTTACTTATTATGATGCACATAGTTCTCTTTGTCTCCACATTAGTTCTCATTAGTTTTGTTTACACTTCCCATGTTCCCCACTGTGATATTCCTACGCAAGTCTTTGTCACTCCACACTCATTTATTATGTCACGACAAATTTATACACCACCTTCCATTTCTCATCTTGCCACTTTCATTTGTGTCCTTAATCCTAGTGTGCCTCTATCTACCCTTGACATTAATGTTTAAAGGCTTGTTGAGATGAAAAGTAATGTTGATTCCTTACCTAATGGAAACAAAAAAAGACATACATATAAAAATCAAACACAATTCAATTTCTATTGAAAATTTTACATATCCATTTTTTGTTGGATTTTTGGATCCTAGATTTGAGATGCACAATGTTAAAGGAGATCCCATGACACATTCAAGGTTCTTTAGTGCTACATATTTGGATTTTGTGTATGATGATAAGTTATTGGCTAAGTTCTTCCCATGAAATTTAAAATATTATGCTATTAAATGATTGTATTATCTTCCATTTGGGTCTATTTTTTAATATTGAAATTGGTCAATGCAAATATTGGGAATGTTGGATTGAAGTTTATTATTTTAGATTTTTTTACTGTAAACAAGGATCTACAAAGTATATACATTCTTAACATTTGCATGTGCAAGTGAGATGAATGCTAAGAACTAAAGTTGTTAGAGGCTACCACACTTAATTATGGATCTTCTAATGCTTCATCTACATCATCCTACCCTTGTAAATTTGAAAAGAAAAATTATTTCCAAAAGGATAGTAAAAAATAATGGAAATGACCATTGTACAAACTATACATTATAAATGTTTCTAATATTATGACTCTAAAGCCTCCAACTTTTTCCTTTGTAAAATGTGCTTCAAAATTTACTTAGTGCAAACATGATTACACTTCCTCCTATTAGGCCATTAGATAAATCTAAGGTTATTCCCAAAAGATATAATGAGAAAGAATTTTGTTATTAAATTGTAGAGTTAATTGTAATTATACTCAACATTTAATGGGATTAAGGAATAATTGATTAAGGATTTGATTGATAAAAAAAAATTAGGTTGAGGGGGTTAATATTGGGGTCAATCCTTCAATTGTTCCTCCTAATGAAAATTTAAATATTTTACACTAAATAAATCTAATAAAATGGTTTTATATGAGGGTCATGAGATTGAGGTACATATACATGTTGACGAGCTTGAAATCATTGATTCACCTATATATGTGAGGAATGATTTGTTGGTATTAATAAAAATTATAAGGGTACTTATTCTTCTTCTTATGTACTAGTGATTGAATTTTATAGAAATTTCTATGGACTAACCAGTATTCAAACTTAGGACCTCCCATTTGGTGTTAGGATGCTCTACTATTGAGCTAATGGCTCACATTGTGATGAGTCCTTTTATGGCTTAGGTGTGTATCATTTCTCCAACACACTCCCTTGAGCCACAACATAGGTGTCAAATGCACCTAGCTTGGCTCTAATACCATGTTGAAATTTCCATGAACTAGTTAGGATGCAAATCTCCACCACTAAGCTACCCACCCACTTTATGACAAGTCAATTTATAGTTTAGGTATGCTAATTTTTTTGACACCTTTTTCACATTGTGAGATATTACCAAATAATTATAATGGTCCTTTGGTTTTGCGTGGATCATGAACCATGTAAGGGTGTGTTTATTGATCTTACTCACCAATAAAATGTATGCATGTTGAATAATTTTTATTTTATCATCATTTTATAAACAAGCATATGCATATTTGAGAGTTTCTTTAAAATTGACTAATGATATGTTGATTGAAACTATAGGATACATTATTTTACCTTAATTTTTTGGTCTAAAAGATGAGGGAAGTTCTTATTCTATTTCATATTATTTCTTCTTTAGATGTATCTCATATTTTACTTGGGTATCCATGGATAAAGCAATATCAAGCAACATCATCTATGTCATGCCATCAAGGTATAAAATATGTTCACACTAGTAAAGAGGTTACAATTGCAAGAGATCCATATATGCCTTTATTTTAGATTAAGTTATTTAACCTTAAATAATTTTAAGAACATACCTAAGGATCCTCTATATAAGTGCAAGGATTCTTTGCCTAATTTGTAAAAATTTCAAAAGGAATAACAATGGTGGGAAAATCAAGACAAGATGCAACAATTTAGAATTTCTAAAGGGTTTACAATTACTAGAGCCAAAGTAGGTTATATGTAGGTTTTATATTATAAAATGATTCAAGAATTTATAAGGCCAAAAGAACCATAAGCATTGCAAACTTTAGTTCAGAAGCATAAGGGATTGGATATTTTCATTCCTAAACATGGTTTTCATAAAAAAAATTACTCATGTAGCAAGGAAGGATGAGGATTACAAATGATAAATCTATATTTTCTTCATCTTAAAAGGGTCTTCAAACTACTTGGGTATCAAAGAATGATTTACATAATAAAAAGTTGAAAATCTACAAGTAGAAATACCAAGTTACAAAAACAAGAATAATCGTTATGGTAATAGAAAGAGAAAATGCTTCCTCTTAAAAAACATGTTTATTAAGAGTTCTAATTTACATAGTGTTGAGGAGCACATAATATAATAAACATGATTCAAGTACCAAAACATTAAGTATGATGATTGGGATGAGAGGATCAACTTGGGGAGGATTATTATAACATCATTAGTTGGAACATTTTTAATTTTATCTCTTTGTGTTGGTGTTGTTTTTAATGTTCTTAATTAGAGTGCGGATGATGTTAATATACATTTAATGATGCATTTTGAAATTTATTTAGTAAAGGTCTCATTTTGTACATCTTTAGTAATTGTATACAAATTTGGAATATTTTGGTTAATACATCTTATTGGTAAACCATTCATTGAAATTTTTTGAAGCCCACAACCGAATGGTTTGTGATGACCTCTTTCCTTCAAGAATTTCTATTATGCTCATCAATTTCAAACCATTTTGGGGTTCTTGAATGTTTTTAAATTTTAACAAACTCATTACAAAAAGATGGATTTTGAATTTCTTTTTCTTTTTCACATTTAGGTTCTCTCTTCTTATGTAATTTGGAGACACATTGAGTTTCATTGGTTCATGTGAGATATTTATAACAAGTATGCAATGAAGTCAAACTTTATTAGATTTGATTCAAGTAATATGACATATTTATTTTGCTTTCCAATCTATAATTTTTTGATGTTCTTGGCTATATAATTGAAGTTCATTTATGATAACAACTATTAGATTAAATATTTTTATCCCCAATTATTTTCAAATCATTTTATACTTTAATCTTTGTATTCTTATTCTTTCTTTCATCGTTTCATTTAAAATTTGAACCATTTAAGGATGCTATGTTATAGATTATAGTTGTCTTCCAATTCTTTTTAAATCAAGTTAATAGTATGAAAATATTATTGATAAGTAGATGAATTATTACAAGTTCTATTTTAGATTTGTATTCTCTTTTATCTAGATATATTATTTACCAAAGTCTCATTGTTTTTAGGTGTATCATATATATATAACATGGAAAATGTAGATCATGTTCCACTTGTGCCAGATTCTTTGTTTGCAAATACTAGTAATGAGATAAAAAATTGAGAGATTCATTAGCACAGGGTGCAAACCCGGGGATATATAGTGAACCATGCATGTTAATATTGCATAGTCTAGAAAAACTAAAAGATGAACTTGAGAGGACTAGTGCATATTCCCCAAATAGAGTGACTGCTATTCTTTCCTGCATGCGGGAAGAAGTACATGGTGATGTTCCCCTTAAACAAATACAAGATAGTGTCACCAAAGAAATGATAAAAGCCACTTGTTTTCCATTTTATCAAAATGTGCATAAGGTTAGGGGATACCAGGTCACTAGATGTGTCGATCATGCTATGGCCTCATTGATCTACCCATGATTTCTGGCAGCACATGGTCTATACCCAAACAATGACCAGATTCCATTGTATTTTGTTTAGTAGTTGTATGCTGAGGTCCATTTGGGCCTCAAAGTTAACTATCTGGACATTCCACCATATGTTGGTTAGGGGCGTGGTAGGATTGCTGATAGGCCCACCTATCGTCAAGCAGATAGACCACCCCCAATTTTTAGGGTATTGGTTGGTGATAGGTCTCCTGCTCTCACCCCAGCTCTAGCCCCCATAGCAGATGAGGTTGTCATTGCTTTCCAAAAGGAAGCAATTGACATTGTAGGTGACATTGCAGCTGCCACCACTAGGATATCTGATAATTGTGTAGGTCAGTATTTGATATCTAGACATTCCCAATCCACACCATTTTCAGCATAGTGGACCACCATGGATCCTTTTACAGTGGCCGACATCCCTACTCCTACACAGCTTGATGCACTTACAGGAGATATGTCACGCATGACTCTACATTGTTTGGCTGAGGACCTATTGGAGGCATATGCCCCCATTGCATTAGACAATGGGATTGGTATAGAGCATGTTAGAGATCATTTGAGACATAGAGGTCATTTAGTTCTAGGATCCCATCACTCTTAGCCGAGCACTAGTGCGCATCAGGATCCACCTACAGTTCATACGGTAGCTGCACAGACTATGGGTTTTACTGATATGTTGATTGGTTATGGTTCATCATCACCGATGCCATCTCACCTTCATAGTCCTCTACATTCATCATTTATGGCACAACATGGGATAGATCAGATGGATGCAGATGTTGATTCATCGCTTGATCGTTTGGTGGATATGGTGGAGGCGAATGTTTCAGAGGACTTAGGTCATTTGATATCAGATGATGTGCATGTATGTGTGTATGTGCATGTTTCAATTCTTTTTTCATTATTTTTTAAATTTATTTTTAACTAGATATTCATGTAAGTTGATATATATGTGTATATATATTGTTACAGGTGGACATAGCTCATATCACTCCTAGCCTTGGTCCAGATCATGTGCATGATCGATGTGACTCTGTGGATGAATCTGCTATCAATGGACATGTGAGTTTTCATAAAATATATATTTATGTATGCATAGATAAATACAAGTTCTAGATTGATATTTAAAAATACAAGTTCATTTAAAAATAACTTTCATAAAATTTATTTAATAAAAATTATATGTATTTAACACATCTTGTACACAATTTTATTTGCAGGGCTTAGCACATCCATCAGAGCAGGACCGTTCTCATCCAGATGGCCATTCGTCTAGGAGTAGACATTCATATTAGGCCATGCATTCTAGATTTATGATCTTTACTACATGTATTTGATTATATGATGATCTTTAAAATAGTATTTGATATTTGATGATCTCTAACTTACACTTGCTTATATGATATACATACATTTGCTTATTTTTGATCTTTAGTATTCGACATTTGATGATCTTTAATTTACATTTTGCTTTTATGATATATGTACATATATTTTCTTATATGATATATATACATACATTTCCTCTTTGCTTATAATATGTGTTATGTTTATATGTATTGAATCCCTTTACATATATGTACATGTGTTTGCTTATGGTTTAAACATGTTTACATGTAATATATGTATGCATTTTCTTTAAATATTCTATATACATACATGTTTTCTTATTTTATGATCTCTTACAACTTACATTTCCTTATATTCAATATACATTTGATCTCTAGTAGAATTTTAGAATAATCAATGCCATTTTATAATTAAGTTCATTCATGTTGATCACAATAAATATTTTTAAAAAAATGACTTAAGCAACATGAACCATTTAGTTGAGAACAAGATATAATCTTTTTGATAAGTAACTTGAAATTCAATTCAAATATAATTTTAAGAAAATTCAATTCAAATTATATCGAGCTATTATACGTTTTTTACAAGTAACTTGAAATTTAATTCAAATATTTAATTAAGAAAATTTAATTCAAATTATACCTCTATTATACATTTTC
>VDFB02000013.1:108360595-108414758 GCA_007258455.2 Sequoia sempervirens
CATGGAATTCATTATTTTCAACCGCCACTTTTGTGGAGAGAGGGGCATATCTCATTTAATGGGAAGGTACATGCCTTACCTATGTGCCACCACAACAACATTAGATTAGTGCACTACAATCTTTTCTCACTAATTAGATTTCCCGATAGAGATATAGGGAGAATCTTTACTCTTATTATAGTTAGATGTAATGTTAGAAACATGATTGCCTTATTTGAGAAGGTACAAATTCATTTACTAGTTTGTTTATGGTTTATGTAGATAAATAGTCATCTTAATATAGATTAGAACGTCATGCAAAAGGTATTGCCATCATCTGCTTTGAAAGATGCTCATTGAAGATTTAGTGTGTCATTCTAATTAAATTCACCATGGAGTTCAATATTTTCAACCACCACTTTTTTGAAGAGAGGGCCGTATGTCATTTAATGGGTGGATTTGTGCCTTATCTGTGTGCCACCCACAACAATATTAGATTAGTACGCTACAATATTTTCTCATTAATTAGATTTCCAAATAGAGATACATGGAGAATCTTTATTCTTATTACAGTTAAATGTGATTTTAGAAACATGGTTTTCTTATATGAGAAGGTACAAATTCATTTACTAGTTTGTTTATGGTTTATGCAAATGAATAATCATCTTAATATAGATCAGAACGTCATGCAAAAGGTACTGCAATCATCTTCTTTGAAAGATGCTCATTGAAGATCCAGCCGACCATTCTGATGAAATTCACCGAATTCACCATGGAGTTCATTATTTTCAACCGCCACTTTTGCGGAGAGAGGGGCATGTCTCATTTGATGGATGCATGTGTGTCTTACTTGTGTGCCACCCACAACAACATTACATTAGTACACTACAATATTTTCTCACTAATTAGATTTTGATTGCCATTGTTAGTTCATGAAGAATTTTCTTAGTTTGGCATTGAGGAAAGGAGATTTTCTTCAAACTCTATTTGAAGAGTTTGAAATTTCTTTCAACTGTGGATAACTGTGTGATCTTATGTATGATCTTTGGCATTTCTTGGGGATGTTAAAGTTTCTTCACATACACATCTAAAATTTCCCAATAGAGATACAGGGAGAATCTTTACTCTTATTATAGGGAGAATCTTTACTCCTATTATAGTCTCCTAAAATTATAATTATAACAGCAGTAGAAAGACAATAAATGCTACCCTCCATTGATTCACCTTTTGGATGCGAATAAAAACTTATTTAAGTCTTCTTTTTGGTTGTGAATAAACAACTATTAAGTCTCCTCCAATTCGTAGATAATAAGTCTCCTCTTCTCTTTTTAACCCTCTTCGCCTATATTTTCTTTCACTTTCAATTCACCCTCCAGAGTTTTATTATCCTTCCAACTTTTGCTTCACTAAGGAGGCCATTGGTTTTGTTGGGGATGGTTGTCTCTACTTTGAGCTTTGATGGGTCATAGATTATTTCATGCTTTCCTAATGAAGATGGTGGGTGCATGCAAAACCAGAAGAACCCATAATCATCTTAAAATATGTCAGATTGTCGTGCAAAAGGTATTGCCATCATCTACTTTGAAAGATGCTCATTGAAGATCTAACCTTCCATTCTGATCAAATTCACTGAATTCACCATGGAGTTCATTATTTTCAACCGCCACTTTTGCGGAGAGAGGGGCATATCTCATTTAATGGGCGCTTGTGTGCCTTACCTGTGTGCCACCCACAACAACATTAGATTAGTATGCTACAATCTTTTCTCTCTAATTAGATTTTGATTGTAAATAAATGCACCTGTCATTGTCAGATATTCTATCCAATTACAAAATTGGTCGATATGAAGGATTTTCTTAGTTTGACATTGGGGGAAGTGGATTTTCTTCAAACTCTATTTGAAGAGTTTGAAATTTCTTTTAATTGTGGATGGTTGCGTAAGCTTACATACGATCTTTGGCATTTCTTGGGGATGTTAAAAATTCTTCGCTTACATGTTTGAAATTTCCCAATAGAGATATAAGGAGAATCTTTATTCTTATTACAGTCAGATGTGATGTTAGAAACATGATTGCCTTATATGAGAAGATACAAATTCATTTACTAGTTTGTTTATGGTTTATGCAGATGAATAATCGTCTTAATATAGATCAAAATGTCGTGTGAAAGGTACCGCCATCATAAGCTTTGAAAGATGCTCATTGAAGATCCAAGTTGCCATTTTGATCAAATTCACCAAATTCACCATAACACTGTATGAAAATTGTATGACAAAACTACATGAATTAGATCATGAAATAAAAAATAAATATTTTTTTTAACACATAAAATAGCACAACAAAAAAGTATTATTAAAAAATTGCTATAAAATAAATATATCTTTAATTTATAGATTTGAAATAAATTTTTGAAAATAAATTTAATAATGTTGAAAGGTCTAATTATAAGAATAATAAAATAGAATGTAATAGGATGAATCCATACTTAAAAACTAAAACACAACTTATATATATGTAAAAAACTAAAATTATAAAATGATTCTTCAAATAAGTAAAAATAAAATAACTCTTAAATAAAAAATATAATATTTAAATAATTCTAAAATAAAATAAAATAAATATAGAGTAACTCTTAAACAAATAATTATTAAATAAATAAATAACACACAATATAAATAAAATAATATGATTTTCAAATAAATAAATAAATAGATTAAAACAAAATTAAATAAATTCTTAAAGAAAGAAAATAATACAAGATAACTAAAAGTTGAATGCATTGTACAAAACTTTAACTCAATCTAATTTTTAAATTAATATAAACATTGTTTTATTTATTTAATTTTTAAATATTTTTTAATTAATATAATACGGTATTTTTAATTTAGCGGATAGGCTATATTTTGTGCCAGTTGTCTCACGCCAGAAAGTTCTCACGCGGGAAAAAAAACGACAAAATTTGATTTAATTCGCATGCCGAAAAACAATTTTGACTCATACAATTGGATGGAGGAAGCGTGAAGGATTACCTAACTCTTGTTTAAGTCAAGTCATAAATAAAAAGTCGTTTTTCTATTTATGGCAGTTAAAAAACACTTGACTTCTGCTTAGCTTTTTCATTATTCGATCACCGTCCAAACGTTCATCAAGCCGACAATCTCAACTCTCACTTCACCCAAAGTTCTAGAACCTTCTATAATAAGCTAAAATTTGTCTATAAATACCGGTATTCTTGCCAATGGACCTATCATTGTTTCTCAAATACTGTGCTTTTTTGGTGTGTGAATTGAGGGAAAATAAGAAGAGAAATGGCACCGTTTGCAGTGAATTTGGTGATGGCGGCAACGGCTGGAGCTGGAGCTATGGCTGTGGGAGCTTACTGTCGCCTCTTTCCAAACGTAACAGCAAAATCCTTATTATCATTCACAGTTATTATTATTTTCTTTTACTTTTTATGATTATTCTTATGTTTCTAATGAAATTGTGCTTTTGGTTTACATATTTTCTTTTGTTTTTTTTATGATTATTCTTATGTTTCTAGCGACGAAATTCTGCCTCTGGTTTGCATATTTTCTTTTGTTTTTTTATGATTATTCTTATGTTTCTAACGAAATTGTGCTTCTGGTTTGCAGAGATTGGAAATTCCACAGCGTTATAATGAAGAAGCAAAGGAATTGTGCAGGGATGAAAAGAGAGTGCCAAGAAAGAGCAGCAGAGGACTAGTGTTTGCTCCTGAGTTTGACGGTTTACATTGCTATGAAAATATAATTTGCAGGGATGAAAAGAGAGTGCCAAGAAAGAGCAGCAGAATACTAGTGTTTGCTCCTGAATTTGACGGTTTGCATTGTTATGAAAATATAATTTCTGGTTGAAATTTTCGAATTCTTCTCCATGGGAAGGCCGGCCATTCATTCATTCATTATTCCTTTATTCCCCAAAGAGTCTTGTGGTGGTTGTATAACAGACTATTTTACTGAATCATTGAATTGTGACTAATATATGCAAATCAAATTTTAATTGATTATTTGATTTAATTTGTTTTCTTGGTGTTCTGTTCCCAAATTATAATTCGAGCAGTAATCTACAATTGCATGGCAAATTAATGAAAATAAAACAGGAATCAACTATTGCACAATGGACTCACAATAAAGCATAGTGGTTAGGTTTTTCCTTTTTTCGCTTTAATAGGCTGGGCATGCATTAGTGTTCATGGGCAAATTATAAACGCTATTTTTTTAATTTATAAGCAATCATATTCTTCATTTTTTAAAATGTGTAATCATTTATTATGGTATTTTTCTTGCCAGTAATATAATCTTTTGTGTAATTACCTAATTTACAAGGCATAGAGTTAAAAGATAATATATTTTGGTAGCTTTATCATTTTGTAATCTAACAGAAAATAGATATTTCTCAAAAATTAGATTCTTAAGTTTAAGGCTATACAAAAAATTTATGGCTTCTCTTACAAATTTTTCCCTTCCTCCACAAAATTGATCAATCATAAGGAAATTTAAATGATTGAAACCATTGGTAGATATATCATTTTTTCCCATATCTAAATCCCTAACAATCACAATAGTATCATTGGTTCTTGTCTATGGACCATCATCTAGAAGACCTTCTCATCAATCTCTATTTTTTTCATCATGAAAATAATCTTTACTGCATAGTAGATTTTCTGAGTTTCATTCCAAGATACTCTGGTATCAATTTTTTTCGAAAATGTATCATACTATGAACATATATCATCATAAGGGTCTATTAGGTAGTCAATATTTAAAATATATCCATTGGCAGAGATGGGTCTTGAATGCTCAGGATGAGTATTTGTAGTGAGAATTTATCTTCTTATTTAATATTCTATTTTAGAATAATCCTACCCACTCTCCTGGTCCTTTATATTCAAAATCAAGATCTATTTCTATTTTAGCCAATCCAGTTCTACTCTTCTGGATTGCGTGACTGCACCCTTACTTGGAAGGATAGGAATGGAAGATTATTTTAGGTTATTCTTTTGCACAGAAAATATATACGTCATTGATAAACTATTTTTAGAATCCTATTATAATTATAACCATCAGGTTTTGGCCTTTTATGGGTAAGAAAAATGTTTAATGTTTGTTTTTTTTAAATATTAAATTATAATTTAAATGAAGATAAAAGTTTAATAAATTTAAATGTATGGGTGGTACTTAATAATGTTCATTAGTTTTTTTATTTTTTTATGGATAATTTAGTTAATGTATTTATTAGTCGATAGGTTATATATATTGTGAGATTTGGATGGATCTGAAACAAGTCTCATGCTTGCAAATTACTGTTGAGTCATGAAAAACAAGTTTCAGCTGTTATTTAATAATTAGATAATACTAAATTTCTTTGAGGAAAAAATGTAGATTTGTCTAAGTTTATTTCATTCCATTATTTAGCATTTATTATTAATTGTTTAATCCAACTACATGCAACTAAAGTTTGGTACACCCATGCACAAACACATACTCTCACATATTAATATACATATAGTTTTATATTGGCATAATCCTTGAACCTCCTAAGAAATAATAGTAAAGTGCTAGTAGAGATATTTTTCTAAGAAATTATTTAATAGTTAATCTATGAAAGTTATAATAATCTTTAGATATAAAATATCTTATCAATTTAAAGCCGATACAAACATTAATCTTATCATCACATTTTACTATTAATCTTTAAATATAATATATCTTATCAATTTAAGATAAGAGAAGATGAAAGTAAAGAGATTATTACTATTTTTTGTCAAATCATTCTCATATACCACTATTAAATTTTGTATTATATATCACTTGTGTGACATTTAGGTTGGTTTTTTAAAGACTCAAATATATCCTTAGAGATTTCTAAGATTGTTTAGACCCCAAAATATTTGATGAGCTCAAAACATTCATTGTTTTATTTTACAACTAGATTCTATGAAATATAAACATTAATCTCCATACTTATTTTTCGAAGTAAATGTCAATCCATTACATTTACTTTTCAAAATTACATTTTAATTAATCTTTTTGTTTAACTAAATTTATGTAGAAGATATTTTATACCCCTGCAATCACCGTTCAATTAAGGGTAGGTGAACTGACAACCATTCAATCGTCGGGTCAAACAAAGGGGATTCGAGGGTTTTTATGTCTTATTGCCATTCTCTTCAGATTACGATTATGATTCGTGTCGTGTATTCGCTGTCTTCGCATAATACGTAATCACATTGATTTTCAGTATAAAAAAACTTTGAAACAGAACACGAAACAGGGGAGATTAAACAGGGGAGATTAAGAAAGTAAAACAAATGTAGGGCAAAGTACTATTGAATTGAAAATTGATTCGAATATACGTGTTACAGTTCAGTTCAGTGATTGAATAAAATAGTATGATTACAACCAACGAAGAATAGCTGGGAAAAGAATAATGAATGGATGAATCGAAGGCCTCCTCATGGAGAAAGCTTAAAAATTGATTCAACCAGAAATTAAATTTTCATAGCAATGTAAACCATCAAATTCTGGAGCAAAAACCAGTCCTCCGCTGTGCTTTCTTGATGGCCTCTTTTCGTCTGCGCCTAATTCCTTTGCTTCTCCCTTATTATGCTGTCGAATTTCAAGACTCTGCAAACCAGAATCATAATTCTGTCAGAAAACAGAAGAACAATCAAAGTGAAAAAGAAAACAGTAAAAACAATAATAAGGTATTGGTGTTACATTGGGATGGATGTGGCGGTATGCTCCCACTGCCGCAGCTGCAGCTGTTGCGACTGCCATTAGAGGCGTTGCAAACGTTGCCATCCTGTGTTCGCTTTCTTCCTCAATTTACACAATACAGAAGGGCAAAATAGTTTATAACCCTAGTTACAGATGCAAGGTTTGAGAAACAATCGTGTCGCCTTTGGCAAGAATAGTAGCGGATTATATAGCTACAAAAATTCTGAAATCGCTGTGCAATTGTGTAGAACTTTCGGTGAACAGTTTGTTCAAAAAAGGCCGGCTTGACGCGGTGTTGAACGGGTCAGCGATTATCGATGCGGAGTCAAACTCTACGCGAAATTTGTAGATGTTTCTTGTGTTTTTCTAAATTTCGGTAAGAGACTTCAGAAAATCGTACACACTTTCCTAGCCGCGTATATTATTAAGTTTTATTTTTAGATTTAAACTAGCATTTCATTTATAGGAGGTTCAAGAGACACGTATGTAGGAAATTGAAGATAAAATTCAAAGGTACTTTAATATTATATAATTAGTATTATAATAATATAGTTCTATATTGATTTTGGATAAGTTAATTTTTTAACAAGTGAAGAGAGAATATAATTTTTTTTATATGTTTATAGATATTTAAGGCTCAAAAAGTAATCAAGTTCAACCTTCACAATATTTATTAATCTTTTATAAGATTCATGTTCAAGTGTTCGACTTTTTAAAGTATTGAAGAGACTCTATTTTAGGATTCACAATGAGCCACTAGGGGAGAGGGGTCAGTAATCGTGCAAGATCCAATAGTCGTGTAGTCAATTGTGATTATAATACTCAGTCTTACTACATATTTATAGTATATATTGTAAATAAATAGTTCAAATGTAAATAAAAAAATGACCAAATGTTGATCAAAAGTGGACCCATACTTGAACACATGAGAACCTCTAAATGTTATATAAAAGAAACATAAACACATTCATGAAGAAGTGAAATAAACTTATTTTTTGTCTCAAATAAAATATCATAACTATCTATTATAATTGTAACATTTAAAAAATAAAATGCCCATTTAATAAAATAAGACACTCATTTAAACAATTATTGTTATCATAGTGAAAAAATATCATTATTATGTGTACAACTATTGGGGTAGCAATGTACAAGCATTGGAGTATTTTATATTAATAGTTTGTCCTATCACAAATATAAAAGGTGAGCACAATAAATACCATGTATTTTCCCATTAAATGTGAAGGATTTTCCAAAAAAATTAGTGTTCAACTATTGTTCCATTTTTGTTTGATATAAGTTGTATTTTAAATAATTATGTGTTGTTTTTATAACAAATAGTTTTTTTGTGTTCAACTATTGGTCCATATGTGTTGAATATAAAAACTAGAGATATCAAAGATGTATGGTTACCAAGAGGTATTTGGTCCATTTAGTTGCATACATTAATTTTATTTTAAATAAAAATATGATATTTTACAAGCAACAAATGATATTTTTTTGTTCAACTAATGGGTGTCCCATGACTAAGTTTTCGTTGAATCTTTAAAAAGTCAAATTTTAGACACTTCTCAATAGATGTGCTGATGTGGCAAGTTGCATCATGAGTCGCACCTCCAAACATTAGTTATAGATAAATGAGAGGCCAGTCCACATTTCAAAAAAAAAAAAGAACATTTTACAATATTCTAGTCAATCGTGCTACATGTTGAAAAAGTTAGCCCACACAACTATTGGCCCCTCTCCCATATGATGTCAAAAAGACAATGTAAAATTAGTGTTTCACTCTCTAATAATTCATCTATGTTGGTAGATGGTTTAATGGTTTCAATACAAGAAGACAAACTAGTTGATTCTTTAAATTTGATAGCTTAATATATCAAAAGAACTTGTGTAGCAATATAATTAATTTACTAGACAATTCAATTTTTTGTGTGTGCGCATCCAAGACATTTGGAAAGAGGGTATGTGGAGAGGGTGAGAGATACCTTAGAGTCCACTAGCCATATCCTCTTGCAAGTTTCATTCAAAGAAAATTTTCCTCGAAAAGAAGCACTTATGTGTTAAAAATTGCAGATACAAAAAAATGATTATCCAAACACAAGCGTGACAATGCAATAAGAAAATCTATTAAATGTAGCTATCCTAAAATACCTATTTGGATATTTCCAACGCAATAAGCTTTGCAAGAGTTATTCATGCCTACACATTTTTCATAGTAATTTATTTTCAAAAAAGGCTAGAATAGAATAAAATTTAGTTACAAATTAAAAAAAAAATCTAAGCTACACAGAAATGTCTTGAATTCCAAACATGAAAATGAAAATGAGGTCCAAGTGAAAAAAATAATAAAATATGATAAAGGACCAATTCATTCTAGTTGCAAGAGAATATAACTTCATTATACTTGTTTATTCTTCAAAATGACAACATCAAGAAACTTAGCATGATGAAGAATAAGGTTTTCATAGCTAAATAAGATTCACATGACAATACTCCCTAGACCATAATCATGTTGAAAATTAACTAGAATAAAATTTCCATGCACACTGGCCCTTTCCATTATAATGCATTGGAATGGTCTTCAATAATAATACACTCTATTGGGGCCATATCCAATGGGTCATGAATTGAAAATTCTAATATTTTAATTTTTGAGTTTGAATTAATTAGTTACTTTCATTAATCATTGCTAAGAAAAACTAGAATAAAATGCATATCAAACCATGGAGTATCAATTAGTGAAGTAAATGGATTAATAATTATGTTTTATGGGTATATATGTCTCCTAAAATTTAAGAGGCATTCCAATGAGATATTTAGAGAGAGCTATAATGTCTTGGTAATCATATATGTATACGAGTTGAATATCATCATTGAAGACAAGGCATGAGTTGAAGATTATTTTTCCAACAAAGTAATGGCATTGTGATTAGCAAAGTCTTCAAACTATCACAAGAGTATACATTTTTTAGTTTACTTAATATTTTGTAAGCTAATGCTATAAATAACATAATATGAATTAATGTTCTAAGGCTCACAAAAACTTGATTAACAAATATGAACTATATATATTATTTCTTCTAACAACTAAACATTGTATATTAGGTTTTAATTCAATATGCAACTATTACAAAAATTACTATTAGGAAATCATTATTAGTTGTAGGGAAAGTTCTAAGATAAAACTTAGACCATATTTTTAACCTAATTTGAAAAAAAAATCTCAAGTTTAAGATTCATTTCAATTAAAAGGAGCCCAACTCCTCCTAACCTGGATAAGAACTTTATATCCATAAGATCGTTTGAAAGAAAGCATGAGATCATTAATAAGATCACCATATTCAATGATCACATAATGTAATTAAAAAGTACAAGTGCTATGTAAACTTGGGCCACAAAACAAATTAGAAAAGTAAATATGAAATGATTTTCTAACTTCAAGAATAAAACTTGTCCTATAACATGTCTTTGCCTAAGTCATATGTAGAATTCTTCATTCAACAATGTTTCATTGATGGTCCCAACATAAATAGTTACTAAAAGGCACTGCTCACATACAAGTTGTCAAACCAAACTTAGTGTCATATATAGCTATCATGTAACATAATTTAGATCCCCATGGTCCAAAATTTATTTTACTCCAGAACTTAGTGCAATCATCTAAAACATAGACTAGAAAAGGGAAAACTATTGATACCTTTACATGATATTTTAATAGCTAAAATCCATTTAACAAAAAATAATTATTTTGATATTGTAACATGCCCACTGTTTAATCCAATGAATTTACCTATGTTTTAACCCACATGTGAATAGTTTATGTTTGCAATTTATAGCAATAAATTTTTTCTTTTCTATTTCAATAACAAGATGCACATTTGAAATAATCCCATTTCAAACTTCCATTGCATATACAAAGAAACATTAGAAAATACCAACAATTTCATATTAGATAATCCCATGTAATAATAACATATTTCCATTTATAATTTGCATAAAGATGGGGATACATGAATACATACATAGCTTCCAAGAGCTTAATGAAACAAAGCTACAAATAGAATATAATGATCCAAATGTCCCCAATGTTGGTGCTTACTTCCTAGATGTCCTCAATATTGGTGCGTACATCCTTGGTGTCCCCAATACTAGTGCTTACATCCTCAAATCTTGACCACCAACTATATGAGGGAGAGCATCACTCAAGCATTTTTTTGCCAACCACAGATTTACTATGGTCCCTCACACATCTACCTAACCAATAAAATGGCCCTACCCTTCAACAAAGAGATTGGTTTAGTAACCTCATAATACTAGCCTTCCTAAGCATGGTGATGTGTCCTACATAACTAGAGCTACCATACACTAGATACAACCTATATGTATGGCATTCCCAACCAAGTTATGCAAACTTGGCTCATAGTGAACCAACAGTGTAAACAATAGCTACTTACAATACTTTGGCCAAAGAATTCAACACTCAGTACTTTGAGTGTAGGTTGTATGTTCACCCACCCCTTAGCTCGATTTGGTCTTTGACCATTCATACTCTTTCAAATCATAAAACACATTTAACCCAAAAGGTAATGACATAACAAGTGACCAACTAGGTTACTCCCATCCACACGTGAGTTATCCTAACCCCAAGAACAACCAAGTTAACCACGCATGTTCACATATGTAAGTGACCAACTAGGTTATTCCCATCCATGGATTATCCTAATCCTAGGAACAACCAAGTTAACCACCCATGTTCAAATTGACATCCACAATAAAGTACAAGGTAACATCATTTTCCATATTTCTCAATATATGAAGCATATATATAGTTTATGACAATCTAGGTATTAACTATTACACTAAGATTATCTTATTTAGTTGACATAACCACACAATTTCCATCGTATATATATATATATCAATCAATACAGTTTCACCAAATTAAGTCTTCACCAAAGATCATGCAAGCTCATCCAAAATAAAAATAACATAAGCTCATTCAAGCAAGCTCAACATGCATATAAATCATCTTTTTCTCAAACACTTACATGTGTAAATAAATACAAGTTTAACATAAAAGAATAGAGTAGTAAAGTCCGCATACCTAGAATTATAGTTCCAAAAGCATATGCTACTTCCCAAGCTCAATTCCTACAGTCACACTTGCTGGTCCTTCTATAACTAGTCTATCTCCAATCTAAGCCTCTCACAAACTCTCAATAAACTACTAATTATCAAAGCAATCACTCTTTCCTCACTAATTCACTCAGTAACTTGCAAAGAAAGCCACAACAAAGAACCTCAAAAATATGAATGAATAAGACTTACCAAAAGACAAAGAAGTTGCCTCTATTTATGCTAAAATATGAGAAACTCATTACTAAAAACAAACTCTAAAATTTGCCACATTTTCTCTTCTTACTGCCACTACTCAACAACAAAACTAACTTCCCTCTAAATACATCGACTAAGATCTAATAAATGATATGTTCTTGCTTCAAATAGTTAATATCCAAACACATTATAGTCCATGCATTTTTAGATTCTCCAATGTGGCCGAGTCGCCCCTTTAACTGCCAACAATTACTATTTTAATGAGTCAAATAGAGCAGTGTTTACCTACAAGTTTCCTTTTTTCAAAGCAACTCAACTTCCTCCAAGCTTCAGCCAGCTCGATCGTGGCTTTGACAAAGTCTTTTATCCTTATAAACTGTGCATGGCTTTTTCCAATGCAACACATTAGACTTTTATTTGCATTCTTACTCTTATTATGGCGCTGCATAATGTTTTCCTTTATGCTATGCATTGGGTTTCAAATATAAACATCAACTATAATTAATACATTTCCTTACTTTTGCATTGCACAGTTTAAGCACTTCATATTCCATTTACTTTACATACAAAACATTGCATTATATATTTATGTACTTTGCATTAAAATTCCTCTCATGCGCACATTATATATGCATAGCATATAATTGTTATATTGCTAGCTTTTATTCAATCCATTCACCAATGTATAGTCTGCATCATTTATGGACCAAAGCTTACTTTATAATGCTTTTTTTATAGGTAAGTATCACCATTATTAAGTGATGGTGATTCCCACAAATAATTATTAATTATTATTAAAATTTATTTTATTTTGGATTTGAATAATGGTTGCTTGGTAGAGCCACCTGGCCCCACGCCTAAGTTTCACTTCCACAGAACTTCGTAGATTTTTGTTTCCTCAGCTAAATTTGGTAGAGTAAAATCATGAAGGGTTACATGGGTTTTGGCATGCTTTGCATTGAATGCCTCTCTCAACTTTTGAAATAATGCTCAGTTCACATAATGTGGAATATTTTCCTTGTTGGAGTATGATTGATCTCCAGCGCTCGAATCTTGTGATTTGCATACAATTAATTCACCTGAGGGATTTTATTTATGTTGCCATTATTTCGCACGTATTATCCCATCTTTTAAGATTAGCTATGGGTCTTAGCATTTTGAAGACTCTAGAGTTCTCTGCAACTATGGAAACACCCATATTGCTTACTAGTGATTGGAGCCAACTGTCCTTTTTGGGATGAATTACAAAGCATCATTTAAAGATGGTGTTAAAAGAGAGAGGCTTCCTTACAATGAAGGCAGTGAGGCTGATTTTGGGTGAGAGGTTCTTGGCGTCTGAGGAATGTTATCGAGTCAATTCCGACATTCTAGCTCATTTTTCCGCTTCTCTCTTAGACTTGTGTCCCAAAGGATACTTTATAACACTTTAAATATATATATATATATATATATATATATATATATATATATATATATATATATATATATATAACTTTAATAGTTATAATATATATATTAATATGTATGTATATATGTATACATGTACCCATATACATATATATAACATTATTTTAATATCCATAATAAACACATGTATGAGTTATTGAAATCACATACATATATACATATATACATTCTATGTATATACTCATCAATTAATATATAAATATAAATACATGAAGAAGAACTTCACTTAACACAGAGATTTAGTCACATAATCCAAATCAAGAAACAATCAATGACTAAAACCAAAACCATTGGAAATCATCCTCAAACTACAATAGAAGGTTTACTTACCAATTTCAACTAACTTGACTCAATTTGACCAAACTAGGATGTGAGTGTGTGATAGCTCAAATAGGCTCATTAAGGATTATCAAACCAAGCTCTTCTCCTGAGTGATACTCGCCCTCTCTTCTGAAGGCTCGATTCTTTTCATGCATTCAACTTAGTTTATCACAACAACAGTTAGCTAATAATATTACATTCATATGCATCGTGTATCATTTGCGTTATCAAAACATTGAAAGTATTCACATTGCACTATACAATCATCCATCACATTTTCCATCCAAAATATACAAAACATAATTATGTATTAAATCATTTTAACTCATCAAAGTAATAGTAAATAGATAATAACACAATGAGGTGTAACATATTTCCCCCCTTGTGAATCATCATCCCCAATGATTTTAAGTATCAAACATGAAACATAAACCATTTAAACATAAAACATAACAAAATTGTGCTAAGGAATTTTCAATGTCTTGCAAAACATGAGGAAATTTTGTGTTTTGAGTACTCTGAGAGGCTTGATTATTACAACTCCTAGGTCCTATACCTATAAATCATTCCACTCAGTAACATGATTATATCTTGAAATGTACTTCTTAAGGTATAACACATGAAAGACATTGTGTATCCTAGAAAGAACTAGTGCCAAAGCAATTCAATAAGCAATATGGTTTACTTCTTTGAGAACCTCAAAAGGGCCTACGTAATGTTACACCCTGTTTCCTAGTTACCAAGTTACTTTTACCTTCATGAGTGAATATTGATTAATGCAAATAGTTACTCTAATATGTTTACCAAGCGAAAGAAATATTGAAATATGCAATAGGATTTTATTGATTTCAAAGGAATGAATATGTTTATGTTGATAAAATGCAATGAAAAGATATGTGAATATTATAATGCTTCGATGATGTAAGTGATTATAATGTGAAGCCTAACTATCTTGGTGTTGTACTAAGTTGAATGCACGAAAAAGTCTCGCTCCTGAAGAGAAGGGAAGTATCACTAAGAGAGAACATGGTCTAGTAACCTTTGATAAAATACCTAAACTGAGCTTTCACACACTCACGACTTAGTAGGTCTAGTTAAGTCAGTAGTTTGGGAAAATGGTAAGTTATCCTTAGCCTTGTTTGAGTAAAATTTAGAAGATGTGATTTTGTCTGTGAATGTTCAAGGGTTCAAATTATGTGTTTATAATTAATCGATGATTTGCATATATACACTTCATGTATATACGTCGATCGATGGAACTATGAATATATGAGTTTAATTATCAAGGAAATGATATATATATGATACACACATATATAAATATATATTAATGTGTGTGTATGTATTGAAAAAGATAGAGGCATCCATACGAGTGTATTAATATGTAAATGTATGTTTGTATATCACATAATATATCTTATAAACTTGTGAATTGATATATATACATATATACATATTTAGTTATGTATATATATATATATTTCAAATATATAAATTACAATCATTTCCTTAAGCACTTATTTTTTTATCAATCACATTATATTAATAAACTATAGCCTATGATAAGTATTGTGCACAACAATAGAAGGCAATGCATAGCATTTAAAACACTGCATAAACTATGTATTATGCACAAAACTCACATTTGTAAAGTGAATAGTGCAGAAAAAGGAGGAATGGCACAGTAGTATAAGGAAACACTTAAGCAAATTACATTGCATAAAACATTTAAAGTGCTAAGTGCTTAGTTACAAATGCATTCCAACGTGTAAAGGGTCACTACCAAAGACTTTGTCAAAGAAAAAAATATCAAATGCTTATGCACAAGTAATAGTCGAGTAAGTCAAAACAACAAACCATCAACCAAATAATGTGGTGTGAATGGAATAAGGTGGCACCAAATTGAGAAAGAAATGAATCAGTTAGAAGTTTATTCTTAGTATGAATTTCTAGGATATAAAGCATACAAAATATAAGGAAATAGTCAAAAAAGCAACTATCTATGTGAATCGACCTATAGGAAAACATATACCTTGCATTTCTAATTATCTTTCTTGTTGTTTATTTGTGATCAGTGACTCATTACCTTGGTTTTGTATGTGTTCTCTATGCATCATTTTTAGGTGCCACCCTTTACTTACCTTGTTGATTCAAATCGTTTAAGCTGAGAAGTGTCAATCCTCATGCCCTGTTTCTAGCCTTTCATTTTTTCTCTTTTGTGTATAAATATAGGAGCTATCTACCTCATTTGAGGGGGGCACACATATATGTATTCTTGATTTGAATTTTTTTCATCATATACTAATTTCTTGAGTTGTGAGAGAGAGTTTCTGAGAGAATTTGAGAGAATATTTTAAGAGGGAGTCTTTGGTTTAAGAGGAAGAGAGTTTGTTGGGAGATGCTTACTAAGTTGGGAAGGTTGTGTTGGGATTTCGATTTGATCAATTGGAGCATTGTATAAACATGCATGCTAATTCCTACTCTTTTATGCTTTGTTTTATGATTTTGAGTAGATTGTGTGACATTGTTTGATTTGTTTGGAAAGCTAGTTATGTTGCTTATTAGGGAAAGGTTGTTTGGTTATTTTATGTGAAAGTGAAAGATTGCTTGTTGTACTTAGTGTAAGGATCTTTTTTTTTAACTGTTTTGGGTGATTAAAAGTGGGGATAAATACTATATTATGAGTATAGCTTATATAGCTAATGTTTAACCTAGTTGAGACTTGGAGGTTATATCAATAAACAATGATAGGGATTGAGAGTTGTAATTTATGGTTACATTATTATATTATTTTGAACTAGAGTCTATCCACAGAATTCTAGAAGGGGACTCATATACCAGCAACCCAAAGCCATGATGAGTAGAGAACTTATAGGTGCAAAAGCACAAATCCTTCTCAAGCTATTGTCCTCCATATTTATACAAATATAGTTAACATGTGAATGTAGGAGGAATTTGAAAGAGAAGTTTTATGAACGGATTTGTTCATTTGAATGTTCTTTACCTTGAATGAAACCCTAGTTTACAGTTAACCTATTTTGTAGGTTTATTTATGTGATTAATGATTGAAGAAAATAAATCAAGGTTAACCTATATGATCTAATTGATCATTTTATTGTTGATTATACTTTCAATTGAAGATTATTTATTGTTGAGACCATACTTTTGAGTGAGTCCTTTATTGATATAATTATTCATTTGATTGAGGTCATTTATTTTTGAGATTATACTTTAATTGAAGTCATTTATTATTGAAGGTTATACTTTTGAATTGAGGTCATTTATTGTTGATTTTATACTTTTGAGGGGGTCATTTAATGTTGAGATAAAACCCTAGATTGGAGACTTATATAGTTGTGATTATACCTTTGGTACTAGAGTCATTAATAATGCGACATTATGATAATCCGTATGGTTAATTGGTAAGTAAGAGTTACCTTTAATTACTTAAGTAGATGAGTTTTATATAACATAAAGGTAATAGGCTATTCTTGGGGTTAGGATAATCCAATGAAGGGGATAGCCTATGCATAGGCTATGAATAGTCGTATTTATAAATTAAGCTAAGGTAGTGGGTGAGCATGTGACGTACACTCCAAAGTTAAGAGTGATGAGTTCTTTAGCCAAAGTAGTGTAATTTTCCACTGTTTACACTATTAGTTCGCTATGTTTCCACAATTTACGTCCTAGATAGAGGGAATGTCATGTATGTTAGGTTGTAGCCCATGTATGATAGATATAGAGATGTTTAGGACACACCACTAAGCTTAGAAATGGTCATGTTATTATGAGGTTACCAAACCAATCCCTTTGTCGAAGGGAGGTCCATCTTACCATATGTGGTAGATGTGCGGGGGACCACAATGAGTTCGTGGTTGGCAAAAAAGCGCTTGAGTGATGCTTCTCCTCATTAGTTGGTGATCAAGGTTTGAATGGGGATTTCCAAGACTATTTGTACATGTGTTTCTAGTAAGCTCCATGGAGCCTTGTTTATGTATGTTGGTACCCTTTATGATGGAAATATTGTAAAAGAGAAATGATATCATGTTATCATGTACTATGTAATCATTACTTTGGAACATTGCAATACTTTGATATAATGTAATGGAAAAGTTTGGAAAGATATTATTTCAAATGTGCATACTATCTTTATAGTTTTGAATTTAAGAAAAAATTTATTGCTAACTGTTGGCATCGTAATTTTATTTACTTGAGGTTAAAACCTAGGAAAGTTATTATGAAGAATAATGGGCATGTTACACGTGGTATTAGAGATACCAAGTTCAACTCTGGAACCTATGGGCTCATTATGTAAGTAAAATGTAAAACTTATTGGATGTTAAAGGTTGAAAGGTTCTTATGCTAAAATGGCAAGAGGAAAAGAATAAAGGGTCCAAACAAAGGGAAGATGAGATTCTTGAAAACTTGTTTAAGTATGGGACTAGAAAGGAATTGTCCCTAGAGTTAGAAACTCCTAAATCAACAACTTATTAGGATATGTGCCTTAGATTGCAAAAGAATATGCAACCAGGTTTAGTAGAAAAGTTTTGGGGGAATTTCCAAAGGGTACCTTCACCCTACAAAATAGCTAAATGACACTAAGGGATAGAGAGGATTGAAGTAATCCACCTTACTAATAGCAACCTGTAGTTGCAAAGAGTCTAGGATTTTGGGATTAGAAAAGATACTATGAATCTATGTGTATGCTTTAGAAACTTCAATCAAAGTAGGAAGCATACATTTTTTAGAATCAAAATCAACTAGAGAGGTTCTAGGACATCGGATAACCTTTGAAATTTTTGATTTAGTACAAGATTAAGATCTAGCATATTTATCAAGAGTGAAGGATTAAGGTTAAAGACTAGATTGGTTAGTGAAGGGAAACAACTTAAAAGGAGAAGATGAAAGCCGACATGATTCCACCAACCTAGAAGAGGCAAGGTCAAATAGGAAGTTATGATTGAAATTTGGGAAAAAGAAAGCTAGCAACTTCCAAGAATTGGGACAAAATCACTTGGAAAGATGATTGTAATTTAGAAACTTGAAAATTAAATCAAACTTGTTCAACAAAGGTTTGGATAGAACATAGTTTGTATGTTTAGATTGAACTCACCAACTAGTCAACAAAAGTAAACATATGTATAGGGATTCCAAAAGGAAATTGGATATGGAGGGAGGCTATGTGTCAAATCGAAAGAATAATTTGGAAACAACTTACAAAGGTGAGGACACAATTAATATTGGGATCCTTAGGAAAGCTCACTAACAAATCAATTAGAGGGGCTTTGTGGATATAGGATATAATTTTTCTATGCTTAAAAAGACTATTAGTATACATGGAAAAGAGAATAGAAAAGAAACACTAGAGTATCTATTAGCTTGTAAGTTGTTGATTATTCATTAGATCTCGTTATGGTGGATCCAACTGTTGAATATGAGAGATTAGAGGGTGATGATTAATCCAATTTTGGGAATGAAAAATTATATTCAAGGCATAACATGGAGGGTAAAAAAGTCAATCAATAGTCAATCAACTATCAAAATCCAACAACAACGAATGATAAGTCAATTTAATTTTGGGAAAGTGAATGTTGCTAAGAGTTCAACTTAAAGAGATCTAATATCTTGGAAACACTAAGGGGGGAAGAGGAAGAGTAAATAGAGTCTAATAAAGTAGCCCATACAATGAATTTTATTAATGTATTTGGAAGAAATTTTGACTTATTTGAAAGTTATGATTCAAAGACCTACAACCAAGATATTATATGACTACAAAAAGGTCAAGGTAAAGTTAAAAGGATAAGGTATTGGAATTATTGGGTAAAGGTAGAGGGAAGGTCAAGGCTAATGACCAATGAGAAAGAAATATTTTCAATACAAATTCTATTTGACATTTCTTCAGAAGGAAAAATTGATAATATCATTGATACTTTGGAGAAAGATAGGTAGTATACTTGATCATGAAGGAGAGAATATTGCCTATGCAATAGAAAAGGGAAGAATTATATACTCATGATTATGAGCTATCAAGAAATGCTCATAATTGGAAACTAGGAAAGTAATAATTGTTGACAACTTTTGGAAGACAATGTCAAGTCAGTATGATTAGATGAGAATATTTTGATAATCGAATATGGAATAGATCCATGGAAGAGATTTTACTAAATCAAATGGACTTTTATATATTGGAAGAAGAACATAAGTACCAATTTTTGGAAGATTAAGGAATGAGATGAGGTAAATTGATGTCCTACTTAGGACACATGTAATTGTGAAAAAAATATTTTACGAATGAGAAACCACTATAATTTTGAAGGGGATAGAGTAAGATGCTACAAGGTATGTGGAAAGTTGTCATCGAATATGCTAGAGGATGAAGACAGGGTATCGTCATTACCAGGACTTGTATACTCTTATGAAATTCTAGTGAGGAAGTGGTAGATCATTAGAATATTTTGATCTTACTATGTCCATGGAACTGACATAATGTTATGGTGGATAGACTCACCTAGGTAACCAATATAGATTGGGAAATTCAATTTATATGATATTAGTCCTAAACAACTTCTCATGTGGAAAAGTTGCTTAATGTTCCTGAGAAAATATCTCAAATGGGAACAAGAAAGTAATAGTACTTAAGGTTTTGAGAAAACCATGATCACCTAATGAAAAATTCAATTGAAAGAATTCTCAAGTTATTACTTTAAGTTAGCCAATTAGGCAAAAGGATAAATCCAATCTTAGAGGATTTGGGGAATATTTTTAGAAAAAAATAAACTCGTATCATTATAATTTGATCCATTTGTGGAAGAGGGGCTAAAATTCCTAAAAGTTGGGAGAAGCTAGGAAGTAGGATTAACCCAAGACCGGTAAGGTTGACAAAATGAAAGATTAGATCAAAAGGATCAAAAAAACCTTGTTGATACAAGCTTAAAATTATGAAGCAGTATAATTATCTTAAGGTAGATCTGGTTGTGGTAGTGATGGATGGTCTCGGCTTCTAAATTGTTCGATGGAAAAAATATCGAAAGAGAGGATGGGACCCATGTGTAGTGGACAAAAAAATGGCATTCCTTATCTATTTGGGTTATACTAAAGATAATTTCATTAGCTAATGAGAATGTGTTTTCCAGTCACTAGGGTATAGGTGTCATATAGGATATGGTCACTAATGTACTTATGAAGTACAAAGGAGTAAAAATGATTATAAATTATAGTTCCTTAAAATGAAGGCATGCATGAAGCATGCAAGTTCTCCCTGCACATTAGCACAGTCACTTAATGCAAGGTCTAGGGAGGACGAGGTTCATGCTATGAGGGAAGATTAGTTAGGAATATACTTATTTCTTATATAATGAGAAAATTGAAAGTAAAAGCCTTAATTTGACTTTACACATGTATATGTATATCATTTAAAATCATTGGGGATGATGATTCACAAGGGGGGAAGTATGTTACACCCCGTTTCCTGGTTACCAAGTTACTTTTACCTTCATGAGTGAAAATATTGATTAATGCAAATAGTTACTCTAATATGTTTATGAGGTGAAATAAATACTAAAATATGCAATAAGATGAACATATTGATTTCAAAGGAATGAATATGTTTATGTTGATGAAATGTGATGAAAATATATGTGAGTATTCTAATGATTTGATGATGCATATGATTAATGTGAACGTCTAACTACCTTGTGTAAGGAAAGTAGAGGTGCGGAAATAACTTTCCTAACGTCAAACCACAGGGGAGAATGCAATACACGGCTATTAATTTTTCAAATTACAATCTAATTAAGACACACATGAAGGAATAACAGAAATAGAACAAATACACATAGACAAATCAAACAACAGATTTTACGTGGGAAACCCTTTCGGGAAAAAAACCACCACACCAAGCTGAATCTCTTGGTATTACAGTAATCAATAATTACATACAATCAGGAAGTTCAACTCTCTATTGCTTCATAGTAGCTACAACATTCACAGTTCAAAAAAATCTCATGCAATTTGATAAACTCATCTCCCTTTTTTTTTCATAACAGAATCGATCTACTTTAAACAATCTCATTTTGATTTTCCAACTGTGCATTCTTATCCGCCATTTCCAACCAAAGACAATTTCCATTCGAGCCTTGATTTCTCCCTGCATGCAGATTTTCCAATGTTTCAATAGATGCATAAAATCAACTATCGTCATGCTTTAAAACTGCTTCCTGTGATTGGCCCACAATGCTCCTTGTAGGACGCTCAGACTGGTCAAGAGCATTCAACTTTATTGGCATATCAGTGAGACACTTACAGTGCCTCCCCGATGCCACAAAGTTCCTCTATCGACATCGCTACAGCTTCCATGAGTCGATAAGATGCTATATCGACTGTAGCAGGTTATACCGACACCAACGATGACCAAAATGATTCTATCGACAAGGATTTCCCTTATCGGCGAGACACATAGTGAATTCACCAGTCTCATCGAGCAAACAGTCTATTGGCAAGACACTACGTCTTTTCCAAGACCTTCTGTCGAGTTCCTTGGGCTACACCGAAACCTTTGACGAGTCGGCGAGACTTATCATCTTCGCCAGGACTTCATACTGAAGCCCTTAGTCATACCAACGACTACCATTCAGCAAGACATACTAACCTCGTGAAGAAATTATGCCGACAATCTTAAGTTACCTCGAAGACTTTCTCTTATCGGCTAGACTCCCACGGTTTTGGTGAGACGTCATACCGAAACAAAGACTTCCACCAAAAACATTCTATCGCCAAGACTTGGGTCATTCACCGTGACATTTCATCGAGCTTCCAAAGCTAGCCCGAAGACATCAGTCAGCAAAACTTGAGACATTCGCTAAGACATCCCAGCGAAACCTTTTTGTCACTGTGAAGACAATATGATTTCTCCCGTCGGTGTGAATTATGACTTTTGCTAAGACTTCTCAGCAAAGTCTTTCAGTTACCGCAAAGTCACCACGAGGATACACACAGTCAGTAAGACATGAGAATTTCATCATGACATCTCCTCGTGACCTGAGAGTTACACCGATGAGATCCACTGTCGCCCAGAGTTCTATCGATCGCCAAAAGGTCATGCCGAACTCAGAGAGTCATAGCGATAGACTTCATTCAGCAAGACATCTACTTTGTCACAACGACATGAACTTTTTAGAACTTTCAGAACAGTTAGTCGCCCAGACATAACACTATCGTGCAGCGACTTTTCCCTTCAGGAGTTCCATGTTAGTAAGGATTGAGGCACATATTCCAACAAGCTCCCACTTGATGAAGATCTTACTGACACCTCCAAAGCATAACCAAACTACTAAGATTCATGGGCTAAGAGGCCCATTGAATTGGCACACCAACTGAACTTGTTTGTGCTCACAGGCTTCCTCAATGCATCTGCAACATTCTCCAGAGTATCCACTTTCTCCAAAGAGACCTTCCCATCCTCCACCATATCTCGTACAAAGTGATATTGTACATCTATATGTTTCGTCCTGGCATGGAAAGTAGGATTCTTTGCCAAACATATAGCGCTCTGGCTATCATAGTAGATAGTAATCTTTTCTGCATTAAAGCCAATGTTAGAACAGAAATGCTTTAACCAGATTGCTTCTTTACAGGCATGTGTGGCTGCCATGTATTTTGCCTCTATAGTAGACAAAGCGACTGCAACCTGCCGCTTACTCATCCAACTCACTGCATCACCATTCATCATGAAAATATATCCACTGGTGGATCTTCTGTTGTCAATGTCCCCTGCCCAATCAAAATATACATAACCTTGAATGCTGAGAGTCTTCTGTGATTCAACCAAGTTACCATAGTAACACAAAGCATAGTCTGAAGTGCCCTTCAGATATCTAAACACTCTCTTCACAACATCCCAATGTGTTCTTCTAGGATTAGCCATAAACTGACTAAGAACTCCCATTGCTTGGGCAATGTATAGCCTTGTACAGACCATAGCATACATGAGATTGCCAACTGCACTTGCATAAGGCACACTGGTCATGTCCTCCATCTCAGAAGAAGATTTTGGACAATCCTCAACAGATAGCTTTGTTCCCTGTGTAACTAGAACAACTAGCTGTTTGCACTCAGTCATACAAAATCTCTCTAGAATAGTCATGATATACTTATTCTGACTAAGCCAAAGTTTTCTATTCCTTCTGTCCCTGGTTATTTCCATTCCCAGAATATACCCTGCTGCACCAAGATCTTTCATTTCAAACTTTGCAGACAACTGAGACTTAAGATCAGAAATCATTAGCTTACTATTTCCTATAAACAACATATCATCAACATATAGAGCAATAATAAGAATTTGATCACTTTTAGCTTTGTAATAGACACAGTGATCACATTTTGATCTTACAAATCCCAAAGACAAGACAAACGTGTCAAAATTTTGGTACCACATTCTAGGAGACTATTTTAAACCATACAAAGATTTCTTCAACTTGCAAACTAGCCTTTCCTTACCTTTTACCACAAAGTGCTCTGGCTGGGACATATAAATTTTTTCTTCAAGATCACCATGAAGAAACGTTGTTTTCACATCCATCTGTTCAATCTCTAAATCATATGCTGATGCAAGTGACAAAAAAAATCTAATGGATGTCAGCTTAGCTACAGGAGAAAAGATTTCTCCATAGTCAATTCCCTCTACCTGGGAATAACCTTTTGCAGCTAGCCTTGCTTTATATTTTTCTATACTGCCATCTAGACCTATTTTCTTTTTGAATATCCATTTGTAGCCTACAGGTTTTCTGCCTTTAGGCAATGGAACCAAACTCCAGGTGTCATTATTTTCTAATGATGCCATTTCTTCATTCATGGCTTCCAACCAAGAGTTTGAATCAAACATTTTAAATGCTTCTTTTACAGTCCTAGGTTCATCAGTGCTAGAAATAAAAGCATAAGCACAAGTAGACTCAATTAAAGAAAACCCATACCTTTCAAGTTGCTTTCTTTCATGAGTTGACCTCATCACTGGCTGAGGCTGAGGTGGTTCTTCATCATCTTCAGAACTTTCAGAACTGCTTGAGCTCTCCTCAGTATCAGGTACATTTTGATTTTTCAATTCCTCTTTATCTGGTGTTTGAGGAATTGCTGCTACATCATTTTCATTTTCTAATTTCTTCTCTGACTACATATCCAAAGTAGAAGGTTTCAACTCATGAAAGATAATGCTTTTGTTGTGCAAAACCTTCTCAGTCTCAGGATTCCAAATCTTGTATCCTTTTATACCAGCACTATAGCCTATAAATATACACTTTACAGCTTTGTTTTCCAACTTGTATCTTTTTTCAAATGGCACATATGCATATGCCTCATAGCCAAAGACACGAATATGTCTCAGAGAGGGCTTCTTTCCAAACCATGATTCCAAAGGCGTCTTCTCAACAAGAGTAGAGTTTGGAGAGCGATTTACCAAGTAACATGCTATAGATGCTTCAGCCCAAAACTTCTCCTCTAGACCAGCATTGCTCAGCATACTTTGTGCTCTTTCCATTATCGTCCTGTTGAACCTTTCAACAACTCCATTTTTCTAAGGAGTATAAGGTGTAGTCTTATGTCTTTTGATCCCATGATCTTTACAGTACCTTTCAAATTCATCTAAACAAAATTCACTACCATTGTCAGTCCTTAAACACTTTATTTTCCTTCCAATCTGATTTTCTACAATATTTTTAAATTCCTTAAACTAACTGAACACTTCTGATTTACTTTTCAAAAAATATACAAATGCTCTTCTTGAATAATCATCAATAAACGACACGTAGTATCTTGATTTAGACAAAGAAGGAACATTCACTGGACCAAACACATCAGAATGTATATAATCAAGTAAACTAGACATTTTGTGAGGACTGGAATAAAATGAAACACTATGCTACTTTCCATAAATGCAATGTTCACAGAAATCAAATTCAAGGTTACAATCTTCAAGCCCTTCTACCAGGTTTTTATTTTTCAAGGTTTTTAGACCTTTCTCACTAATGTGGCCAAGCCTATGATGTTAGAGCACAGTCTTCTCTGCTAGAAGTTTACTCTCCATGGAGTTTACACCATCAGGAACGTTTTCCTTCTTTTCTTCAAGAGTAGCCTTAAGTGACTTTGCAGAGACACTATTGCATTGAATAGCTTGTGCATCCAGCTTGTACAGAGTACCAATTCGAGCACCCCTAGCCAGCACCATAGAGCCTCTAGTCATCTTGTAGCCATTTCTAGAGAACGTGACTTGCACTCCAATATCATTTAGCTTACTTACAGAAAGTAGGTTTCGAGCCAGACTTGGTATGTGCATCACATCATTGATTCCCTTTATTCTTCCATCAGGGAATTGAATTCTGAATCTTCCACGACCAACAATTTTCAAAGATGAATCACTTGTTAAGTACACCTTTCCACCATTGTATTCTTCATACTTCATGAACCATTCTCTATGAGATGTCATGTGGAAAGATGCTCCAGAATCAATCAGCCAAACATCATCTGATGCCCGTGTAGCCAAAGCTGCAATGAAGGCGTCTGCATCACTATGAGAAGAATCATTTCCTGAAGAGTTCTTCTTTTTCTCCTCCTTGCAGTCCTTTCGAACATGACCAGGTTTCCCATAGTTCTAGCACTTCACCTTTGACTTCTTGCCAGGAGACTCTGATCTCCCTTCTAATTTCGATCTGGACTTCTTGTCCTTCTTCTTGCCTTTCTCCTTTGGTCTTCCTCTGACAGCAAGAGCCTCCTTTGCCATCTCAGAAGATTTCCTTCTCATTTCTTCCAATAATAGAGAAGAAACAACATCTTTCATCTTGAATGAGGATGTTGTACTCCCAATGGCCATCACCAGATGATCCCACGAATCAAGCAAAGAACATAATAGTAGCATGCAGCAATCTTCTTCTTCTATCTTCACACCAATAGATGCTAACTGGGCAGTCAATATGTTGAAAGCATTCAAGTGATTAGCAACACTAACTCCATCCTGCATCTTCAAGTTGTATAGCTTCTTCCTCAAGAACAACTTGTTCACCAAGGACTTGCCTTGATAAATAGCAGCTAGCCTTGTCCACAAAGAGGCTGCAGTCTTTTCTTCATGCACGTTTAGAAGAACAGAGTCAGCTAAACAGAGCCTTATCAGCCCTTTTTATTTTCTATCAGACAGGTCCCAATTCTCTTGCTTCATGCCTTGAGGCATTGTTCCAGACACAACAGTCCAAAGATCTCGATCAATTAGCATATCTTCCATTTTGAGTTTCCACAACTCAAAATTGTTACCATTGAATTTCTCTATTTCCATCCTACTGGATGTGCTTGCCATCTTAATTTGTAATTAAATTAATAGACCTCTACAAGACTCCCACTGAAAAGGATTTAACACAAAAAACCCAACACACTCACAAGAACAACACAACTGGCCAGGCTCTGATACCACTTGTAAGGAAAGCAGAGGTGCAGAAACGACTTTCCTAACGTCAAACCATAGGGGAGAATACAATATAGGGCTATTAATTTTTCAAATTACAATCTAATTAAGACACACATGAAGGAATAACAGAAATAGAACAAATACACACAGACAAATCAAACAACAGATTTTACATGGGAAACCCTTTCGGGAAAAAAACCACCACACCAAGCTGAATCTCTTTGTATTACAGTAATCAATAATTACATACAATCAGGAAGTTCAACTCTCTGTTGTTTCACAGTAGCTACAACATTCACTATTCAAAAAACTCTCATGCAATTTGATAAACTCATCTCCCTTTTTTTTATAACAGAATCAATCTGCTTTAAACAATCTCATTCTGATTTTCCAACTGTGCATTCTTATCTGCCATTGCCAACCAAAGACAATTTCCATTCGAGCCTTGATTTTTCCTTGCATGCAATTTTTCCAACGTTTCAAAAATCAACTGTCGTCATGCTTTAAAACTGTTTCCTATGATTGGCCCACGATGCTCCACGTAGGACGGTCAGACTGGTCAAGAGCATTCAACTTTATTGGCATATCGGTGAGACACTTACAGTGTCTCCCTAATGCCACAAAGTTCCTCTATCGGCATCGCTACAGCTTCCATGAGTCAACAAGATGCTATATTGACTGTAGCAGGTTATATCAAAACCAACAATGACCAAAATGATTCTATCAATATGGATTTCCCTTATCGGTGAGACACAACGAATTCACCAGTCTCATCGAGCAAACAGTCTATCGGCAAGACACTACGTCTTCACCGAGACCTTCTGTCGAGTTCCTTGGGCTACACCAAAACCTTTGACGAGTCAGTGAGACTTATCGTCTTCGCCAGGACTTCATACCGAAGTCATCAGTCATACCGATGACTACCATTCGGCAAGACATACTAACCTCGTGAAGACATTCTGCCGACAATCTTAAGTTACCCCGAAGCCTTTCTCCTATTGGCCAGACTCCCACAGTTTCGGTGAGACATCATACCTAAACAAATACTTCCACCAAAAAACATTTTGTCGCCAAGACTTGGGTCATTCGCCATGATGTTTCATTGAGTTTCCAAAGCTAGCCCAAAGACATCAGTCAGAAAAACTTGAGACATTCGCTAAGACATCCCAGCGAAACCTTTTTGTCACCATGAAGAAAATATGACTTCTCCCATCGGTGTGACTTATGACTTTCGCTAAGACTTCTCAACGAAGTCTTTTAGTTACTGCGAAGTCACCACGAGGATACACATAGTCGGTAAGACATGAGACTTTCGCTGTGACATCTCCCTGCGACCCGAGAGTTACACTGATGAGATCCACTATCGCCCAGAGTTCTATCAATCACCAAAAGGTCTTGCCGAACTTAGAGAGTCACAGCAATAGACTTCATTCAGCAAGACATCTACTTTGTCACAGTGACATGAACTTTTTAGAACTTTTAGAATAGTTAGTCACCCAGAGATGAACACTGTCACCGCGACTTTTCCCTTCAGGAGTTCCATGTCAGTAAGGATTGAGGCACATATTCCAACACCTTGGTGTTGTACTAAGTTGAATGTAGGAATAGGTCGAGCCTCCTAAAGGGAGGGGAAGTATCACTCAAGGAGAAGAACTTGGTTTGGTAACCTTTAATAAAAAACCTAAACTAAGCTTTCACACAATCACAACTTAGTAGGTCTAGTCGAGTTAGTAGCTTGGGAAAATGGTAAGTTATCCTTAGCCTTGTTTGAGTACGATTTAGAAGACGTTATAATCTTGTATGTGAATGTTTGGATTCATATTATGTGTTTATACTTAATCGGTGAGTTACATATATACACTTCATGTATATATGTCGATCGATGGGACTATGAATATATGAGTTTAATTATCAAGGAAATTATATATATATGATTTAAGCATACATAAATATATATTAATGTGTGTGTATGTATTGACAAAAATAAAGGTTTCCATACAAGTGTATTATTATGTAAATGCATATGTGTGTATATGTGTATATATGCATCAATATGTGAATTATGAGAATATATGAATGTATATTTGTATATTGAACAATGTATCTTATAAACTTGTGAATTGATATATATATATATACATATTTAGTTATGTATATATATGTATATGATATAGATATATATATATTAAATATATATAAATGATAATGATTTCCTTAAGCACTAAATTATTTATCAATCACATTGCCTAATAAAATATAGCCTATGATAAGTATTGTGTGTAGCAATAGAAGAAAAAATAGTATTTAAAAAGCTACATAAACTATTGTATTATGTGCAACACTCGTATTTAGTGAATAACGTTGATAAAGGAGGAATGGAATAATAGTATAAGGCGACACTTAAGCAAATGACATTGCATAAAACATTTAAAGTGTTGAGTGCTTAGTTACTAATGCATTCCAACATGTAAAGAGTCACTACTAAAGACTTTGTCAAAGCAAACAATATCAAATGCTTATGCACAAGTAATAGTTGACTAAGTCAAAACAAAAAACCATCAACCAAATAATGTGGCATGAATGACATAAGGTGGTGCCAAACTGAGAAAGAAATGAATCAATTAGAATTTTATTCTCAGTATCAATTTCTAGAATATAAAGCATACAAAATATATGGAATTAGTCAAAAGTGCAACTGTCTATGTGAATCGACCTATAGGAAAACATATACCTTGCATTTCTAATTGTCTTTCTTGTTGTTCATTTGTGATGAGTGACTCATTACCTTGGCTGTGTATGTGTTCTTTGTGCATCATTTTTATGTGCCACCCTTTACTTACCCTACTAAGTCAAATTGATTGAGCTGAGAAGTGTCAATCCTCATGCCCTATTTCTATCCTTTAGTTGATATTTTTTTGTGTATAAATAGAGAAGCTATCTACCTCATTTGGGGGGCACACATTTGTATTCTTGTTGTGAGTTTTCTGATTTATCATATATTGATTTCGTAAGTTGTGTGTGTGAGAGAGAGTTTCTGAGATAATTTGAGAGAATACTTTAAGAGGGAGTCTTTGGTTTAAGAGGAAGAGAGTTTGTTGGGAGTTTCTTACTATGTTGGGAATCCAAATTGATCAATCGGAGAATTGCATAAACAGGCATGTTGATTCCTACTCTTTAATACTTTTTTTTATGATTTTAAAAAGATCATGTGACATTGTTTGATTTGTTTGGAAAGATAGTTCTATTGATTATCAGGGAAAGGTTGTATGGTTCTTTTATGTGAAAGTGAAAGATTGCTTGTTGTACTTAGTGTAAGGATCTATTTTGTTTGAAGTGTTTTGGGTGATTAAATATGGGGATAAAAACTATATTATGGATATAGCTTATATAGCTAATGTTTAATCTAGTTGAGACTTGGAGGTTATATCAGTAAAAATTAATAGGGATTGAGAGTTGTACTTTATGGTTACGTTATTATATTATTTTGAATTAGATTCTATCAATGAAATTCTATAAGGGGAATCACATACCAACAACCCAAAGCCATGATGAGTAGAGAACTTGTAGGTGAAAAAGCACAAACCCTTCTTAGGCTATTTTCCTCCATGTTTATACAAATATAGTTAACATGTGAATGTAAGGGAAATTTGAAAGAGAATTTTTATGAATGGGTTTTATTCATTTGAATGTTCTTTACCTTGAATGAAACCCTAGGTCAAGGTTTACCTATTTTGTAGGGTTATCTATGTGATTAATGATTGAAGCAAATAAGTTAAATTTAACCTATATGATTGAATTGATCATTTGATTGTTGATTATAATTTCAATTGGAGTTGATTTATTGTTGAGACCATACTTTTGAGTGAGTCCAAGTTATTGATATAATCATTCATTTGATTGAGGCCATTTATTATTGAGATTATACTTTGATTGAAGTAATTTATTGTTGAAGGTTATACTTTTGAATTGAGGTCATTTATTGTTGAGTTTATATTTTTGATAAAGTCATTTAATGTTAAGATAAAACCCTAGATTGGAGACTTATATAGTTGTGATTGTATATTTGGTACTAGAGTCATTAAGAATGTGGCATTATGATAATCCGTATGGTTAATTGGTAAGTAAGAGTTACCTTGAATTGCTTAAGTAGATGAGTCTTAGATAACATAGAAGGTAATAGGTTATTCCTAGGGTTAGGATAATCTAATGAAGGGGATAGCCTATGCATAGGGTATGAATAGTAATATTTATAAACCAAGTTAAGATAGTGGGTGAGCATGTGATGTACACTCCAAAATTAAAAGTGATGAATACTTTGGACAAAGTAGTGTAAGTTTCCACTATTTACACATTTAGTTCATTGTGTTTCCATAATTTACATACTAGATAGAGGGAATGCCATATGTTTAGGTTGTAGCCCATGTATGAAAGATCTAGCGATGTTTCGGACATACCACTAAGCTCAAAAAAGGTCATGTTATTATGAGGTTACCAAAGCAATCTCTTCATCGAAGGCAGGGACATCTTACCATATGTGGTAGATGTGTGGGGGATCGCAATGAGTCTATGGTTGGTGGAAAAGTGCTTGAGTGATGTTTCTCCTCATCAGTTGGTGACCAAGGTTTGAATGAGGATTTCCAGGACTATTCGTACATCTTTTTCCAGTAAGCTCTCTTGAGCCTTGTTTATGTATGTTGGTATCCATTATGATAGAAAGATTATAAAAGAGAAATGATATCATGTTATCATGTACTATGTAATCATTACTTTGGAAAGTTGTAATACTTTGATATAATGCAATGGAAATGCTTGGAAATATATTATTTCAAATGTTCGTGCTATCTTTATAGTTTTGAAAAGAAAAAATTTATTTCTAAGTGTTGGCATTGTAATTTTATTTACTTGAGGTTAAAACCTAGGAAAGTTACTATGTAGAATAATGGACATGTTACACATAACATGGAGCTAGTTTGGATGACTTCTCAAACTTAATCGAACTCTTGTGAGGTTTAACTATTAACAAAACCATTTCTCCTATTGAGAAATGTTTGGGTACCTACTTTGAATATGCATAACTCTTCTTCCTATCATTAGCTTCCACTAGCCTCTGCTTAATATACCAACTTTCTCCTCCATTTTGATATAATTTCTATCCCGAGGCTTATCCTATCCTCTGGCTTATCCCAACTTATAGGAGTTTGACACTTCCTGCCATACAATGCTTCAAATAGAGCCATCTTAATTATCGAATGCTAAGAGTTATTATACAAAAATTCCACCAAAGGTAGGTAATCTTCCCACTTGTATTGCTGATCTATGCAATAAATTATCAGTAGATCCTCTAACACTTGGTTCACCCTTTCAGTTTGACCATCATTTTATAAATGATATGTTGAACTTATGTTCAATTGTGTCCCAATTGAAGAAAACAAGGTTTTCCCAAACCTAGATGTCAAACAACCATCCTTGTCAGAAGTAATCTTCTCAAGAATTCCATGTAACGTAAATACCTCTTGAATAAACTTTCAAGCTATAACAAGAGCTCCATCCGTTAGATTCCGTGAAATAAAATGAGCTACCTTTGTAAGCTTATCCACCACTACTAGAATGGAATTATGCTTATTCCTTGACATTGGAAGACCTTGAAAAAAAATCCATTCAAATGACTTGCCATTTCCTTTTTGGAACTTCATGAGGATACAAAATTCATGTAGGGTGATGATGTTCTACCTTCACCCTCTAACATTCTAAGAAACTTTCTACAAATCTTCTAGCATCCCTTTTCATTCCTTTCCAGAAATATAATGGCTTCACATTAGCCAACAACTTAGTTACTCTGAGATGTCTAGAATATGGTGTGGTATCAACTTTCCACACTAAATTTCTCAATTCCCCAGAATTAGGTACATAGATTCTTTCCTTAAACCTTAATAAACCATCAGGTTCAAAGTGAAATCATTCTTATATTGGGTCTTGTGTATTATTTGAGAGTTCTTTCTTGAATTTCTCATAGTAGTTATCACCCTTGGATTTCTACAAAGCATGACCCTTGAAATCAATTTGAATTGATATCATCGAGGAGATATGCCTCCTATGAATTAGGGCATCTGCAACTGATTTTGATTCCCTTAATATAGTTGATATTAAATTCATAATCTACTATCAGTTCCAACCATATTCTTTGTCATGCATATAGATTCAATTAAGTAAAAAAATACTTCAATCCATTTTGATCGATCTTCAATTTGAAAGGTTTCCCCAATAGATTGTATCTCCACATTTGTAATGCATGGAAAATCGCTACCAATTCCAAATCATGTGAAGCATAATTTTTCTCATAGGGCTTCAAATTCCTAGACTCCTAGGCTATGACTTGCCCATCCTACATCAATAGTCCACCCAAACCATCTCCTGAAGCATTAGTGATGAAAATAAAATCACCATCTAGAACTGCTACTTTTAGTATCATGGTTGTAGTCAACTTTTCCTTGATTTGGTCAAATTTCGCTTGACATTTCTCTAACCATTGAAAATTATTCCCTTTTTCTATGCAATGAAGTAATGGGAAAAGCTATTTTGGAATTTTTTTCTACAAAATTTTGATAATAACCAGCCAGACTTATAAAGATTTGAACTTTTGGTACATTCTTTGGCACTATCCATTCAAGTATTGCTTTTATTTTTGTTGGATCAACTGCAATCCCATCAATTGAAATCACAAGACCCAAATACTAAACTTCCTTCTGAAAGAAGATACACTTTGAGAGTTTTCAATACAACTTATGTTCTCTTCAATGTTGGAGAACAATCCCTAGATGTTGGAGATGTTCCTCTTCGTTCTTGGAGTAGATAAGAATATCTTCCAAGAAGACCAACATAAATTTATCTAAGTAGTCATCGAATACATTATTCATCAAGCTCATGAAGGTTTTTTGAATATGTCTTCATCCTTGATCCTTAGTTAATGATATCTTGATAGTAGATTAATATTTGAAAATGTGACCACTCCTCACATCTAATCAAAGAGATCATTGATACTTGGTAACGTATACTTGTTATTTATTGTTGCCTTGTTAAGCAAGCGATAATCTATACACAAGCATAGTGTACCATCCTTCTTCTTTATGAAGATCATTGGCATTCCCCAAGGTGAAACACTGGGTCTAATCAATCCTTTGGACAACAATTTCTCCAATTGATCTTTTAGCTCCATTAACTGCATCGTGGTCATCCTATATGGAAATTTTGATACAAGTTCTGACCTTGGAACAATATCAATGGAGAAATCAAACACTCTTTTGGGAGGCAATCCAAGTAATTCATCTAGAAATACATCCATAAAGTCTTTTAGGATAGGATATTTTTCCATATCTAATTTTCCTAATTCCACCATCTAGCCATCCTTGGCTTCATGGAGATCTTGAGGTCCATAGTACACTACATCATCTTATGAGGTGAACTCATTGCACTCCTCAATTTTTTCCATTTTCATAGCACAAATTTGGCATCCCTTGTCTGGTCTATGCATTTGTATGGCAGATATTTTCCAGAACACTTTATACATAATCTTTTGCTAGAATGTTGCTCATTGTAGCGGTAGAGGATTTCCATGTGGTTGTGTCCCTGGTGGTTTGTTGGGACATTGAATAGCAAAGTGATCTCCTTCACACATGAGACATCCTCTCAATGAACCACTTCTTGATGTAGGCTTTCTAGAACTACCCTCATTTCTACCGAGATTACTATCATTGATGTTGTTGTTATTCCCCCTACGGTCCCTTCTAGATTCATTCAAATTATTACAAAATCCCTTGTCCCCCTTCCTTTGGAAATCCTTCCCATCACTTGTCTTCTTTGGAGTTTGATTAGCTTATGACTAATTAAATTTTATTTTATTCTTTTTATGGTAGGTAATATAGATTTAAGCCTATACACTCTTTATTATGTTTATCTTTATCATACACTAAGCCATAGTAGCAGGACCATGTATGTCTACCTCTCCTCTGATTTTGGTGTTGAAGCCCATGATGAACTTTCTTATGTGAAACTACTCATCCTTTTAGTACATGGGCATGTACTTTAGGAGACGAGTGAATTTCTCCCAATACTCGTTTATCAAGGAATCTCCTTGGCTCAAGTTCTGAAAGTCAGTATGGTTCTAATCATTGTAAAGTTGAGGTAGCCACCGCTTTCAAAAAAATTCAATGAATTCACTCCAAGTAAGAATTAAGGAACTTAACCCAAGCTCCATATTTTTATCCATCCACCATGTGGATGCTTCTCTAGTTAGTTGAAAGGCTCCCCAAAGGGTCTTGGTTATCTTAGAGTAATTCCTTATCTCAAATACTTCTCCCTTTTTTTGAGCCATGCTTTAGCCACATCCCCATTGGTGGTTCCCTCCAACTTATGAGGGGAAACCTTCCTCATATCTCTAGATAACTGATTTACAAGTCATTTCCTCTTGCTTCCATCAAACCTATATTGCGATTCATCATTTTCATGATCATCTGTCTGTGAATGATTAGTGGAATTTTCCCCTTCCTCTCCATTAGGAACCTCTTATTCTTGTCTTTCCATTCCTCTTACCTCTTGCTTGAGGTGTTCAATTCTTTCTCTAGTCTCAATCATCATGGCCAAAATAAAATCCAATTTCACCTCAAAGTTTTCTACAAATCCATCCTCTTTATCTGCCTATTTCATCAATATTAATTAAATAACTTATTTAATTAATATTCCCCTTTTCCCTAAGGTTCCTAAAGTACTTAATTTTATAATTAAATACTTTACTTTTCATCCTTTCTCTTAATTAAATGAATACATCAATTTATTCAATTTGGTCATTTAGCCTTTAAGAATTTAAGTCAATTTTAAATTCCTTTTTTTCTCCCTCTTTGTCACATCCTCCATAACCTTCTTCTAATCTGGATTAGTCTAATTAATCCATGATTAGGTTGTGCACACCTTTAATCAAGATTAATGTCACATCCTCCATATTTGTCCACTTGCCTCTAATCCCTCATTAATCTTCTTAATCACCTATTTGCACAACCTTAATTTAATCACATGCCATCTTTGGCATGCCCTCCAAGTCAACCTTTCATAAGTTCTTTCCTTTTTGATCCTTGAACTCTTCCCCATGCAAATTTAAAATTCACATTTATTCATTCAATGCATTTCTCTTCCCCATGCAAGTTGTTCAGAAATTCTAAATTCTCTCACTTGTCACATTAGTCACATGGGACAAAGGCTTCCTTTATAAGGGCCTTGTTTTATCCACAAGGTACTTTTCAGCTTCCTTTATAAGGACCTTTTCTTATCCACAAGGTGTTTCTCATCATGTAAATTTAAAATTCACATTTATTCTCCGAACCACTTTTCCCTTCCAATCATGTGAATTTAAAATTCACATTTATTCCTCCAACAACTTCTCTCTTCCCCATGATGATGTGTGAGGAATTCTAAAATTCCTCACATGTCAACATCCTTCCCACATATGGACAAGAGTTTATTTTTTGGGGAAATCTTCTCCCCATCTCAAGGTATTTGCAAGTACCTCCAACTCACATGTCAGTTTTCCAACTCACTTTTTGTTGTGACATCTCATCCTCCACATGGCAAGATGTGAGGACTTGTGAGTCCTCAACTCACCAAAACCCTTCATCTTGCCCATGTTGGAAAAATCTTGACCATCCATTTCTCTAGAAATTATTCCCTCAAAATGGAATATTTTCTCTCAATTCATTCATTCATCACATTTGCAATTCAAGCTCAAGCTCTCCAAATCTCATGTTCTCACATCCTCCATTGTTGCATGTTTCAATATCTCATCACTTGCATTTGCATTCATCTATCAAAATACCCAAATAGTGCATTTCATTCATCATCTCACCTAGATCCTTTTGCATCCATTTTTAGTCCATTTTCCATCAAGGAGCACACATTTATCAACTATCAAAAGGCCAACCAAGGAGCAACTCATACAAGGTATAAATATGTTTTTCATCTTTATTTTATTTGAGTTTAATGTAGCCCAATATTGAGGTGTCAAAGTGTTGTTTTCTTTCTTTTGCATTATGTTTTTCATCATTTAGGATAGGTAAATAATGCTACTCACAGAAGGTTTACATAGCCTACTAAAATAATTTCTAGAGAAAAAACATCCATACCTAAAGAGTTGAAACAAGAGTTCTTCGCACAAGTTTTTCCAAACATAATTATTTTATTAAGATCAAAGGATTTCAAATATCCTTGCATTTACATAGGTGACTATTCAAATAGTCTAGGGGAGAATATCCCTCAAATTCACTTTCCAATACATAGCTAAGTGGGACATAGCCCTCAAATTTTTGTTCAGATACATTATCAAAGGGTGTATAACCTTCAAATTCATTCTCGGATACAAAAATTTGAGGGAAACATCCATCCAATTTTCCATTAGAGGAAATTATAATAACTTTTGACATTGGAAGAAAACGAGGGTCCCTAAAAATAATGGAAAAACTAACACTCCACTCTGAGGGCATATCCCTAGAAAGTGGTAAAAATTTTGACTTTGGAGGAGAGACAAGAGGTACAAAATTAACAGCCTCATGCATCCTCTTCCTTTCTTGTTTGACATGGGATAAGCCATGGATAATAGATTCAATGTCACTAAGCCAAATTGCATTGTTATAATTGGTCCCCTCAATAGTTCTTACTATGGATTCCCTTTCATTCTTGGCCTTGAGGTAGCACTCATTCCTAATTACTAACCTCCTTACAACCATCTTGAGATGCACCTTCCTAGCACAAGAAGTCCAAATATTAGAATCATATAATGTTGGATGAAAGCATAGTGAGCTCATAGGTTCTAGAGTTGAACCTGGTAGCTCTGATACCATGTGTAATATGCCAAATATTTAACCCAATGAATTTGCCTAAATTTTAACCCACATTTGAATAGTTTATGTTTGTAATTTATAGCAATAAAATTTTTCTTTTCTATTTCAATAACAAGATGCACATTTGAAATAATCCCATTTCAAACTCCCATTGCATATACAAAGAAACATTATAAAATGCCAAGTGGCAATTCATATTACATAATCCCATGTAATAATAACATTTTTAAATTTACAATTACCATAAAGATAGAGATACATGAATACATACATAGCTTCCAAGAGCTTAATGAAATAGAGTTACAAATATAATATAATGATCCAAATGCCCTCAATGCTAGTGCTTACTTCCTAGATGTCACCAATACTGGTGCATACATACTAGGTGTCTCCAATACTATTGTTTACATCCTCAAATATCAACCACCAACTATATGAGGGAGAGCAACACTCAAGAGAATTTCTACCAACCATGGACTCACTACAGTCCCCCAAACATCTACCTAACTGGTAAGATGGAACTACCCTTTGATAAATAGATTGGTTTGGTAACCTCATAATACTAGCCTTCCTGAGCATGGTGATGTGTCCTACATAACTAGAGCTACTATACACTGGCTACAACCTACATGTATGAAATTCCTAGCATGGTTATACAACACTAGGTGACAATGAATCAACAATGTTAATAGTGGATACTTATAATACTTTGGCCAAATAATTCAACACTCAGTACTTCAAGTGCAAGTTGTATGTTCACCCACCCCCTAGCTCAATTTGGTAAATTTGACCATTCATACTCTTTCCAATCATAACACACATTTACCCAAAAGGTAATGACATAAAAAGTGACCAACTAGGTTACTCTCACCCATAGATTATCCTAAACCCATGAACAACCATGTTAACCACACATGTCCACATATCTAAGTGACCAACTAGGTTATTCCCATCTACGAATTATCCTAATCCTAGCAGCAACCAAGATAACCACCCATGTTCAAACTAACATCCACAATAATGTAGAGGGTAACATCATTTTCCATATTTCTCAATCTATGAAGCATATATATAGTTTCTAGAAATCTTGGTATTAACTATTAAACTAAGATTATCCTGTTTAGTTAACATAACCACACAATTTCCATCATAGAGATTATATATCTATATCAATCAATAGGGTTTCACCAAAACTTGTAAGTCTTCACCAAAGATCATGCAATATCATCCAAAATAAGAATAACCTAAGTTCATTCAAGAAATCTCAACATGCATATAAATCATATTTTCCTCAAGCACTTATGGGTAAGTGCACAAAGATGTTCCCAAAAAGGGGTCTTAAGTGGCCAAATTATTTTTTCAAATCAAGAAATACTGACCTTGGACGCGAAATTGAGGATAGATACACTCAAAATTTTGAGATGGAACAAAAACAAGGATCGAAGTGCTCTTAGTCTACTTTCTAAACTACTAATTTATTTTGAAAATGGTTGAGATTAAGGGGTTCAAAAGAGGGACATACACAAATTGGTGTTGTTTTTGTCAGAAAACTATAACATAGTAACTCTTCTAAAACCCTAGCACGGTGAACTTTTTTTTAGTATTTTAAAATCCCTATGGTTAGAAGTTAGCTAATAGTATGTAGTTGATGCACGATTTTTTTGATAATTTTTTAATGAATATTTGATTTTTTACTAATTTTCTCAATGGAAAATTCTTGAAAAATAGAATTTTGGCCATCCTACCCCTACAAATTTTGGTCATCCTACACCAAACACTTCTTTTTGCAAAAAAAGAGATATACAAAAAAAATTTTATGGATGAAAGGCTTAACATTGTCAGAAAGTGAAAAAAAATTACATCGTTGGATAGCTGAGAGAGAACCTAACACTACCCAAATGTTCGATTTGTTTGATATTGAACCATGTACAATCCTGATGGTGAGCACGAACCCGATTATGTGAAATGTTATAGAATTTGCAAAAACACATCTTTGGTCATTGATAATGTCCTCCAAGCCTTTGGGTTGGTATTCCAAGGAAAATACCAATCCCAAGGCTTGGGGATTCCCAAAGAAAGATATAATGTGCATGCTTACAATACACTCGCGTTATATCTTAGTTTTGACATGGCTTTTGTGTTTTGCAAATGCATTGACAAAATGTGAGTGTGTTATAATGTACTCATGTTTTGATCTAGATCAAATTTATTTTTCTTCTCTTTTTTTTTCTTTCTTTTCATTATATTTGAGGGAAACTATATACATGAAATAAATGTTTAATTATAAGTTGACATTTACATATGGACATTTACTTTCTTATACTTTAAGTTATATTTCATGTATATAGTTTCAGGATGTTTGAGAGTGGTTTCAGATCTCTAGGAGTTATAATGCAAATTCTAGTTTTTGGAAGATCTCAAAAATTTTAGACTTAGTCAAATTTCAGTAATCAAGAGGTCAAATTTTAGTAATCAACAAGTTATATTATTTCTCTCTCTATCTCTCATTTTTATCCCTTACACTATAGACCTATCTCTCACTATCTCCATCCCTTTATCTGACTCTCTCTCCTTTGATCTCAAGAACTCCCTCTCTCTTTCTCTCTCTCTATCTCTGTCTCTCTGTCTTTCTATCTCTCTCTCTCTTTTTCCCTATAATTATCTCTACCTCACTTCTCTCTCCCTCCCTCCCTCCTTCCCTCTCTACTTATCTCTATCTCCCTCCCTCCATCCCTCTCTCTTTCTCTCTCTCTCTACCTACCTCTCCCTCCATCACTCCCTACCACTCTCTCTTTCTCTCCACCTCACCTCTCTCACCTCCCTCTCTCTCCCTCCATACTTCTCTCTTCCTCTCTTATTCCCTTTCTACTCTCTAGCTACCAATCCATCTCTCTACCTACCTTTGCATCCATCAAACCTTACCTCTCTCTCTACACCTCTCTATCTCACCTTTCTCTCCCTCCCTACCTCTCCCTCCCTCCATTCCCTCTCTACTTCTCTCTATCTCTCCTCTCTCTACCTCTCCTTCCCTCTCTATTTATCTTCATCTCCTCTCTCCCTCTCTCTACCTACCTCTCCTTCCACCACTCTTTATTTATCTCTATCTCACCTCTCTCTCCCTCACTACATCTCCCTCCCTCTCTACCTAGCTCTCCATCCATCACAACCTACCACTCTCTCTTTATTACTCTCTATCTCACTTCCCAATCTTTCCATCCATACCTCTCCCTCTCCATCCCTCTCTACTCTATATCTCCCTGTATAGGAGTGAATTTGCACGCCATGTGTAAATTCCCCCTTTTCCCTTTTCCACTTTAGAGAACCAAGTTCAAAGGATTAATTCCAACTAAGCCCACTACTTTCAACACACTTGGCACCTATTTTGAGTGTCCCTATCAGATTCTTGCGATTGAACCTATAGAGGCATTACACTTCTCATTGGGAGTCAAGTTGTAATGCCCCTTTCAGCCGACTGACCCGAATATAGCCATTTCTTTCATTCACTCCTTCAACATGCATTCCAACTTCTTTTGAGCTACTGCACACTTCAAGCATCCATTCTCACACTCTTTCATTCACTCTCAAGCTCTCAAACAACATACTAGCATTCCATTGTAGCAAACACAACACTCCATCACTTTGGTAGAGAAAGTTAGGAAAAAAACACCATTGCAGTAGAGGCTTGAGTACTCTCATTTTCTCCCCCAAGCAGCCTTGAGTGCTCTTGGATGAGGTGGTAAGCTTCCTTTTCTTTCCTCCTATCACTTGTTGTCTGTGGAGGTGGAAAAACCTAAACGGGGGTCTGACTGAGGCAAGCCCCTATACAACCACCAAACATTTTCCTCTCCTTTGTTTGTGTAGGTGAACATGCTTTCAAGGAGCTAGTTGGCAAATTAGTTTCTTTGTGAGATCCTTCTTTCCACCTTTACTCTTGCATTTTTTCTTTATCACATTAAGGAGTACTTGGTTTATTTAGTTACATCATTTTGGACCTTAAGTGGTACTTAGTTGGGCCATTACTCATTTTCTTAGGTTTGACCTTGTATTTGTTGTTGTCTGGTCATACGGACGCTAGTGCACTTGAGAGATGCCAGTGCACCGCACTGTTTTCCAAGGATTGCAATTTTTTCCTCAAGCAGAGAGCTTCCTGAGGCATAGTGTTGAACCTGAAGACTAGATCACCTAGCCCCATCTTACATTTCAAGTCTATAGAGTGGTTGAAGAACCTCATAGTGCTCACCATTCTCATCCCACATATCCTAACACCCCTTTAGTTGAGGTAAGTTAGGGCAACCTTCCACATCTTAGCCCTCTGTGACCTAAGGCCTTACATGTGGTGGTCCCCCTCTCTTCAATTTTTGGTGAACCTGATGTTAACCAATGTTTGTTCATTTGTTGGTGTTGAAGCCTCTCTTGTGTGCGTCGTGACTATTATATTTCTAAGTGTTGTGAAGGTTTATGAGCATCACAACCCAATCTACAACTTCTAGGTATATTTTCAGGATAAACATATGACACCTTCCAATGGAAAGGACGAAGGTCTCTATTGGTCTCTCTACAGGTCTTTTCATTGGTCTTGTTGTTGGTCTAGCTACGGAGGAGTAGTTGTCGAGGAATGAGATAGGGTTCACTAATGAAACTAATCACGTCCCCACTTCCCCTACATCTCGTACACCATCGTTAGTAGATGAGCATGAGGCCATTCAAATCCCTACAAAATATGTCTCCACCCTTGCTAGAGGGTTGGGAAACCTAGAAAATCACTTAGAAAGAAACTTGAAGATGGCTAGAGCCACTCAGGTGGTTATTTAGTTAAGACACATGATGAGTAAAGATCGAATAGGCATAAAAATTCTAACTACCCTCAGTCTCACCGAAGAGTGCGCTCCTTTGAAAAATCCTAGCATTGGACAAGGAGTCACTTTAAAAGAGTGTGAAGGATAGTTAGGAGTATCGATGCCTCCCACATTCGTCTACATGGCTGATGAAATCCCTTCTATCAGTATCCCTTCTGTCTCTAAAAAAATTGAAACTATGAAAGTAAAATAGGTCCCCTTGGGCTTTAGCTTCACCCCTCCTATCACCTATAGTGGTGGGGGATTTGGAAAGATGAGTGGTGGAGGCTTTGGTAGTGGTGGAGGATTCAGTAGTGGAGGTAGTGGTAGAGGATTCAGTAGTGGAGGCGGTGCTAGGGGAGGCAGCCCTAATGGAGGTCATGGTGGTAGTTTCAGCAAAGGCCCTACTTGTGGCGGTCGCTCTAGTAGTGGCTCTAGAGTCGGCTTTGTGGGTGGTTCTGGGGGAGGCTCCTCTGGCCCTCTATCTTCTAATGACCCTATTTTGAACACTCTCCTTCAAAATATGGGTACGATGCAAAGCCAGTTAGCGAGCCTTTCCCAAGCCTTCACCCAGCCTATCTTCCAGCCCTTTTTTTGACACAGCCCATTGTCGGTTGCGATCTTGAACACTCCTTTCCCCCAAGGAATGGAGATACCTAAATTTGAAAAGTATGGCAGTAAGGGAGATCCACAAACACATGTGTCTTCCTTTAACGCCCTATGCACAAACTTTTTCCATCACGATGGGTTGATGGCCAAACTATTTCCTCAATCTCCCAAGGCAACAATGCTTGAGTGGTACTATTCCTTTCCTAAAAATTATATTTTATCATTTGACCAACCTATTAATCAATTCCTTAGATAGTTTAAAGCAAACATTAGGCTAAAGATGACCTTTTCAGATATTGTTCGATGTAAACAAGGAGATAGCAAAAAAATTATTGACTTCATAGCACGCTACCAAGCGCTCCTTTCACAAATCTCATATCAGCTACCTAATTTTGACATGTATAAGGTATTCATAGGAAAATTATAAAGCTCTTGGCTACAAAATTTTGCACTTATGAAATACCTTCTTTCGTGCACTTGTGTGTAGCTTTACAAGAATACCAATAGATGGTCATTCAGTTTAGGGGATCTTCCCCATGCTCCTGTTCTGAGGGAAAGTCCATTGTACCAATCTTTGGGAAAGGTAAGATGGTTACAAATGTAGTTTCTGCTGCTAATAACAATGGCCTCAAGAATAACCAAAAATTCACAAAGTTATCAAAATATTAAATTCTTCTATTTTGCAGAAGTTGTTAAAGGATAAGATCATAACTTTGCCTAGTCATGAGCCTATTAAGGATCCTTACCCTAATTGGTATGATGGGAACACCTACTGTCAGTACCATTGGGTCAATGGGCATGATACCAAACACTGTATCCAACTACATCATTAGATATAAGACCGCATCGAGGACAGTACCATTCATCTCAATGGGAATAAATAAAATGCTAACAAATCAGTGGCAAAAGCTAACAGTGAACTGTAGATATATACACAAACCCATTTTTGTCACACTCTGCTACCATGATTATAGATCCTACTAATTTAGTTACTCAGCCCAAGGCCTATGTCAACATGGTCATGGTGACTTCTATTGCTCCACCCACACCCAGTTCACCAGAAATTACATTCATGTCACAAGACTTGCCCTTGAACAATAAACCATCACCTCTTTACATTCTTGCTCGTGTTAATGGTAACATTGTTACAGGAGTATTGATAGACCCCACAAGCTGTGTGAATGTTATCACTGAGGAAACATTAGTATTAAACTCATTACAAAAGGAAAAATATGAAGAAACAAAATCCACCATTCATACACATCATGGTATGTGTCTTAAACCTTACAACTCAATAACTTTTTCCATCCTAGTTGGACCTAGGGTTGTTAACATAGTTTATGATGTTATCCCATAATCGAATCTATTCAAGCTAAAGCTAGGCATACCTTGGCTCGCCTCTGTTATTCACAAATGTTAAAAATTCTCCCATGAAGGTGTCGTGCATGTAGTTCATGAAACTAGATACTAGCCCTTCGTGTCCCGTGGTGGATATCTATTGGATCACTTTTGGCCCTCCTCGGTCAATCCAATTCCTCTGAGAACAAACTTGCTTTACAATAATTATGATAAGTATAAAGCTAGGGGGAAGGGGAAGCCAAAGTTCACCCTTCCTCTGACAAAACAATCAGTTGCCTCCTCTTCTTGAGAGAAGGAGAACCCCCCACCGACTACTCTCCCTTCCTAGAAAGGGAAGGAGAAGTCCACACTGACTCCCTCTCCCTCCTGTAAAGGCAAAGATAAGGCTACCTCCTCCCGGACTAACTCATCCTCTCCCCCTTCTTGGGAAGAGTATTGGATGAGCTAGACTGGTGGATATCTGCTGAGTCGAATGATTCCTCCTTGACGTAGGCCCAAGCTCAGGATTGTGGACCTCCTGAATGGATACTATGGACCGTGGTATTACTTATATGACATAAAGAAAAGGTTCTTGAAGAGAATTCAATCCATGGCCTCCTACTGCTCCTGCTTCTAAGGTAGTGAGTGAGAAGAGGCCCGCTATCAAGGCTCTTAAGCTGACTCCCCATGCTACTTCTCAACCCATTCCTCCTGCTCGCATTTAGGAATCTATTCCTCTGCCAGAAATGGCTATAATGGACATTCCTAAGGTTGAGCAAGAGCCTTCTACTCCTTCGTAGCCTCCAACCTCCAACTTCAAGAACTGAAGAAATCATCTTGCGTGTGAGCACAAGCATCGATGAAAGGACCTCTTAGCTGAGTAGGCCACCTTGCAAAGGAGGGAGGAAGAAACAACCACCTTTGCTTCAAGGCCTCCTATAGTGTCACCCTCTTCCCTTCCTTCTGCTTCTCTCTAGCCTAGTTTTGTGTTGCTTCTATCTTCCACTACAAGTGCAAATGCTCCTAACCCCAAGGGGGTATAGGTGTTCATTGCTCCCTTGGTGGAGCCACCCTTGCTGATGTCCGTTCTGGATATTCAACCTCTTTTGAAATCTGTGTAAATGATTAATACCTCGGTTGTATCAATTGCGGTTCTTTCCTCCTCTTCCTCTGCACCTCTAGCCCCGTACATAGGGAGTTCATCTCCTCTGACGAAGAAGGTGGAGAGTCATCCTTCTATCAATAGGGGATGTAAGAGGAGCCCACCTTCTTCACAAGGTGGTCATGTGTTAACTTGTTTTGTCCTAGTGACAGAACCAGTCCTGACTTCTCCTGATTTTGTCACCACTCCTGAGTCACTTGTGAGCCCAGCGTTGAATCTCAAGCTCATCCCACCTTATTTGCTAAATTTAGACATAGTGCTCTTGTGGGGTGCATGTCTAACTTTGTGGATGAGGTTTTTACCTTGTTAGCTCAATCTTCGTGAAATCGTTGACCCTAGCTCCACAAGAGCTCGGTGAAGAAGACCTTCCGGGGGCTTCCTTAGCCCTTGTTGCAGGAGGTTCAAACATGCCTCCTCTTAATATACCACCATTGTAGGCTTGTCATCCTTCCCCTTATGAGGATTTAGATTGGGAAGTAGGAAACCTCTTGGTCGATCAATGTTAGGAGACCTCTTCTTGATCTTGTGTATGTGTGCATGTGTTTTGTGATGTGTTCCCCCATACTAATGCTATGTGTACCTAGATGACCCTTGTCACCCCTATTGGTGCTTGGATACAAGCATGGTTTTTTTGTCGTGAACCTTCTTCTATTTTTATCATCATTCTTCCATGTTTGTGCTTGATTTTTCAATAATTTGGGGATGATGCAAAGCATTGAGGGTCTTTAGGCTTCCCTTCCATGTTGACCCAATTTTTTACTTTGTTTTTCATGCATTCTTCCTAATTTGGTTGGGGATTGATGATATTTCCCCTTGCATTGTAGTTACCTATTATTACATGAACTCGGATTGATCTAACCCCACTAAACCAGATCCCATTGTGTCCTTTTTTTTATTTTCTCTTTTGCTTTCTCTTTACCTTTTTCTCTTCTTCGATGGAGTTGTCCCTCCTATGTGTAACAACGATATTTTCTTCAACATTTCAATTTTCAGAAAATGCATTCGTGGCCAATGAATCTTCTCATGAAAATATGCACAAAATTTTCTTCAGAATCACATTATCAACTTTAACGAAACATGTTTCCTTCATCATGGGTTTGTAAAGAAAGGACTTGAAAACCTTCCTCTAAAGTGGGAAAAACTTTGACCTTCACCTCACATTGGGGCATGTTCTTCCTTTTGAATTCCTCGATGAAGTGAACATCTTTCAAAAGGATCCCTTGATGAAGGATCGATTTGGGAAAAAGAAAAAAGAACATCTACTTTTAGGTGAACTAAACCATCAACCTAATCTTAAGATATCTATATTATTATTGATAATAATTTAACTCCGTATAAATTTGAAGCTGAAACCATGAAATGGTGCTTGGACTAAGAGATGAAGACCATACTATCTTCTACATAATAGCTCTATTTTTCTTGAAATTTGAATAACAAGAGGATTTGAATGCCCCGAGCAAAACCCAAAAACCATTTAATCTCCAACAACGAGAAAGTTCAAGTTTGACCCTGTTTGTGGATAACAGGCAAAAGAATGTGAAGCTAAAAATTTCACAAATGATAAATCATATAGGAATGAGGACTAGCTAGATTGATTAAAATAGGGTCAAGGTCATGCTCACAAAAGGATTTCACACCAACTCTTTCAGATTTGCAAAATTAATTGTTTTTGTGATTGAGCAGGCTTCGAAGGATATAGGATGCACTAGAAAATTGAAAATTTTTGATTTCAAATTTTGAGGTAACAAAAGAACTGTAGAACAATTTGAAGAAAAGGTATTCATTGAAGCAATGAGGAGAAAGGTTCTTTGATCCTAAAGGGCATATTAATTTTATAAAGCAGACACTTCTGACTAAAGCTGGGATTACCCATGTAATGGATTATGAAGGAGATGTAATAAGAAATTGCTTTACACTTGATGAAGTTTTTCAAAGGAAGAGGAAGTGGCAAATATTAAAGAGGATTGAGAAGGAGAAGAAAAAAAGGGACACTGGATTCTAAGGATTCTATGTTGAACAAGGGGATCTTATAAAAACGATGAATTTAATAATTGACAACTTTGAAAGATTATATGTTGAACCAAAAAATAAACCTAAGTGTCAGTCTTAAAAACTCTCCAAGCTCCCCATCAAACCAAGTGGTATTGTAATCACAAAACCCCTACCAGACACTACCACAATACAATTAGAAGCATCCCCTAAGCAACCAAGTTCTAAAAGGCAGAAGACACATGGAGTGGCCCCCTTAATGGAATATGAAATAAGTGAAAGAGTAGGGGATAATAAAGAGGTAGTCAATGTACTTTTGAATTTTAAAGAAGATGAAATTGATTAGCCATCACCTAAGCTTGCAACTGATGCTCACAAACTAGAAGAAAGAGTGGTTGTATATGGGCATAATGATCAAGAAGTGCATGATGATGAAAGGGTGATTGTTTCCCTTAGATTTATTGAAGATGATGAATTTATTCAAACTCCCGAGTTTAAGGATTTTTGGTTTAAGATGAAAATGAAATAATTTTAGGAGAGACTCCAAATTAATGAAATGGGCACTAAGGAGTCATAGCATGACTAGAGTGTTGCCCAAACTTTTGAAGAACTTAGGATTAATGAAATTACTATTAGCCCACAAGAAGCAAGAAAATTGTTCTTAGAAAGCAATATACTAATTATTCATGGGATGGAGTAAAAAAATATATTTTTACTAGATCAAGTAAGAATCCAAGAAGATCCCATGTCAGTTTTTTAATTCAATTCAGATGAGGGAATGAGTGGCACAGGTTACAATCCAAGACTTGAAGTCCTAGACATTTGGACAAAGCAAAAAAGAAGAGAAAATCCAAGATTGCTTGATGTTGTAAAATAAATGAGAGGGAATTCCATGGTAAAGACACTTCAAGACACATCAAGATTGGAGGTAGTTACTATTACAATTCACTCAATAATGTTTACTAGGGATTCAGTTAAAGCTATGGAGCTTAGATTGGCAGAATATGAGAAAGCACAAACTAATTTGAATGATGAAGTGAATAGGTTATTCATAGAAAATGTGAAATTGAAAGAGCAATTGAAGGGAGCTAGTCCTTCCCAGAGCATGGAATTAATAGTATAACAACCCCTACCATCCAGACTAATACAGGTTCAATCACTGTTGAACAAGTAAATGTGCTAAAACAAGAAATTGAGAAGTTGAAAAAGAATAATGGAGAAACAAAGGAAAGAGGAAAGAGAGAAACCCTTAGGGTATTGGAGTAGATCTTGGAGCATAGGGTTAAACCAATTCTAGAAAAATTGGAAAATTTGTATGAATGTTATGTCTCCTTGTCACAAGTAATTGATTAGATAAAGGCCCATGTACCTATATTGGACCCCTTATTCAAGAAATGGAAACTTGTACATCACACCTTAACAATTTTTTGCAGAATTTTACAAAGGAGTCTTGAGGCGCCTGCAGCACTAAAGCCTACTAAGCAAATGGTTTGAATGGTCATAGATGAATTTCAATACATATATGTAGAAGAGCAAAAGATCAAGGCAATAATGGATTCATTTCACACACTAAAGTAGTGGTTTGTGCCTAAGATACTAAGAGATGATGATCAACTGAAAGGCTCCAAGGATTGGATAGATGAGTTTAGAAAAATTGTTCCCAACTGCCTCACTAATTTACAAATGGATGGTGAGATAAATCTTCACTACCTCAATTTAACCTTGGATGAAATAATTGTTGTAGACACTGAAATCTGGTTTAAGCCTGCGACTTCAATATTCTTCATAATTTGTATTCTTCATGGTCATGATTATATAATGTCAATTATTTAATTATTCGCTAAAGTCTTCATTTCTTCTATTAATTAAATAATCTTAATTATTTAATTAATTCACACTTTTCTTTATTCCATCTAATTAATTAAATAAACGCTTATTATTTAATTATGTTACTAATTAACCTTATCTTTCTTCTTTGATTAAATAAATTCTTATTTAATTTACTTTTATCATATTTCAACTATAATTAAATAAATTCTTTGTTTGTTTAATTATTCATGCAACCCCTTCATCACTTGTTTAACCAAGAGTTGTTTTAATCCATCTTTATCTTTGTCATGCAAAGACTATTCTTTTGCTTTCAAATACCAAACTCAAATATTAAATCATTTATTTAATCTTTATTTCTATTTCTAATTTGTATCACTCATGTCACTACTGACACTTATCAGAATGCATGTCTAATCAGTTGATCTCAGCCGTCTGTTGATCTGTCGATCCTGGCCTATCATTCAAATGATCAATTTTCTATAAATTGATCTATCATTCATCATTCCAATCTCTCTCAAAATCTTATGACTTTTTGGAGAAACTATCTTGAATCTTCGAAGTTTTGCTAAATCACTACCATAGGCTATACTTGCATGAACTTTGAAAATTTGAGAGCAATTATACTACAACAGCAAAATGGAGAAGGGCAATCGAGATGATACATGGAAATACGTACATATTGGGTGAGATTGTTCAGTTTATTTATGTTTTGGCTTTCCTTTGTTCTTTTTTGCTTAGCTTAGATTGCATTAGAGCTTAGATCGCATTGAGTGTGTACTTTTAACCTTTGTCTTCTACATTTTTTGGACGTTACATTTGGTGAACACGACGTGAAGACACCATCTTCACATATCCGTAGACTTTTGTTTTGATTTTCTAGGTTTTTTTCTGAAACGACAAATCAGCTTGATGAAACGCCACAATTGACATTCAGAGACAGATCAGCTTGGAAAAATGACACAATTGACTTTCTTAGCTACATCCATGATTGGGAATGATGCATTTAAAAAAATATCACACATCTGCCATTTTCTGAGCCACAACTGATTGGTAAAATACCGTAATGCATTTGACAAAGAAAACGATGCATCCGACTGGTAAATTTTTAGGTTTAGATTTTCAATTTACAGTTTCCTTTCATGTTTTTATTTTTGCTAATCTTCTATTTTTAGCGTGTGTTTTGAGGAGTTAACAAAGCTTTTGCAAATCGATACTCAAATACCAATATCAAATTACTAACGAATCTTTTTGTAGAATGCATGTTGAAGACCCTAGTTAATTTTTTGAAATAGATTGTTTGGTAGTGTATCAAATCTTTCATTTGGATTAAAATTAACAAGTGTCTATTGTGTTTGGTGCAAAAGCACGATTGTGTAATTACACTCACGATTTGGTACATCAACGTATCCTCTCCCCTTGCACATCTGTGTGATCCTGGGTGTAAGAGAAATAGTTACCAACTCTAGAACTTGGGCCTGTTCTGGTGGGAAAAAGTACTCACCCTAGGATGACTCAAATTGGTAGCACCCTGAACCTGAGGGACTTCCAGCCGGTATATAAAAGTGGATTCTTTGGGAAAGCTCAAGAATCACACGTATGGTTCTAACGAGATGGATTGAAAAGGGGACTCTCACCACATGGATCATTCCCTACGAATGGAATGCCCTAATTAAACACCTTTCTTTGCAGTGTCCAAAATCCTTCTATTTACTGGTGTAGCAGGTTGGACCTATGAAGCCCTCTCATATTCTTACGGTTCATGTGTAGAGATGAAGGTATGCCATGGGATGTTCATGGGTACTATAACTTGGCTACCCCAAATGACGTTAATGAGTCATGGAGTGAAGCCAGAGGGGTCAAGCTACTAATCATCTGCCTTGAATAAGCGTAGTTGGGGAAACCCAAGTGAGAACTCAGTAAATACTGTCCTTCACAGCCTAGGATGTGCTTGTCTGTTGTCAAATTAAATGTTCTTTGAGTCCAACATCAAACTGAAAACACTTTGTCTTATGATTGTCTTTGTTTTCTAGAACTTGATCACATAAAATAGCATCAGTTTTATATCTCAATTCACTGAAAATATAGCAGATTCACAACTATTCACCAAAGAGTTGCAATTGATTTGTCGAGTCACATCTATTTAGTCTAGAGTCACATTTGTCATATTTTCTCACATTTTATTTGTCCAAAACCACATCTGTTTTAGGAAAAATGCACTTGTAATATTCTATGACGCATCTGATAAGGTGAGCCACAACTACAGTCTGGAACAACACATTTTTCAGTGTCGCAGAACTTTTACCGGTTTGTAGAGTTTAGGAAAACCGCATATGTTCCATCCTGAGTCACAATTACCATCACGAGTCGCATATGTTAGAAACTTAATGGAATTTGTTAGATTTAGACACTAAACTTTACTAGAAACATGCAATTGATCATCATAAAATCACAACTGTGAAACATAACCGCATTTGATAAATTATGTGACGCATTTTCTTGATTATTGGAAAACTACAATTCACAGTCACTGTCCAGTGAACACGGTTATACCAGTCTTTCAATTGTCTTTCCACAAACATGTCCTTCAACAGAAACCTGAAATGATTTGCTCAATTTTGTATCCTTTAGGTATCATTTAGTCATAACTATAGTCATCCTAGGTCCAAGTTTTAGTTTCATCTTAGAGTACATATTACCTTGAGATTAAACTTCTAGGAAGGTCACTTTTACAAACTTTAGGATAGGTCCACCATCTGCACTTTAGAAAAATCATAGTTTCAATGAAATTTGTCATTGAATCTAGTCCGATCATCTTATCCTTTGTCCTATAGAGAGTCCTCCTAGCTCATCAGTCTAGCTAGGAGACTCAACTTATCTTTGATCATTGTCCTACAGTGGTTCCTTGACATAACTAAATTGACACCTTGGTTAGACTTTAGGTAGTTGGTACCCTCATCTCAAGTTTATGAAATTGATTACCTTAGAAGCTCAGTTAGACTTTTCATTTTTAGATATTGTCATTTTAGACGAGCATCTTAGAGCACTCCTTATTGTTGCATCCAAAAAATCCAAAAACATAGACTAGAGTCATACTGTCCATAGACGTAGTTTTGCATTTCTTGCATATTGAGATTATCTTACATGGTTGAAACTAGGTCTAAGAGAAGAGAAAGAGAAAATATGTCCAACCAAAATTAATTCATCAATCCATTTTCCTCAAGACCTCACAAGAATTTACTAGACAAATTCACCACTAGAAACACTCAAGGGCACATTATGACAGAAGACATAGAGGCTGATGCACAAGACCCTGAGTTCGCCTCTTCTATAGATGAGTACCTAGCAAATGATCGTCAACAATACTTAGCCAAATTGCTAGTTGAAAGTGCTACCTTACCTACAAGATTTGATATTAGAACCTTAGAAAATCAACCTACACAAGGGATAAATACAATGACTGCTAGTACTACTATACCTCAGGTGAGCACAACCATACCATCTGGCACACCTACACATAGTACAACAGTCCATATGTCTCCATTTGGTATTTCTGGCATGACATCAGGATTTAATTTCATTGTAGGGGCATCATCATCCACTCCCTTCGGTCCTCATATTGGGAGTAAAAGATCTAAAACGTCAGCTTCTACACCATATGTCAGTGTCACAAGTACCATACCATAGTCAATAGCCATACCTAATGCCAGTGTCATAAGTACCATACCACAGTCAATGGCTATACCTAGTGTTCAAGTCACTAGGACTATACCACGGATTACAAAAACAAGAGGCATTCCCTCATTCCAATATGGCAATTAGAATCCATTTTCCTAGATTGGCAGTCAGAATCCGTTCACACAGATTTTGAATCACACATAGATTCTAAATCAGAATCCATTCTCCCAGATTCCAAGTCAAAACCAATTTACACAAATTCTGAATCAAAACCCCTTCTCCCAAAGTGGTACTCAGAATCCATTCACATAGATTCCAAGCCAAAACCAATTTACATAGATTCTAAATTAGAATCCTTTCTCCCGGACTGGTACTCAGAATCCATTCACACAGATTCCAAGTCAAAACCAATTTATGCAGATTCTAAACCAAAACATGTTTACCCATATTTCGAATCCAAACCCACCTCAAATACCAACATTCAATCAAAACCCATCACAAGACCTTGGATTTTAGAATACATACACAGATCTGCATGATCCGCCTAGCACATCATTGACCCAG
>VDFB02000013.1:108414858-108452553 GCA_007258455.2 Sequoia sempervirens
TTGGGTGAAGAGAGAGTTGAGATTGTCGGCTTGATGAACGTTTGGACGGTGATCGAATAATGAAAAAGGTAAGCAGAACTTAAGTGTTTTTTAACTGCCATAAATAGAAAAACGACTTTTTATTTATGACTGGACTTAAACAAGAGTTAGGTAATCCTTCACGCTTCCTCCATCCAATTGTATGAGTCAAAATTGTTTTTCGGCATGCGAATTAAACCAAATTTTGTCGTTTTTTTTTCCCGTGTGAGAACTTTCTGGCGTGAGACAACTGGCACAAAATATAGCCTATCCGCTAAATTAAAAATACCGTATTATATTAATTTAAAAATATTTAAAAATTAAATAAATAAAACAATGTTTATATTAATTTAAAAATAAAATTGAGTTAAAGTTTTGTACAATGCATTCAACTTTTAGTTATCTTGTATTATTTTCTTTATTTAAGAATTTATTTAATTTTTTTTATTTTTTTTTTAATTTATTTGAAAATCATATTATTTTATTTATATTGTGTTGTTTTTATTTATTTAATAATTATTTGTTTAAGAGTTATTTTATATTTATTTTATTTAATTAACAGTTATTTTATTTTATTTTAGAATTATTTAAATATTATATTTTTTATTTAAGAGTTATTTTATTTTACTTATTTGAAGAATCATTTTATAATTTTAGTTTTTTACATATATATAAGTTGTGTTTTAGTTTTTAAGTATGGATTCATCCTGTTACATTCTATTTTATTGTTCTTATAATTAGACCTCTCAACATTATTAAATTTATTTTCAAAAAATTATTTCAAATCTATAAATTAAAGATATATTTATTTTATAGCAATTTTTTAATAATACTTTTTTGTTGTGCTATTTTATGTGTTAAAAAAATATATTTATTTTCTATTTCATGATCTAATTCATGTAGTTTTTTCATACAATTTTCATATAGTGTTATGGTGAATTTGGTGAATTTGATTAGAATGACAACTTGGATCTTCAATGAGCATCTTTCAAAGCAGATGATGGCGGTACCTTTCACACGACATTCTGATCTATATTAAGACGATTATTCATCTGCATAAACCATAAACAAACTAGTAAATGAATTTGTATCTTCTCATATAAGGCAATCATGTTTCTAACATCACATTTGACTATAATAAGAATAAAGATTCTCCTTGTATCTCTATTGGGAAATTTCAAACATGTAAGCGAAGAAATTTTAACATCCCCAAGAAACGCCAAAGATCGTATGTAAGCTTATGCAACTGTTTACAATTAAAAGAAATTTCAAACTCTTCAAATAGAGTTTGAAGAAAATCCACTTCCCCCAATGTCAAACTAAGAAAATCCTTCATATCAACCAATTTTGTAATTAGATAGAATATCTGACAATGACAGGTGCATTTATCTACAATCAAAATCTAATTAGAGAGAAAATATTGTAGCATACTAATTTAATGATGTTGTGGGTGGCACACAGGTAAGGCACACAAGCGCCCATTAAATGAGATATGCCCCTCTCTCCACAAAAGTGGCAGTTGAAAATAATGAACTCCATGGTGAATTCAGTGAATTTGATCAGAATGGAAGGCTAGATCTTCAATGAGCATCTTTCAAAGCAGATGATGGCAATACCTTTTGCACGACAATCTGACCTATTTTAAGATGATTATGGGTTCTTTTGGTTTTGCATGCACCCACCATCTTCATTAGGAAAGCATGAAGTAATCTATGACCCATCAAAGCTCAAAGTAGAGACAAACCATCCCCGACAAAACCAATGGCCTCCTTAGTGAAGCAAAAGTTGGAAGGATAGTAAAACTCTAGAGGATGAATCGAAAGTGAAAGAAAATATAGGTGAAGAGGGTTAAAAAGAGAAGAGGAGACTTATTATCTATGAATTGGAGGAGACTTAATAGTTGTTTATTCACAACCAAAAATAAGACTTAAATAGGTTTTTATTCACATCCAAAAGGTGAATCAATGGAGGGTAGCATTTATTATCTTTCTACTGCTGTTATAATTATAATTTTAGGAGACTATAATAGGAGTAAAGATTCTCCCTGTATCTCTATTGGGAAATTTTAGACGTGTATGCGAAGAAACTTTAACATCCCCAAGAAATGCCAAAGATCATACGTAAGATCACACAGTTGTCCACAATTGAAAGAAATTTCAAACTCTTCAAATAGAGTTTGAAGAAAATCTCCTTTCCTCAACGTCAAACTAAGAAAATCCTTCATATTGAACTAATAATAACAATCAAAATCTAATTAGTGAGAAAATATTGTAGCGTACTAATGTAATGTTGTTGTGGGTGGCACACAGGTAAGACACACATGTGCCCATCAAATGAGATATGTCCCTCTCTCCGCAAAAGTGGCAGTTGAAAATAATGAACTCCATGGTGAATTCGGTGAATTTCTTCAGAATGGTAGGCTAGATCTTCAATGAGCATCTTTCAAAGAAGATGATTGCAGTACCTTTTGCATGACGTTTTGATCTATATTAAGATGATTATTCATTTGCATAAACCATAAACAAAATAGTAAATGAATTTGTACCTTCTCATATAAGAAAACCATGTTTCTAAAATCACATTTAACTGTAATAAGAATAAACATTCTCCCTATATCTCTATTTGGAAATCTAATTAATGAGAAAATATTGTAGCGCACTAATCTAATATTGTTGTGGGTGGAACACATATAAGGCACACATCCACCCATTAAATGACATACGCCCCTCTCTTCAAAAAAGTGGTGGTTGAAAATAATGAACTCCATGGTGAATTTAATTAGAATGACACACTGAATCTTCAATGAGCATCTTTCAAAGTAGATGATGGCAATACCTTTTGCACAACATTCTAATATATATTAAGATGACTATTCATCTACATAAACCATAAAAAAAATAGTAAATGAATTTGTACCTTCTCAAATAAGGCAATCATGTTTCTAACACAACATCTAACTATAATAAGAGTAAAGATTATCCCTGTATCTCTATCAGGAAATCTAATTAGTGAGAAAAGATTGTAGTGTACTAATCTAATGTTGTTGTGGTGACACATAGGTAAGGCATTCACCTTCCCATTAAATGAGATATGCCCCTCTCTCCACAAAAGTGGCGGTTGAAAATAATGAACTCCATGGTGAATTCAATGAATTTGATCAGAATGGTAGACTGGATCTTCAATGAGCATCTTTTAAAGCAAATGATGACAATGCTTTTTGCATGACCTCTTGATCTATATTAAGATAATTATTCATCTACATAAAAAATAAACAAACTAGTAAATAAATTTATACCTTCTCATACAAGGTGATCATGTTTCTAACACCACATTTGACTTTAATAAGAGTAAAGATTCTCCTTGTATCTCTATTGAGAAATTTTAGATGTGTATGTGAAGAAACTTACCACCCCCAAGAAACACCAGAGATCATACATAAGCTCACATAGCTATCCACACTTGAAAAAAAAATTAAACTCTTCAAATAGAGTTTGAAGAAAATCCTTCACATCGACCAATTCTTCAAATAGAATTTGAAGAATAAAGATTATCCTTGTGTCTCTATTGGGAAATTACAAATCTGTGTATGTGAAGAAACTTTAACATCCCCAAGAAACGCTAAAGATCATATGTAAGCTCACATAGCCATCCATAGTTGAAATAAATTTCAAACTCCTCAAATAGAGTTTGAAGAAAATCCCCTTTCCCCAAAGTCAAACTAAGAAAATATTTCATATCGAACTAATAATGACATTTGATAAAAGTTGAGTTGAGAGAAAAAAATTTGAATCACCAAAAAATGATCATTAATATGCATTAACCATAAACAAACTAGTAAATAATTTTGTACCTTCTCAGATAAGGCAATCATGTTTCTATCATCACATCTAACTATACTAAGAGTTTAAAGATTCTCCCTATATCTCTATTGGGAAATCTAATTATTGAGAAAATATTTTAGCATACTAATCTAATGTTGTTGTGGGTGGCACATAGGTAAGGCTTGCATGTGCCCATTAAATGAGATATGCCTCTCTCTCTACAAAAGTGGTGGTTGAGAATAATGAACTCCATAGTGAATTCGATTAATTTAATCTGAATGATAGGCTGGATCTTCAATGAGCATCTTTCAAAGAAGATGATGGCAATACCTTTCGCACGACCTTCCAATCTATATTAAGATTATTATTCATCTTCATAAACCATAAAATAAATAGTAAATGAATTTGTACCTTCTCATATAAGGAAATCATGTTTCTAACATCACATCTGACTATAATAAAAGCAAAGATTCTCCATGTATCTCCATTGGGAAATCTAATTAGTGAGAAAATATTGTAGCATACTAATCTAATGTTATTGTGGGTGGAACATAGGTAAGGCATGCATGTGCCTATTAAATGAGATACACCCCTCTCTCCACAAAAGTAGCAGTTGAAAATAATGAACTCCATGGTGAATTTAGTGAATTTGATTAGAATGGCAGGTTGGATCTTCAATGAGCATCTTTTGAAGCAAATGATGGTAGTACCTCTCACACAATGTTTTGATCTATATTAAGATGATTATTCATCTACATAAAGCATAAACAAAGTAGTGAATGAATTTGTACCTTCTCATATTTAAGGCAATCATGTTTCTAACATTTCATCTGACTGTATTAAGAGTAAAGATTCTCCCTATATCTCTATTGGGAAATCTAATTAGTGAGAAAAAATTGTAGCGTACTAATCTAATTTTGTTGTGGGTGGCACACAGGTAAGGCACGTGTGCACCCATTAAATGAGATACACCCCTCTCTCTGCAAAAATGGTGGTTGAAAATAATAAACTCCATGGTTAATTCAGTGAATTTGATCAAAATGGTAGGTTGGATCTTCAATGAGCATCTTTCAAAGAAGATGATGGTAGTACCTTTCGCACAACGTTATGATCTGTATTAAGATGATTATTCATCCACAAAAACCATAAAAAAAACTAGTAAATGAATTTGTACCTTCTCATATAAGGCAATCATGTTTCTAGTTCATCACATTTGACTATAATAAGAGTAAATATTCTCCTTGTATCTCTTTTGGGAAATCTAAATAGTGAGAAAAGATTGTAGCGTACTATTCTAATGCTATTGTGGGTGGCACATGGGTAATGAATGCATGTGCCCATTAAATGAGATAATCCCCTCTCCATAAAAGTGGCAGTTGAAAATAATGAACTCCATGGTGAATTCAATGAATTTGATCAGAATGGCAGGTTGCATCTTCAATGAGCATCTTTCAAAGTGGATAATAGTAGTACCTTTCACACGATGTTTTGATCTATATTAAGATTATTATTCATCTGCATAAACTATAAAAATACTAGTAAATGAATTTGTACCTTCTAATATAAGGCAATCATGTTTTTAACATCACATCTGACTATAATAAGAGTAAATATTCTTCCTGTATCTCTATTAGGAAATCTAATTAGTGGGAAAAGTTTTTAGTGTACTAATCTAATGTTGTTGTGGGTGGCACATAGGTAAGGCATGCATGCACCCATTAAATGAGATATGTGCCTCTCTTCAAAAAAGTGGTAGTTGAAAATAATGAACTCCAGGTGAATTCGATGAATTTGATTAGAATGACAAGCTAGATCTTCAATGATTCATCTTTCAAAGTAGATGTTGGTAATACCTTTTGTATGACATTCTGATCTATATTAAGATGATTATTCATTCGTATAAACCATAAACAAACTAGTAAATGAATTTGTACCTTCTCATATAAGGCAATCATCTTTCTAACATCACATCTGACTATAATAAGAGTACAAAGATTATCCTTGTATGATCTCTATTGGGAAATTTCAGACATGAATGTGAAGAAAATTTAACATCCCCAAGAAACACCAAAGATCATAAGTAAGCTCATGTAACCATCCACAATTTAAAAATAAATTTCAAACTTTTCAAATAGAGTTTGAAGAAAATCCCCTTTCCCCAATGTCGAACTAAGAAAATCCTTCATATTGACTAATTCTATAATTGAATAGAATATTTGACAATGACAGTTGCATTTATGTATAATAAAAATCTAATTTGTGAGAAAATATTGTAGCGTACTAATCTAATGTTGTTGTGGGTGGCATATAGGTAAGGCAAGAAAGCGCACATTAAATTAGATACACCCCTCTCTCCACAAAAGTGGTGGTTGAAAATAATGAACTCCACATGGTGAATTCAATGAATTTGATCAAAATGGCAAGCTAGATTGTTACACGGTCCCACTTGTGTAGTTACTATTTACTATAACTACATAGGCTAAGTATGAATGTAATTTGTGAATTATGGAGATGACTAAATTGTGCTCGTATCTTGTTATCAATATGAATGTTATCTCATTTGATGTTATATTAGTTGATGTTATTTCATGGGGAAATACTGCATATATGTGAATAAATGTTTATTGAATTTTTATTCTAACTTTGGAGATGTTTTATGTATACTACATATGTTGTAAACAATTGACTATCATGTGCATGTGTTAGTGGATGAAGGTATATGTTATATTCCTCCAGGAAGAGGGGACGTATCACTTAGGAGAAGATCTTGGTCAGGTAATAAGTAAAAGTAAACTATCAAAGCATACACACACATTAGAATGATTGGGTTGAGTCAGTTTATGGGAAGTTGGTACTTGTCATCCTTAGTTGATATGTCTACATTGGAAGAATCTTGTTTACTACTGCATGCATTATTGGGTGATGTAACTTATCTTTTGAGATTTTGAGATCTTCTTGTACTATTACGATTATATTAACAAGAGGGATGTATGTGGAGTATGTGTATATATATGCACATACATGTCAATGGGATCTAACGACATGTATGTTCACATGCATATATATACCACACGCAAATAATTATCAATATGATCTAGTAATTGTGAATGACTATATGTGAGTCGAAGGTGATCATATATATATGTATAATATATACACGTATCCATATGTATATGTGTATCGATACACATGTACGTTGGCGGATGGACACGCTCATACATATGCATCGATATAGATTATATACCTACATATATGCGTACATAGAGGCATGCATATACTTTTATGCATACATACATATATATGCATTTGATATATTGTGATTATATGCAAATACTATCTTGACTGTATTCATCTGTACTTATATATCGAATGCATACTTGTCTAAATATTATATAAATATTTACATTGATAGTTAATGATATATATGTAAATATATATTAACATTATATATATGTATATATATGTATATATATATCCATATACATATATATAAATGGTATATATATGTGTGTATATGATATATTATATATCTAATAATATATATTTAAACATATTATATATATTATTTGTTGACTATCATTTACTTTAGTAGAAGCCAATTTATAAAGGCTGATTATAGTCAATAATGATTATGATTTTAGAGGTCAGTAGAAATAGCTTATGACTATTTTGTGAAGCCGATTATTACTCTTTCTACCACATGATATGAAACATATATTGCATTTTGAGTTGTTGTCTTATGTCAATGGACTTAGTCGATGCATAAGTTAAGATCAACGTTGACTTAATAAACGTATTTGATATGCTATATTTACATCTATTGGAGACTTTTCCAAATGTATTTATCATCTTAAGTCGACTCATCTCTTATGCAAATCAATAGTGCTTGGTGTTATGATTTGGAAGTTGACTGTTTCTGATGGCAAGGAAAGTACACCAAACAAGGAGTGAGGATGAATTTGGTGCCACCTCTAGAAACCAATTTGTTGTATATGTATATTGCATGAGACAATTCAAATTGAGCATATGCAAATTTCAATAAGTCTTTAGATTTCTATCAATGTGCAAGTCGACCTACAGGTCATTTTGTTGAGTACAAACTTATGAAGTTGCCACCTTTTTGCTATGTTTCATGTGTTCCTTTCCATGAAGCCTATTGTCCATTATCATGCCTAAACTATACACTATGAGGTTACCAAGCTGCTCTATAAATAGCTGAGCCATTTCAAGTGGAAGGGACACATTCTTTCACAAGATTACACATCTTTTGTATTCTTCTTACAAGTATTATACTACATTATTCCAGCCATACTCTATTTTATAGTATGATTGAGAAAGAGAGAGAGTTCTACTTTGTTGAGAGGAAGATTGCTATTGCGAGAGGTAAGCTATAAACTTGAGAGATAGAGTTTCTTTGTGATATTCTTGAGAAGTTGATTATAAAGCTTGTTATTGTTGGAAAGGGCTGCATTGTTGTCATTTATTTGGATAAGCTATAACAGGCATGAGGATCTCTTATAAAGATATCATGTTTCTAACATCACATCTGACTGTAATAAAAGTAAATATTCTCCTTGTATTTCTATTGGGAAATTTTAGACGTATATGTGAAGAAAATTTAACATCCCCAAGAAACACCATATATCGTTTAACTGCCATAAATAGAAAAATGAATTTTTATTACTTTGTTCACTCTTTGAATGAATTTACTTAATAATAAAGTTATGATATATAGTTGAAATGAATGTATGAAAAACAAAATAATAGATTAGGTTCACTTAGTTGTAGAATTCATGATAGACAAATAATGTTAATGTTATTTTATATCAATTTGTTATTATCAAGAAATTAAATGTTCTAGCTTATGAACATTTCAAAGTTTGAGATGTTATAAACGATGACACAAATCAATATCAAGCCTCGTGGGTTCAAATTGGACTATTTTAGACTTGATCTAAGCTACACAATGATGATCTAACAAAAAGTGTTCCTAAATATGTATTCACTTTTACCTTCTAGATATCTATATTTTCCAAGGTGGTGTCTATAGACATTATTGAAGAACTTTTCAATTTGACAAGTGAACAAATTCTCCTATGTCAAACCCCTTTATTGATTGAGTTAAGGTAAAGCTAAAGATCAAAGAAAAAATTCACAAACACATGGATGGCCTACATGATGATGATGTGAATTTGATTTTTTGTTGCTCTTAAATCCAAAGGTAAATGATCTACTAATTCTCCAATTCTATAATGAAAACCTTTAAATATTGCAATGTAACAAAATGTTGCACAAACATGTGCTAAGTTGGTTTACAATGGCTCACAAAAGGCGGAGGGAATATATTTGAATTTAAATTTGAGGATCATTCAATATTTATGTTTTATTCTTATATTGAGGCATGTGAAAAAAGATAGGGGACCAAAAAGTGACCACCCTATGTTTTGGCATCCATGAAAGTATAACACGAGAGTGTTATAATGTGTTCACATTATGCTTTATTTGAACCATAAAAAAAAAAAAAAAAGACATTTCATTTTGCATTTTTTTCTGTTGTAGACCTCATTTTTCATCCAAAGCTTTGCCAATCATCACCAAAATGTCATAAAGACATCAGAGAGGTCATAGAAGTACTTGTATTTTTTAGTTTTTATGTGTCAAGTTTAGATTAAATAGGTAGATTGAATTATTTTTTTAATTGAAATTGGTTTAATATTTAGGAGTTGATAATTCATCCCCAAATGATTAAAGTCCTAATTCACTGAAGTATGTGTGAGGGTTTGTGTGCCTGGTGTACCAAGTGGGGGAGGTCGATCCCTCTCCCATGAAGGTTTTTATCTATGTAAGCACTCCCACATGCCTTGTATTTCTTTTCATTTAGTGCCTCCGAGTGTGTTGTATTTGGGTTGGGGACTATTTGATTTTTTTTATGCTCTCTTGTGTGTCATTTTTTCTTCACTTGTTGTATTCATTTTATGATATGTTTTGGTGGGGTTCTCATCTCTTTGAGAATTTATGGACAAGGGTATGGATCACCCCATCTCCTGTTTAAGTGGGGGTGTTAATAATGAAAGCCCTTCAATTGTTTCTTAATCTTTCAAATCTACATAGTTGTGGATATAGGTATTGTGGTGCCTGAGTTTGCAAAGTTCCTAGTTGTAGTTGAGCGAGAAGAGAGAGAGAACGACATCAATGGCATCTAAATAAAGTAAGCAGACCTCCAAAAACCCTAAGGGTCTAAAAATTACTTCAAATACTAAGATGCAGAAAGTAATTAACAATGAAAGATCAAGATTAAAAAAAACTACCATTTGCATGATAGTTGTTGATGTGAATAAGATTTTAGCTAGGAAATTTCTTGATAACTGGTTTTCTAATGTGTGGGCTAGTAAATTTGGTATTCAAATTAGTTTATGTGGAATTTTACAAGGAGGATTATTTTTCATTTTTATAAAGAACCACTCAATGCAAGAAAAGGTTGTGTCTAAATAATATTGAAATCTGGATGGGTGTATATTTAGGGCATTTCCATGGTCTCCCACAAAAATTATTGATGAGGTTCTTACCTTATCCTACCCTAGATGGGTTGTAATAAAAAATCTCCCACATGAATATTGGAAACTAATCCCTAACCTGCTCTCTCTAATTGGGAATTTTGTGAGGATGGATGAGGCAAAGGCTTCCCTCCATTGCCTTGATGCTTTTGCCCTTGTTTCTCTGGATCCTAAGGTAGAAATCCCTAGAAATTTAGAATTGGAAGATGATGAAAACCATTTTTTCTATGATTTGGGAATTTTAGGTGGTATAAATGTGTGTTATCTCTATCAAAGAGAGGGGCCCATTTGAAAGAACTACCCCATAATCCAAAGGAAATTTCAAAAGGGAAGGCCAACTACAAACCTTGAACCAAATCCTAATTTGGATAAGTCAGTTGAGAACCCTAGCTACAACACTAATGGGGAATTTTTTGATAGTAACCTTATTGCAAACCCTAATTCTAATCTTAGCCCTCCCTATTGGTTATTTTTTTAAGAACCAAACTGATCTCCAAAAATACCTATGGATTTTTCCATCTCCAATTATCAGTAATTCTAAAGGGATTGGCCAATGAACGAATAGAGGTTGCTAAACTTCTATTCCTACTCTTTGGGATTTGTAAAACCCAAGAGGGTGATCCCACAATGTACACCTAAATACTTTTCACAATTACAATCAAATACATTGTCAATAACAAATATCTCTCATGATACCACTCAATAATATACATTAAGTATGTTGGCAACTTACATATCAATTTTATATCTATCAAGTATGAGAGAGTAGACTTCAAACATAAAAACAACAACAATAGTATTCCCCTAATATTATGTGATTAAAAGACTGAGTAGTTAATAAATTAGCACTGTAAATGTAACACAAATACTATACATGAACCAGTGTCTTTATCCCAAGCACGAAGTCAATACCATTCTATATAACCTCATAAAAATTTAGAAAATATCACCTATAACCCCAAGAAATCTTGCATTACAACATTCCTTTATGATGTTCAGGATTATTACTTCTTACAAATATCCTAACACAGTTCTTATATGTCATCAATCTCATACAAGCACTTACATCAATTCATTGAATCAATAAGCAAGCATGAAACTAAACATCCATCAGATAATGATAGAGACAAATGAAAGAAATTCTTGATTACTTTCAATCATAACTCATAACACACATATAAGGAGAGATAATAACCATGAAACTGATATTACTCTATATTATAAATGTTGTATCATTATGAGTCGTACATGCATAAATATGAACTCCAAATGAAACTAAGAACAAAAGACTTTAAAAATTGCTTCGTATTATGGGTTGATGCAAGAAGTTGGGTACACAAAAAGCTCAAAAAGTGGAAGTGTTTTTGCTATTTTTTAGAATTTGTCACACTTGGACTAAAAATGTGAGTCACTTACACAATGAATCTTAAAAAATTTAGTAATATGAAATTTAGCATTTTGAATCTAGTTTCCAAATATCTAAATTATCAAATATCCAAATTATAGAAATTAAATTTTGATAGGGATCTATTAAAACCACTTTTTAAAAGTCCTTGTTTTTTTACCATACCAAGCATGTGCAGAGACACCACTTTTTGACCCAAATAAAACTATTTTGTTAATTCCTTTTGGGAAAAGAGAGCTAACAACATGAAGATTGATGTGGATTTTTTTGTAATTTTTTGTTGAATATTTTGTTTTATTGAATTTTTATTGGCCTTAATTACTGTTTTTAAAAATCAACGTGTACAGACAGCATAATTGGACCTAAAATAAACATTTTTTGAATCTTTTTTTTTCATTGTGTAGAGTTTGTCTAAAGTTTGATTCCATATAATTTTTTTAATGAGAAACTTAACCAAAAAAAAGTTATTAGAAAACAAGAAAAGCTTGATATTTCAAGTATAAAGACTAGTTTGCTTAGAAATTAATTAAAAAATAGCAAACAAAATCCAATCTTAATAAAACTATATATTTGGAAAGTAGACATTGTGTTCCCTAATGGGTTTGAATTTTATAGATTGATTCGGAAAAAAAGTCCATCAACCATATTGCCAAAGTTGGACATTCTTCTTCAATTTGCCTTAGTTTTTTAGTTGTAGGTCAAAGGCTAAGGCTCAGATTGCCAAGCCTTTTTTGAGCCTAAAACTGAGGCAACATGTGGGTTGGGAATTTTTAATTTTAAAAATGTATACACATTTTTAAAAAACGCATACACGTTGCAAAACACATATGCATTCTTTATTTTCTTCATTATTAAAAAAAAAACACTTTTTAGAAATGGGTACACGTTTTAAAATGCGTACCCATTTCTAAAAAGTATTTAGTTTTTTAAACAATCAATTTGTACATGTTATAAAATGTGTATGCGTTATATAATGCATATACATTTTCTTAGGCTTGGGAACCCAAAGCATAATGCATACGCATTTTCTGTGAGAATTTTTTTTTTTGCCAAAATTTCCCCTCTTCATGTACCCAACTTCTTGCTTTTACCCTTATCTTGAAAAATTAACAGTATCAACTCAAAAAATTTCAACTCCCCTACTATCGGTCCTGAATTCCTTCTTATAGAGATGAAGGAGAAAACAAGCCTTAGACCAGATAACACACATGTCATGATCCCATTGGACCGCTTGCAACAATATTCCCCTTTTAGTTATAATTGAATCTTTAGACAAAGCAAATAAACATGAGGCAAAATTAACCTCAACTCTTCGTGAAGAACAAGTCCCACCTCAAAAAACATCATTAGTTTGTTACATGACTTTCAAAATATTCTCCATGTGTTCAAAATGCCAACCGTGGGAGAATCAAAACAAAAAAACTTACGAAGCAAGGCAAGGAAAGTAGAAAAAGGACAAAATTTGTTAATCCACATTAGCACCACGTGCTAATAATTTGAATTTTAAGGAGAGAATAATATTTTACCATGTTATATACCAAAAGCCTAATCTATACTGTATTCAGGCTATGTATTATTTCACTCCTGTCCATTAATCTCCTTATTCACTGATCCTCTCATAGAATCATTATGTGTATTTCTCCAACCAAATGTTGTATTCCTCCTTAGTGGGCCATTTAATATTCAATAATTTTTGCACCTTAGTAATATGAGTACCTTGCATCAATCAAAATCATGTCTTCCTTAACAAACATATCCATTTTTTATTCAATTTATACCATTGTATCAATGTTTGAATTGAGCAAGATGTAATTAGTGACAAACAAAGTCATCATAGCCACTCCAAGCATTCCTCCCAAATATATCTTCTGATGAACCTAGTTTTTGGTCTAGTTTTGGGTAGAATCTCTAATCTATTTACTCATAGATGTCATGGACTTTAATGCTTAATTGTTGGTATTGGCATAATGTTTCCCTCAAACCATTGACATTTGATATTACCCTATCTCCAAGCTTTAATGATATTTGGCATAATTGCACAGGTCATCTATATTGATTTTGCATGTGATTAATGAATTTTTCTTAGAGTGGTTATAGATGGACAATTATTATGCATACTGACCTTGAAATGAAAATTTAATATGCTAAGTTGAGGAAGGCATCACCAGCTAGGCATGCACTGTAACGTCCAGCTGAGAAATCACTCCAAGTCAGGCAGTCGGCAGCAAAGATTCTTCATGCAACTAAACATAACTGCCTTGCATTGGACCTTAATGACCAAGCATGCATGGGTGTTACTGTTGTGTTGGATTTGCGTCTGGCTTGCATGTCTGACCAGATTCCATGCATACATAACTACCATCGCTCCGCTTTCCCCTACTTTCCCTAAATGGCATGCTCCCAGTCGTGGAGTTGATTTCCTTGTTTAGTTGTAATATAAGTAATACTTTGATGCTCCTTCTTGAAGAGGTTGCACGATTTGACATTGTAATCGCATTCTCTAGTTTCAATAATATAGATACATTACTCTTTGTATGCATGATTTACAATGAATAAAATAAAGTTATGAGTTTGAGCATTCGAGTTCTTGTTAGTTTAGAGGATACTTATCCAAGGGGGGCCACTTGGTGAGTAATCCATCTTCTTAGTTTAGCATTAGTTTAATGTTACTTTTTGTTTAGTACTTAGTTGAAATCTGGCATCGACTATTCCTGTAGCTACTAGAATTCCATTCTATGACTATTCCTGTAGCCAGAGCAAACAGAGTAGTCTCCTATTTGTTGCTTAGATTTTCATTCTTACTCTACATTTCAAGTTGTTGGTTGATATTCAACATTTACTTCATTTCCTTTTAATAAATTTACTTTTAGTATTGTGTTTCTTAGTTGTAGAGTGCAATGACTATTTGAGCCCCTAGTGCACATACTGTACTGACCCATTTCAAGTTCACGTCCCTGGGTTGTCAAGTTAAATGCACCTTCATGATGATTGAATATCTATATAGGTTAGATGAACAGTCTCTAAATCATGGTTGTAAAGGCTTAGTTATGAAATCATTGTAGGAGGCCAACATTTTTGGCACCGTTGTTGGGGATGGTGTCAAGCTGGGAAGTTTTTTGGAGTCATTGGTAGTTTTTCTTGTTGTAGTGCTTCTAAAAAATTTTCTTAGCATATAATCACTTAGAAAGTAATGAACCCCCTTGATTCTTTACCAAATCTTTGTGTGAGTTGGCTAATAGTGAGTGATAGTACATGCATAGAGGAAGGAGAAGGGATGCTTATGGGAGATTTCTTCCTAACAATCCTTGTTCATTTCAACTAGTTGAGTACCAGAATCTACCAGAAGAAGAGGAAGAAGAAGACCCACACCCCTTTGTTGATGCATATCCTGATCTGACTAGCTTTGAAGTCTCCTCAGAAGATCAAAATTAGCTTGAGAACTCTTTGTCTTAGAACCACATCAAGTAGGCATGGCTGATGCAAATAGGAAAAGACAAAACCAACTAGCTTTTCCTTTCCCCATTTCCCATCAAAATGAAGTTGATAACATCAAGAACATTCTTGCCTCAGCACTCCCCAAGTTTTATGGACTTGTGACAAAAGATCCTGATACCTTCTTATTTGAGTTTGACATACTCTGTAGGAGTTATGATTACACAGCTGATGCCCATAGACTTAGGTTATTTCCCACCACTTTGAAAGAGGTTGCATTAAGATGGCTCATGAGCCTAGGTAGAGATACTATGGAAACTTGGGAAGACATGAAGAAAGAATTCCTTGAGAAGTACAAGGAATATTGCAGGGGTAGTGATATGAGAGGAGGTGACATTTTTAGGTTGCAGTAGAAGGAAGATGAGAGCCTAGAAGATTACATTGCAAGGTTCTTGTTTTTCCTACAAAATTCCACACACCATGCACTTAATGAGGACTAACAAAAGTTTCTTTTCCTTAGAGGCATCAATGACAGCTACACTGATGTTTTAGACCTCATGGAAGGAGGAGATATCTCCCAAGTTCCTTGGGAGGATATCAAGAAAATATGCTAGAATTGCTCTAGGGTAGCTTCAAAAAAGGGGGGAGCTTATCAATATTCCATGGGTAAGTCAACTACTGGTGGAGTTTCAAGAATGGAGATTACTCATTTGTTGGCATATTTCAAGCAAGATATTATTAAAAATCTAGCTACTTAGTTAGATAAACTTCAGGCCAAAAAGAAGCAAGAAGAGGTAAAGATGATGTTGATAGAGTATTGTCCTCACTGTAGAAAAAAAAAGAATGACTACAAATGTAAGATGGTAGCTAACCTAGAAAGTAGGCAGATTTCACCTGAGTTCAAGCCAATTTAGAATGAAGAAGACAAAGTCTACTATGTTGCACAAATGAAGCCTTGGGCTCCAAGACAAGGTATGCCACCATATCCACTATCCTATGTTGGGTCATATTTTAACTCTTATTCATCTAGTAACCAATGTCAGCCCCCATATCCATCCAGTTATGGAGGATATCCACCATAGCCTTGGATTAACCCTCCAAATGCTTGGCCCATTCATCAAAGTTCTCCACCTCAGTGGTAGCAACCTCAATGGTAGCAATTTCAAGGGCACTAGAAACCACCTCCAAGAAATTGGCAGCAATCAAATCAATGGAGAGGAGGACAACAATGGCCTACCCAAACAATCAGTTACATGCAGACACCCTCTCAGCCCCAACAACCTGCTCTAATGCCTCCATCTGTTAATCCAAGCTCAAATGCACCTAAACCAACTCAGCTACTAGCTCAACCCACACCCAATCCTAATAACAAACCACATCAGCAACATGCATAATTTTTTGATTCAAATCAATTCCTTGCATATGTTGTGAGTTTAGGTGACATCCATTTGCTTTCAGGAACTTCTCTATCAGGCCCTCCCAAGCCAATTATCACTAAACTTCTTATGGAAGAGGAGGAGGAACCTCTAAATGATCCTATTCATCCAAGTGCACCTAATAATCCTGAACCAATTCAAGCTAGGTAGACTCAACAAGAACCACCATTCCCTCAGAGATTGGAAGTTGCCAAGAAGAAGGAAGAAAAGGAGGATACCACCTTTGACATCCTAGATCAGATAAAGCATATATGTGTTCAGATACCCCTATTTCAGGCCATAAAGGATGTTCCAATCTATGACAAAGCTATCAAGGAAGCTTGTCTTAAGAAGCCAGGAAGGAAGAAGAGAGACCCAACTACAATTCATTTGGTGGGCTAGCTAGTTTATATCATACTGGGAAAAGTGACTATTCCCAAGTATAATGACCCACACAGTCCTGTAGTAGTAGTTGTCATAAATGGGATCCAAGTGAAGAATGTTCTGATTAATTTAGGGGAAACAATCAATGTGATGACCAAAGACATCCTACAACAACTAAATATTACAAGTATGAGATCTACTCCTATTGTCCTAGAGCTTGCTAATAGCTCTATTGTTAAGCCTGATGGTGTAGTGGAGGATCTTGTGGTAGTTCTAGACTCCTAAGAATACCTAATATATTTTATGATTCTTTATCCTAAGGCTACACTAGGTGGGTATCCCATCATTCTTGGAAGGCCTTGGTTGGAAACTACAGATGCATACATTGGATGTCGATCAGGTGAAATGACCATTTCAGGTGGAAGGAGTACTAAAAAGTTTGTTCTTTATCCACCTGCTCAGCCATCTCATGATGAGAAAGATTTTTTATGGCCACAAGTTTGTGAAGAGGTTGAGGAAGTTAATTTAGATATGGTGCAACTTATGATGCTAGGAAAAAGCTCTTTCATGCAGCTCCAAGATGAGGATGAAGTGTTGGCTAATCTCATTCAGAACCATTATGAAGTGGAGGAAGCATCATCTTCTACTTCGGTCAGGACACTTCTGCTTGCTCTTCCTACAACCATTGTTCTTATAGACATTCTTCCTGCAACCACTCTTCTTGCTACTACTATTCTTGCAGACAGACTTCCTATAACAACGGGTATGTTCCATACATTGCTTCCGTATTACTAAAGGTACTATGTATTAAGGAAACAACTATGATAGAGTTAACTACACAAGTCCAGGTGTCAAAAGGAAAATATTTGAATGCTAATAGTAAATTGAATGAAGAGTAGTAACTATTATTGGCAAACCTATTAAGGGCCCATCAACATGCATTTGCATGGGATTATCATGACATGAAGGGATTGTATCCTAAAATTTGTACCCATAGAATTTATATAAGAGATGATTGCACTCTAGTAAGACAATCACAAAGAAGGATTAGCCCTTTACTAAGAGAAATTGTGAAAGGAGAACTGCAGAAGTTGCTAGATGTAGGATTTATCTACCCCATTTCAGATAGTCAGTGGTTATCTCCATTAGTTATTGTGCCCAATAAAGGAGGGAAATGGAAATTTTGTGTTGATTATAGAGAACTTAATTCCGCCACCAAGAAGGATCACTTTCCTTTACCCTTCATTGATCAAGTTTTGGACACACTTGGAGGAAAGCAATACTTCTCTTTTCTAGATGGATTCAGTGGCTACAACCAGATCCAAATTGCACCAAAAGACTAGGAGAAGACCACATTTACCTGTCCATGGGGGACCTATGCCTATTTGGTTCTCCCATTTGGCTTGTGCAATGCACCCACAACATTCTAGAGGGCAGTCATTAGCATATTCTCAGACATTTCTCATGATTGCATGGAGATTTATATGGATGAATTCACCACTTATGGTGTTGATTTTAATCAAGCATTGGAGAATCTCAAGAGAGTCCTATAAAGATGTGAGGATCAAAACTTGTTCTTAAATAGTGAAAAGTGCTTCATGATGATGCAAGAGGGTGTAGTTCTTGGCCACTACATCTCCCACAAGGGAATTCAAGTAGATCCTACAAAAATTGAGGTAATCATAAATCTTCCTACCCTTGCAAAAAAAAAGGATGTTAGGAGTTTCTTGGGTCATGCAAGGTATTATAGGCAACTCATCAAGGATTTCAGCAAGGTAGCAACACTATTGTATACCCTTCTCACTAAAGATGTTGAATTTCAGTGGACTGAAGCTTGTGACAAGACATTTTATGACTTGAAGGAAACTTTGACTCATGCTCCTATACTCAAGGGACCCAATTGGGAGCTTCCAAGTTCCACATCCACACTATAGCATCAAATCATGCCATAGGAATGGTCTTAGGACAAAAAGAGGGAGCTGTTGAAAATGTTATTTATTTTGTCAGTAAAAATTTGTAGGGAGCTGAATTCAATTATACAATGACAGAGAAAGAGATGTTGGCAGTAATCTCTGCACTAAACAAATTCAGAAATTACATAATGGGATACCAAATCTTTGTGCACATTGATCATGCAGCTATTAGGTACCTCATGAATAAACCTTTGATCATAGGTAGATTGGCAAGATGGTTATTATTGATGAAAGAGTTTGATATGACCATTATGGATAAGCCATGGAAGGTTAATGTTGTAGATTTTCTTTCAAGGCTAACTACATCAGAAGACAATCAACCTATAGATGACTCTTTTCCTGATGAGCATCTATTCGCTCTCAGTGTACAAATACCTTGGTATGCTGAAATAATCAATTACTTAGTTATAGGTAGAGTTCATTCTCACTTCTCCCCAAAAGAGAAAAGGGCACTCATTGAAAAATCTTTTCCTTTCTCTTGGATTGTTGGATGTTTGTTTTATACTGGACCTGACCATGTCATGAGAAGATGTGTAAGAGAAGATGACACATATGAAATTTTTCATGCATGTCACAATGAACCATGTCGAGGACACTTTGTAGCCAAGAGGACAAAAATGAAGGTTTTGAACATATGGTATTACTGACCAACCCTCCATAAGGATGCAAGAAGGTATACCATAAAATGTGATAGATGTCAAAGAATGGGTAGACCAACTAGATCTGATGAGATGCCACTTTTCCCTCAGATAGTAATCACTCCCTTTAACAAGTGGGGATTGGATTTTGTGGGGCCAATTGACCCTCCATCAAATGGTAAGTCTTATATATTGGTATACACTGATTATGTAATAAAATGGGTAGAGGTTAAGGCCATGAAGCATGCAAGAGATAACAAGGTTGCAGAGTTTCTTTATGAGGATATTTTCACAAGATATGGAGTTGCAAGAGAAATAGTGACTGATCAAGGGCCACAATTCACATAAACTCTTGTTGCAACACTAGTGAATGAGTACAATATAAGGAACACAAAGTCTACTCCTTATCACCCCCAGGCTAATGGCCAAGTTGAAGTGACAAATAGAGAGATTGAAGCCATTCTAACTAAAACAATAGCTATCCATAAGAAAGATTGGGAAAATAGGTTACCAGAAGCTATTTGGGCCGATAGGACTGTGCGAACCCCAATCCTAATACCTACAAAACAACATAAACAAACACATTAGAAGGTGAAATGCAAGCAAGAACAAGGATTCCCCATGGAATCCATTTACAAAGTTCAAATTAGGAAAAGCAATGAAGAATACAGTGAGATAACAATAAAAGAGATTGAATCCTAATTAAACTAGAAAACTCGTGATCCCATGGGGGAATTGGTGCCAATTTGATGTGAAAATTGGCCCTTTCCCAATTCCTATGATGGAAGATTGATGTGTGATGATAATTGATCCACTTTGTTGATGCTTGATGAGTGCTCCAATGGAAAAATCTGCATAACCTAGCTAAGATTCAATGATAATGTATGGAATTTGCTAATGATTTGAGCATAGTAAGTTTACTCAAATTGTGGATGATGAAATGAGGAGATTACCCTCTTATTTATAGAATACTAAGTTGAGGAGATGATCAAAATAGAGCAATGTGGGACTAATCTTCAACAAATGAGAAGAAGCCACATGTCATCATGTGAATGGTTGAGGAATGAGCACATTTTGAAGAATGTGCAAAGAGGGGGGAGATTCAAATTCAAAATATGGCTTGAAGGATGAGGTGAAAGGTGAAGCAAATGCACATGGATCAAGAAAAGGACATGTAAGAGATTTTAAATGCTTTGTTGGAAGGGACAAGTCCCTTTTGGGGGGAGATTTCAAATTTGAGGAATATTCCATATTTGATGCCTTTTTGAATGAAAATAGATTATTTATAAATCAATTAAATTGATTTTCATGTGCAAGTTGCAAAATCTAGAGGATTTGAGTGATTTGGATTAAATTAATCAGGATTTGATTAAATTAAGAGGAGATTAGGTGATTTGAAATTTGATTTAGATTTGTGGGTTGAAATAAGTCAAAAAGAGATTAAAATGATTAAGACCTAGTTAAATAAATATTTTGATTTATTTAACCAAAGGGGGTGATGTTAGATTAAATTAGATAAATGTTTGGTTTGTTTATTTTAATTAGATGAACTTTAGAGATTTAATCAAATAATATGGATTATTTAATTAAATAAAGATAGGAAGATGAAATCGCCTAGCTAATTACATAGAGATGATGATTTAATTAAATCGAGGGATTTATTTAATTAGAAGGAGAATTATGATGAAATTAATCAAATAAGGCTATTCAATTAAATGGCTAGATAGAGGGATAATTCAGGATGAAACGATGTTAGTAGATCAGGATTGAGTGCATCTACATTTAAATGTCTACATTTTTCCCCTCTTTGAAGCAATGTACTTGCTGCATTGGTTCAAAGAATAAATTGCCTTGATTAAAATTCAAAAATTATCTAATTTTTTTAGATGCCCCACTGTTGCCCCAACAAAAAAAATTATGTTGGTATACTACCCCCTCAAGAGATCGGGTGAAGAGGCTTGATTTGAGGGTTGATCTCTTGACAAAGAGGTTCAAGATCAGTTCAACTTGAATATGTGATGTAGACATATTTGATGATGTAGACAGTCATCAGCCATGGGTAGCCTCATGCCTATTTTGATATATTACACCCACTTGATCCTGATTTGTACCATGACAGTTACATTATTAATGATGAGATGATTATGATGTTTATATGCAATGGATGATATGCTGATGCATGGATGATATGGATGCACATGATATGATATGATGATGCTTTTATGATTATGCAGTGGATGATAAATATATGTCTTATGAGATGTTTAGAATAACCAATCTATATTATGCAATGATGGGGATGAATGCATGTGGTATGATTAATGCTTTCTATATGATATGATATGCATTATGCAGTATGCTGACAGTTTGTGGATGTAAGATAGATGCAATGGTGATGATTTATGATTAACTGTCATGGTACCATGTTAGTGCCAAGGGAAGTAGGAAGAAAATAAGATGATGACAAGAGACACCAAAAAGCCAACTTTATTAGAGATGATGATAATGATGATGATGATGATGATTTTCTTACTGAGGAGTTGGGATTTTCAAAGGGAAAATTACCTTATTGTTTGATAATACACATAGATACGATGCATCAAGGTATAGACGACCAAGATGGCATTGTATCTAGTGAAATGGAATTTGACTCGACAAATAGATAGGAGTATTCTTGTTCACACCTGGCATACAAAAACCTTGCTAGGATGCACTTCAGAATTTTCAAACATCTCAAACCAAAACATGAAAAGGTATAACCCATGAATGCAATAGTCAACAAGTTGCCCAAAACACCTTCCACACACACCTAACAAAGAAAGTATTCACCAAGGTTATATTACAAGAATGTCCAACAATCAAAACAAACAAAAGATAATGATCATTGCCCCATTCCTTTCTCTCTAAATTGTTTTGATTAGACATCATCGAGAGGTCATTGGAATGGGTACAATAAGATAAATCAAAAGAAGAGATCAATCAAACAAACAAACCAATGTTCTTCATACCACAAGCCAAGGGGATGTATTTTGTTTAGGATAAGTATCCAAAGTGATATCCAAAATGATTCCCATTGTTAGAACAATATATCCTAGGACATGCATTGTACAGGATGATGATGGGTTGATGAGTTGTTTGATAGGTTGTTGATATAAGGTCAAGTGACATGTTTGTGAGTGATCAAGAGTTTGATTTTGCATTTAAAGGTTTGTTATTTTCTTTTGATTTTATGTTTGAAGCTTTCTTTTGCTGATTGTTGTGATTGTTTCTATTTATGTTGCCAAAGGATGAAGGTGACGATGATTTATTATGGATGATTGATTATTGTGGGTGAAAGCGAGATGGGATGGATGGTTTTGTATTTTATAGAATATTTCAATGTTTTTGGTATTTTGAAAATGTTTTGAGGCTGTTTTTGGTATTTTCAAGATTTTACAAATGTTTTGATTTTTGATTTTTCAAATGTTTTGGGGTTTTCTGAGATTTTATGAATGTTTTTGGATTTTTTTTTTTTATGTTTTTGGATTTTGATGTTTTTTTAAATGTTTTTGTGTTTTTGTGTCTCGAGGGATGGTCAAAGATTAGCCTTTCCTACATTTAAGCTTAGAGATTACGTAGTTCGAATACCATGTTTTTGATGTTTTTCTGACTTTTTGAGTGTTTTTGGATTTTGTGCATGTTTTGAATGTTTTTGAATTTTCTTGGTTTTTCGAATGTTTTTGGATTTTTCGCATGATTGTGACGATTTGGATATGTGATGATATTAGTGCTCTTTTTTTGAATTTTTTTGAAAACCAAGCTAAGGTTGATTGATTGGATCAATGAATTGATGATCATAACATTGATTAGGATACACAACAATGCAAGGATAGTCTTAAGCAACACAAAGATTAGGATGGATATAATCCCAAGATGATAAAGGATTGATTGGATTTGATTGATCAAGATTTTGAAGCTTGGTTTTGGAACAAAAGTTGTTTTGGATGATTTGATGTGACGTTTGAAGTGAAAATTAGATGCAACTAATATTGATTGTTTGCATTGATGTTCGATGAAAGATGAAGCTTGATAAGGAATGTCTTCTCATCACAATGTGTCATGGGCTAGTGATTTGGTTTTTTACTCACAAGTGGTGGACCAATTTGATTTCACATTTTCCAATGTTTAGATCACCACATAAGTTGGAGGATATATGTCAATATTTATTCCCGAAGAAAGATGTAAATATCTGCCCCCAGTGTCTAGCAATGTATGGAATACCATGGGTGGATGCTTGGACAAGTGTATGGATGGAGGGATATGGATTATCTTGTGATAAGATAAGGTGTTAAAATAAAGAATGCTCATTTGGATAATGCTTCATGGCTCAAATAGTGTTGGGTAGGATATGATCAATGAAAATGACCCATGTCAATATGTTTATCGTAAGCAAGTGTAAAGTTTACACCAAACTTTTACCAAGATCAAGATAATTTGGACTATAGATGCAGAGGGATTGGATAAATGGTTCATGGATTAAATGGATTTATTATGGAAGAGATGGATGAAATTCCAGATTTATTATGGATGGGATGAGATGCTTCCACCTGAAATAGTGCACGTAGATGCTCAATTCTACACATGATGCCTGTTTGCTAGGTTTTCATTATGGTACTTGCCCAAAGTGTCACCGTAGTGGTTTTCACTGGAGGACAATTTTTCTTTTTTTTTTAAACCTTTTTCTATTTTTTGGATTTTCATTTTTTTTTTTTTGGACTTTTTTGAAAGATTTTAAGCTCATGCTAAACCATCTGGTGGTGTTGATGTAGATGCTTCTTTCATAATGTTCCATTTATATCTTGCTTGAAGAAGTTGCTTTTCCAAGATACGTGCACTTGAATGCAACTTTTGAGATTCCTGATCTGCTTTATTGATACTAGAGTTAACTTTGTCTTTGTGCGCACATCATGATAGAGTGCCTTCAAAATCCTTATGATGAAGGGCCATTGCCAATACATAGTCAATTTGAGAATTAGATATCATGCGTGGAGGCATGGATTGAGTGTGTTTAGGGCTAAGAGATGGATTGGTTGACAATTTGGAACCTTTGACTCTCCAAACTTGGGAAGATGAGCAATGATAGGTGGATACGGAAGTGTGCATGGAATTAGGACCAACTGCTTGCTACACTTTGTATGTCACTTGAAAAGCCTATTTTGTCTTTTGTGGACATCTTTGATGCATACTTTTCCCTTTTTTATTTTTCCCCATAGTTTCTTTGACTAATGGAGTTCGATAGGGATAATCTTTCTTTGTATTCTTTGGTATCCATGTGTATTTGAATTGTCCATTATGCTTCTCTACTTCTTCTACTTTAATAACATTCCTTGTGCTTTGATTCAAATCTTTCTTTTGACATTGGTCCCAATTCGTGGATGGGGTGATGGGTGGATGAAGATTCATGATGTGGCTAGTTGTAGTATTGGCATCGGTTTCATCATAAGGACTCTTCATGCTCCCTATGTTGATGTTTTCCTGAGACATAGTTTCCCCCAGTATGGTGGTAGTGGCACCTTCGTTCCTTGATTTTTCTTGTTTTGAGATATCTTGTTTGGTACACATTCTCTGCTTGATTTGCTGGTTTGCGGACTTTGGAATATCTTGTTTTGTCTAACCTATTTCTTTGAGTGGATAATACTGGATATCTTCATACATTATGTCCTCAATCTGAATTTGGGATATATCTGATCCTGATGTTGAAAAATCAGTTTGACTATAGGAATCACTAACCTACTCTTTTTGTGTAATAATGTTAGGAGTAAGGAATCCCATTCTAAATGAAGATCATCTACATGTCCATCCAAAGAAAGTATCTCATGGGTAGATGGAGGAGTATGTACTATGTGGATATGATCATCTTATATAGATAGGAGAGTATCCATTATACCATTGTAATAGCTTGCAGATACAAACTCTTGATCTTGAATGATTTCAGAATTGCTTTTGACATGCTTTGGATCAAATTCTTGACATGGGTCAATTTCAAAGAGTTCTTGGATATCTTCATTAGGCATAGGAAGTGGCTCATTATCCTCTTGATCTTTGAGTGGGCTTGGATCAAGTGTTGAGTTGAGGATTCCTTTAGTATCTGTAATCATGAGGTCAAAGGGGGTGAACATATTTTGGAAAGGACCATTGCTAGACCTTGGTGAAATATTTTTATCATGCTTTGGAATAAATTCTTGAGATATGTCCTCTAACTCATAAGGAAATGTAGAGACATTTTCAATATGATCATTGGTCGATGGATCATAGATTATGTCAATGGGATCAAATAATTCTAACACTCCTTGAAATAGATCACTAAAAAGTGGCTCTTGATGTATGGTGAGTTGATCATCAGATGGGGTAGAAATATCTTCCATGTGTTCGTTGATGGATAGGTCTTGATTATGTGATCATTGACTTGGATCGATAAATGGATTCGTTAACATTTTGTTGGGATTTTGAACAACATTTGCTTGTTGGGCTTGGTATTGGGCTTGAGCTTGCACTTTCACTTGAGCCTGGGCTTGTGCTTGTTGGGCTTGTAGTGTGGCTTCGGTAACTTGAGCAGCTTGTGCAGCTTGCCAAGCAGCTAGTTGTGCAACTTGTCAGTTTTGGTTTTGTTGGAGTGCCTTATGATAAGTGGCTTGCAATGCAATGTTGTATTGGTTTGATGTGTTTGGTTTGGGTGGTGGTGGTGGTGGAGGTGGTTTTGGAATAGTGCTTGTTGTGGTGATAAGAAGTGTCATCATATTAATGATTGGTATTTGAGTGGTAGATGGTGTAATTGATGTGATTGGTCCTTGAGAGACCATGTTTTGAGATATTATGGGGGTGGTTGATGATATTGTGATTGCTTGTGCATTTTTCATCTGTTGTTGCAATGTCGACGACAAGTTTTGAAATTTTGGCATGATATTTTGATTGATGTTTGGGATATTGGTTTGATTGATACTTGGTAAAGGGGGAAGCCCTAAGCCAAGGAGTGGTGTTGGTGATGATGGCAATGGTGGTTTTGGAATCGTGTTGGATGTAGTGACAATTCGTTGAGATACATTTGGAGTGATCATGAGGGTTTGAGATATGATGGGTGTAATAGGGGTGGTTGGAGTGATCGATGTGATAGGAATGGTCAAAATGACTGAGGTGATAGATCCTTGGTAGACCATATTTTGATTTGTTAGGATTGATTTTTTCATTTGATTAGATACCATCTGTTGGTGTGATGTCAATGGTATATTGAAAGGATTTGATGTGATGGCTTGATTGGTATTAGGTGGATTGATTTGGATGGAGTGATTGGTGCTAGGTAAAGGGGGAAGCCCTAAACCAAGGAATGATGTTGATATGGGTAATGGTGGTGTAGATGTCTCTTGGCACAATGACTCAAATATTTTGGTAAGTGTAGCAATTTGATCTCGCCAAATTTGATCTTGATTTTGATCTTGACTGCCTTGATATAGTTGATTTGGTTTTTGTTCAAGAAGATTTGGGATGCATACTTGTGGTTTTTGAATGGGATCATGGAAAATGTTATGATTTGGGATGATGTTCAGATTTGACATGATAGGTTGAAATTGAACATTGTTGGTGTTGGGAATCACATTGCCTTGATTTAGCTAACTTTGATTTTGCATGGTGTTACCTTGACTTGGATTAATACATGGAGTTGTTAACATCTTGTTTGGACTTTGAACAACATTTGTATGATTCGCAAACATATTTATCCCAAATTTTTCCAAGTGTGGATTCATGTTTGGTAATATTGTACTTGGTATATTCACTTTTGGCATGTATGGATTTGGTGGGATAATGTTGTTTTGTTGAAGACTCATGCATTGAGTATTTGGTTGATAGATTTGCAATGTTGGACTTGGATTTAAATCTACCATTAGAAAAGGTGTTCCAAGATTTAGATTGGGTAGACTCACATTTGTTGTACCATTGAGGTTTGTAGGAGATAATGATCCCATGTATGGATTGTATAAATGGGAGTTTTGAAAATCAATTGGCATTGTAAGTCTTTGATAGTTTGGTTGACTTGGATTAGTCATGATGTATGGATCAAGTTCATATGATTCCATGTTCATCTTGTGTTTTGAACTTGTTGTAAAAGTGACCTCTAAGGTGTTTAGGACCAATGATGAGATGAAGGATGAAAAGGGGTGAATGATATGAGTGTTGGACATTTAGGGACTTTGTATCAATGGTAGACTTAGGGCTTGATTTTGATTGTTTGAGTTGGATAATGAACTTGTAAAACCTAAGATGTTAGATTTTATCTTAGGATTAACTTGTTCAAAGGGGTGCTAATTTAACTAGAGGTATGAGAAAGGATGCATTCCCATACTCCTAACTAAACAAGGTGATTTTGTTTGGTTTAAGAATGTACCCAAGTCTAGATAATGATGTTTCCAAAGCTACAAAGTTGCTTGTGGGATGGGATGATAAATTTTTGAAATGGATGAAGTGTTTGATTTTGATCCTAAATGAACCTAAGAAAGACTTTTTTACAAGGCCAAGGTTTTGAAGAACATGTTTTTCCCTTCAAACCAAAAGATCAATGTTTGCTCAAAAGACCACAAGACAAAAGATACACAAGCAATGTGTGGGATTCAATTGATTTCATCTTAATTAGTGAATTTCTTTTACCACAAACACTTTGATTAGATTTCCAAAACTAGATGTCCAATGTCTTATTTTATTCAAATCTCACAAAGTATGTTATGTGGAAATTTGATGAATCCAAGGAAAGGGTTACCTATTGTTGATCTTTAGTAGGAAAATTGAGATGTAAGTTCAAGTGTTTAGAAACCTCTAAGGATGTGAATCCCAAGGGAAAGCAATAACAGAATTGTATTTTCCTCCTAAAGGGTTTGAAATTTTGATGATGATGTTGAGTGTTTGTTTCCAAATGTTTTCGAACAAGCAAAGTGTTTTGGCTCACAAGCAATATAACATCCTAGCTCAATTGGTATGTTTTTCTTGGTGGGCTTGCCTCATGCCCTTCCTAGTAGAAGAGATGATTTTACATGCAACCAAGGAAAGAGTATAAAGGTATGTTAAGAATGAAGTCTTAACCTCTATACTTTAACCAAGATCGGACATAGAAAGTAACTTCTTGGAATCTAAGTTCTAATGCATCACTTTGATAAACTTGTTGGATGGACTGGTTGGCTACTATAAAAAAGGTTCTTAATGATGATACATCAAGGACATGGCACCTTGCAAGCATCCAACAAGCCACTAAAGACTTTGATCAATCCTACTAGGGGCTTTTATACTTTTTATGGTAGTACCCCATTCTAAAAGACACTATACGGCTAAGGCCTACATACCATGAAGACTTGAATGTTTAGTCTTATCCATTTATATACCAATCCAAATGAAAAACTAGTTGGAGTCACCTTCGAGTTCTCCTTGTGGATGTGTCTCTTAGGCAGGCCCCTCTAAAGGTAAACAATAGCGAGCAAGCACATCCGTAGTTCGATCAACCTTTGTTTAGAAACAAAGGGAGAACACACACGATATACCTAACTCCCACTTGCAAGCTTTGTTCAATTTTAGTTCCCAAAATGAAGTGTGGAGGTAATTACTTTATCTCAACCTAAGATCACAAAAAAGGCCTTTTGATTCTCAAGATCGATGTAAAGCATGAGAGAAGCACATATGTCCTTTTTCGATGATGTTAGTTTAAGTAAGAAATCACAAAAAATAAAGTTTCACATGTTCATTTTAACCTTTCAAAGCAATTGTGAGTTCATTTTAAAAGCACCAAAGGAATTGTGAGATTTGATTGTTCAATTGTTAACCTTAAACAAAATCTAGTAAATTGGCCTAAGGTTCTTTTTAATCCCTTTGTCTTGTTCTTTTTAGAGCCCAAAAGAAATTTAGTAGGTCCTAAAAGCTTGAAAGATAGCAAATCCTTAAAAGAGGGATATTAATTTATTCCCAAAGTGTTTAAAAACACTTGTTACAATGATGTGATAATGCTTTTTCTTTGACTTCCATGCTCCCTTATCCTTCAAAACCTGCAATACAAGCTCCAAATGTCAAATGAAATCAAGAAACAAGAAGATATATGAGGGTTAGATAGATGATTGAGCATAAAACCATAAAAGTTAGACCAAGTTTCATTATGATTTAACATTAAATGAAAATTTGAAAATTTTAACTCTATCAAAGTTAATAATAACCTACACCATTGGATAACTTATGCAATTATACCCCATTTCAAAAAAAAAAAAAAAAGCTTCGAAAAAGACCAAAAAATGACCGAGATATGGCCATTTTATGTTTGAATGAAAAAGTAACAAATTCCAGCGGTTCTATTTGTGATGGCAGTTCTATTTGATTTTGTAGCGATGCTATATGCCAACGCTAGAGATCCAGCAGTGCATTTTGATTCTAGTGGTATAGTTTGAATATTTGAGCGGTTCTGTATGGCGATGTTGGACTATGAGCTGTTTTATTTGCTGTAAACACCAAAAACATCAAAAACCACAAAATTTTCTCAAAAAATGTGATTTGATCTTCTAGTAGCCCTCCTTCTAGCGCCAAATGTGTCAACCCCAATTCTAATACCTATAAAACAACATAAACAAACACATTAGAAGGTGAAATGCAAGCAAGAACAAGGATTCCCCATGGAATCCATTTAAAAAGTTCAAATTAGGAAAAACAATGAAGAATACAATGAGATAACAATAAAAGAGATTGAATCCTAATTAAACTAGCAAACTCATGATCCCATGGGAGAATTGGTGTCAATTTGATGTGAAAATTGTCCCTTTCCCAATTCCTATGATGCAAGATTGATGTGTGATGATAATTGACCCACTTTGTTGATGCTTGATGAGTGCTCCAATGGAAAAATCTGCATAACCTAGCTAAGATTCAATGATAATGTATGGAATTTGCTAATGATTTGAGCATAGTAAGTTTACTCAAATTGTGGATGATGAAATGAGGAGATTACCCTCTTATTTATAGAATACTAAGTTGAGGAGATGATCAAAAAAGAGCAATGTGGGACTAATCTTCAACAAATGAGAAGAAGCCACATGTCATCGTGTGAATGGTTGAGGAATGAGCACATTTTGAAGAATGTGCAAAGAGGGGGGAGATTCAAATTCAAAATATGGCTTGAAGGATGAGGTGAAAGGTGAAGCAAATGCACATGGATCAAGAAAAGGACATGTAAGAGATTTTAAATGCTTTTTGGAAGGGACAAGTCCCTTTTGGGGGGAGATTTCAAATTTGAGGAATATTCCATCTTTGATGTCTTTTTTGAATGAAAATAGATTATTTATAAATCAATTAAATTGATTTTCATGTGCAAGTTGCAAAATCTAGAGGATTTGAGTGATTAGGATTAAATTAATTAGGATTTGATTAATTTAAGAGAAGATTAGGTGATCTAACTATTTGATTTAGATTTGTGGGTTGAAATAAATCAAAAAAAGATGAAAATGATTAAGACCTAGTTAAATAAATATTTTGATTTATTTAACCAAAGGGGGTGATGTTAGATTAAATTAGATAAATGTTTGATTTATTTAATTTAATTAGATGAACTTTAGAGATTTAATCAAATAATATGGATTATTTAATTAAATAAAGATAGGAAGATGAAATGACCTAGCTAATTACACAGAGATGATGATTTAATTAAATCGAGGGATTTATTTAATTAAAAGGGGAATTATGACAAATTTAATCAAGTAAGGCTATTCGATTAAATGGTTAGATAGAGGGATAATTTAGGATGAAGCGATGTTAGTAGATCAGGATCGAGTGCGTGTACATTTTACATGTCTACAATGAGAACATGGAAAACAACTAAAAACTTCACTCCATTTGAGTTGCTGTATGGAAAGACAGCTATGATGCCAATTGAATATGAACATAAAACTCTATGAACTGCAGTGGATTGAGGGATGGATATTTATAAAGTACAGAGAGAAAGAATCATGCAACTAAATGCTTTGGATGAGATAAGAAGAGCAACCTTGCAACATACAAAAGTAGTGCAGAATATGCAAATCAAGTGGCGTGCAAAATTTATCAAGGACAAGAAGTTCAAACTAGGAGATTGGGCTTTGCTCTATGATTCAAGATACTAGGACAATGCAGGAAAATTGTAGACAAGGTAGCTAGGACCATATGAAGTTGTTGAGGTCTTTCCTAATGGAGTTGTTCAACTCACCACCATTGACCCTGTCAGGTTGAAATTACTTGTCAATGGTCACTGCCTTATATTATACCATAAACCAACTTCTAAAGAAGAGTTCTTGCAACAATTCACCCAGCACTCAAAGCTTCCTGTAGCTGAAGGTGGTGGACCTAGTGTCCCTCCTTCAGCCTAATTGAGATATGCACTTTTCATAATAAAGACTTTCACTTGCATGGAAGTCCATTTCTCCATCATCCGACCATCCACCCATCCATCACCTTTCTCTCTCTTCCATCACTTCATTCCACCTCACCTCATTCCACCTCATCTTCATTTATTGCTCAATTCATTTTCCAGCAAGGCAAGCATTACTTTGTCGATGATATTTGCAATAAATCTTCCACACATTTAGGTATGTGTGTATTAATTGCTATCTTTAATAATCTTTTATGTGCGTTCATTTAATCATTGTATGTCAGTATAGGTATTCACATAAATGCCATCATTTCTTGTCAATTACTACTCCTATCTCACATGTGTGAACACATGCCCAAATTTAGGTTGAAGGGAAGAATGAAAAAGATGTAAATATTTTTTGAACTTATTGTCCATGTGTCAAATCATATTAGTTTGTGTCAGAAATTTTAAAATGAGCTGATTTGAAATCCAAATGGAAGAAGTCCTGCAACATGAGCAAGAGGTCTTGTAGCATGAAGTCCTGCAGCAACAACCAAAACCAAAGCAAGATTTCCTACAACCACATCAAGAACAAGAGTCCTTGTAGCAAAAGGAAGAAGAAACATCACCCTTACAGCCAAAGATAACAGGACAGCTTGAGTCCATGCAAATAGTGTCATATGAGGAGCCACCATCAACAAAAAGATTGGTAGGCATTCATAATCCTCCTAGTTTTATAGTACATGCAACAATTTTGAATTTATGGAGAGAAATACAAAGAAGGGAGGAAGAATGGAAAAAGATAAAATAACAACAAAGGAGGAAACTATGAGGAGATGTTTTGGAATAGTTTGACTGATGAGCTAAAATAGGCTAAGACTCATTCCATCCACAATTATGCTAAAGAATTAAAAATAATTGAGAGAAATATTCAAATTGGGAGAACTCAGAGATGACATTGGCTTCCCTGACCTTTCAGCCACCTGTGCTCATGTGGCTCGTGCCAATTTTAGATTCTACTTGTATGACATTGTTGTAGAGAGGCATAGATGGAATAGGTTTGATAGATTGGGAGGATTCTATTGGGACCCTGACTCAAGTACTACAACCACTGACATTGTACAACTCTCAGTTGCAAATTTTAGAACTTTGACCAAGTAGAAGAACAACTCTTCCCCTGTTGGAGGACCAGCAAAACATTAGGTTGGGGGGAGTGATGAACCTAGTTTTTTGTCTAGTTTTTGGTAGAATCTCTAGTCTATTTTCTCATAGATGTCATGGAATTTAATGCTTAAGTGTTGGTATTGACATAATGTTTCCATCAAACCATTTACATTTGATATTACCCTATCCTTGCAAGCTTTAATGATATTTGGCATAATTATGGGTCATCTATATTGATTTTGCATGTGATTAATAAATGTTTTTTAGAGTGGTTATAGATGTGCAGTTATTATGCATACTGACCTTGACATGCAAATTTAATATGCCAAGTTGAGGAAGGCACCACCAACTGGGCATGCACCATAACATCCAACTGATAAATCACTCCAAGTCAAAGGTAGCCGATAACAAAGATTCTTCATGCAACTGAATGTAACCACCTTGTAGTGGACCTTAATGATCGAGCATGCATAGGCATTACTGTTGTGCTAGATCTATGCTTGACTTTCATGTTTGACTAGATTCCATGCATGCATAACCGCCATTGCTCCACTTTCCCTTGCTTTCTCTAAATGGCATCCTCCCAATTGTGGAGTTGACTATCTTGTTTAGTTGTAGTATAAATAATAATTTGATGCTCCTTCTTCAAGAGGTTGCATGATTTGAAATTATACTCTCATTCTCCAGTTTTAGTAATACAAATACATTACTCTTTGTATGCATGATTTACAGTGAATAAAATAAAGTTTTGAGTTCGAGCATCTAAGTTTGTGTTAGTTTAGAGGATACTTATCACGGTAGGCGATATCAAATGAAGAAAAGAAGAAGAAAGGTTGATTCATTGTTTTCGAGTATCTTGAATAGTAGCTCTCATTGATTCAACTCATTCAAGTCCACTTATTATATTCATAACCAGATTCATATTTTTTCTGAGAAATATGTGCAATATCCACACTAAGTATTGCAGCATGTGCAGTCAACTCAACTGCCTAGATTGGAGTTATGTCAATAGCTCTCTTGACCACTAGTGAACCAATAACTTCTTCAATAGGCCAAGCAACCTCATGTTTACTAGTATTAGGTGTCATAGACCAAATTGCAAGGGTATGTAACTTTAGACTATATCTAGAACCAAATACTTTATCCTCAAATTGATCTTTAGATATCAAAGCTTGAGGATGCCTCCTACCTGCATCATATGCTATGGCAACAGTGATAGTACATCTTGGTAACAAAATGATTCCACTATCTTTGACAATCCTTCGAGCCTCAGTGGGAGTAATAGCTGCAATTTCAGCCCTAATCTTCTCTTCCTCTACTTTCTCAACTTCCTCCTGATGAGAAGGTTCAACATTAACTCGGGCTAATTCAAGTCTTTCTTTTATTTCCTTAATCCACTGTTGAATCATAAAAACCTAAAATTCTTTGTTCTGCACAAATTTATCATTAGCCAAAAACTCATCACACTCCCTAATTATGGGATTATCACCATTTTCTCTGTCATACTGCCACTTGACAATCTCGTCAGGAGGAACATCTGAACTGTGAGTTTCTTCAATATGAGGAAGGGGAAATTTCTGCTCCACCTCCTCATTTCTTGGCACATGTTCTACCATTTGTTTCTCCTTGACCTCCTGAACATCTACAAGTTGTTCTACGATACCCATAGCTTGTTGCTATCATTGTTGTTCTAAGAATACTTGGGCTTTGTCTATAGCCTCCTTTACCTTCACCTTAAACTCACCAGATTGATAATCCCTTATCATAGTAAAGGCCCTGTCAAATGGGTTGGAAATTACATTGTATGGACTGATGTAGAAGGCATTCCTTTTCATAATCTTCTTCTCAAGGTTTTTCATAATCGTCCATTATTTTTTCCTAGCCATGACAACCTCATCACTTGTTAGATTTCTTAGTACATCATCTCTATATAAAAATTCATGATGTATGATGCCTAATCCATTTTGTCTTCTTCTTCCTACCACAAATCCTTCTAGATAAAAAAATCTAATCTCATTGATAGGAATTCTAAGATTATTCACCATAATGCCCAATTTTTCATACCCCTCAGGGGCAATGATCTTGAAATAAGAAAAAGTACATTGGGGATATATTGTAGTGCCCTTTTTGACCTTTCTAAACATTTCATAATCCATAACATCAATTTTCCACATGAGCTCCATGAAAGCCAACCTTTCTGAGACATACAAGTGTAGACAATGAGGTGCCCCTTTAGCTCCATAAGCCCTAATCAAAGTGTACTCAGAATGTAGAAACCAGTCAGCCCAATTGTGTGTTGCTTTAGAGCCTGCTACATCCTTTGAGCACATAAGAATTATAATTTTTGGAGAAAGTTTGAATCTAGGTGCTACACCCAATGACTCTAAGATACCATATCTTACAACATTGTCAAACAAGATATAGTTGGAATTGGAGCAATCTTGATCCCAAATGTATGTCCACATTTGTATAGGGATAGCATTATTCTCACTATCCTTAATCTTCATATTTAGCTTCCTTTTCCTCTCATAATCTCCCTCCCATAAGAGAATATGCATCAATAAAGAGTAATGGGGGAAATACAGAAGGATCACTTCCTTTTTCAAATTGAGAAAATCCTCATGCATTCGTTCAACAACAAAGTTAGCATAATCAAAACTAGTGTTTTGATTATATTCTTGTATATCTACCACCATCACCAACAAATTAGGAGCTATTCTAACCTCAAAATCTTGAGCTAGCACTTGATTTAAACAATAGTAAGTGTTTTTGAAATAATCTTCAAATTCTTCACACTCAAAAGGCTCAACATCCTTAGCAGTAAATTTTTTCTTGCTCCTTCTGTGTTGCACAAGCATTACTTCTTTTAATGCAAATTTTATCTTTTCATATTCAGAATACAATTCAGTACACCTGAACTTTGTAGTATAATTGGGATTGAACCCAAATACATCTATCATCTTATCCTTTGTCACCTCTAGAATTATATCACCATTCTCACTTCAGATTGTCCTGTCAGTAGGGTCGTAGTGCCTTTGTTAGCTCCATCATTAAATCAACTTATACAAACACATTTTGGAACCACCAACTTTCCAAGGTTCAACCCCCATAAATATCATGCAAGCTTACTAGATTTTTTTCTATTGAAATCATACCAACACAATTGCCATCCACTCTGGGGTTGGGGTTTTTCACCAATTTTTCTAGCATTATCAATCAACCTAGCGGTAACAACTTGTCCTATGGGCCTTTTACCAATTCGTGACCCTCCTTCTTTGACACCTCCAGAGGTTTCTTGCATAAAATTTTTTCTTTCTTTCTTTGCACTTCTAGATTTGGTGGAATATGCAGGGGTAGTAGGCAAAGGGTTTGACACAATCACTGGATTAGGCTTAATTTCAGCTGAATCATGCTGAGTTTTAAGTCTTTTAACTCTCTTCTACATTGGTTTCCTTTCCGGTCTAACACTGAATTCACTAGGCTCTAGGTCACTCATGCTTGTAACACAAATGGAACTAGGGCTTACAATTTCGTATGGCCAAATAAAACCCTTCGCAATTATGATAGGACAAAACACTACTATTGAACAAGACACCTTTCTTCACAATTTATGCAGTGCTCAATCACCAAATTGAAACTACTAGAAATGACTAAATTGCTAATGCCCCCAATTTTCCTATCAAATTTCTAGGGCATTCACCTTACTACCTCAATTAAAAGAAAGTATTAGTTTTTCTTACTCAGATGAAAGAAGTGTCACTCTAGTTGCTGATAACTTTTGGATCTTGCCTCACAAATTCTTCTACTTCTGGTATTCTTTCCGCTAGCCAATTAATTAGAATGCACGATCAACCAAATATCTACTTTTTGTTACAGTTGAGAGGGAAGCATGTCACCATTAATTGTTGATATTAAGCTTGCGCGAGTGAATTGACAATTAGCCATTTATTTTTAAACCTTGATCGTTTATCCTTCAACTTTAAATCTATATCAACAGTTATTGATCCACCTCGCCACCTTCCCTTTTACTTTATATGAAATCCTTAGGATTTCACCATGTTTCCTCTTCATGTAGTGGTTGTCGCCAGTCTTTGATTTACTTCATTCTCGTCTAGCTTTATCAACGATGCAAGTGATTTGTGTGATAAAATTTCTGCTCTTAGATCTCTAGCTTGCTTCCCGATCACATTCATCTCCATCACTCCCTGCTAATTCAACCTAGCACCTTGACTTTTATTAGTGATATGAGATGAAAGCACCATATTTTGACATGTTTACCTACATAAACAATCAATGGCACAACAAGATATCACAAATAAGATGTATTAAGGTTAGCGAGAGAAACCTTCTTGAAAGGAACCTTATCGCTCATTGCTAATCCTTCTTATAAGGTTCACAAGCAATTAGCAATGAGAGATTATCCTAATATAATTACATATCACAGATCGCTAATCAAGAACCTCGTGCTTAAGACAAATCTATGAGATGTGATGCAATTGGAAAATCATCTCCTCA
>VDFB02000013.1:108452653-108551998 GCA_007258455.2 Sequoia sempervirens
TTGAATTATACAATGCAAAATTCCTCAATATAGGCATGAACTTTAACATTTTGTCACTGTGCAAGCATTTTACTATGCATTGGTCTGATTAACTATTAGAAGCTGGTGCTTTCAAAAACATACCTGATTTGCATGTCCTCTCAAGTGTTTCATGGATACTTTAGGCCAACTTTATAATGTTAGTCTTTGTTGCGTTGGCATATTTTTGAATGAAGTCATTCCAAAACTATCCATTCATATATGAATGTACTCTCTAGGTCATAAACTGACAGGCTTCTTATTATTGCTTGTAAGATTTTGAAAGTTTTTGCATGTTGTAATGTGCAAGTTTGAAGATTAATAAATGCTAATTAAGGAGTTGCAATCTTGGCTTTGACTTTCTATTGTTGTTCACAAGCTTTGGAATTGGTCACAAGATGAGTGCAATGCAAGTGACAAGGTGTTATAATTTACCTCTGTTTATGCATGCCTGTGATGTTACTGTATTAGTCAATTGAGAATCTGAGAGTTTTATCGAGTTTATCATGTATATGCTCAAAATCTATTTTTAAGAGCTAATAAAGGGAAAATACATAAGATGAGTGAGATGATGATTTTTCCTATGGACAAATGATAGAGAAGCAAAGCCCATGTGTTAAAAGATAAGCTAGATTAAGTGATGTGTGCTTTAAACTAATTGAGCTACAAGGTATATTGAAATGAAAAGGGTTTATCCAATGAAAGGTATAACCACAATAAGCAAGGAAAAAACCAATAGGTCAACCTCCTAGAAATACCATTCTTTACACTCGTGGAAATTCCTAAGAACAATAATATTTAGACATGTACATGTTCTAGAATGATAATGTAGATTAGTTTTTTTTCATGCTCTAGTTAAAGTATTCCTCAAATGATTCTTTTATCCATTTCATAGGAATTTGTGAATGTTTATTGGATATGAGAGGATGATTAAATAAATATAATCGAATTCCTTGGAATATAAGTATATAGTATTAAATCACTCCAAATTTGAACCAAGTTGGATCAATGTGAGAAAGAAATAGTAAGGATTCAACCAAATTTTGAATTTAAATTTTAAAAATTTAGGGGTCAAATCCATAGGTGTAGGATCAATCTTGTATGTATGTGATTGGTTTAGGACATGGAAGAAATAGTATCTAGGTAGAGAATGAATTTGTAGATATGGGTGACAATAAAGGGGATAATAAATGTTAGATATGCAATAATATGTGTGGACATTGATAACATGAAGCCAAGTGTATTAGAGTGTATAAATAGGAATGAATAACATGATGGAAAAATTATTCCAAATTTATAGAAATGTATTCCATTTGTTGATATATAATTTATTAATTAGCTCCATAAAAATAAGTCCATTTGCAACTATGTCATTAGGATGAAGACATAAAGGCTCTTCATTAAAAAGTAGAAATCTTGAGGGCATATTGCTTTGATACTAGTAAATTTTTGGTTAGTCTATGATACACCCACCATAATGGCTATGTAGAACTTGAGAATTTTTTTTAAAAAAAATTTCTAGATGTCAATTTATTCACTATACTTGTCATAAAAAAGGCATCCATTTTGGTTCACATTTATCACAACTTTTAGTTGAAGTTTAAAACAATGTTCAATTGGGTGGTGATCCCATAATGTTGACATGGAGAGAAAAATATGTGATAGACTATAAAAATGCAACAACAAATATTAAAAAATAAAGAATTATATGAAAATGATTTATCAAATGTTATTTTTTATTTGTTATGTAAAATATTCATATATTAATACCTTTTAATATGTCTATTCTTTTAAAATAACATATTTATATTTATAATTCTACATACAAATTATGATAATATTATATAAACCGAAACCCCAATAAAAACTTCATCTAATCTACCTTAAAAAAAGACAAACCCAATGCTAAATAGTTAAAAATATACACAAGTCAATAGATAAATATATTAATAAAGAAGAGTAACTCAACAAACCTTCCACAAACGTCCTCAAATAGGAGTTATTCTTCAATTAGGTATCTTTTCTCTTTCTCATTTTTGGATATATCTTGTTCCATTCTTAATGTTTCTACTTACCCCGGTATCTAAGTTATGTGGCAATCTCTACCTTATACCTTCTTCAATAAAAAAAATGGAGAATAATATATAAAAGTGGTGGAGAGGGGGGCCTTGAAAGGGCATTCAACGCTTGCTTATGATTAAGAATAATTAAGTGATAAGGTTTTGGTTGAAAAGAATGATATTATTTTATTATATTGACAAATGAAGTTGATAAGAGTTTACCAAACATGCTTTTTATAAAAGAGAAAGTAGTCCCTTGTTTGGTTTTGGTTCAAATCTATTCTTCTTTTTGAGTGCATTCTATTTTAGCATGCTTATGCAGATGGCTTTCACTAAATTTCATTCATGTTCCAAAGTTAGCTAAAGTAAATGGGAATTTTTAGTATTTTAAGTATAGATTTTTCTTCTTCTTTTTTTCTATTTCCTACCGATTTGATTTTTTTTTCAAAAGATTAAATTGACAATATATGACTAAAAAAATTTAAGTTGGTAAAACATGCTTAGAATCATTGATAGGATTGTATATAATAGTCAAGCTAAATACCAAACCATTGTTTCCAAATAAAACATTGCCTACTTTGAGCTACACTTTTACACCCACTGACAAAAACTAATGTTAAAAAGTGAATCTTATAGATCTTTTGGATTTTTATGGAAAATTTCCTATTTATTTATTTTAATTTATAATTTACAACATCAACAAAAAGTAGGCCTAAAATTTCAGAGGAATTTACATAATAGTAGGCATAAAAAGTAAAAATGCACTTTCCATGCAATATCAGAACTAGAGTTAATTCTGGATCTTCAAGGCTATTTTTTCTAATATTTTTAAATTATTACTCCTTAGAGAATATTGGGAACAAAAGTTGGAATATTTCAGAATTGGGGGAAATGTTTTAGATTTTTTTTTAGCAGGGGGTCGAGGTGGCTATTTTTTTTTAAGAAATATTTTTTTTCAAAAAAATAGGGAGCAAGGGTTCTTCTTTGATATATTTAGGGCTTAAATTTTGGGAAGGTTGGTGTCTATATTTATTAATTTTATGCAAAATAAATACTGAAAATTAAGTGGCCAAACACAAGCAATAGATTGGCCTCCCACACCTATTTAGCTTATCTATCATTATGTTGCACTACTTTCTCGCTGATATAACAACCTCTAGTGCCTCATTTCCCATTTTCTTCACATTTGTACAATAACCAAGAGTAGATTTTCCCTCTTGGGCTCATTGTAATAAACTCTAGTGAGTAATCAAACCAAAAACTTAGTGTTGAGTTTTTAGGAAAAACTGTAATAGTTTTTTCAGCTCCTTACCAAAACTCGCCAGCACTTTGAGTTAAAAAGTGATGCTTTTTTTATTCATTTTATTGTGACAACTAATGAACCATGAACCCTTCTTCAACATATACTAACAGTGACCATCTATAATTGGACTAAAATTTAATTAATTTTGTGAACCATGAAAAAAACTAATATTTAATTGTAAATACCATATCAATATTACCAATGGTATTGTTTTCGTGACTGAAACTCCCTCTAACATTGTCATCATCATCGAGAAATGGAGTAACACCATCTATAATTCAATGAGATTAATTTAGTTATTTTTGAAAAAAAAATCATTTAACATATAAATATTAAACTTAAATCTTAGATGACCCTTACCAACAACTTGATCTTGCTCATTTATTTTGTTTCTCTTTAGAAGATCTAAAGAGAAACAAAATAAAATATTTAGAATATCTAAAATCTCATATGACCCTTACCAACAACTTGATCTTTAGAAGATCTAAAATCTTTAACACATGTTTGCATGTGTTTCCCTTCTTTTCCCACTAACAATCACACACATGCAAATCTAGTCCATATTGTCTAACAAGATACCATTTTGTTGGAGTTGTTTGGATTCTTATCTGACCGTATGTGTTAGGGAGGAGATCATATGGATAACAATTTGTATCTGGTATTTTTTTGACCTGTCTAATGCAATTGTGTAATATCATTCTTTTTTGAAGTTAGTCAAAAACCTAGATAATTGCAAATATCTTTTCTTTTTTTAGAATGGCTATACCCTATGAAGAAGTGTATGGATAAGCCAATCCATTCTCCTCATGCACCTCTTAGCATGATCACTTAAATAGTGACTCTTGATGTGGCAGTGGTATGACTCTATGGAAGCATTGGTTTCTTGATTTTCATGAGGGAAACTTCTATAATTTTTTTCCCACATTGCTATACAAACCCACAAAATGATGTCTTAGTATAAATAAAAAACAAGTTAAACAATATAACTGCATACAAAATCATAATGAATAATTCAATGAGCTTACCAATACGAGTTTCATCATGACACCAAGTTTGTCAAAAGTAATCAATAAAAATTTTCTCCTCTTTGAATTCCTCCATGGAATTTGTTATCAGATGAGTAGCGATGTCTTCATTATCACTCATTGCATACATTATCTCACCCAATCTATTGAACATATAATTAGTCCCAACATCCTTATTACTGACATACCTGGATTATAAAACATAATATCAAGCTATGAAATTCGAACATGTAATGTTTAGCTATTCCATGTATTTTAATAAAAGCTTGACTTACCTGTATACATTCTTCAACCATGCCCTACATACATGCCAAATACATAAAATTACCTGGAAAACAAAGGATAATCTACAAGTTACAAGGACAAGTGTAATGCTCAACTTTTTATAGACTAAATATTAAGCAATTACAATGAGTTAACTTCAGTTTAAATAAAATATTAAAACCAATAAAAACATGATTGCTTCAATCTCGACACTAGCATCATCTGTCATAAATGCATTGACATTCCGGTCTTTTTTACATTGTTTCCCTCTTTTATAAACTTTTTTCAACCATTCATTTATATCCTCGACTTTGTTTCTTGAGGATGTGGCCCATGCAGTAGGTATACCAACCTCTTGTTCATCGAATACAAGCAAGGTATATAACTGATGTACTACATATGAATAAACCATAAATTATTATATTTTTAGTAGAATAAATTAATGATTTCATTAAGATCCATAAATACAATTAATTTTTTTTTACTTACACCATATTTATTCATTTAGAATGTGAAATCCATAGCAATAATTGCATTATGTGAATGTTTCACCATCATTTCTTGCATCCATGGTGTTTGGATGCCCTATCATAAATGGAATATTTTCCACATAATAGAAGTTGTCTTCCTCCTCTATATGCCATATGCTTACACTTTTTGCATCATCTTCATTCTTTTGGGATCGAAGTGAGTGTACTCTATTCCATGCATTCAAAACATCTTTCCTCAACAAATATGTGTCCCTTCTATTCATCAATTGAGTCAAACCAAGGTCTAAATAGTGTTGTTCACATATTGTATCAATTCCCACCCCCATTAGCAATAAGGATTCAATATACAATTTGCATTCATTTGACAACCTTGGTTCAACACTACTCCTTGGATCACTAGAAGGGTCATCTTGTCCATGGAAAAATTCACCTTTAGCATCACAATGACTGAAATCATTATATATAATAACTGTAACATCTAGTCTACCATGCATAACCCTAACAAGAAAGTGGGTTCGACAACCCCTTTTTTGGATAAACCTTCATTTCCTTTTCTTGTTTTTAGAGTTATTTTTAGAGTTATTTTCAGAGTTGTTTTCAGAGCTATTTATGTTGTCCTCGGGGCCAAAGCACACCAATAATTGTTTTCACATGTACAATATATATATATATATAAAAAAATTGATATAACAAATAGAAAATATAAGTTTTTACATGCTTCATTATTATATTAAATCTAAGAAAAACCTTGAGTACATCTTCATTGCCTAGTCATTAGGTTGTATCAAGTTGGTCTTTCTATTCAATTTGTGTACAAATGTTGTCTCTGTACTATCTAATAAACCTTCTCCTTTGACAAAGTGAGGGATTCTTTCAAGATGGATTGTAGCACATATGTCTATCTCACTATTGTCACCTCTAATAGGTGTCCATTCAAGGTCAGCACTTGAGAAATGATTTTCTTGGTTGGGAATGTCTTGCACATTTAGACAAATGAGTGATTCCCATTTATTCCGCCCACCCATTCTGAATAATATTAAGATGGTTAGTGGACCTCTATGTTGTTCAAATATGTATTTAAAAATTAAATCCTCTGCCATAAAGTCAAGAATATATAAACAAACATGGGAATATTATCATCCTAAAATTCAATCAAACCCCAATGAATTTACAAATAAGATCATTTCTCTAAAAAACGCTTTTACCACAAAATCAATTTACAAATAAGATCATATGGGACAATGTTCTGATTTGGGATGATGTTTAGATTTTGCATTATATGTTGGCATGATTTAAACTACATGATTTGTTCCCACAACATAATTTTTACATTAACATGGTTTCTTAACAATGGCATCAATGATCCAAACCAAACATTCAATTATTTTATATGATGACTTTAATCCATTGAGATAACACATTATTACTTGGATAAATTTGTGAAATTTATTTATACACTAACACTCATAAGCCTAGGTTTGTAAAGGAAGCTATTGGTATAAATGATGTAGATTCCTGGAAAGCAGCTATTGATGAAGAAATGACAACATTAATAAAAAAAAGTAACACATGGGAGATTTATTATATTTTGCAAATGGAAAAAAAATGTTGGATATGAACATATGTTCAAGAATAGTAAAAGATAGTAAAAAAAATGAGGCATTGGTAAAAGAAGCTAGTGATATTAATAGTAAAAGATCCATTAGTGATATGAAAAGGTGTCTCAACTTTACATTCCTAATGCTCATTTTAATATATTTTCCATGCACTTGCTATTTCATATTCTAGTGAATTTTATTCTTGTGGGAGAGTTTAAGTGAATTTTATTCTTGTGGGAGAGTTTAAGTGAATTTTATTCTTGTGGGAGAGTTTAAGTCCTATGTTGAGGATCCTATTTTTTTAAGTGATTTTTTTGCCTCGCCACTTTTAGGTGGCATAGTTTGGCCATGTGTCAACAATTTATGTTGTGTGTCAATTCATGATGAAGATAGTTACATATAACAAATTTTATTGTGTGTAAGAGAATATAAGAGGGAGTTTACATTGGAATCTTGATTAGCATTATGATATAGGTTGTTACACTTGTCATGGAGCATCATTTTGAATTTTGAATGAGAACAATTGGGGCACCTAAGTTTGGGTGGTCATATATGACAAGGTATGAAAATGCAAGAGGTATTTAAGGAACATGCTAAAAATAGTTAGGAAGACCAAGACCAAAGAGAGGCATTGGAATTTGAACCCAAGAAATTAATGCATGTCTCATGTGTTTGCAAGTAGTTTCCCCAAACCATTCATGGTTTATATTTTTTACTTCATCAATTTATTATTGCTTGGATTTGTAGTATGTATTATTGCTTTTAGGTACTATTATGTTATTTTGGAACCCACTCTCTTATCTTTCTTTCATTGTAAAATTTAGTCATGGCTTGTAATCAACACTTGTCCTTGGTCTATGACTTCCTATATAAAATATCTTCACATGTTTTCAAAATTGGTTGCATCTTTTCCATTAATCCTTGAGGAAATTATATTCTTTTAACAAAGAGATGGTGCTCCACACCCCATGGATACATATTGGTGTAATTTTCCTAACTATTTAACTAGTGGATTCCTATTTACATGTCAAGTCTACTTAGGTCCTAGGAATATTCAAGTCATTTAGATAAGATTTTATATTTTTAGGTTTTATTAAATATTAGTGTCTTAGGTCATTTAATGATGGCTCATGTCATTTAAAATGACACAAGTCATTTAATTTTTTTCCATTTGTAATTTCATCACACATTGTCTATATAAGCAAGGTCATTTTACACTCTTGTAACATACCTCATCATCATCAGAATGAGGTATTCGAAAAGGTGTTACATGAATTTGGGCTTGACCTCGAGTGGGCTAAAGAACATTGGGAATACAACAAAGGTTATATCCAATTAATGACTAATAAAAATATGTCTGTCGAGGAACTAGATGTGGAAAAAGTTAAAGAATATTTCCATAAGAAGATGGAGGAGAGTGCAATGGATGACATATCTCCGCTCTTCATGGATTTTGTTGCTAGGGAATTCACTCGATCAAAAAAATGGTGGAAGCTACCTTGAAATGTACCAAGCATGGAGAAGAGATGGCTGGTAGATGCCTTCTTAGTCCATACTTTTGGTTGTTTGTTGATGACATACAATTGTGTAAAGTTAGCCTAGACTTAGATTAACAATTGCTCTAAATTTCTATTTATTGTTCATGCTTATGGTGAATGAATAATTGAATATCTACAGTCCTTTGAAGCTTCCACAAATTTCATGAGACTGTGTAGTAATTTGGTTAAGTGAAATTTTGTTTTAAGAAGGTTGTCCATAGTACAATCCTCCATGATCACTATTCATTGTTGAATTTCAGGTCTAGGAACCTTCTCTCTTCCTTGTCATTTTCCTTTTTTTTTTAATAAGTAACCTATGCTAAGGTTCATTGCACAAATTGTAAAGCCAAATCTTAAGCTAAAGATAGAAGTTCAAATTGATGTTCGAACTTGCAGCAAATTGCACACTAACTTCCCACTTCGAAGAACTCCATTTTGTGATCCTACTTCCTTCCAGCCTAACTTCGTGAGTCCGCCCTATGATTACCACTTACCAGAAAATAAACATAAAAAATCAATTGAGGAATTCCATGCACGTCATGACCTGACACCCAAAAGACCTTGGGGTAGTGATTGGTAACTTGCTTGCAAATTTCTACCTTTCAAGAGAGGTAGCATACTTGTGTGCTACCTATGTTGAGAAGGTGCAAAAACACCCATCAACACATGACATGTAAGTCTCAACTATCCATGTGATATATGACAACTTTTTTAGGATCTCCTCCCAAATGGATCCTATCTAAATGAAAACACTTAAAGTATGACATGATAGTATATGTATATCTAGGAATCCCTTTGGAATAGGAGGTCATATTTTATATATGTAGAAGTTATTTTGGATAAATTAAAAAAAGTTTCTATATTGGATAAATAAATCCTCTCCTAGGCTAGATGAATTCAAGCGGCCAATAAAATTATCCTAGCTAGACATTTTTACACATCCTCATCATGGTTTCCTTCTAAATCATGCTACCTTCTAAATCATGCTATAACCAATTGACTATTTTCATCATAAGTTTCTTATGGGCTAAGTAGGAAATGAAAAATGGGTGCCAATTTCTTCATGAAAACACTATATCCAAGCTAAAGATCAAGGTGGAATGGGAATTATAAATCCTTACACATAAGGAACATTTCTAGTGGCAAAATAGATAGTAAGATCCTTACATGGAGAAACCTCTTGGGGATTTAGTTTCAAATTTAGACTACCATGACATCTTGAGCTTGGTCTTCTACTAGTTGTTAAGATAAAATTCTCCTAGCCTCATATTTTAAACCTTAGGATTTGAAGCAATTTAAAAGCATCTAGAAATATTTCCAATCAAAGTTTCCAGGCTTTGTTGGCAAAATTAATCCCTTAGACATGGTCTCTATTTAACAATTTCATCCATTTAGTAAAATAGATTGGTAAAACCTAATTTGACAAGCCTCACCCTATGTAAAAATTTATGTGGAAAGTGTTTGTTTAGGAAAGGGATACAAAAATTTAAGGATATATGGGATGTCTTGTATCTCAATTGGAAAGATGGTAATATTCTCCAATTGAATAGCACATCTCTAAGTCTCAAATTTAGTATATTAGATCACTTATACTAGGTTTGTGACTTTATTAAATACTAGTGATGGCCTATTGGTAAAAATATAATTCATCTTTTGCTTGAAGCTATTTATAAGAAGCTTCTACTTCCCTCTTGCAATGATGTAAGGTTGAATATCAAATGGAAAAGCTTTCACTCAACCACTAAATGGTATAAACTTTGCCTCACCATTTGTAAATCAAAGGTGGTGGTGCAAGCTCAACTTCTTGTTTGGAAACTTCATCACCATCATCATCTGATTGGAAATCATCTACATTTCTTTCAACCCTCTCCATTTTTTGTTCTTCTTTTGGAAAAATAAGAAACCTTCAAACATGCTTCTTGATATTGTTCCCATTCTAAAATCCTTTTTCAAACTCTCCTTTCAACCTTGCCCTCAATTTTCCTATGAAAATTTCATAGTGACTTGCTCTCTTAAGCATCAATGTGTCCTTCCATGTCATACATGAGTCATGCCATCAAACTATTATTTTATATATTTGGAAGCAAAGTTGTTTTGCTATCTGTTCTAATAGCACCCTTTCTATGGGAATTTCCATTTCAAAATTTTAACATTCTTTTATAGGTGGAAAATTTGGTCAAAATTTTATAGGAAACCTTGTAGTCCAACATGAAACTTAAAGAGTAAATAGGCACTATTCATGATCAATTGGCTACTGCTACAAATAAAAAAGATCAAAGATCAAGTACTGTCTACAGTAGATCAAAGATCAAGTTATGCAATTTCAGCTTGATAGTAAACTCAGCCTGAGTAGATATACTGTATAGTTTATAAATGTAATAGTCGTTAGTGTAGCCTTGTGGCTCAAATACGAGACTTTTATTTTGTTGTATCTCTATTTATTATAGCTACTTTTGTAGCTCCATTCTTGTAATCTAAATTGCTTTGTTGAATAAAAAGATTTTTCTTTTGAAAAAATATACACAATGAAGAATATATCAACTAAACAAACATCTTGTAGGTCAGTGACATCCAAACTTTGATTAACCACTTGACAAATAGATTTGACATGTACGTATAAATTCACTATCTATTTAAACATTTGAATGATAAAAAAATATTATAACCAATATCATATGTTTTGAAAACTTTCTATAATATTTTTTAAAAAATATCTATCAATTTATTATATTCAATTATATTCAACAAGCCCCCTATATGTCATTTGTTCAACTTTAATTTTATCTATAAAATTACTAACTTTGAAAAACGTATTTAATTTATGCACCTTTAATAAAATTACTATTCAACAAGCCCCCTATATGTCATTTGTTCAACTTTAATTTTATCTATAAAAATTACTTAACTTTGAAAAAACTATTTAATTTATGCACCTTTAAATATATTTGTAAAGGTCGTTTATTTTCATCTACAATATTATTTAACAAATAACAATAATAAAAAGAATATCCAGTGCTTGTATGTCAATCGAGTTGCAACGCAAGCTAAATATTTTTTCAGAAAAACACATGCTCACTCAAAAATATATTTAGAATTTACACAATATGATACTAAGTAGTTAGCTTTCCACGTTTACAAAGCTGGGCCGGTGGTATCCAATCGCCATCATCGCTGACTTGACATAACTATTTCGAGCACGCCTTTTCAGCAGACACGATGGTCACGGCTGGTCACATTTGACAAGTTGACAATGGTACTTGGATGCTACGGATAGCAGACGCTGCAGACTGGTGGGTGGCATATAGACTAATCATTGGGAGTTACTAGCAGTAGGTATGTCAGGGATGGCAGGCCATGGGATGGTCATCAATGCCCATCGGTGCAAATTGTCACCGCACTGGCTATGGAGGCCACAATTTGCACCGATGGGTCGATGGGCATCCGATGTCCTGCCATGCATGACAGACCTGCCACTAATAGTTTGTTATTAGCCCGTACCCACCATATCCATCGCATCCAAGTCCGTTGGTAGAAACCAAAAATTGCAAGCTGGATATTAACGCGGGACGCGCCAAATTTATGATTTAGTTAACATAAATTATAACTAAATTAAATATATATTTTTTTTTTCAAGAAAACTTGATTTTAATATATTTTTATTATAAAATATTTATTGATTTTTTTTAATTTATATGAATTTTTATTATTTTTTTTAACTATTATTTTTCAAAAATTTAATAATATTTTTATATCTTCTTTATTTTTTAGTTAATATAAATTAGAATTAGAATTAAATATATGTAGTTTATTTTTTAAAAGAAAACTTGATTTTAATATATATTTATTAAAAATATTTATTGATTTTTTATTTATATGAATTTTTATTATTTTTTTAAATGTTTTTCTTAGTAACATTTTTAAAGTTTCTTTATTTTTTAGTTAGTATAAAGTATAACTACATTAAGTACATTTCTAATATTTTATCATCTTTTACATTAAAGTTATGTATGAGTTTAGAAATATAATGACAAATTTTGTCAATCCTTTTCATCTAACTTTAAAATATGTCTTTAATCTCTTCAGATGAGTTAGACAATAGCCATTGTGCATCATACTTTTGGGTTGACCCAAAGAGATAAAATTGATGGGTTTTAAACTTAGATTCATCCTATAAAACTATAATTATATTAACAAATAATTAACATACAAAAGTTACATTATGCCAAGAACATTTATTTAAATCTAGATTGAAAAATATATAAAGGTAAAAATTTGATAATTAGAATAATTTAAAGTATTTATTGATTTTTATTTTACAATTCATGAATATCAATATTTTCTCTCATAACATTCTATTCATCATCAACCCTTTGAAATTACACAATTCAATTAAAAACTAATTTATAAATTGTAAAATAAAAATTGATATTACATCCAAAAATATCCAATTTTAGTTATAATTTATATTAACTTAAAAATAAAGAATTTATAAAAAATATTATTAAATTTATGATTTAAAAAAAAAAATTAATAAAAATTCATATAAATAAAAAAACCAATAAATATTTTGTAATTAAAATATATTAAAATCAATTTTTTTAAATAAAAAAATTACATATATTTAATTTTAGTGATAATTTATGTATATATATATATATATATATATATATATATATATATATATATATATATATATTATTAAAATTTTTAAGAAAAAATATTTTAAAAATAGTAAAAATTCATATAAATAAAAAATCAATAAATATTTAGTAATAAAAATATATTAAAATCATTTAGAAAAAATAAAAATAAACTACATAAAAATAAACTACATATATTTAATTTATATTAACTAAACATAAAAAAGTAAGCTGCAATGAACGCACTGTCAGTCTGACAAATACGGGCAGGGGTGCATTTTGTGCAGGTGATGGTGACAACTGCAGTAGGACGAAAGAGTGGGACAGCCGCAGCAGGACGGAAGAGTTGGAGTCAACGCCAGACAACAGCAGGTGCAGGTACAAACCGTTAGTAGTGGCTTGCACGGGTGCAGGCATCAGATGCCCATGATGCCCATCGGTGCAAATTGTCACTGACATAGACATTGCCAAGTAGGAGTATGAGGTAGTTTCGTATGCCATAAGTCAATTGTAATGTGGGACATAATTTTTATAGCTTATAACTTTTGATTCAAGAAATTGATTCAATTTATTTATTAGAATGAAGATTTCAAAGAGTTAGGTTGTAATAATCTATTTGTTTTAGTTTGAAATAATTTCAACATTTTTGGGGCTTAATTCAATCTTGTAAGGCGTCAAAATTGTGATGTTATTTTAGTATTTTTAGAGTTTTGGATTGAATGACTTTGTATTTTAGCATGAATTTGGGTTCTAAGTCACTCTTAAGACTTATTTTGATATATAGAAGGTATGGCTAATTAATAGGTCAATTATGGTTGAATGTATGGTTGTCAAAAATAACATTTTCTTAAATTTAGCAATTTCAGTTACTCTAAGTAGTTTTTTGTTTTATTTGTATTTAGTGCATTTTAATTATGCTCACTAGTGGGAAAGTGGGTGATTTCTTTCAAGAGTGAGACTTACATATTTTGATTTTAGTTGTTGAAGAATGATAATATAGATCTTGGTTCTTTTAGTATAACAAAATTATTGTTTGATTTATGTTGCATTTTCGGATCCATCATTGGTGTTAGAGCAAGTTCAACTTGAATACAAATTTGAAGTTTAAGCAATGATGGAAAGGGGAAAAGAATGCTATCCACAATATGCACAACTATGTGTGTGCGCGCGCGTGTGCGTGCATGCGTGCATGTGTGCGTGCAACTATTACAAATACAAGTGGATGAGCTTGCTAAAATTATTGAAGGATGGAGATAGAGGCAAATGAGTTTATATGGAGTAGATGCAAAAAGAGAATACAAAGAAAAAATACAAAAAGATAATCCATCATCTATTTAGGAAGTCGAAAAGCAAGAAAAAACATAGCTAATGAAATAAATGATGATTAGGGAATTAGAAGGAAGTAATGGTTGAATACAAGTTAAAATTTTAAAATATAGGAGTCATTAAAACTAGAGGAGTTGATATATTAATTGACTACTATGGTAGAGTTTTTTGAATGAAAAAATATGAGAGAGGATTTGTGAAAGTAAAATTTGCATGCACAAAATTTAAGGGTCATGTAATGATATGGTGGGATAACTTGCCAAAAAATAAAGGAAGGGGAAGGAGAAAATCAAGACCTATAGTAAAAGTGCCTGAGAGAAAAATTCTTCTTATAGATTATGCACAAACCCTCTACAATAGATTTTAAAACTTGAGGAAAAATTAGCACATTATGTAGGATTACACAAATGAGTTTTACAAACTATCCATTTGAGTGGGACATGATAAAAGAAATAAATAAATGACTACAAGGATGTGAATGATTTAATTTTTATATTCAAGGTGAATTAAGTGTGAATATGATTTATAGCATGGTGAATACCTATCAAACTAGCCTAGAACGTAGAAAAGAAAAATAAACTATTTTTTAAAGATCATATGGGGTGAAAAGAGAGTCATCATCTCCTTCCAAAGAATGGGTGGTTTTAACTCCACGAGGGGATAATCATCATATGAAGTGGAGAATAACAAAATTCCATACAAGGGTTTTTAAATTAACAAATAAGATCTCATAGAGGTAGAGGCTATGATGGTGTTAGAGGTTATGTTTGCTACAAATGTGGCAAATAAAGGCATATAATATTTGAGTTTTTACACCATTATACAAAAGAGAGGAGGCAAGGGGATTGACCAATAGTGGTTTTGGTTGAGGTGAAGTTGAATAATAAAATTAAAAATTTGTTGTAGATGAAGGTGGGAGTCTCATAATGAGAAGAATAATGATTGCTCCAAGAAAAGAGCTTTTTTTTGCTAAAGACAATGCTAACTCATGGATGAATGCAAATATTTTTCCAACCTAGTGCACTTCAAGAGTAAAGTTATGTAAAATTATTAATGATGGTGGAAGTTGTGAAACTATAGTCTCTAATGAATTTGTATAGAAATTAGGCTTGCAATGTGAAAAGAATCCATAGCCTTACAATATTTATTAGTTTAAGAAAGGATATGAAGTTGATACTGATAATATATTTTTAGTCAATTTTTTAATGGGAAATGCTTATAGGAATGGAATTTGGTGTGATGTTATTCTTATGGATGTATGTCATGTTTTTAACAAGGTCATGTAAATATGACAAAAAAGTGATCCATGATGGGGAGTTCAAAAAGACATGTACTTAATGTAAGGATGGTTTAAAGGTAGTTTTTTAACTCTTAAGGAAGAAGTGTAGACGAAGAGCATGTTTTTTACAAAATAATTTATCAAGGATGAAGATTATAGGGTTAGAATATATCTTAGTTGTAATGAAAGAAGAAATATAAGTTGTGCAAATATGAATAGAAATGACATAGGTGTTTGAAGAATATGTTGATGTAATATTTGATGAGATATTGGATGGTATACCACCAAAGATGGACATTCAACATCATCTTGATTTAATTCCAAGTTCAATTATACACAATCAAATAGATTACGACATGATCTTAACAAAACATGCATAATTTATAGGTAGGAGATTGAGTTAGTGAGAAGAAGAGCATGAGTCCTTGTGCAACTCCTACATTAGTAACCTTAAAGAAAGATTGAATATGGAGGATGTATGTAGATACCACAAAATATAGAAAATCACCATCAAATATTTATTTCATATTCCCTACCTAGATAACATGATGGATGTGCTTACAAGAGCTTCATATTTTACTGAGATTGATATATAGAATGCATGTACTATCAAATTTGGATTCAAAAAGGTGATGAATGAAAATTTTCCTTTAAGAATAAGAATGATTTTTATGAGCTACTACTTATGCCATTTGGATTTTCCAATGCACCTATCATATTCATAAGGATGATGAATGTAACACTATGATATTATATTAATAAGTTTGAGATAGTATATTTTGATGTTTTCATATTTAGTAAGAGTAAAGAAGAGCACTTAATATATTTTGAGAATGATATTGTAATTATTAAGGAAGGAAAATTTCTACACAAATTTAGTTTATGCAAGGTAGTTTGGTATTCTTGGGGTTTGTCATTTTAAAAGTTGGTTTAAGAATGAACATTGAATTTAAGGTAAAATCAATTGTTGAGTAGCCTACCTTGAGAAACATATTAGAGACCTGAGAAGTTTTCACACTTTAGCAATATTGTGGAGAAGATCCATTGAGAATTTTAGTAGTATTGTTGCATCAATAATATAGTACATGAGGGGAAAATAAAATGTGAGGACAAGAGCAAAAAAAAGGCCAATTTCTAAAAAAGAAATTAATAGAAGCCCATGTTTTAGTATTGCCAAATTTTAGCAAGGCGTTTGAGGTAGATTATAATGTTTCACATGTGGGAGTTGGAGTAGTATTGAGTTAAGAAGGAAAGAAAATACAATTTTATAGTGAGAAATTCAATGAGGTAAGAAAGAAATATCCTACATATAATGTTGAATTTTATGTCATTGTAGAAGCACTAAGATATTAAAGGCGTTACTTGGTACCTAGATATTTTATTATATTTATAAATAATGAGACCTTAATGTATTTGAATGTACTTATTTGAAGTTAAATAAAACACATGAAATATGGTTTCTTTATTTGATGTGAAAATGTAATGTAGAAAATTCTCACCCTTAACAATTTCACACTATGTTTTGGCCCTCCTAAATTATTGATCCTAATTGACCCCATAACATGTCCAAAAATTATGTATTCTAGAGCCTTTATACCACTTTTCAATAAATTGCAAGAATTGAATAAATGCATCCAATTCACATGTTCCCCTGACAATGAGTGTCTTGGAAATTTGGGCCAAGACCTATTCGCCCATGGGAGAATGGGTCCCCCATCTTAGCCAAGACCAATTTTTGGACATGTTGGCGATATTTTAACATTCAAAATTCAAATTGCAAGTGTCAACTTTTGCAATCTAATTTTTAGAAAAATAAATAAATACCTAGTCTTTTTATCATTGAAACTAGAAGTGAAATGATCAAGCAAATATTATTGTCAATAACATTCAAGAGAAAGTCAAGAGAGGCATTTCAAATACTTATTGCAAAAATTCAAGATCCAAAATCATATCAAAGTGTACATGTGATTTTATGTCATCATGTTGTCATTATTTTTGTGAAGGCTAACATCGTTTTGTAGCTCTCCAAAGTATTCAACCATTCAAGCAAGAAAGATCCAAATCCTTGAGAAGATGTGACTTCATTCATTCAAGGTAGCTATTGAAGGGTGGTGAGTTGTAGCACATTGTGCTTTCATCATTCCTTTCCTTTCCATTATCATTTATCATTGACATTTTTCCATTGTGGAAGTGGGAAAACTTACATGGGGTTTGACTAAGGCAAGCCCCTATGGCACAACATTTTCCCCCTTTTTGAATGTGTAGATTACAGGTTTGAAGAGGATTGAAGAGAGCTTGAAGATATATTTTATATTTTTGTAGTTGTCACCAACCTTGTCAAGCCATGAAAAATCACCTACAAAATTTACTAATGGCATTCTGAAAACTCTGCAAGTGGAAACAAGAATGAAGAATCCTCTTAGAACATTGACACCAACTACAAAAGTTGAGCCTTTAGACAAAAATGAGTGTCTTTCATTGATGCAAAAGTTGTTAGATGTTGATTGGGGATCATTAGATTTCACACCTACATTTGATGGGGAATGCAAGATTATACAACCAAAACTGGGAAAAGAGAAAGAATTCACCATGATATCAATACAATCTAAGTCATCAAAAGCATTTGAGTCTACAAATTTTAGCAAAGAAGAAAACAAAAATTACATACCTACATATGATCGACATGATCATGAAAAGCCACCTTTTTTGAAAGAAATCAAATCCATTTATAGAAGAGGTTATCGGCTTTTGAAATAATGTGGCTATAAGGGAAAAGGATGTGGTGTAAGAGATCAAGGTATATGTGTCCCTATAGAACCTAACACACAAGAAACAACAAGAGGTCTTGGTTATTGTCCTTCAATTAATCATACAAGAAACAAATAGCATATGTTGCTACTCCTTGCCATGTGGTAGTTTTAGTATCATAACATATTCACTACCATGCATGGGGGTATACCCTTGGATTTATGAAATCATATTTTATTTTACAAAAAGCAGAATATCTTAATCCATTTGGCTCATATTTTTCCCTACACTTGGGGGGCAAGGGGGTTGAGTAGTCTTATCCTAGGTGCATTCCTTCTAGCAATGATCCCTTTTTTATCTCCTTAAAATGTGTTTTTTTCTAATGATAGGGGTATTCCCGCAACCCCGCCCAATAGCCCAGCAACCCATATCTTGGGTACCTAGGGTGAGCGAGGGAAAGACTAGTCCCCTACGAGGGGATCCAACAGTCGGCAAGCCAGTCCCAATTGGGAAAACCCAAGAGTGGAGTCAAACCAAAAACCAATGGGGAGCAAACCCAAGGCCCAAGCCAACTCCACCACCCGTGTCGGCTTTATCTCCTTAAAATGTTAGTGTAGCAAGTACACTAATTTTTAAGGGGGGGCATATAGTCCCCTAATTATTATTTGCATAATAAATGGTCTCTTCTTAGTGATGATAGTATACATATCCTAGGAGGTATGGCCTTGTCAACCAAAGTGTGATCTTCTTAATCCATGTGATGTGTCTACCTTGTGGTGATATTAGGCTTGATGTCCCATGAAAGTGTGATCTTTCTTGGCAGGTAATGTTCCTCTTGGTATTAATACTATGGTTAGTATTCCCTAAGGTGTGAGTTTCTATTCCATGACTATTCCTCTCTTTCGTGAGGTCATGTGTGATGTTCCCTAAGGTGTGACCCATAAATTAATAAATACCCCTTTGATGTTGTTAAAATGACCTTTTGAGGTGGTGCTATCATAATATCCCTTGAGGTCCTAGCTTTTTCTTGTCATTATTTTTTTGTACCCCATAAGGTGAGTTTTGTTTGCACCCCCTAAGGCGAGTTTGGAATTTTTTCTTCACTAAGTTGTTCATGAGTTTTGAACTTAATGTGGTGTTGGCATAGCATGGAACCTTATCAAGGTTATATTAGGGAGTATAATTCTTGGTATGGTTGTTGATGAGTGCAAACTTAGTGAAAATTGGTCCTCACTAGCTTGTGTGCCTTCCATTTTGTGATTCAATGATTTTTGCTATGGTGTGAGTCATGAACACCCTTAACATGGCCACCTAGCATAATACAACTTACTTTCTAGTGGAGCCATGTGTTTCATGAGTGCTTAGCATAATACATTTTTCCAGCCTTATGGAACCGATCATATTACATGGAAACCTAGCATAACATAAATTACTTGCTAGTAGATCCATGTGGCTCATGAGTAATGTGGCATAATTCAACTTGCTAGTCCTCATGGGAGAATTCACTTATTTGATGGATGATGTTTGGTATTTGAGACAATTTAAGACTGAGGTCTCTTTTCCTTACCAACTCAAATCCTTTTAGTACTAACCTTGTGCTTTGTTGTGTATTTTTCATGTGTCTTCTTTGTGTTTGCATCAAGTGTTTACATTATACACTTGTTTCTATTTCATTATTATCTATATGTTATGTTGTTTATTCATCATGTATGGTTCATGTTTTCTAACATGTTTGTCTATGTATGTTGTCTTGTTGCATATCATACATGTGTGTATTCCTTTGTGCTTATGTTGGTTCACCATGTGATCTTGGATCCTATGGGCTTGAAAAACCTTCTTGATCCTTTGTCATCCTATTGCTTCAAGATTTGGACAATCAGACCCCTCTTGACATATTTTTCTACTTTAGTGTGAGTATGAACATAAGTTTATACTCTCACTAAATTGGGGGCTAAATGTAGAGTAGAAAATTGTCACCCTTAACAATTTCACACTATTTTTTATCCCCCCTAAAATATTGAGCCTAATTGACCCCATAATTTCCTAAAATTATGTATTCTTGAGCCCATTTGTACCACTTTTCAATAAATTGCAAGAATTGAATAAATACATTCAATTCACATGTTTCCCTCAACAATGAGTGTCCTAGAAATTTGGGCAACCCTTCTTATCCAAGACCCATGTTTGGACATGTTGGTGGTATTTTGACATTCAAAATTCAAATTGCAAGAGTCAACTTTTAGAATCTATTTTTAGGGAAATTAAATAAATTCCTATAAATACCTAGTCTTTTCATCATTTGAAACTAGAAGTGAAATGATCAAGCAAATATTATTGTCAAGAAGATTCAAGAGAAATTCAAGAGCATCATTTCAAATACTTATTGCATCAATTCAAGATCCAACATCATGTCAAAGTGTATGTGATTTTATATCAGCATGTTGTCATTATTTTGTGACGACTAACATATTTTTGTAGGTCTCCAAAGTATTCAAGCAAGCAAGATCTAAATCCTTGAGATGTGTATGACTTCATTGCTTCAAGTTAGCTATTGAAGGGTGGTGAGTTGCAGCACATTGTGATTTCATCATTCCTTTCCTTTTCATATCATTTATCATTGACATTTTTCCATTGTGGAAGTGGGAACACTTCTAGGGGGTTTGATTGAGGAAAGCCCCTATATGGCATAAAAATTTTCCCCTCTTTAAATGTGTAGGTCATAGGTTTGAAGATGATTGAAGAGGGCCTGAAGATCTATTTTTCATTATTAAATTTGTTGTCACCAACATAGTCAAGCCACAAAAACTCACATACATAATTTACTAACGACATTTCAATAACTCTACAAGTGGAAACATGGATCTTAGATCTGCCACTTGAGGACCCCAAAAGTTGAGCAAGACACCTTATCAAAGACACATTCAACATTGGGAGAATAAGTCCTTGTAGGCACAACCAGACCAATATTTTGGGGTTGGTACACAGTCCTCTACACCTTCCAAATTTGCTATAACTTGACTATTTTAGTTTTTTAGTTGTCGAGATTTTGTAATTTACATATTAGGGAACACAGTCTAATTAGGTTAACTAAGGAAAATAATTTCCAACCCATTCCCATCCTCAATTATATGTAGATCCATGTATGATTGGCTCACCTTCATGGTTGAAATTCAATCTATTCACCTTGTTGATCTAAATCTTAATGTAACTTGGAAAAAAGCCCCTTGCATCCTAGGTTCTTTGCATTTAGGACCTAGGATCCATTTTTCTATGTTTCAAAGGTATAATTTAGAGAATAAAAATGAGATGGTTGATGCTTTGAGTAGGCATGTGGCATTGCTAACTATCATGGTGAATGGAGTACTTGGGTTTGAGAGTATCAAGGAGTTGTATGATTTTTATCTATATTTTAGAAAGATGGTTGAACAAATAAGGAATCTATGAGGAATCTATGAGGCCCACCCTAGCGTTCCAAGAATAGGTGCTCTATTGGATCAACTATTGTTATGTTACACCTAGATTTTGGATAATTAGTACGGCTTATGATCCTTCTAGTATAAAAAAATAGGTAATTATGTTTGGATTAAAGTAATTTATATTGTTGCATATGATGATGATGATTTAAATAGGAATGGTATTCATAATTTTATATTGATGATGTTTTAAATATTGATTCTTAATTAAAGGTACTTTAATTCCTAGGGGATTAACATGAAATAGTTCAATTAACTAATTTCATTTTATATGATGAGATATGTCTTAACTATTAGGTGTTTAATTAATGAATGAGTCCTAACAATTATTATACTTAGAAATTATATTTGATTAGAATCAAAATAATTGTTTAAATGACTAGGTAATGCTTCATTAAGTTTTTGGATGAAATTGGTTAATGATTACATACGTCTTTTAATTAAAATTTTTTAGCTATATTTTTTGGATATATTAACATGTGGAATCTAGTGTGCAAGATAATTACATGTCCAATGGAACAAATGCCTTCATGAAAACCTAATGTGTTTATACCCGTAATGCTAGACTATGGTCCATTTAGAGGGATGATAGTCTCAATATGATATAAATATTTGTAATGTGGATTAAGAATGTTTATTTGAGATCTTTGTAGTGTCCTAAATCCACTAGGATGTGCTTGTTTTTTGTGTTGGCATCCTAGTTGGCCATTTTCAGATTTGACCTTTTTGGGGCTTTTAAAGGGTTTAAATGTCTTATTTTATGTGTTTTATATATTTTTTAGAGCCCTAGGGTGGGTACTTTTTTAACCCATTTTATTAGACTTAGGCCAAGATGTGACCCCTCTTAAGATTTCCTTAAGAGGTTTAACGAAATTAAAGTTTAGGGATATGGGATGGTTGACTCATCACATCCCATCTCCATTCTTCAAAGCTCATTTATGATCTTGGGAAATTGACAAGGTCTCTCACATATGTGAGCCACCTTTATAATAATTTCATGGGAAGAGTGTACATGTACACTCCACTCTCCCTAAGGCATCACACATGTATGAGCACTTTTGGGGAGATGTGCCTTGAGAATGAATGGGAAAGTGACAAGTGTCACTTCCCTCACTCAAGGAATCAATTTATTTGAATTCCTACTTATGCCCCCTTTGTGGTTGAAGTGTGGGTTCTTTTGTTTTGGTTCATTCTTTTACTTCCCTTTGATTGGAAAGAACAGGGTGAGAGAAGGGAGAGTAAGATTGCATACCTAGTCTTATGTGAAGATCTTTGAGGGATATTTTAGGAAGGGAGCTTCATCAACTCTTCATCAATCCATTGGAAGAATGGAGAGGTAGGTGCCCAAGCTCCTTAAAGTGTTGGTTATTTCATCTTTTTTATATGAGTATAACTTATTGGTTATGTGGATGCTTATTGGTGGTTGATTTTGTGAGAAGGGAGTTATGAAGTGTTGTGGTTATTTGGTAGCAATGGTTGATAATAATTTATTTTTTGTGTTTGTGAAAGTATTGGGCTAGAAGAGAGAGTATTCCCTCATTTTCCCCTTAGTTTATCTCATTGTAGATTCTAGTAATATAGTGAGTATTTCTAAGAGGTTGGAGTTTGTATGTGGGTTCGAGTGAGTGTTGAATTCATTCCTTTGTGTATGTTGATCGCAGGTTTCCCTAGAAAGACCATCTACCTTGAGGTGGCTTGTGAGGAAGCCTATGGTTGGGAAGTGAGTGCCATCATTGTCTTGGAAATTTTTTATTTTGTGTTCTTGTGTAGGTATAAATAAAAAAATGGGACAAAAGGATTTGCAATTTTTGAAGAAGCCTCATTCATTCCTTGTGCTAAAACGTGGAGTATTAAGACATTGCTATTTTTCACCAATATTGTAAATATGTAGGTTACATGTGACTTGAATATAATCCCCCATTTGGTTTGCATTTCATGTGATGTTGCTACATTTCCTAAGGGTGTGGTTATATTTATTTCAAACCATATTTTGCATTTTAATTATCTCATTAATATTTTTTTTAAATGATGAATAAATATATATTTCACTTTGGTTAAAATAGTATTTTATTTTTTATGATTTTCAAAACAAAAATAACTGCATGTTAAATATATCTATGTTTTGATTTGCTTCCAATCCACTTACTTTTCCTCTTTATCTTCATTATGTTAAGCAAGAAATAAAAGATAGCATATGTTCTAGACAAGAAGGAAATGAGGATAAGATAAGATAATTACAACAAGTATTTGGTATAGTGGAAAGGATTATAGCAAGAGGATACAAATTGTATCTTAAAATGGGAATTGAAGAAACTATATAGAACCAAATGATAGGATTTTAATTAGAACAACTCATAGGGGTTGTGGTATAACATGCCCATTTTTCTACCCAATAATTTTACTATATTTTTCCTACAAGTGAATAGTTTATGATACTAACATTACGAGCAATAAAAATTTTCTTTTCATTTGAATAACTTATGCACATTTGAAACAAAACCATTCCAAGCTTTCCCATTGCATAATCAAAGAAACATTTCATTAACACAAGTAACAATTTCACATTACATAATTCAAGATGACATTTCACATTTTCAATTTTCCATATAGATGGATACGTGATTACATACATATCTTCAATTAGCTTATTGAAATAGAGATACAAATGGTCCAAATGTCCTTCCTCAAATTTTGGCTACCAACTGCACGAGGAGAAGCATAACTCAAGTGCTTTTCTACCAACCATGGACTTATTACGGTCCCCCACACATCTACCAAATTGGTAAGATGGCCCTACCCTTCGACAAAGAGATTGGTCTAGTAACATCATAATCCTAGCCTTCTTTGAGCATGGTGTTGTGTCCTACATATCTAGAGCTACCATATAATGGCTACAACCTACATGTATGACAATCCTTGCCTAGTATGTAAACTTGGATCATAATGAACTGATAGTGTAAATAGTGGCCACTTACACTACTTTGGCCAAAGAATTCAACACCCAATACTTCGAGTGAGAGTCATCTATCCACCCACCTTCCTAGTGACCATTCATACTAAATACATAGGTTACCCCCTTTCCCATGGATTAATATAACCCCAAGAATAACCAAAATAATAACTCATGATTAAATGGCATTGCTACTAAAGTAATTCAAACCAACTTCTTATTTCATGCTACATACATATAGTATTGAAAAGCTACATAAAGTATAAATAGAAATATACAATCATATAAATTCCAATATAGGATATATATATTTAAGTATAAGCCAAATTGAAAGGTTTCCCAAAAACAAGAATCAACCAAGAAACATACAAGATTATCCAAAGTATCTCAACACATTTAAATCATTCCTTTCTAAATAAGGCAAATATAAATAAATAACCTTTCCAACATAAATAACAAAGGAATAGAAATCAACATGCCTATATAAAAGTTCCAACTGATAATTCTTCCTTCCTAGCTCAGTTCACAAGCCTGCTTGCTAATTCCTTTAAGTTCAGTTCCTAACTTCCACTTCTAGCCTCTTACCAATTCTCTCAACAATTACAAATGCAAAATAACAAAGCAACTCACCAACTCTCAAGCTCTCTTACTCACTTGCATAGAAAATACAACAAAATAACAACAAAGTAATCAAAATGAAAAGTGTAACAAATGGTAGAGAGAACACCTCTATATATATATACTAAAATTTGAGCACCCAAAGGCTACAAAAATGCTAAAAATTCTACCACCTTCCTATGCACATGCATCAACTTAGTTGAATTAAACTCTCAGATTGCAACACATGATAGTCCTCACACTTCCAATGACTGAGTTGACTTAATTCATGAGACAACATGACTCTTTTACTGAGTCAAGGGACAACAACACCTCTCTACAGGTTTCCTATTTGATTTGCAAGTTGACCACCCTCCCATAATTTTACCATCTTTGCATTGACTGAGTTTGTACTTATCACATGGCTTTACCAAGATATGGCACATGTTTAGACTTCTATTATTGTTTTTGCATTCTATAATTTTTGGCACCACATATTCATACTTTAGCGTCCTCTATTATAGTGCAGCAAAGACTTAGTAAACAATGCAAAATCTATATTTATTCAATTGCAATGTCTAAATTGTATTCTCCTTTACTTATGTGCTTATGTATTTTGACCTATTCCTCTTATGTTTTATGCATAGCACTCTAATATTTAGCCTTTTTTTCTCATAAGGCAACACTTTATTACTAGGCTTAACTTATTTTATAGCATTTTAATATATATCAATAGCTACACTAGATGCCTAATTAAAGTGCTTAAATATATAACAATCAATACATATATAATATATATTATTAATATATATAAACATATATTATAATAATTGTATATATATACACATATATACGTGTGTTAATATATGTGTATATATGTGATTATATACATATATATTAATATCTATACATTACGATTATATATATAATATTATTTTAATATCCTTACATATTCACATATGTACATTCTCATTTTCATCGATTGTCATATATATACATAAAGTGTATATATATGTCACATTCGTCTAATCAATATTCTCATGCATATGGGTAATCCATCCATGAGTATATGTAGATACGTCTACCTACATATACTCATGCATGTATTTACTCATATGTATGAGTTTATCGTAGACATGTACATATATACATATATATACATTTTATGTATATATTTTATTGATATAAACATGAACACACAAGGAAGGACTTCCACATGACATAAAGACTTAATTACATTCCCCAATCAAAACATTCATAGAACAAGATCATAAACCAATATCAATATTCACAACCAAGATTGAAGATCACTTACCATTTATCTAAACTAACTTGACTCAACTTAGACCAAATAGGGTGTGAGTGTGTGTATGCTCAGTTAGGCTCATTAAGGTTACTAGACCAAGTTCTTCTCTTGAGTGATACTTCCCCTCTCTTCTCAAGGTTTGAATTTGTTCCTGCATCCAACTTAGTACATTACAATAGCAGTTAGCTAATAACAATACATTCATATGCATCATATATATTTCATCTTTAGAATCATTATAAAACATCAAATTGAATTAAACATTCATACATCATATTTCTATTAGGATTCATATACAAAACACATTCATATATTAAATAATTTTAATCAAACAAGGTAATAGTAAATAGCTAATAGAAAATGGGGTGTAACATATTCCCCCCTTGTGAATCATCATCCTCAATGATTTTTAAGTATCAAATATGATCATAACATAAAACATAACATCATAAAACATCATAGTTTTTTAGGATTTTTTAAAATCTAGCAAGGCTTGTGGAAAATTTTGCTTCATCTCAACATAGTCTTCCCAAGTGGTAGAATCTTTTGCATACTGATCCCACTTGACCTTGCATTACATAACCTCTCTATTACGTAAGTGAAGCTTATGTGTTCTGAGCACCCTAAGAGGCTTGATTGTTACCACTCTTGGGTCATATACCTACAAAGTAATCCAATCAATAACATGGTTATCCCTTAGTATGTACTTCTTAAGATATGAGATATGAAAGACATTATGCATCCTACCAAGAGTTGACAGAAAATAAATCTTATACACAATAGGGTTGAATTCCTTGAGAACCTCAAAATGAGCTACGTAGCACAAGACTAGTTCAAGGATATTGACTTTCCAAAATTTATAGAACTCTTGTGAGGTTTGACTCATAACAAAACCTTCTCTCCTACTGAGAAATTATTGGGTACCTCATTCCAATTGAATGAACCCATTTTCCTATGTTTCATTTTGGTGAACTCGACATTGTACATCAAAAGAATTATGATTTGGACTCCATTCAAACCCTAGATCTAGGATTTACATTAATTTTCACTACATTACATTATTTTGCATCTCACTTAGGGTTGTTAACTTTCATTTCATTTAGGGTTTTAGGCTTGCATTTTGCATGATTTAAAATCTAAAACATTTAAAAGTTGGCATTAGTTTTCCATAACGTTTGCCTATTAGTGTATGTCCAGTCATTCATATTCAAAAATTGAATCAAATTTGCATTTCAAAAAGTTTCATATTGTTCATCATTTATCATTCATTTCACTTGCCTTTAAACATCAAATTCTAGAAAAAATGGTCATTGAAAATACAATTTATAATCTACAACAAGAAACCCAATATCTGAACTTCAAAATCAAATTCATTTTTTTAACCCTTGTCCTAGGACCTATTCGACCTAGGGCGAATATGTCGTTGTATATAGGTCCTATTTAAAAAATTTGGGCAATGATTTGTCATAGTTTGCATTCCTATGATTTGTAGTTAAATCTAAGTTTTAGTTTTATAAATCAAAAGAATCTTTCTTTACATTCTAGGTTTTATTGGTCAAATTGAGTGCATTGTTGGAAAATCAAAATTGAAATTAAAAGAAATCATTTTTAGGTTTTTGCATAGTATAATTAGAAAATCATCTCATTTAAAATCTAAAATTTGTTATCTCTTTTTACATACTAGCATTGTACTTCATATTCTAGGGTGTTTGATTCTATTTATCTAGAAGCTATTCCCCATTTTGGGTCCACCTAGGTTTGGTGAAACTTGTATGAGCTTCACAACCTAGTGTCCTGTTACCCAATTTTCACCTACAGGCTCAATCAGGAAAGGTAAAGTTGTGTTTCATATGTTCAAAAGGCCAGATGGGGAATTTTGTGCAGGATTAAATCATGCATATGATGCTAGGTCACAAGGAGCTCATTTGAAAGTATGCCTCAGTCAGTTTTGGCATAAAATCCATCAAAGAAGAAAGTCGGCAAAACCCCTCTGTGCTCTTGCCAACCAGTAATGCATTCCATTTGTCTGAAATACCCATCGCCAAGAAATTCGGGTCGCCATAAGTCTTGTGTGTCTCTCTGATGCAAATGTCTCACCGACAGTAGCCCACAAAGTTGATCTCGGGGAAATGGTTTTCTTTCGGTAGAAGGTCTCGACGATCATATAGAGTCTTGCTGACTAGCAAGGGTTTCGCTATCAGCATAAGGTTTTGCCTTCGGCGGGAGGTCTCAGCGATGTGAGAAAGTCACACCGACTACTTGCGTTCGAGGTAAGTAGGGGAAGTCTACAAAGGGTCTCGGTGACCCAGAAAGTCTCAGTGAAACAAAAGATTTGAAGCTCAGGTAGAATGAAGAGTTTGGTGTGAGTCTCGGCGACCAGTGAAGTCTTTCAGACCAACAATAAGGTTTCGGTAGCAAATGTATTTTGACAAGAGGTCTCGGCGAACCGGTGATGTCTCACCGACAACAAGGAGCCTTTGGCATGGCATTCAAGTCGGAGAAAGGTCTCCCCGACTCCAATGTCTCACCAACAACAAAGAGATCACCAAGAGGAGATGCCTTCACTGTAATGTCTTGGTGAAGACATTTAGTCTCACTGATTGAGTAAAGGGCCTCGATATGTTTTCCTTTGGTAGGAGTCTCACCAACAATAAGAAGGCCTCGCTGAGAAAAGGGTTTTGGCAAGAGGTCTTGTTGAAGGCCGGTGGTCTTGCCAAAGATAAAGGAGCTCTGGGAGATGTCCTCCTGACCGGTGAGAGTCATGGCGAAAGACAAGGAGATCTTAGCAAAAGAGAGGGAGCTCGCCAAGAGGTCTCAGTAACACTGGTGGGTCTTGGCGACATAGGAAGTATCATCGGAAAGGGTCTCACCGACCAGTGAAGCCTTTTGAAATGAAAGGAGTTCACCAAAGGGAAGGAAATTTGGCATGATGTCTGGCTGACAGGCCAAAGTCTCAGCGAATAGAGGAGAGCTCGGGCAGATAGGAGGAGTTCGCTATGAAGTCTCAGCGACCGGCGATGTCTCCTCGACCGAAGAGAAAGTAGCTCATCGCCATGAGTTGAAGCCATCGAAATGAGGTCTTGCCGACTCGGTAAGGTATCACCAAAAGCAGAGGGAGCTCGAGCCCGGAGAAGAGTGAGCTTGGGGTAAATGAAATGAGCTCACCATGTGGTCCTGTCAACTCGGTAGTATCTTGCCGATGTTCTGGGCGATGACAAAGCTGACTTCGATATAACTTTGGTGGCTCATTATGAGCTCTCACCCACTATTCTATGATATGCCAATAGCCACAAAGACACATAATCGCATCAATGAGACACTTCCAGTGTCTCGTTGAGATGCGATTCTGATCAAAGGAGTTTTGACTGCCCGAAGAATCTACGTGGAGTTCACTTGACCAACCAAAGGGATCTGAAAGAGAGTCGTGGCAGTCTAAAGAACATCAATGGAATGAAAATAAACGTGTATCTATTCTGAGCTCAGAATCATTGGAGGCGCTCGACAGGGAGGTTCGAAGATGAACATGAGGAACATAAGTGAATTGTAGTGGTTGTAGAATGTTCAAGAAGGGAGTCCCTTGAAGGCAATCTTTGACACCGACATGGACACGTAGGGTGCAGCTTGAAATTCAATAAAAAAATCTAAGGGGCAATTTTTTCTGGGCCCTGATATTTTGTAAGCCCTAAGGGGCCGACACACTTTGATATTTAAGGAATTTTTTGCCTTTTTTGTAAGGAGTTCAGATTATACACTCTGAAGAGTTAGTGATTTCTATCAATCCTTTCTCAATTGTATGTATGTTTCTTTGTAACTCAAAAATTGAAATATGGAATGCAAAATAGAGTTCACCTTGAAAACAAGTACTAATGCTCTTGTCACTCTCATTTTCTGTATGTCAGCTTATGTATGTATTTCTTCAACAGTGTTTTCTTAAATCTGTATTCATACCACAAAGCTGTGAATTTTGTTCCTTCTTGAGATATGTATGTAGATCAAACCTGTTAAGAGTGATGCATAAGTCTAATGGGGTCATGTTGAGTAAGTAAAACAGCTGCAGTCTAGTTTCTCCAGTGTGTTTGCATCTTGTTTTCATTTCCCAATTTCTTATCATTCAATGTATCACCTTAGAATTTAATCTTTATTTTAATACTTTCCCCTTCTCCCTTTCCCTTCAAAGAATCAGTAGTTTAGGTGATAACACAAAGGGAGCCAGCCTTCTCTGGAGGTTGACCTCTGCTCACAAGAAACCCACATCTTTAGAGGTCTTCCAATGTTACACTGAGGTGTTGAACATCAAGTTCAACAAGGGTGCAATTTCAGGTGATAACAGTTTCTGGCACACCTAGTGGGACAGAAATTAAGATTGAATTGCTGGTTTGGTATGCAACCAGCAAGTCCTAGACTTTATAGAAGTTATTTGGCATACTTGGCAACTCCGTAGAGAGAAAGAATTTTAGAATCAACACCTTCTGTAGTTCATGAGAAGGCTCTAGACAAGGAGCAACTCAGGTCTTTTTGAATATTTGTAGCTGTAACCACCAAGAATAAAAGGCAGAGCAACATGAAGGCGAGAAACAACAATTATCTATTCTAGAAGAACTCAATCCACTCCTCCATTTGTGGGATCACACATTGATGTTTCGTCGTTAGTTTCATTTACAGTATCAGCAAATCCTCCTTAGCCACCTCCAATGGCCGCTCCAAGGAATTAACCCTTTGTTGCTTTTAATGGAGGGAACCCATTGAATTTGGCACAACACAATGACATTCCAATGGCAGCCTTGAAGAGTCTGCCAACTTTCACGGGAAAAGATCAAACTACCCCAATTGAACACATGAGAGATGTGGCTTCGTTATGTGGAGTCCATCACATAACCCAAGAGGATGTTGCAGTGAGATTATTAGCTGCTTCACTGAAAGGAAGAGTTGTACAATGGTATAGGAGCCTACCAGTTAATTCAATTGCAACATGGGATGAATTTGGAGATAAGTTGCATAAACAATTTCAAGACAGGTCCGACAACTTGTCTCTATTGGAACAATTGACTATAATTAAGAGGGCTCCACAAGAGCAGATGAATGACTTCAACTTTAGATTTCAAAGAACTTGTGATAGAATCCCTGCAATGGTGACGCCACCTCCAGAATATGCATTTTTATACTTTTTGAGGGCTCTGAACAACGATAAAGTTGTCATGATATAGTCAATGGGAGGAGTGTCTTTGTCAGATGCTTTTGAAATAGCAATCAGAGCTTAGAACAACTTAATACAAGCTAGTAAACTCGCTCCTAGGCCTCCAATGCCTATATTTCCAAAAATTCATGCAAACATTCATTTGCAAATCCCTCCTTTCACACCTCTACCAGCTGTACCAATGCTGCTATTTGTTGTTCCAGTTGCTATAACACAAGAAAATGTTGCTTCTAGTTCTCCAAATGAGTTATAGGAAATCAAAAGTCTATTGCAGTCTTTTGGTAACAAGCTTGTAAGCTTAGAGAAGCAACAATCATATAGTAGGCCTTATCAGCAGTAGAATCTAGGCCAGCAACAAGCATATCAAGGTAATAGACAACAGTATCAAGGCAATTACCAGGGCCCAAGACAAAATGTGAATACAAGGCCTTTTCAGGCCTACAATCCAGCTCTAGTTAGTGCTGTCAAAGAGCTTGCTCCTGTTCAAAATAATTTGGCTACTGATAATGAATGGCGTTGTCCATGTAATTAGCCACATAATCAAGCTTCATGCTCTAATGGCATCATCAATCAAGCTCTTATGGTGCAAAATGCTATAGGTGCACAATATTTTCCTAAGGAGGAGTATTCACAATAGCAGGATCAGCCTGGAGATGATTCAAATCTCCTAAATTAGCAGAGAGAAGAATTTTGTGGAGTGAAACAGGATGACACATCTGTTGCTGCTAATACTAGAGCCAAGAAGAGGGCTTTCGAGATTGAACAAGCAATGAATAAGAATAAGGGAGTTGCTAGTTCATCAAATCAGCAAGTACCATGCACTTTGTAGCAAAGTTATAACACTAGTAAGGAGCATCATTTACATGCTTCACCCGCAAGTCAAGTGCAACCTAACCATGCTATTGTAAAGATGGAGCCAAAGGTAAATATATTTGCATATTTCAACATTGTTGAAAGTATGAAAAAGATGAATGTTTCAATTTCGATGTGGGCTTCTTTAGCAATCCCTGGCCAAATCAATTTGCTACAGTCAGCCTTATCAAATCCAGTTAGTTTGAATCCTCCAAATGAAGTCTCTTTAGGCCAAACAAAGTCAATTTTAACCAATGCACCTTTGGATAGTACCATAAAGCAAAGTAATGGTGCCAAGCCCCCTCCTTTCTGTTTCCTTAATAGTGGGGAATAAATTGGTACACAATTGCATGGTTGATAGGGGGGCTAGCAGCTTGGTAATGCCAAAAAAGATTGCAGACCAGCTAGGTTTACAATATTAGCCATTAGAAAAGGGAGTACTTCAATTGGATGGGACAGAAGTAAACACTATAGGTGTTATTAAAAATATGAATCTCACACTACATGCCTGTCCCAATTTTTCAATCCCACAAGATGTGTTGGTCATGGATTTGCCTCCATTTTTTGCTCTATGCCTGTTTAGAGACTTCACGTCTAAAATTGGAGGGTACTTATTTTCAGATTGGTCCCATATGCTTTTTAGGACCAGGTATGGTACTAAGGTAACTATAAATTTTGAGTCCCTTGCTAAGGATCACATCGAACCTTATGTTCCATCTACTATAAATGTTAACTCTATTGTTTTAGAGGATACTAAACTTGTTGCAGCACAAGAGTTACAAGTTGTGAGTGTACCTGAGGTACTCCTGAATGAATGGGTAGCTAAGAACATGGTTGATAATCCAAATGAGCTTATTTAGGATGTTGGTCTGGGCAATTATGTATTGCATGAGGCATGGACAGAAATGCCAAACCTTGAAAGAAGTGCAGAAAGTCAGTTTGAGCAGCAAAATGAATTATGGGAGATGTATTTTGATGGGTCTAGAAGCAAACATGGAGCTAGGGGAGGCACAATGGTTGTATCTCCGCAAAGGGATAAGTATTATGCTGCTTTCCATTTTGCATTCGCATGCTCCAATAACACTACTAAATATGAGGGCCTTGTTCAAGGCCTTGAGTGGGCAAGGAATAGAGGAATAGCCTACCTAAAAGTGTATGGGGACAATGAGCTAATTGTTAATCAAGTAAGAGGCTTGAATGTTGCTAAAAATGATGCACTAAAGTCTTATAGAAACAGAGTGTTTAACATGCTTGAAGATTTTGACGCCTTTAACTTAGTATCTATTCCAAGAAATTAGAACAAGCATGTTGATAGGCTTGCAGCCATTGGGGCACAATTTGATATTCCATATGACATTAGAAAAGAGAAAGTGCAATAGTATGTGAAGGTTGTGGTGAGATCATCAGTTCTTGATAACAACATTCACTGGCAAGTCTTTGACAGTGATGAGCAGATTATTTCTTTCTTGCTCAAAGAAGATCAATTCTCCATGGTGAATCAAGAAAAACTTAAGCAACAGTATGATGATCAAGTCATATAGCTGAGGACAAATAAGTTACCCAAAGGTCTTGTTACCTTAGAGTCTATTTTCAATACTGATGATTAGCTTAAAAATGGTAAAGCTGGCTTCCAAATCAAAGAAGACCATTATGAAGAACTGGATATTTTCAAAGGTAAGCTCCTTAAGATAGGCAAAATTTGTTCACATGAAGATAAACAAGTTTTTGTTCCTTTATGTCAAGAATTCTATGATGTCTTTGCTTAGGAATACTCAGATTTGAAAGGGTTTGATCCCCATATTGCTCAACACACAATTGAGTTAGAACCTAACACTAATCCAGTAAGGCAGAAACAAAGGCCCTTGAATCCTAAGCTTGAGCCCTTGATGATTAAGGAGCTGACTAAACTAGTTGAGGGGGGTATTGTCTTTCCTATCAAACACACTTCATGGGTTTCTAACCTTGTATCGGTTAGGAAGAAAAGTGGTGAAATAAGGCTTTGTGTAGACTTTAGGGACCTTAACCGATCATCTTTGAAAGACCACTACCCACTGCCCTCCATAGAACATATCTTACAAGAAATTGTTGGGTCTTAAAGATTTTCCCTGTTAGATGGTTTTTCAAGGTATAACCAGGTGCTGGTTAAAGAGGAAGATCAATTCAAAACTGCTTTTACAATTAAGTGGGGCACCATGGCATACAAAAGGATGCCTTTTGGTTTATCTAATGTTGGTGCCACATTTCAGAGGGCCATGGACATGGCATTCCAAAGTTTGATCAACAAGATTATGCTAATTTATCTAGATGACATTACAATTTATTCCAAGAGAGCTGATGAACATTTGTCACACCTCAAGCAAGTTTTTGAAAGGTGTAGACAATATGGGATATCCCTCAATCCTACAAAAATTATTTTTGCAGTTCATGAAGGTAAGCTTTTAGGCCATATAGTATCAAAAGATGGAGTTTCCATTGATTATGAAAGAGTCGGAGCTATACTGGAGCTACCATTACCAAATCACAAGAAGGGTCTGCAAAGCTTTTTGGGGCGAATGAACTTTCTGAGAAGGTTTATCCCTCATGTTGCAAATTTGCTACATCCTTTGACTACCATGCTTAAAAAGAACGTAGTTTTCAGCTGGACAAAGGAGGCAAGGCGTAGTTTTGGAGAAATCAAGGAGGCATTAGCATCTGCTCCAACATTGGTAAATCCTGATTTCTCTAAAGACTTCTTTTTATATGCTTTTGGTAGTAGTAGTTCAATCTCTGCTATGCTGGTTCAGAAGAATAGGGATAATCTAGAGTAGCCCATCACTTTCTTCAGTCAAGTACTTGCTGATTATGAAGAGAAGTATACATTTGTTGAGAATCATGTTCTTGTTGTGATCAGAATTCTGAAGAATTTTAAGCCTCTAGTTTCGAATAATAAGATTCATATTCTGGTAGCACACTCAAGTGTGAAGGAATTTTTGTTGAACAAAGATCTGAATGAAAAAAGAGCAGGGTGGATCAGTAAGGTCATGGAGTATGATGTAGATATCAAGATCACCAAATTGGTTAGAGGTAAGGGTCTCTGTGAACAACTTGCTACAGGCTCAAATTGTAAAACTAAATTAGTAAAGGATGTTGTGTTTACTAATACAAATAAGTTTCAGAATGCTCAAGATGATGTGCCTATGGGGATAACTAATTGGGTTCAAGATATGACCCAATTTTTACAGATTGGTGAGTATCCATATGGTCTGAATAGAGCCAAAAGAAGATACTTTAGACTGTAGTCCATACCATATGTGTTGATAAATAATGTTCTTTTTAAAAGGGATCTAAATGGCATCCTATTAAGATGCATTCGCAGTCATCAAATTGAGAAGGTGCTTCACGAGTTTCATGATGGAGCTACGAGAGGTCACTTTTCCCCAAGAACTATTGTTTGGAAAATAATGAGAGCTAGTTAATATTAGCCCAGGTTGTTCAAAGATGCATATGCCTGGTCAAAAAAGTGTATCAAATGTGCTCTATTTTCAGGAAAGGAAAAGCTACCTGCTATGCCCCTACATCCAATTCAAGTGGAGCATCCCTTCATGAGATGGGGCATTGATTTCATTGGGCCAAAAATCCACCTTCCAATGCTAGTTACAAGTGGGTGCTCACAGCTATAGACTATTTCACACGGTGGACAGAAGCAATAGCTTTGAAAGAAGCAAAGGAGTCTTCAGTTTTGAGCTTCTATGAAGATATAATGACCAGATTTGGAGTTCCTAACTCTATCATATCTGATAATTCTCTTGCATTTGTGGGATTAAGATTAATTGATTGGTCTGTTAAACATAGTATTCATTTGAATACATCCTCAAATTATTACCCTCAGGGTAATGGTTTAGTTGAAAGCACAAATAAGAATCTCATCAGGATTATCAAGAGAACAATGGAGGATAATCAAAGGACCTGGCATACTAAATTAAAGTATACACTTTGGGTAGACAAAGTGACTCCTAAGAAGTCTATTGGTAATTCACCATATATGTTAGTTTATGGCAAAGATGCTAGATTACCTCTATTTGTGGAGCTTCCAGCTCTAGACATTGTTCACTAGTTGGAGATGTTTGAGGTGCAAGACCCCATGTATATGAGGTATGCAGAGCTCATGTAGCTCGAAGAGTCAAGGGATAGAGCAATGAAAGCTTTGGAGTATCATCGGCTCCAAACGAAAAGAACATTTGATAAGAAGACTACAGAAAAAAATTTCAAGGTAGGAGACCATGTGCTCAAATGGGATGTTTTGAAAAGTAAGTCAAGCCATCACACCAAGTTTGATAACATGTGGACAGGTCCATTCCTTATCAGAGACTGTAAGGAGCACAATGCTTATCAGCTGGCTACAATAGATGGGGAAGTACTTCCTATCCCAGTCAATGGGATACACCTTAAACCTTGTTTTCAAGTCTAATGGATTTCCTCTATTGTACACATTAGCTTAGGTTTATGTTTTCAATAGTGCTTCTGTGCTTTAGGTTAATTATTTTCTATTTCCTGGGTGCTATGATGGCACATTTTTCTCTTTCGTTTTCCCCATGTTTTATTTTTTTTGGAAACCTTTTATGTCCTGTGGATCTCAAGGAGTTGAGACCATGTGCAAGACTGATATTTTGTTTGTTTTCTAAGCCTTCTAATGACTCCATGCCCAATGGATAGGCCTAGGCTACTGGTCTTCATGTTTAGCAGAAAAACATCTAGTAAAGGTTGCCATAAATGTTACCCAACTTTCACCTACAGGCTCAATTAGGAAAGGAAAAGTTGTGTTTCATATGTTCAAAAGGCCAGATGGGGGATTTTTGTGCAGGATTAAATCATGCATCTGATGCTAGGTCACAAGGAGCTCATTTGAAAGTATGCCTCAGTCAGTTTTGGCATAAAATCCATCAGAGAAGAAAGTCGGCAAGACCCCTCTGTGGTCTTGCCAACTAGTAATGTATTTCGTTTGTCTGAAATAACAGTCACCAAGACATTCGGGTAGCAGTAAGTCTTGTGTGTCTCTCTGATGCAGATGTCTCACCGACAGTAGCCCACAAAGCTGATCTCGGGGAAATAGTTTGCTTTCAGCAGAAGGTATTGGTGATCATATAGAGTCTTGCCAACTAGCAGGGGTTTCGCTATCAGCATAAGGTTTTGCCTTTGGTGGGAGGTCTCAGCGATGTGAGAAAGTCACATCGACTGCTTGCGTTTGGGGTAAGTAGGGGAAGTCTATAGAGGATCTCGGTGACCTAGAAAGTCTCAGTGAAACAAAATATTTGAAGCTCGGGTAGAATGAAGAGTTTGGCGTGAGTCTCAGTGACCAGTGAAGTCTTTCAGACCAACAATAAGGTTTCGGCAACAGATGTATTTCAACAAGAGGTCTCGGCGAACTGGTGATGTCTCACCGACAATAAGGAGCCTTCGGCATGGCATTCAAGTAAGAGAAAGGTCTCCCTAACTCCAATGTCTCACTGACAACAAAGAGATTGCCAAGAGGAGATGCGTTCGCCGTAATGTCTTGGCGAAGACATTTAGTCTCGCTGACTGAGTAAAGGGCCTCGATATGTTTGCCTTTGGTAGGAGTCTTGCCAACAACAAAAAGGCATCGCTGAGAAAAGGATTTTGGCAAGAGGTCTTGTTGAAGGCTGGTGGTCTTGCCAAAGATAAAGGAGCTCAGGGAGATGTCCTCCCTATCGGTGGGAGTCATGGTGAAAGACAAGGAGATCTCGGTGAAAGAGAGGGAGCTCGCCAAGAGGTCTTGGTGACACTGGTGGGTCTTGGTGACATAGGAAGCATCATCGGCAAGGGTCTCACCAACCAGTGAAGCCTTCTGAAATGAAAGGATTTTTCCAAAGGGAAGGAAATTTGGTATGATGTCTGGTTGACAGACCAAAGTCTCAGCGAATAGAGGAGAGCTTGGGCAGATAGGAGGAGTTCGCTATGAAGTCTCAACGACCGGCGATGTCTCCCTGACTGAAGAGAAAGTAGCTCATAGCCATGAGTTGAAGCCATCAAGATGAGGTCTTGCCGACTCGATAAGGTCTCATCAAAAGCAGAGGGAGCTTGAGCCCGAAGGAGAAGAGTGAGCTTGGGGTAAATGAAATGAGCTCGCCATGTGGTCCTGCCGACTCGGTAATATCTTGCCAATGTTCTGGGTGATGACAACGCTGAATTTGATATAACTTTGGTGGCTCATTATGAGTTCTCACCCACTATTCTATGATATGCCGATAGCTGCAGAGACACATAATCGCATCGGTGAGACACTTCCAGTGTCTTGCCGAGATGCGATTCTGATCAAAGGAGTTTTGACTGCCTGAAGAATCTGTGTGGAGTTCACTCGACCAACCAGAGGGATCTGAAAGAGAGTTGTGGTAGTCTAAAGAACATCAATGAAATGAAAAGCAATGTGTATCTATACTGAGCTCATAAGCATTGGAGGTGCTCGACAGGGAGGTTCGAAGATCGACACGAGGAACAGAAGTGAATTGCGCTGGTTGTAGAATGTTCAAGAAGGGAGTCCCTTGAAGGCAATCTTTGACACCGACATGGACACGCAAGGTGCAGCTTGAAATTCAATAAAAAAATCTAAGGGGCAATTTTTTCTAGGCCCTGATATTTTGTAAGCCCTAAGGGGCCGAGACACTTTGATATTTAAGGCACTTTTTGCCTTTTTTGTAAGGAGTTCAAATTATACACTCTGAAGAGTTAGTGATTTCTATCAATCCTTTCTCTATTGTATGTATGTTTGTTTGTAACTCAAAAATTAAAATCTGGAATGCAAAATAAAGTTCACCTTGAAAACAAGTACTAATGCTCTTGTCACTCTCATTTTCTATATGTCAGCTTATGTGTGTATTTCTTCAACAGTGTTTTCTTAAATCTATATTCATACCACAAAGCTGTGAAGTTTGTTCCTTCCTTCTTGAGATATGTATGTAGATCAAACCTATTAAGAGTGATGCATAAGTCTAATGGGGTCATGTTGAGTAAGTAAAACAGCTGTAGTCTAGTTTCTCCAGTGTATTTGCATCTTATTTCCATTTCCTGATTTCTTATCATTCAGTGTATCACCTTAGAATTTAATCTTTATTTTAATAATTTTCCCTTCTCCCTTTCCCTTCAAAGAATCAGTAGTTTAGGTGATAACACAAAGGGAGTCGGCCTTCTCTGGAGGTTGACCTCTGCTCACAAGAAACCCACATCTTTAGAGGTCTTCCAATGTTACACTGAGGTGTTGAACATCAGGTTCAACAAGGGTGCAATTTCAGGTGATAACATGTCCTATTACCAATATTGTAGTGAACAATAGTTCAATACTCAGGCCGTCCCACACTTCTACACACATTGTGGATCTTGATTTTTCTAACTCTTTCAACCATACTGTTGATACTAGTCAACCCACTATGGATCACAACTTTGATATCTCATTTCCCATGACCACCCTACCCACAACCAATGTGACTAGTGTTGACACAATGGTTGCTAATTTATGCATAGTAAGGATTCACAAACAACAACTTTGACACTTTCAAACAAGATTTCAACACCAAGGTTGCAAATATGCACATGTTTGTTCACACTAGGCAATGTATTCTCAAGCCTAAAACATGTGACAGAATTCAAATGACACTCAACCCTTGAGGAAATCATGGAATAAGGGAAAATTGGTGTATTCACACCTATTTCAACATACTTTAGGGATTTCCAAATGTTCATGACATAATCAAGTGATCAAAAAAATGATTTGTGCAACTTAGCATTTGTTGCCACTAGGCGCATTCAGGGGAATGACTAAAAAAAGGTAAGAATACTTGACATATGGATTCCTATGCTTGTTAAGGCCCCTAAAAACATGTATCAATGATATACCACCCATTCATGAGACAATAATGTATAGTTTTCATTAAACCCTCATGGAACTAGGGCTTTAGAACTATTTTCTTGCAAAATAAGACACAGTCAACTATTTCACCTTGCATCCCATCAAATATTGACCTAGGACTTGGAAATATGAAAGAAGACATGAAAACAAAACTTTTTTACAATTTTCTATAATTTTTCACTGTATAGATAATGAGGAATGAATTTTTTATTCAAGCCGAAAACCCTAATTTTTTGAACATGACTATCAAGACCATTTTTTCCATATCTCACTCAAAAATTAATGAAATTGATTCAAACAAAAATAATTATGATCTTAAAACATATATTCAACCTTTCCAATTGAATTCATGTTTGTAATATACCATACAAGGGTGTACCATCAAGTTAAAGGCTGTCCCACACAAAAAATGCAAGCAAAAACATGGCAAAATGAAGTATTCTCATTCCAAATTTTCCTCCAACCTTCTCCAACCCTTGGGATTGATGTTACAAGGTGTATTTAACATATTACAATCATTTTCAACTAAAAAACCAACCAGAAACCTCATTGTTAACTCTAATGACAACATTGGCAACTTTTTACAACATGACTCCAAAACGCCAAGAACATCATAGAATGACTCCAAATGACTAAAAATGGTCTCATGTGACCTTATTGATGCAAAAAAAGCCAAAACTACAATTTTAGCAACATGAAAACAAAATGCAATAATGGTGCATCATAGGATGCCCTTGCATCACTAATGTTCCTCAAGAAGAACTAAGACAAATGGATGAAGATTTATAGAAATTGCAAAAATTTGTGAGTTCTAAATACATTGCTAGTACTGCAATTCCTGTCATAGATAACATGAGGAGAATTCTTGATAATGAACAAGGAATAGAGATTGTTCATAGCCTAGCTCACATTATTGATAAACATGTCCCTACAATGACTAGTTGCACTCAAACTTTGGGGTTAACTCAAAGTCAAGGTGAAAATTCAAGTCCTTCTTCCATAGCTATGACCTCTATTCTGACATACACTAATCCAACTATTACAACAACTAAACAACCTACTAGCAACGTCAATACTACCTTAGAAATTTCCACTGGGAATCCCTTTAGCTTTTTGCATTAAAATCTCATATCTCCTAATCCATCTCCCCTCACAAACTTATAATTCACGTGCCCTTTGAATACATATACACCTCCATCTCACAACACAAAAATGATCCCTTCCTTAACCAAATCCTCCAAAAAAATTTATCCCTCCAAAAAAAAATTGCTACATTGAATCAAAATCAAAATGGCCAACCTTCACAATATGTCAAAAGAAAGTTGAAACCCCTTATCATTGGAGATATTGAGAGCACAAATTCCACAAGGAATAGAGATTCCTAGATTTGAGAAAAATGGTGGAAAAGGATACCCTAGTAACCATGTCTCAAAATACACAGCCTTATGTAATGACTTCATTTTTGAGGATAAACTCTTGGCTAAAATTTTCCCTAGATCCTTGAAAGACACTTCCTTGGAGTGGTTTTTTTCTTTACCGAATAACTCAATTAGTTCATTCAATGAACTTGTTGATTCCTTTCTTAACCACTTCCAAGTGCACATGGGTCCCAAGATGACCTTAGTTGATTTAATGCATTGTAAACAAAACAAAGATGAAAAGGTCATTGATTTCATAGTACGATACCAATATCTTTACTCACAAATAAACATTAAGATTCCTAATTTTGATCTTTAAAGAATGTTTATAGCGAATTTGCAAGCCAATATTCAAGCCAAACTTGAAATGTTGAAGTTTCACTCCTTTACATACTTGTGCATGACCCCTCGTGATTATTAGAATTTTGTTAGTCATCGTGAAGAAAAAAATCATTCTAATAATTATGAGAAATCCAAAGTTGTGCCCCAAAACAATTTTCAACCTTTCAAAGAAAAAAATAAAGGCTTTGTACAAATAAGCACACCTCAAATAGGTCAATATGTCAACTCCCAAGTGGTTGATATAAAAACAACAAATCCATATACATTTACGGAGAGGAGTAGACAATTTATCCCTTTACCTAATACCCTTCACTCCATCATGTTGCAACTTTTGAGTAAGAACTTAGTTACCTTACCTCCTATTAGAGCCATTGATATAACTAAGCCTATACCTCCAAACTTCAACTCAAATTCCTTTTTCCATTATCACTAAAAAAATGGACAAGATACAAAACAATGTAAGCATCTTAAAATGTTGTGCAAGACCTCATTGATTCTAATCACATCTAGATTGGTGGTGTTAATGATCAAAGAAATAATTTTGTTGCCCCACCCAACCAAAACTTAAAAATATTTACCAACCCAATGCCAAATCATAATATCTCTTTTGTGAAAGCTACTAATGCGAAAAATGATGTGATGAATGTTGACAAAATTGAATATGAGAATTGTGACAATATGAGTGAAAATGAAGGAGACTTACAATGTATGGTCAGCTTCATTGATGTACAAATTTGTAAGGGCCAAACCAAAATTCCCCTTGACATAGCTTTCTCGCAAAATGATATAATTAGATGAGTACCCAATGGTCCTCTTTACATACCTGGAAGAATCAATGACAAGCCTACTAATGGTATATTAATTGATCCCGTGAATGTAGAGAATGTGATCACCAAGGAATTCTTATTTGTGCATGAACTTTATCAAGATTCTTATAAACAACTGAAATCATGGATCAAAATGCATAATGGTTTTGTTTTCCCTACGATAGGTTCAATAACTCTTCCTTTACAAATTGGACCAAAAAAATTTAATGTCTCATTCTCCATCATCTTGTCGTTGAACCAATTTTGTGTGAAGCTTGGTTACTCATGGCTATGCTCCATGGATGTCATGCCATCGGTAGTGCATAAATGTTTAAAGTTCCCATTTGGCAATGATATATTTATTGTGCAACATAGTGGCTTTAATTCAGTGTCTTCCCATGGGAATTTCTCATTGGATCTCTTTTGGACCAAACCTATGGAACCCATTAGGCCTCATGAAGACTTCTATTTCAAATCTTATCAAAATTTTAAGGAAAAGTTCATAGTAGAATTATCATTTAGCAATATGCCTCAACCCACGATTGAGCATCCTATCGTTGATGGGACCATGATTGAACCAAAATCCCTTCCAAGTAACCAAGACCAACTGATGATAAATCCTTCACCTATTTCCTACAAATGACGAATAGATAACTTAATAAGTCCTATTGCCCCTCCTAAGATCAAACAAGTTTACAAATTTAAAGAGAAAGTGGTTGAACAACCTCCCATGTTTCCTTCCATTCTTCCCTTGTCGAAAAAAAAGAAACCAATGGTTGATAAACCCGCTCCTACACAATTACAACTTGAAAAAGATACAAAAAGAAATAGAAATTCTAAAGAGCATAAGCATAGATGTTGTGCTATTGCTTGTAAGTTAAAAGAAGAAAACAAAACAAAAATTAAGACCAAAATTTAACTCAAGCAAATTATGATGATTCTCCACCTTTGCCACAACAAAAACAAGAAACTTCTATGGAAATTGTCATTAGGCCTCTAATTGTGATTAATTTGGATAATGATTCAATGATATTACTAAAATTGATGAGGAGGTTCATAATGAGCTAAATTTATTGTTTTCCTCTTTCATGAGCTTAAATGATAACAACTGTAATGGTCCTCCTATAAAGAGTGACTCGCCATGTGTTGAGCCTGGTGATGCTCCTAGTATATCACTTGTCGTTGTCCCTTTGGCTAGTTATCCACCTTCCATGTATGATGAACAAGATTGGGATGTGGATAACTTGATATAGGTTGACTCGCATGTTCCATACTAGTCTTTTTCTTAATGTTCTTTGTGATTGCATGTGTGTAATGGGATCCCCCCGTATTGTGCTACTTGGTGTTTCTTTATATGTTTGTGAGCCTACTTTGGATTATCCTTGTCACTCTATTGGATACAAAGGAAGTGAATCCATTGTGACATTCTTCTATTTGTATCTACATTCTTCTATATGTTGTAACCATTTATCTTTTGTATTCCTTTTGGGGATTGTATATGGGGGAAATTCTTCCTTAGTGCTCATTGTTCCATGAGTCATTTAGGGAATGATGATGGTTTTAAGCTCAATTATATCACTGCAGTAATGACAAACACTAACCCCAAACCCATGGTTTCCCTTATATGTAATCGTAGGATTGAATATGGGGGGAAACTCTCCTTTATATGACATATCTCTACTTGAAAACATATTTTTACATAGGGCTTTCTGAATAAAGCTTTCATGTATTGGAATTTATTATTTTCTACTTTAATGTTCATAGCATAGTGTTTAGCAATTTCTTTAAAGTGGGGCATGCATGCCCCTACTCATTATTAACTTCAAAGTGTGGTCTTCTTACTTCAAGTGATGTGTCTCCTTGATGGTGTCATTTGGTTTGACCTCCTTCAAGATTGTGACCTTTCTAAGAATATGGCATTCCTCTTTGTGGTGATGCTACAACTTGCACTTCCTAAGTTGTGAATCTTTTATCCTCGACTAGTCCTCTCTTGGAGACATTAGGAATTATGTTCCCTAAGGTGAGACCTTTCATGAACTAACCAAAACCCCTTTGAATGCCCTATTGCACGTATCAAGGCCACCAAGCATAAAACAACTTGCTTTCCAGTGGGGCCTTTATTTTTTTCAAGGCCACTAAGCATAACACAACTTGCTTGCCACTGGAGCCTTTTTCATGAGTGCATAGCATAATGTAGCTTGCTACACTTGTGACCATTTATGTGGTGTGTTATCAAAGTTATCAGGAGGCATAAATTTGGTATGGTTAGTACAATGGGAGTCTATACAAAGGCATGACTTCCCATTAGCCACTTTTTTAGGGGCTCACCTAGTGGACAATGGAGTTCACTAGCCCGTGTGAGCACATTTTGGTTTGCATAGTGGACAACGGGTTTCCACTTATAATTTTTTTTGGAAAAACAACTAAGGCTTGATCCATATCCGGATGGACAAATAGTTGAGGCTTAATCCAGCCTTCTCTTTAATTTTGACATTGTATGTTGCATATTTAACAAAGGTATGTGTCTCTTTGTGATTTGTTGGTTTTCTGTGAGATCTTAGATCTTGGGGGTTTGATCATCCTCCTTGACCTTTATTTTATTACTTTTCCAATGGTTGTACAATTAGACCTCTCTTCATTCTTGGTTGACTACTTTAGTTTGAGTTTGAGCATGGGCTCATCCTCTCACTAAAGTGGGGGCTAAATGTAGTATCAAAAAATGTACTACTTTACATTTTCACACTATGTTTGCATCCCTTAATTAATTGAACTTAATTAAGCCTCTAATTGCCTAAATTTTACATTTGCAAGCCTAATTAATTACAATTTCCAAAGGTGAAAGTGTGAATTAATGCATTTATCATTATTAACATCATGAAATGAATAGGTCTTGATTATTTAGGTCATGACCCATTTTCCCTTAGGAAAATGGGTCCCCCTTAAGATCACAATTTCAAATTTTAAACATTTTTTTGGTGGCATCTTAAGGCCCCAAATTCAAGTTTTAAGTGTCAGCTTGTAATGTTTAATTTTTTGGAAATTAGAGAATTACCTATAAAAGAAAGGTTAGTTCATCAATTCAAATCACCTATCAAGAAGGAAACTTTCATATGAGCTAATATTACTGTCAAAGGTGTTCAAGAGAACATTTCTCAAGAATTTTTTGCATCATTCAAGATCTCAAGCATCATGCATGTTTTTGGAGCTAACATTGTGATGTAGGTTTCAAGTTTTAAATCAAGATCACATCAACAAACAAGCCACTTCATGCAAGATTAAGACCTTGGAGATATGAATTGAATTTTAGTCCTTCAAGGGTTCCAAATCAAGGGTTTGGTGAGTTGCAACACAACACTTGTTCATTCATCATTATTTTCATGTTTCATTGTTTCAATTCAAGGTTTAATTACAAAACTGGAGTTTGACCAAGGCAAACCCCCATTCACTAAAAATAAACATTTTTTCCCTCTTATGTATGTTTTGAAAATCTAAGGTTGAAGAAGGATTGAAGATATCTCAAAGGGAGAAAAATTGGAAAAGTTGTCAAATTTATCATCAAGCCAAATAAACTCGCTTTCAGAAATTATTTCCAAATTTTTGACTATGAAATCTCGAGAATTTGGGAGTGCAGACACAAGAGTAGAGGACCCAGAAAGAGATTTCTGAGAGCCCTACAAAGACCCATCCACCCTAGGGTGAATTTATCCTAGAGGACATTCTACAACAACGTTTTGGTGAAAGGTGGAAAAATACCAAACCATCTCAGATTTTCCTAAAAGTTGTAGGTTCTGTTAGATGAAGGTTTAATTTATTGATTCCAAGTGTTCATTTCATTTTTGGGTTAATTTAGTATTTCTCCCAAAAGTTTTGTTTTAGCGGGACTCCCTCATCCTAGATCATAAGGAAAACAACAAGATTTCCTTCAATTTTAACTCACCTAAGTGTTGAAATTCAACCTTGGTTCAAGGGATCTCTTTTTCCTAATGAAATAGAGGAAAATAGGTGCATGATACCCCATTTTTCCCTTTCTATTTACATTAATTTATTGGTGAACCCCCCATTCCAATTCAATGAACCCATTTTCCTATATTTCAGGTACTTACAATTGAGATCACTAACACACCCAATGATAACAAAAATAATATTCCCTAGTAAGTAAATCTACTTAGCTTCACATACAAATGTTTAAGAAAAATAACATACTTGAGTGGTCCATAAATAGTTTATCAATTTAAGATAGTATATGATATTATGAATCTATTATGGGACTTCTTCCCCATGAAAACACATTACAATAAAAGAATATAAACATAAACTTAATTAAACATTATTATTGTTGTGAATGGGTGTGACTTTTTTAACCACTCTTGGATTATTATTTAAACCCATAAAATAATTAAAATGAGGACACAAAAGAAAAAGGAGAAAGCAACACGGGAATTCATAGGGTACACAAGAGTGGATTTTTGGGTCTTGGTTGGATTTTAAACATTTGGATAAGGGGAACATAGTGTGTGTCCAACTCAGGGTACATTGCACACCCGTGAGTGTCTTGGATAGGGATGTGTTTAAGTTGTGAAGGCAGGTTTGGTTGTGTAAGAACCGGTTTCCTTGAGGGGTATTTGTGCTGAGAAAAGCTTGGACCTGCAACCCTCCCTCTATGTTGGAGTTTATGGTGAAATCCTCAACACCCCAGGATCACCTACAAGACAAGATAACTTCCACAAGAGAGATATGGAAAAAATATCATGCTATGATTAAGGATGCAAGAATACCAAAATAGTAGCCACACTTAATATGATAAATTACATATGAAGCCTTGCTTATATAGGCAAGGTAAGGAATATGATTAGACAAGATCATGACATGTGTCTTAATTCTATCACATGAGACAACTAAATCATAACAACCTAGGATAAGATAAGATCTAGAAATGACAACCAAGACTTCTAGAAGGAATCTTAGAACCTAAGTAAATTTAACATGTGCATATGTCCCCTAAGTCCCTAGTAAGTGAATTAACTAGGTACAAGACATTCATTGACACCAACATGTGTGTCAAATAGCAACATCCCAAAAAGATTACAAATATGCATTATTCAAATGCATTTATAATTTAAATGTTCATTGCATTAGTTTTTTGTTAGAAGGGAAAATCTTAGATTTATCCTTTTTTGTATCAAAACTAATTTCAAAAATAATAAATAATGCTTTAAATGATAAAACAAAAAAAATTGATAATGTTGAGTTCAACACAAAGTGGTGAACTACAACAATGTAGAAGTAGTGTTTCACGTCGGTTTCACCAAAATGTAGAGGAGATTTTACACCCTCAAGATGAGATCCAAAGGGGAAAATGGTCCTCAACTACCTCATAGATCAATGCCCAAGAGATAGGATAAAATGATAAAGGGGATTATTTATGTTTTATACAGAATTAAAATGTGAGTTTCAGAAACTGAAAGAGCAGGTCACAGAGTTCTTCTAGAAAATCTGGTGAGCTCTCATCCAAGGACAACAACATGGAACACAAACATCCTTGTGATGTGTTGGTGTCTTGTATGGATAAAAATTTTAGAATGTCTTAGAAAATGACTAGGTACATACTAACAATTCTAATAACCGAACTCTTCAAATGCAAGAAAATAATAGAGAGTAATACAACTAAAAGTAAAATAAACTAAATGAAAAAAGGGATGATAGAGCAAAAGGAAGGCACAAGAATATTCACAAAAAACTAGAATATGAGGTCTCTAACAAAACAATCTTTCTCCTCAAAACCTACACACATAAGACCAATGAGAAATGTTGGGGTTATTTGGGGACTTGCCTCAGTCAAGTCCCTACTTTGGTTTTTCCACCTCCACAACAACCAGATAGATAGATAGATCAAAAGAAAAATAGAAAAGATAATAAATGCATAGAAAAGGGATGTGATAAATCCCAAGATGCTCAAAGACACAAGACAAGTAGATATACCAACAAGGCTTGAGGAAGACAAAGAGAGAGAGAAAGAAAAAGTTGTGAGAGCCAAGAGAGTTGTAGAAACAATTGTGAGAGCCTTGAAACTATTGTAGCAAGCTGTAGAGATCCATGCATGCTTGAGAGAAAGAGAAAGACCTCCGAAGAGATATTTTCAGCCAAGAGAGTTGTGTAGAATGAACACCTAAGTTTAAAAGTGAGAAGAGGGAGGAAAGAAAGGGTTGTCAAACTGTTACAAATCGTCCCATGTCGTTTCCACTAACCTAGGTAGGTGACAAGTGGAAAAATACTCAAAAATGACTTTTGAATGTTAAAATTTCATGGGATGCTAATGTGACATGCAGACATCTACATGCTAAAAAAAACAAATCATGCTAAAAAATAGTGAGATGAGAAAATCACATGGTTAACACAACATTGAAACATAAAGGTGGCTACTGACAAGGACCATGAGCATCTTGAGAGGGAAAAAATTTGATGTAGGGGCTAAGATGATCTTACACAAATACTAAGGGAGTGAACACTAAAGTGGATAGAAAAGTGTAGGTGAAATTGTAAGGGTATGTAATTTTTGACACTACAAGAATAATAGAACTATCAATTTTCCTCTTTTTTTATAGTTAAATAGCTGCTTTATGGGGCAGCAACCTATATTTATTAAAATGAGGATTTGTACATACGCTTGGAAATTTCAAACCATCCCCTTAGACTATCTCTATGCATACATTCTTTAAGCCATCTGACTACAACTTATGTTAAGCCCACTGTTAACCAAAAAATACATTTCTAGATTGGTCGGACTAGCCACAAATTACCTTCAGACACCTACTAAGGACACGACAACCAAATCCATTTCATACTTTTTATTACATAGAGAAAAAAAAAGAATGGAGACAACACCAGCCCCAAGGGTTCTACTCTTCACTGTCATTGGTCGCTTGCATCTTCCTAGCTTGGATTGCACTCAATACCATAGGGCATTCCATGTCGCAAACCTGATGTGCAAGGTGACTATCTTTTTCCTCCATGTTTGTGTATTCATTTTCAAACCATTCTTCACTCACGCCCATATCCTAGTCCTCATTATCTGTCACCCACACTTTCCCTTCTAGCCCTTCCACCTTTACATAGTCCTACACCCACCCATTCAACCATTTCCCGACAATGTCCATTGCATGCATCATGAACATGATGCTTCGCTCGATCTCTCCCCACCTCTTTTCAAGCTCCGTCGGCTTTAGTGTTCACACTACAGGAAATTTCAGCACCTCCAACCTGTTCCCTAGAGAGAAGTATTAATTTTTTGGTAGTGGGATGAGTAGGTTGCCATCCACATTATCTAGGGCTACGTCAATTTCTCCCAGTAGCGCATGATGGAACACCATCTGAAAGAGATTCTTACCTTTGTCTTTCAAAACCCCCATGTAGTGTAGCATCACCAAAAGCATAGCCATGATATTGGTGTTAACCCTAAACCTCTAGTGAGCCAGCGAGAATTCCCGACCAATAATATTTTTGACAGCCCAAAGCATCAACGGATGTGATGACACCACAATCCCCTTAAGCCACTTATCAGTGATTTCACCATGAAAAGCTTGATGTTGCTTGGTGGTATTCAAGAAGAGTAGTGTTTCCATTACACTCAAATGCGTCAAATGTTGGGTTGCAAAGCTGCCACCCTCACCTATTTCAACAATTTCACCTTACCACTTCATGATGTTCATCTTTAGTAGTGTACTTTCCAATGCATACCAACAGATTCATAAATTTCCCTTAAAGATCTAACCATCACCTCCTCCATTCATCTATAAGTAGCCATGCCAAGAATTAATTACCAAATTCAACATAAGTCTTTTCCAATGTCATAAGTTTAGCATTCATACTCAGTGTAGTTTGTTGTGCTCCCATTTATGAAACTTGTCTCATCATCTGTGTACAACATCAGCCATATCGCCATCATTACCTTGTGTTCCTTCTGCCATCAGCCACCTCATTCCCTTCCTTGTGCATGTGGCTTATTCAGAAGGCTTTGAACCTTGTTAATGTATCTCTTATCGATTGGAGCCAATAGTTGAGTTTCTAGTGTGTTGTAGTGCTAAGTCGGATGGTGTTAATCACATGATGAGTGAGTCACCTTCCAAATGTATTCATTTGGTGCCAACTTCCAAACCCAATTGCAAATCTATCAGAGCTACTTTAAACTCTGCTTCATTATTAGTGCATTCCCCTAAGTAAACAGATTTTTCAACTAGAACAAAACCATGATTGTCATGAGCAACACACCTGGCTCTGCTCGACCCTAAATTTCCTTTGGAGGCCCCATCAAAGTTTACTTCTATCCACCCATCCTCCAGAAGTTTCCATTTGACTTCCAACATCTTTTTTCCATTTTGATTATTTCTGTTGTTCCCATGTAAGGTTGGAACTTTCAACCCCATAAAGGATTTTGAAATTCTATCATCCCAATTTGTAAACACTTTGTTTGTTTTCTTTTCCTCGTGCTACTTCATTGACTAGTTATGTGATTACCCCTTCAATTTTACCACATAGCCTCTCATACTCTATTTACTTCCCTTGGAAGATTCTCTAGTTGTGTTCTTTCCATGCCTCCCATACAATAGTTGAAGGGTTGATTCCTAGATGCTTCCAAACCCTGACTTCCTATACGGTAGTGGCCACATATTGAACCATTCCACAATTTCCATCAAGGTCGGGCATTGAAAATTTAGCTTGGACATGAAGAATTTCTAACACCTGTCCATGTATGGACATGTCAAAAGAATATGATCTACTAACTCATTGTTGTTTTTCCAAAGAACACATCTACTTGAACCCTATATCCCGAATGTAGCTAGCCTATCTTCTATCAAAATTTGTTTTTACATGGCCAACCATGAGAAAACCCCAGCTTTTGGGAGACACTTTTTTCCCTAGATGAGTTTACCGAGCCAATTCTACCTTGCTAGTGCTATTTCCTTGACCCTGTAACCCAGTCTCACCTTGTATTCCCCATTGCTAGACCTACACCATCCAATTACATCCTCCTGATCAGCTAGGGAAAAGGTTCTATTCTTCATAATCTCTGCAAGAGCCTCTTTTTGGGCTTGAGGGGTATCTATATCTTGCAAGGAGTGCCATTCCCATTGTTGCACCCCATTTTACCATATTATTTTCCCATAGTGGCACACCTTCATACCCCACATTCTAGTTGTCTCTGCTTTGATGGCTTCCAAATTGGGGTGATCTGCAATTGGCTTTTGTTCTCCCTAGGAGTACCCCCAAAAATAAGCACTCTAACCATTTATTACCTCCCATGTTACATGTTTAGATATTATGCCTATGCACTCCAAGATGTAATTCTAAATTTCAGAGCCCAACAGAGGGTCCACAGTAGTTAGAATGTGCATTGGACACTCTGAATCCAAGTATTTATTTTTGAACACTTTGACCCACCTCTTCTCTCCTTTTGCATACATACCCAAAACAAGTTTGGCCCCCATGGCTAGATTCATTAAAGTGAGTTGTTTTAATCCTACACCCCCAACCTCCTTAGGGGTGCACACTTTCTCCCATGCAACTAATTAGAACTTTTGTTATTCCCTAGAACCACTCTAGAAAAATTTCTTGAATATTTGATTGAGGCTTTCTTCAATTTCTTTGGGGATTTTCAAACATGCCATTGAATATACCAAGATGGAAGAAAGGAATTCCTTGACCATTTAAAGTATGTCTATCGATGATAGCCATTTCCCCTTCCATGTCTCCAGTCTATTCTTGTAGCTACTAACTAGACTTTCCCAATAGTTTCTTTTGTTGATCCCAACAAAGAGTGGCATTCCCAAAAAGTGTCCAGGAAATTTTTCCACCCTCAGGCCCAATATCTTTGCTAGGTATTTTTGGAGGCTTGGTTTTGTGTTGAGAAAAAATACCTCCAACTTCCTTTAATTTATGCTTTACCCGGATGCTAGGAAATACCCATCCAGGTAGTTCTTGATGGTTCTAACTTCCTTTATGTTGGCCACTCCAAAAATAATTGTATAATCAACAAATTGTTGGTGTGTTGTTGTGTCCAATCCATTTTCCACCAATACCCCTTGCCACTTACCTTCATGTCTCATGGAATTGATGCCTCTTCCCAAGGCCTCTGCCATGATGATAAAGAGAAAAGGGGATATTGGATCCCCTTGTCTTATTCCACTAGTGGATGCAAAGAAACCATGAGACGCTCCATTTATCATGACTAAAAACTTGGCTGTTGAAATGTAACTCTTGATCCAATTAATCTAGTCCTCATTGAAGCCAAATTTATTTAGCACATCTATTAGAAATTTCCTATAAACCAAGTCATATTCTTTTAGTGTGTCTAATTTTAGGATCATGCATGCCTCTCTTAACTTCCTAGCTGAATGCAAGGTCTCATGTGCAATGACAATACTCTCCACAATTGATCTCTCAGGGGAAAATCCACTCAGTTCTTCTAATATGATTGCATTTAGCACCTCCTTGAGTCTATTGGCTATGATTTTAGTTACTACTTTATACACTATGTTACATAGTGCTATTGGCCCGAAATCCCCCATGGATTGTAGGTCCTTTTTCTTCAGAATTAACGCCAAGAAGCTATGGTTGATTGCACCCAACATTGTCATTTTTCTTGTTGACTCTTTAGTAACTAGAAATAAATCATTGCCCACTATATCCCAAAACTTCTAAAAGAACCCAGTTGGAAATCCATATATGGACTTGGGGCCTTGTTTGGGTTGATTTGAAATGTTGCCACCCTCACTTCTTCCTTGCTAATATTTTGATATAGAATCCTATTTTGTTCCTCACTTATTATGTTGGGGATGGAGTTAAGGAACATATCCTGCTTCACTCTATGCATTGGGGCCTCTTTGTTTAGAATTGCTTCGAAGAAACTAAAGTTCTGCTTATTTTTTTACTTCCTCCAAGGATTGTGTTACACTCCCATCCTCCTTTATTTCTATTATTATGTTCCTATTCCTATTTTCCACAGTTGTTCTATGGAAATATTTGGTGTTCATGTCTCCTTTTAGCCATGTTTCTCTAGATTTTTGTCTCCAAAAGCATTCCTCCCTTTTCAAGACCTTTGCTAACTCCCATTTTATTGTCTTCTCCACCTCAAATTCTTCACTCCCCATCCCTTTCTCAATGATGTGCTCATTTAGTGTTTCCAAATCATGTTCTAACCTTTCTTTCTCTTGGAAGATGTTCTTAAAATGTGCCTTGTTCTATTCCTTCAATTTATTTTTAACAAAGTTTATTTTTCTGCTAATCTTGAATAGGTGCGAGTGATTCCCAACCTTGATTTCATCCCACCAAGCAACAACTAAATCAGGAAGACTCTCATCTCTAAGCCATGTTATTCTTGAATATGACTAGATTTCCCTTTGGTGGCTCATCAAGCTAGATGGTTAGTTGAACTGGGTAGTGGTCTGACCTCTTGTAAGGGAGAATCATCACTTCTCGGAGTTCATTTTGACCACCCCAATTTCCAAATAGCATAAATCTATCCAACCTCTCAACTATGTTGGTGAAGCCTTTCCTTCTGTTTGACCAAGTAAAGACCCCATTTTCAGCTTGCAGGTCCAACAATTGATTGTTGTCTACAAAGTCTTGGAAGTCATGTTGGACATTCATAATGCGACCTATACCTCCCCTTTTTTCTTCATTGTTCAATGTGGAATTGAAATCCCTTGCTCTGATTCCCTTCTCCTCATGAGAATTAATTAAACCATCTGTGATCTGCTACCATAGGTTTCTCTTTTCTACCATGGACACTAGCCTATACACATTTATGATGAAGAAATGCCCATGTATATGCAATGACCTACAACTCATCATTATCCAACTTCCATTCTCCATTACCACTTCCCCCGTAACAACTAGTGGGTTCCAAATTACATCAATTCCCATAGAAACTCCCTCAACACCGACAAATTGTCCTTTCCATTATTTCCACTAACTAAGTCTCTTGTCACACTCTTCCCTACTCAATTTAGTTTCTTCCAATAGGAATATGTCTTCCTTTGATTGATCGATTTGACGCTTGATTAAGTGCCATTTGTTAGGGGAATTGATGCCCCTAATATTCCATGTTATGATCTTCATTGCCCCTAGGGAAGGATTACATCCTTCCTAGGCCTTAGTTTCATTTGTCCCACTACATTTGTTGCAATCTCTAGCTTTGTTTTTTTGGTTTTGGGTTGCCTCTTCCCATTTCGCTTGATGTTTGGCTTCTTCAATTTCGATTGTGTCTGTTCCAACATCCTCTCCTCCATCAATTCCCCTTCCTCAGCCTCCCCTGAATCTTCTTCTTCCAAACCTACTTCCATCTCACTCTCTTCCCCATCTATTTGTGAGGTATTCTACACTGGATTTAACATTTCTTCCCCTTCTTTTTCCTTCATTTCCCTATTTTCTTCCCTTAGGCCCCTTTCATCCACCCCATATTTTGCATCCCCTATTGTTGTTGCTTTGACCAATACTTCATCCAGTGTTGCTCCTGTTTCTAGTGTAGGAGGGGTGTTATTTATCTGCTTATTAATTTCTCCTACTCCACTCAACTCCTCTATCATTAGCTCACCCAAACTATTCCATCGCTTGTCAATCAACAACCCCTCAGTGTCTAGCAAGTATTCCCTTCCGATTGAATTGGAAATCGGATATTCATACACTTCAGTTACTTTCTTGGCTTCCCCCTTGTGAACTCACTTGTCAAGCCTATACTGCTCTCATCCCATTCATATCTGTTTGCATTGTTAACCCTCAATTTCACATTGCATTCCAAGTTACCATGATCTTTTTATTTATAGATGGGACATAATTTTATTTGATCCTTCCTATCCACCCTTTGTTTTTGAGACCTACCCTCCATACAAATTTCAACCTCCTGCGGGAGCACCTAACCCGGAGTAATCCCTAAACATATTATGACATACATGCCTAGACATCTATCCTCGCTGTCTTTCTCAACTGATATTAGTTTTCCTATGCTTTCCTCAATTTCAATCAAGATTTCATCCTACCATACTTGGTGTGAAGGTCCTTCCTCCGCTATCACATTTTCCTTTCCTTTCCATGGCATGCTTGTCTACTCCTTGCTTCCATGTGTTTTGTCATGCCAATTTGCAGATGATTCTGCCCTTGGATTCCCTTTTTCTCAGAACCACCCACACTTGTTGTCCTCTATTCACCTTTGATTTGCACCATTTTGCCTATTGATGTTTGAATGTCGGGCATCTTTCCTACAGTCTCCAAATGCTTTCCTAGGTCTTTGATACCAATCTCATGGTCGCATCCATGGAAGCATTGGTTTGCTAACCCAATTCCTCTACCCCTGCCTCTCTCCACGATCTCGACTCCACTCAAATCAAATTTCTTTCCTTTTGTAGCTCGGGTGGCATTTATCCACCCATCTTCCTCCTTCAAATACCCACTTCGGTACACATTCTCTTCCTCCAACCTGCCATTCTTCTGTGGATTCTCCATTCAGTTGAGCTTCCAACTTGAATTCATCCCATTCGTGCCTACCTAAGTCTCCTACCTTTTTTCACTCCTCTTCACTCATTTTTAAACTATCAATTTTCCTTATTTTGTCCTAAGCTTTCTTAATAGTTTGATTAAGAAGGTCTTAATGTATAAACCTATGATGCATGTACGCCAAGGGTTAAGTTTTACTCTAAAAGCTCCACCTTGCAATGTTGCATGTGTACCCTATTAGCCCCATTATTTCAAAGTCTAATATGCTACCTATCCATATTCTTATCAAATCTAAAGGTGGGAATTTATGTGATTTGATGACCCCTCTTCTCTCAAGGGTAAGGAATCATTTATCACTTTTATCATTCCCTATAAAAAAAAATTAAATTTTGTTGATGTGCTTGGTGTTAGCCTCATTTTTTATCAATGAAATTTTAAAAATACCCCCCCTATTTCAATGCCATTTGAGTTTATAGTAAATGCATTATCAAGCCATCTCATAAAATACCACAGTGCTACAACTCGTGGCTTATATAAGTTCCTTGGTGGACATAAGGTTAAGACCATTTTGCAAAACCTTTGGGAATGCTATAGGTATACAAAGCATTGAACGCCTCAGATGTGCTTGGAATATGAATTTCTCGCCATGAAGGGGTCTTGTCACAACATACTGATAGTGAATCAAAGCTTATGAGTTTCACCGAAATTGTGATAGGAAGATTGAAGACGGTCTTTTTGATAATCCTTCAGGACGATTCTGTGCACTATATCCATGCAAATCTCATTTCCAAAGGCAAGATGTATTACCAAGCAAGAACGAAAGACAAAAAGCACAAAAAATATTTGGGCTCTATTTCTCTTGAAGAATGATTTCGGCCTTCACAAAGTAGAAGACATATTGGTAAGACAGGAAGATATCAAACAATTCATATGGTGGAGCTTGGAAAAGCATACTATTTCATGCCATGATGAACTAGGCGGTAATTTTATAAGTTCGAGTAACCTATCTAAAGCCCGCTTACATGATACATGTGTCACGGGCGGTGATTTCATAAACATGTGTAACTCACAGCTTAGAGTTACAACAATCACATAAAAGCTCGACGACTCCTATAACACAAAGAGGCTTTATAAAGCATCAGCAGTGTTTTCAGACGTTTGTGTAACTCTCCGCCTCAGAAAGATAAATAACATGATGGAGTTCAACTATACAAGGAAATACCAAAAGGTAATGTGTTATCGATCGACAGTTTAAGAAGAAGTGAAACCATCTAGCGGGCCGATACAAGTTCTCGTATCGGGAACTTTGAGTCAATTATTGCAGGCGGGAAGCGCACAAAATATGGACAAGTTAATTTCTATATTATTACAGAATGTTATTCCACCTGTTTGCTTTGATACCAAGTCTTCAATTCCTTGGGCTTCATCATTATTTTCTTCATTAAACTCCAACTCTCAAGGTGGCGTTTAAAATGGTTAAGTAAATCATTTAAAAAAAAATGATACATGGTTGTGTAAACACAGAGGCCAAATATTGCATAAATAGAGGTGAGCATGAACGATTCAAGCTTTGAAGAAATCCAGAGCATACTTTTAAGACACATTATAGGATGAGAATGAAACACTCTCCTCTACATCAATTCAAAGGAGAAAATACTTTGCAACACCCTACCATAGTTGAGGAGACAGTGAACCACTCAAGTGCCAGGGCTTAGCGAACTAATACCATCACCAAATCCCAATATGGGTTTTGAAATTCATTACTTCCTCGAAGGACATTTTGGCTTACCCATTACAGTTGTTAACAAAGGGATGGCAAAGATCTATTAGCAAGTATACATTACAGGTGATAATTGTCGAAGGCGTTTGAAGAGGTCCGAGCATAGATTTCATGTGTAATTTGCATTGACAATAAATCAAAATGAGAGCTTGGAACATTGATCTAGAGAATGACATCAAATCATTTGAAACACAGGTTGAATGAAGTAACAATATGACCTATGATAAGTAGCAAAGATGCGATGTAGAAAGGGCACTTGACATGGATTAAAGACTCAACTAAGATTCCTAAATGTATGCGATTAATGGAAAATGAGATCGTTGAAATATATGACTTCTTCATAAGCAAAAATATGCATGAAATGGATAGGATGAAATAGGCCATTGTGAGGATTTTATGAAAGGATTGATAAGTAATATTCGTCCTATATGTGTTAGCTGTTCAGGCGCCTACTAATGACCACGATGTTATACCATTTGAGTGTCGAAGCATGTTGTGGTGAACTTCAGATGTCAAGAATTGTTTACTTATTAAGAAGACATCCTTGCGGATATAGAGGATGATATTTTTCAAGAACACTATAGCATTATCCTATTTGACATGATGAATTGCATTAAAAGGGATTTAAAGAAATGATTATACCCACAGGAAAATATCAAAGGTTACGATGGAGTCAAAAAGTCTTCACAATAAAATGCAATTAGTTATCAAGAGACAGTTACATACTCGAAAGGTCTCGAAGGGCGAAGCTATATATTGTAAATTCTCAATGTAAAGGGGGGATATTTTTGTTGTGAAACGGGAGCCTCTTCGAAGGTTGTAGGATTGTAGTAACTAATCTGTGTTATGGGGAAAGCCATCATTTTTGAAAGCTCAATATTATTTTAGACTTTGTTGTTATTACTGTGAATGAAATTATTGTTTGTCTTTGTGCATTCAGTTTGTGAAGTTGATATGGGTTCTTAAATCTTTTTGTTTGAGAGCATCTTAATGCAGTATCTTATCTTTGTATAAGTGATGCAGTTTTTTCATGATAGATTTCATTTTCAGATAATATTGAGTTCATTATTTTAATTCCTCGTGGTTTACAAGTTAAGTTGGTCTTTGTGCCAGTATTTTATTATCTGTATCTCGCATCTGATATTGGGATTCTTCCTGATATTGGGTTTGGCCTTTTTTGCTTTCTGGTTAAAAGCAAACATCATTTTCATTTCCAGTTTTCCAATTCATTGAAGATCATAAGAGAGAGTTGTACCTCTAAAATTCAGAGGAAAATCGCTATTTCAATAGCGATCTTCAAAGTTGTTGGTAACTGACGTGTCTTCATTGTTGGGCATATTTGAGTCATTGTATCTTATTATTTGAAGAGGACAATCTATTTTCTAACAAATTTTTGGTGGCTCTACTAGGAAAGAATTGAAGTTCTTGTGTTTTCAAGTATTTTTCTTTTCTCAGAAATCTAAAAATACCTCCTTTAAAATGGAGGTTGGAGACTATGTAATACGGAACTTGCTTAGAAAATGTTTTTAGTAGAAAATTCCAGTCATTCTTTTTAAATTTGCATTATGGCATTAGTTTCAGCCCAACCATGGTGTGCTCAATTTAGGCACTTGCCTACAAATTTAAGAAAGCATTTCTCAAAGTTTAATGGAGAAGACTCGCAGGTTCTAGATGATCATCTACGAGCTTTCACCATAGCTTGAGGTGTTTTGGGGGTAAGAGAAGAAAATGTCTTTGTTAGGTTATTTGTTGAATCACTAATTGGAGTTACTGCAATTTGGTTTCAATCCCTAGAAGATGGATGCACTACAAATTGGGATAGCATGAAGAAGAAGTTTCTTGGAATATTTAAACCAGTAGTTGATGCATGTGCATTTTCATCTCAATTTCTCAACATCAAAAAGAAAGATGGTGAATCTATAAGGGAGTTTGTAGAATGGTTTGACAGATGTCTACAAAAGATTCATCATAATCTTCAGCCAAGTAAAGAGCTACAAATGACCTTTTTCACTAGAGCATTGCATCTCGATGTTGGATTCCTCTTGAAGCGAAGTAAGGTAAGTGATCTTGAGATTGCAAAACAAGAAGTTGTTAATATTGAAGATGATTTTATTTTATTTGGGGTGTGGAAGAAAGATAAAGTTGAAAGGTTTGCACAAAATGGTATGGTTCAAAGGTATAAAACCCCAAGGTTTCAAAAGATGAATTCATCAAATCTCTTTCACCCTACAATTGAATGTTCCAATCTCACAATTTTTTATCAAAGTTTTTTTTAGAAAAATTAAGTAGGTGATGTGAGGATTGAATCTTTTAATGCTGAAATTTATAACCTTAACTGTGAAATAGACAAAAATGATTCTGATTCTTGCAATGATGAAGAAGATTACTCTCCTTGTAAACAATTGATATGTATGCCATCTTCTACTTCAGCTATAACAAATACTGAAGATTCATTTGTTGTTAGAGACAATCCAAAATTAAACAAAAGTGAACAGATGTTGATGCCTCCTTATGCTCCAGAAGTTGAAACTTTCAAATTTGAAAGTATTGATAAAAACTTATCAAATGATTTAGTTAACATGAACATGGAAGGTCAATTTTCAGGAAAGAATATCTCAGGAAGTTATCAGAAATAGAGGTATTCACTTTTCAAGATGTTAATATGCATTGTGCAACTAAAAGTAAAATAAGAACTAGCTTCAAGAAGTAAGTGCATCATCAAGCATTCTTTCTTTTCATGTGCAACCTGAATTTGAAACATTTTAGTTTATTGATGAAGCTCACAAAGATAAGGCAGTGAATGATGAGGTAATTAATTCCACCATTGTTGAGGTTTTTAATTTTGAAGAAAATATTGCACAAGATTCAAGCTTTTTTAGTCAAATTTTTTAACCAATATGTGGGATAGATGAAAATAAAAAAAGAATTGAGATGGCTAAAATGAAGATTGAGTTTGATGAATTTGTAGAAGTCTATGTTGCAAATTGGGGTCCAAAATTTTTAACTAATGCAATAACTTCTACACGTAGCATCCAAGAATTTTCTTTATCTCATAAATTATATGTGGGATGTCCAATTTGAGGGCTGATTTCTTCTTGCTCAAAGGATCAAGTGTAACATGATATTAAATCTAATGTGGTACAAGTAGATTTTGGTGACCATATGCAAGGTAGTGACAATGTGAATCATTTAATTCTGAGGCATACAATAAAGAGTGGCTTATTGAGTATCAAATTTTATTCAGAGAATTTTCACAAGATGCTTGTTTTATCTTTCTAATGGCAGCAATCGTAATTGGAAGTTGGTTGTGCATGCAATTTTTAATCACCCAGCATTATTTCGCACAGGCAACTACTTCTCCCAGCCTATTAATGGATTTATATGATCAACTTGGAGGCCATTTGAAGTAGGGTCTTCCTACCATGTACATAATAGGATTTTTTGCTATGTTGGTAGTTTAGGTGCTTTCCTTTCCTACTTTGTTTCATTTTTGGCTTGCTCTTGCTCCATCTCCTCCATGCTCTTTGACTCTCGCCCAATGGATAAGTACTAGTCTACACCCAAAGCTTCTAGATTCTCTAGATTTCCATAGAGAATGTAGTCCCCAATCAGAGCCACTGTTAGCCTCATTTTTTATCATTGAAATTTTAAAAATACCCCTCGCCCTCCTACCTGCATCCCCCTATTTCAATGCGGTTTGAGTTTATAGTAAATACATTATCAATCCATCTCATAAATTTCCACAATGATACAACTCACGACTTAAATAAGTTCCTTGGTGGACATATAAGGTGAAGACCATTTTGCAAAACCTTTGGGAATGCTACAGGCGTACAAAGCATTGAATGCCTCGGGTATGCTTGGAATGTGAATTTCTCACCATGAAGGGGTCTTGTCATAACATACTAATAGTGAATCAAAGCTTATGAGTTTCACCGAAATTGTGATAGGAAGATTGAAGACATTCTTTTTGATAATTCTTCAGAGATCGAAAGATGATTATGTGCACTACATCCATGCAAATCTCATTTCCAAAGGCAAGATGTATTACCAAGCAAGAACGAAATATGAAAAGCACAAACATTGTTTGGGTTCTCCTTCTCTTGAAGCATGATTTTGGCCTTCACAAAATAGAAGACATATTGGTAAGACAGGAAGATATCAAACAAATCATATGGTGGAGCTCAGAAAGGTGTGCTATTTGATGCCACAATGAACTAGGTGGTAATTTTATAAGTTTGAGTAACCTATCTAAAGCTCGCTTGCACGATAAATGTGTCACGGGTGGTGATTTCATAAATGTGTGTAACTCACCACTTAGAGTTACAACAATCACATAAAATTTCACTGACTCCTATAACACAAAGAGGCTTTATAAAGTATCATCGGTGTTTTTAGATGTTTGTGTAACTCTCTGCCTTAGAAAGATAAATAACACAATCGAGTTCAACTATACAAGGAAATACCAAAAGGCAAGGTGTTATCGGTAGATTAAGAAGTGAAACCATGTAGCGGGCCCAATATAAGTTCTCATATCAAGAACTTTGAGTCAATTATTGCAGGCAGGAAGTGCACAAGATATGGACATGTTAATTTCTATATTATTACTGAATGTTATTCCACCTGTTTGCTTTGATACCAAGTCTTCAATTCCTCAGGCTTCATCCTTCTTTCCTTCAGTAAGCTCCAACTCTCAAGGTGGCATTTAAAATGGTTAAGTAAATTATTAAAAAAAAAACCGATACAAACCGATACATGGTTGTGTAAACACATAGCCTAAATATTGCATAAATAGAGGTGAGCATGAACGATGCAAGCTTTGAAGAAACCTAGAGCATACTTTTAAGACACATTATAGGATGAGAATGAAACACTCTCCTCTGCATCGATTCGAAGGAGAAAAGACTTTCCAGAATCCTACCATATTTGAGGAGATAGTGAACCACTCAAGTGTTAGGACTTAGTGATCTAATACCATCACCAAAGCCCAATATGGGTTTTGAAATTCATTACTTCCTTGAAGGATGTTTTGGTTTACCCATTATAGTTGTTAACAAAGCGATTGCAAAGATCTATTAGCAAGTATACATTATAGGTGATAATTGTCAAAGGCATTTGAAGAGGTTTGAGCATAGATTGCATGTGTAATTAGAATTGACAATAAATCAAAATGAAAGCTTGGAACATTGATCTAGAGAACAACATCGAATCTTTTGAAACAAAGATTGAATGAAGTAACAAGATGACCTATGATAAGTATCAAAGATGCGATGTAGAAAGGGCACTTGACATGGATTAAAGACTCAACTGAGATTCCTAAATGTACGCAATTAATGGAAAATGAGATCATTGAAATATATGACTTCTTCATAAGCAAAAATATGCATGAAATGGATAGGATGAAATAGGCCATTGTGAGGATTTTGTGAAAGGATTGATAAGTAATATTTGTCCTATATGTGTTAGCTCTTTAGGAACCTACTAATGACCATGATGTTATACCATTTGAGTGTTGAAGCATGTTGTGGAGAACTTTAGATGTCAAGAATCGTTTAACTTATTAAGAAGACATCCTTGCGGATATAGAGGATGATATTTTTCAAGAACACTATAGCATTATCCTATTTGACATGATGAATTGTATTAAGAGGGGTATTAAGAGGGATTTAAAGAAATGATTATACCCACAGAAAAATATCAAAGGTTACGATAGAGTCAAAAAGTCTTCACAATAAAATGCAATTAGTTATCAAGAGACAGTTATAGAATCGAAAGGTCTTTGGAAGGGGGAAGCTATATATTGTAAATTCTCAATGTAAAGGGGGGATCTTTTTGTTGTGAAGCAAGAGCCTCTTTGAAGGTTGTAGGATTGTAGTAACTAATCTGTGTTATGGGGAAAGCCATCATTTTTGAAAGCTCAATATTATTTTAGAATTTGTTGTTATTATTGTGAATGAAATTATTGTTTGTCTTTGTGCATTCAGTTTGTGAAGTTGATATGGGTTATTAAATCTTTGTGTTTGAGAGCGTCTTAATGCAGTATCTTGTCTTTGTATAAGTGATGAAGTTTTCTTCATCATAGATTTCATTTTCAGATAATATTGAGTTCATTATTTTAATTCCCCACGGTTTACAAGTTAAGCTGGTCTTTGTGCCAGTATTTAATTATCTATATCTCGCATCTAATATTGGGATTCTTCCTAATATTGGGTTTGGCCTTTTATACTTTTTGGTTAAAAGCAAACATCATTTTCATTTCCTATGATCCAATTCATTGAAGATCATTAGAGGGAGTTGTAACTTTAAAATTTAGAGGAAGATCGCTACTTCAATACTGATCTCTCTGGAGTTGTTGGTAACTGACTTGTCATCATTGTTGGGCATATTTGAGTCATTGTATCATATTATTCAAAGAGGACAATTTTTTTTCTAACACTTGGTAAAGTTGTAGAAGGAAATGTTGAGCATGGTAAAGTTGTGTCTGATTATTATTCATGGGTTAGGTTGCCTTGTTTTTTTTCTATTAAATATCTTTTAAAATTTGTATCTCACACCCCTAAGGCCACTCCTAATAATGCTACTATCTCCAAGACTAAGAGAAAAGATCTACTATATTCATTCTTTATCTATTGGCAACAAGGAACCTAAGGCCCTTGTGTTTACTCCTAATAATAAGATTTTGATGGGAAAAATTTTAAAGGGAAGGTTGTAAGAAATAAAATGTTGGTAGCTAAAATATCTATTCCTTTTGCCAATGCACCGAATGTGGAAGTGGTTGTGAGGTTATCCCACAATAGTGGTTTATAATTTTTGGCTAAATTAGACACTGAACTAATTTTTTCTAACTAAATCTTCACTTTCAGGCACCTATAGTGGCTAAACCATGAGGAATTTGAAGATGATGCAAACTAGAGTTTCATGAAATTTTATCTGTAGATTCTCAATGTTTTTTTTTTTTTAAATTGGAATCAGATTGCACCTCTTTTTCCATCTCACGAAGCTAGGTTTTTAGAAACAACATTTTAAGGAGTGACGCTCACTCTATAATGCATAGATTTTTTTCCATAAAGGGAAAAATTCTAATTCTTTCAAATTTAGACTTGTAACCCCGATATATAGTGCTTCCACTTGGTTAGATAGTGTTCTATTAAATATTTTTTCCTTAATCAAGTTTTGAAGTCAACCTTTGTTGAAATAAATGGTTAAAACTGATATTTCGGCCGAAGGTTTTGAAGCCGACAAGTTTCTTGAAACCATGTGGCGTATTACGTGGCACATAGGTTTCGGTCGAATAAGTTTCGCCCGAATCCAAAAAAATCAAAAATTTCATCTTCCCGCTTTAAAACTACCTTCAAAATTGGATTTTTTAATGTGCGGGGTTTCTATAGAAAGGGTTTCGGTAGAAACAGTTTCTATAGAAAGGGTTTCGGCCGAAACCCTTTCTATAGAAACTGTTTCTACCGAAACTGTCTATGTGGCATCCTAGTTGGCAGCCAACTCAACTTTTTTCAGAATTTTCTGAAACTTTCAACTTTAGCTAAGTATTTCTTTAGTCAGAATGATGTTTTTGCAAAAACAAAAAATACCCTTTTGTAGAGCTCGGAGTGTAGAATCCAAATATATAATTTTTTTAATATTTTTATTAGTTATAATATATTTTATTTTTAAAATAATGCAAGTAGGTTTTCAAAATAAAAAAGGAAGTTGATTACAAATTAAAAACAAGATAGTAAAACTTAATAAAAAAATTTAAATCTTATATGGGGCACAAGAGGAAAGAGTCTTCTTCAAAAGGGTATAATTTTTTTTTTTCTAAAATGATTTAAAAATTTGAAAATAGTTGACAGCCCGTGAAAACTGTCAAATTCTGACATGTTTGACTTTAAAACGTTATTACAAGAAAAATATACATCAAAATTTGATTTTTTTTTTCCATGCACAAGATATTGAAGTTACCTATTTTGAGAAAAAAAAGAGGGAGAAATGAAGTTTTTTTCAATTTGTTTCTTGATGGCCCGTGAAGTCACTCTTTTCTAAAATTTTCAGCATTCTAAAATTTGTCCTTAAATTTATAAAAACATAATGAAAATATTATTTTTAAAATTTTTAAAAATTACAACAATAAACTTCATCAAAAGTTCTACATTTCATTAGTTTACACCATTTTGAAATTCAAAACATAAAAACCACTTTTATGTGGTCGAAGTTCATAATTTTTTTAGTTGTTGGCCAATTCCTTTATAAAGTGTTACACAGGTTTGTGCTTTTACCTAGTTTTTCACCGGATAAATTATAATTCTTTCAAATTTGGATTGTAACTCCGATATCTAATTAGCTTCCACTTGGTTAGATAGTGTTTTATTGAATATTTTTCCTTAATCAGTTTTAGAAGTCAATAATGACAAAAAAAAGATTCGGACATAGGCGGATCATTATAACTGTTAACTTTTTTGTATATCGGCGAAATTCAATTTAATTTTTTTTTGGATCAAGGACTTCAATATTTAGTTTCCTCAACATTTTTCCAATTTTTGATAATCTTCTATTTTTCCACATGTGTAGTTATAGGAAGCTTGATTTTGGTGAAAAACCTACATTCACAAGAAATAAAAATAAATATAATAACAAAAATTAAATTTATTTAAAATTATACTTTTGGGAAGCTTATAATAAAGAATACATACTTTAAAAATAAATTTTAATTGAATTCATTGATCCCCCAAAATTAGAAATCAAAAGTAGTTTTAATCAACATTTGATAGGTGTAAAGGAGACTCCATTATAAGGTATGGTTTAAAACTAGAGAGGTTTTATCCAAGGGGGTTTGATCTAAGGTAGTTTGATCAAACCCTCTTCAATTGGAATACTTTAAATGGAACTTTTTAAGGCTTAAATCATTATATTTTCTAAAATTATGTGATTTCAGCAAAAATCAGAATCTCCCAGAAATTGTAAATCAGCTTTGTGGGATCACTGTCTAGTGAGAAAGACTCTATTGTTTATGAGGAATTGGGTCACTCTCAAAACTCTATGGAAGAGGAAGATGTCTCTCGTTCCATGATTTTGTTCCTACCCTTTTTCTAGAAATGATTGTTTCTTTTGAAACTAAGTTTTTTACTCAAGCGATGATTTAGAGGTTGAAAAAGATGTGACTTTATTACATGGAAATGATATGATGGCCAAGAATGATGTCAAGGGTAAAGGAATTTAGGAGGATAATAAGATTGATCTCATGCATTTTTATGTTCTCATTGTATTCATAATACCAATTCGCTTAAGTCTATGCAATAAAGGCTAGACACTTTTAAGGAGAGAGTCAATAATGTAGTTAATTTCAGCAATAAGGTGGTGCATAGATTTTCTTCTTCTCTACTTATGCTCCAAAATTTTGTAGAGGAATTCCAAAAGAGAATGTTTGAGGGTAATCTTAATAATCCTATTATGAAGAAGGCTAGAAAGGACCTTAAGGATGATGTTTTTTCTTTCCTTTTTGAAGATTGGGTATATGTCGATCCCTCCAAAGACATATCATAACTTTTGTTGTTTTCCTATAGTTTTTTAGTTGTTTGTGTTGATTTACTCTTCTCTTCTACTATATATTTTTGGTTAGATATTTTTTAGTTTTTCTCTTCTACTATATATTAAAAATGACAATTATAATATAAACAAAAAAATTCTAACAATTGTTAGTATATTATTTAATTTATTATCAATTTTGATGTACTGGCATGAAAATCCCCATTGCTAGCATGCAATACCAAGTTTTTCCAATTCCTTTTTCCTACAAAGATTTGAATCTCTTAGAAACATGTCCATATCAATTAAGGGGGTGTTCAATTAATTACGAGTGAATAAACAACATCCACATAAAATATTTTATCAAGTTTCTTTTGAAAATTGTTTGCCATGTTTTCTATCATTCAATGCTATAAAAAACATTTTGAAGTGAGCATTGAACTACTCAAATTAAACTACAATTTTTGAAAATTTTATGAAATAATAAGAGATTTAAATAATCATATTATGTCAAAGTCAAACAATGTGTAACACAAATACACTACAAATGTAATTTCCATTGAAAAGTAAAGGCTAGTTTAATTTTTTTAAATCTATTAAACAAAATATGTTCATCAATGATTGTTATATTGATTTGTATTTTTTAAGAGTGTCACATGTTTAAGAGAATCGCATTGATCTTACTTCTTTGATAAGTAGGAATCTTTTAAAAGAGGTGTTTTATTATAACTATATAATATTTTTACAATCTATTTAAATAAATTAACATATTTTATATTTTGTGACTCGTCTCATGTTTTATGTTCTTTAATGTAGTCAAAGCTAAGATACAAGTTAAATCCTATCATATCATAATTTTTGTGTAGAGGAGAATCAATTATAGTTGCCTAACACTATAATGCTCCCAACTATGGTTCCCCCGAGAGGGGCATACATCTAATCAATTTATTTTTCTAACCCCTATATCCATCAAATTAGAGATACTTTCACTCCAAATAATAAAGTAATAGGAAATGATGTTGAATACCATAAAAAACCATTGGGTCACATGATTAGGAATGTGGCATTAACTATACCTTTACTTGACTTTCATGAAGTATGAGGGGAAGGAGATCCTAATACCCATTGTAAAGCCTATGTTTAGCTATTTAGGAAATTTTTCTTTAGGGTGCCATACTCATGAAAATGTTTCTCAAAATGTTTGAAGGGATACTTTTAGATTGGTACTATACGTTGTTGAAGGGTTTCATTCATTCCTTTAAGCAACTCATAAGTGAGTTCATAAAATCCTTTGATGTGAATAAGTTGCTTTGAAAGGTAGGTGTATGAGAATCCTTGTACATATAACAAGACCCAAGAAAATCAATTGCTCGTTGTATTATTAGATGTAGACAAGTTTGTTACTCTACTAGTGCTTCTCACATGGGCCACAAGGAACTATGTGACTTATTTCTAAATTCCTTAAATAAGAGTATTTGAGAAGAGGTCCAAAAGTTTTCTTGAAAAACCTACACGGATTTCTATCCCTCCCTCTCTCTCTCTCCATTTTTTTTATATCTATCTCTCTTCCTCACTATCTCTTTCTATCCCTCTCCCTCTCTACCAATCTATCTCTTTATAACTCCATCTCTATCTCTCCCTCTCTCTAACTCTAAATATGTCTCGCTACAAATATATATGTTTTTTTAAAACTATATATAACATGAGGAAGTTATAAAGTGCACTCGTATTTTGTTTCTACAAAGTTATAAAGTGTGGTATATAAACTCGTACATACATAATGCACTTGTGTTTCTTCAATATTTTTATTTGGCCAATTTTTTGTCTCCTAATTTAGTGCACTTTCTTGCAAGTTATTAGACATATAAGGCTTTATTGATGGAGATTGGGCTAGTGACTTGAATAGTTAGAATCCCACTAGTGGCTATGTGTTTTCTCTATTTGGTAATGTTATTAGTTGATTAAGTAATAGGCACCCCATGATTTCTTTGTCTAGTCTCAAAGAAGATTATATGATTGCTAAAAATTCTTATTGTACTATAGTTAAATAGATTGTGTTCAAAAGCTTATTTTTTGTTTTAGGGGGGTTCAAATTAGATGTGATATTCAAAGTGCAATTGCTTGGTTAAAAATACCATATACTATGCTTCTACCTAGCATGTTGATGTGTAGTATTACTTTTTTTTGTGAGATGGTGGAGAATGTTAAGGCTAGGTTACAAAAGGTTGACTTTTAGCAGAATGTTGCATATTCACTAATGAAACTGATGAATGTGAATAAGTTGTCTTAGTGTAAAGAGGTCACGAGCCTTGCATCTTGTACTTGATTTAGTGACGGTTCTTTCTTCTCTCATTGCAATGGATAATGCCAACTAGAAGATTATTATGATAGTGTGATATTTAATTATAATCATAATGTATATATCTATATCTCCAAGTTCCTTGGAATGGGTATTTAAATGCCAATGTAGTTGAGAGATTTTTTTTTTATTGTTCTCAGTTTACTTGGAATATTAGTTGTATTGGCATTCAAGAAAGGTAGAATATGATGGTGGCACATACAAATTAATTAGAACCTATTTATGCCACCTTCCCATTTCTATGCACTAGGTGGGAAAATGGAGCATCTTCTTCATTCTAAGTGGGTAAATGGAGCATCTTCTTTGTTATTAGGTGAGTCTCACATGTGTAGTGATCTCATATTGGAGCACTATTTTTGTGGGAGTGTAGCCATGAAGTGGAGTGGTCAAAGATGTTGAGAGTTACATTAAGGGTTCATGGATGCATTAATTTGTCAAATGGGGGTGTTGGTTTTTTCTATGCCATGGTTTTGGATGGTCTTGGTTTGAAGAATCCACTTTTGGTTTCCTCTAAATTATTCTCTATAAATTATATATATTAAATAAATGTTTCATGGTTATTTTTTATATAAGATGAGTTTTGTGGAAATGCTATCAAATTGAAGGGAGAAGCTTGCTGATTATGTACTCTTGATTTATAGATTAATGTAGAATTGTGCTCTCATCAATTATGGAGTTTTTCTCCAAAATAGTTTCTTCATGTACATCCAATGTGATGTTTAAATTTTGATGTTTTTTTTTAATTCTTATTTGTTGATTTATACTTCCACGCATTCATTTTATGGTTAGTTAATTGGTTGTAAATGTTACTTTGTGTGCGTGTGCGTGTGCATATGGGTGTGCATGTCTATCTGTCTATCTATATATCTATCTATCTATCTATCTATCTACCTATCTTTCTATGTGTTTTTCTATATATCTATCTATATGTATTTCTATCTATCAATCTATTTCTCTATATATCTATCTATTACATATCGATTTATCTGTCAAAATGTCTACCTATTTGTCTATCTACCTATCTAACTATTTATCTATTTGTTGGCATGTATGTTTGTCTATTTGTCTATCTATTTGCTAATTTGTATAGCTATCTAGTTTATTATCTATTTGAATGTATGTTTGTCTCTATATCTATCTCTTTGTTTATTTGTTTGTCTATTTGGATGTTTGTCTAACTATTTATCTATTTGTTTGTGTATCTATCTATTTGTCTATATGTATATCCCCCTATCTATTTATTTGTGTGTCTATCTATCTCTCTGTTTGTTTGTTTGTCTATCTATGTTGTCACGATTCCATTTAAATATAGGTGACTTTATTATAGTGTGAGAATGCACTTTTGTTTTAAGCTTAAAGAAGAAAGATTAGCATGTAATTTTAGTTACTTTTTGGATTTTTAAATAGCCAAATAGATGTGTCATTACATTTTTAATTATTCCCTTTTCAAATCCTAATAAAATATTATGTCTTAGAGATGTTTCTTGATAGTTACATACATGAACCATGGAAAATGACAATCATAGCTAAGGATAACTTCACTACATCTTCTCTAAGCTTCAACAATTAGTTTCAAGATTGGATTTTTTATTATTTTCATAATTTTAGTTTAATTTATATAACTAAATTTTTATATTAATGTTAATATAGATTATTTTAATTGATTTTAGTTAGATTATAGATTTCCTTTCCTTTTCATTAGCATTGGACACTTCTAACATATTTAAATGTAACTTTTATTTTTCTTATTAATCTTGGATATCAAAGGTTTAGAGGTTAGGTTCATTCAATATCCCATGCCTCACACTTCTTTCAATTAAAAAAATAATATTTCTATTAATTTGTAATTACATTTATGTCTTTTGAAAACATTGATAAGAGGTTCAAGGGAGTCTAGGGAGACTCTTTCAAGGCCTTTTCCCCTCATACTTCTTGTCAAGCATCAAAATCACTAGAAAGCATTGTATTTCATTATTTTTAAAACAAATATGATTTCGGTGTTGTTTCAGCAATAACTTGCTTGCACTATTATTCCAAAATACTTGTTAGAGGTTTGGAAAAGAGCAAAATTTTGACCTATCTTTATATTTCCTACTAGATGCTTACAAGCAAGTTAGATTCATATTATTTGATTATTGACATGCTATTTGATGACATCCTAATCATATTTTATGCTTTCCAAATATTTTGGAAACAAAAGGATGCGGACACAGCCTAGTTTATGAACTCCATGTGTTTCATTGGAAACCCTTGCTTATTACATCATCTTGTGGTCTTTAAGACATAACCCTTGAACTACTAGGGGAGAGAGGCCCATAGTGGAACACCCTAACTTCGTGTTTCTCAAAATCCTACATGGAATTTCAAATCAATCTCAATTTTGTACAACAATTTATTTGGCAACTCGCTTAAAAAAAAAAAAATTAGGCTCACATCATCAAATATGATGTCACATCCGCATGCTTTTTGTTAAGGTATTAAAAAAGGCTCAAAAAAGTGAGACCAATAGTGGTGCACTAAGTCATGTTTTATTGATGCACCAATATGGCATCACATGATTTGTTAGTTTGTGTACTTTATGGATAAAAAGTACTTTGAAATTGGATATTAAGATGCTCCACTATGAGGTCCATTAAGGACTACTTCTATCCCCACTATTGAAGCCCGCTCCACTATGGGCCCCTCTCCCCTAAAATCTGTGAGACAACACAAAATAAATTATGACACTAAATTAATTAAAATTCAACAATATTGAGTATTGTTAAATTTTAGTTCAGGTAAATGAATCCTTAATGCTGGATAGCCAAACATTACCTGTGCCAAATGTAAACGATATTCAAAATAATCCATCTATAATCTAATCTTTCCAATCTAACCTAAATCCATGCCAAAAACAAATGCTTGCATCCTAAAAGGTAAAGTCTATTAAAATCTGAAAAATCATAAAGTCAATAACAATACCCCAGATTTATGCTTAAATAAGTTCCAACCGTAAAATGTGAGTTTGTCCATCACGTGACTGTTCCATTAATTTTATAATAATAATAATTAGTTTTACTTGTAAAAACAAAAACTGCTACCTTAAGATTTATGGCAAGAAAAAAAATCACATATTTTCTATGTAACTAGGAGAGGCAGATTACGTAACATGTGCCTAATGTTTTAGGAGAGAGAATGTAGCAATTACCATATTATTTGATAAAAACATTAGAATGGTAAAATCAGAAATTCAAGATATAAGCTTAAAGGGGTAAATTTGATGACCGTATGGCCGTATTAAGTTAGCCGTAAACACAATCAAATATTTAGCAAGAATGATCATATGAAAAGTAAGACTTTGGAAGTTTGGATAGATCAATCTATGATAGCTATGTATCTCTAATTTATATGATGATTTTTTAAATACAGTATTTTTTTAACAATTGAATGGAAATTTTGAATAGATACCCATCATACAAAATTGCTTGACAGGCAAGACCGACCATGAAACTTAGACACCTTCAGTCATTAGTTAATTTTTAATTAAGAAAATAAAAATGTCTGAAACATTAGCTGTTCGTTTGATTTTTTACCTGAAAGATTTACAATGCCATCAAATAATTAGGGCAGGCAGTACAAATAATAGAATGGACTTATATTTAATCTGCTGTTCAATACCATAAAATAATAATGGAATACCAGAACTCTACAAACATATTGCATATAGTGACTCTACAACCATGGGTTTTCAAATTATGAACTGCAGATTACTAACAGAAACAACATAATGGAGACAAGAACTGCATATATTTTGCAATGGCTTACACACTCCAGGATCTGCTTTTCAACCAACATAAAAACGATGGAATGCCAAGATTCTACAAACATATTACATATATTGTACTAAAATAAGACTCTACAAACAGCAGATTACAACATGAAGGATAGAATTTTATATATTTTGCTATGGCTGAAACGCTCTAGGAAGTGTGCATAGTTCATACTTAAAACCACTCCATAAATGAAAGTGCAGCACAAGATGATGATTACATCTCTCCAATGCTCCCTCAAACGCAAAAAATAGGAGCATTCCAGCAGCAACAATGGTGGAAATAATAATAACTGCCCACCAATAGTAGCAGATAAGGGCGTTATTATTCAACCCTTCAGACAGCATGGTTACCATCAGTTTTAACTGAATTTCCAGGCACACTTGAACTTATTTCTGCAGGGACATGGCCATGGGAGCTTACTGGAGTAAGAAGCCACTTGATTTTGCTTTGTGAAGGGCATCCTGGTTATGTATGGGACATTATAAATTCAAGAAAGCTCCTTCATGAAGCGAAATCAAGTGGCTCCTTACTCCAGTAACCTCCCATGGCCTTGTCTCTGCGGAAATATGTTCAAGTGTGCCTGTAGATTCAGTTAAAACTGATGGTAACCATGCTGTCTGGAGTGTTGAATAACAATGCCCTTATCTGCCAGTAATATCACCAGTTATGTCCCCTGTATCAGGATGTTATAACAAGTTACATATGGGGCAATATAAATTCAAGCAGGGTCCTTTGTACATCACATCATAAATTGTCTCAAGGTAGGAATGATACAAATAGCTTAGCATTATGCCTGAAGAGGAAGGGTAAATGTAAGGACTGCAACAAGCAAAAAGCAGTTCATCGCTCTTAGAGAAGCCACCCTCTGAGTTAGACTTCAAGTGTGCAGCCAAGCTTTCAAAAACCAATATGCAAAACCCCTCAAACAGCCCAAGTTTGTTTGTAAATGCTGACAGCATATTCAGCACTGATAGATGCATTACCACCAACTATGTAATTGAGTGATACTACAAGCTTATTAGCATCATATTAGAACTGTCCTGAAGCTGAAATTTTACTTGGAAATGAAATTGTATTTCCAGGGAATAGGTGACAACTTTTCAAATTTTCCACCAACTTCCAAAACCCGTGTACTGGAAAATGTTTTACAGTGCCTCATCTACAACTGTAATGAATAATGAGTCAATTTTGAAATCCTGAAGAATTAGCAAACCAAAAGATGTATTCAGATTATTCAAGAATGAAACTGAGTTAACAGAAGAGTGAAAAGGCTTAAGTTCTACAGTTCAGAAAAATTAAAGAGCGGCCCAAAGATTTTGCTGTATATTAATTTTACACAGTCAATAAGGAGAGTAAAATAAACACACAAACCTTTGCTCGCTGATGACCAACTTGGCTTCTAAACTCAGGATACACATGCTGCACTAGCATTTGTTCCAGCGAGAATTGCATGGCTCAGTCTGCTTCAGCTTATCACATAAGGCCCCAATGGCTAAAAGAACACCATCTTTCTGCCTATATGGTTTGCCGTCTGGAGCTAACTCATTATAGCTACAAAGAGGGATCAAAATAGGACCACTTTTAGGAAGCATAAAATCTGCTCTAATCATTTTGTGCAATAGCTGGAAAGTTACATTTTCAATATGTCCAATTCTAAGCACGGATTCCTCACTTGACAAATTTTTCTAACTAAGGAAAGGAATCTTTGGACATTTTCTTTTCCATGTTCCCGCACTAGCTCTGCAATGAAATCAATGGATGCAATGAGAGGACTGTACAGATCTTCAATAGTATCTACAACAACCATACATTGTAAGGAAGGAAAGCTTTCGCCAAACAAACAATACAGAAGAAATGAATTTGAAAAAATGCTTAGTTGAGTGTTTCTAAGCTCACCGAGAATTTAAAAAATCTTTTACAATAACAGTTGCATTTTCTGGACCTTAAAAAATGATATCTGCATTGCAAAAAACAAACGAAGCAACCCACCATAACATTTCCTGACATATTCATGAGGGTCTTCACACCAGAGAGTCTCATCATTATTATTGAAGCACGTAAGAGGGAAGATAATTTAAAAAAGCATATATCAAGTTCTGGCTTTAAAACTTGATATGTATTGGACTTGGAAATGCTGCAAACAAACAAGGGATAAAATAGGTACACATTTACATTGTCCATAAGCAATCAGTTTTAAGTTCTTAACACATCTAATTATCAACTTTTCAAACTCTTTGAACGTATAATAATATTGCTTTAATGATATTAATTCATGTTATAAATAGGTAAAAGACTAGCAGTTTCTCAAGCTAGATAGGTCACTTTTAAATTAAACATTACTAAAGCAGGGAAAAGATAATCAATTGATAACTCTTGTGAACCAAACATTTCCATGGCAACATTTACTGTAAATGCTACAAATTAAGCAAAATTGTTCTTAAATTAACTGCTTTCATGAAATCCAATTAACTTACAAACATCTATTCCAGTTCGCTTTAAGATTACTATATTTTCTAAATGCACCTTTTAATCACTTTCAGGTTGGTTGCATAGCCCAGAAATCCATATCTCTAGCATGACAAACTGAGAAAATGGTCACAGGGATATTAAAAACAAGCTCAAAAAGTCATTTGTAACATATAAAAATATTCAATGATCCTGCAATGGAAGGTAAGCAATTCAGTCAAACAATAGCAGATTTCTGCTCATTATTTTACCAGTTAGAGAAAAACAGTTTTGCTTGTAATTTCACTATGCATGTTCCAATATGGTGAACAATCATAATTCCACAGTGATCATAGAGATTAATCTTTCAATTGTTGTGCCATTGTCAGTACAATTTCTCCTGATTGATAAAATCACCATCCCAGGAATCTTGCTCTTAATAGTTTTTATCTTTTATCAATCACAGAGCAATTCCACAATCCTCTATTGTGCATGTGCCACCATGGATCATAATAACCTAGCTAAGCAAAAGAGAACCTCTAAACACTTGAATCTGTTCAAAAACCTAGGGAAGAACTGTTGAAAGCTATTAACAGAATATTTGAAAACACATACATGCAGAAAATGAACTTTGTTAAGTGCATCAAGAATTAGCACTAGATTTTCAGCTGTCACTCAAGAGATGATATCAGTTTCCAAATTTTCTTGAAACAATAATAGCTTTGCAACCTAGATAAGAATTAGCTATGCAATTAACCCTACATTAGACCAGTACAAAATGTTAGTCAATTAAATTTGTAATGGGTGAAATATTCACAACACTGATCCCAGACTCTTTTTTTTGTATATATCTGTTACTATTTTGAACTGTATGCCATGGTTTCAAGTCTGTCCTGGTATAAGAAAGCCTTCCATTTTCTTCTACGTTAAATAGCACCACACAGAGAACTGAGGAATGACAGAAAAACACCAATCCCCCAACCTTTCTACTGACATGTTCTAATTGGAAAAAAGAAATTGTTGATGTTTATGGCAGCGTCAGTCAGATTCTTCCAGCTGTCTCCTTTACTTTATATTTTGTAATTGCTATTTCAGTAGCTGGGCCGACCTTCAAACTGTCTTATTCAAAAGTCAGCATGCAAAATTGTAACCGACATGCATAAGAATCTTTATGTAACTGGCATACAGTCTGACATGCATAAGAATCTGACATACAGTCTGACATGCAGAGGTAACTGACATGCAAATGAAACCAACATGCTATGTTTGGAGAGTCACGCCTCTATATTTTTTGGTTGTTATTCATTCAGCATTCAGTTTTTTCCAGTATCACTTGTATCAAGTGCTTCATCTGTTGATCATAGGAGCTGTGCGAGTTCATCTCAAGAAGCAGATTGATACTTGAGTAGAAGGCTGAGATAACCACTAGCTGTGTGTGTGTCTCAGTTCTGTATTTGCATCAGTTGTGGTGCTGTGTGTTGGCCTACCTATTGGCTCATTGCATGTGTAACATTCTTGTTGAAGATTCAATAATATAAGAGATATTATTGGCTGGGTTTTTCTCCCTCAAGAGGAGGGTTTTCCCAGGATAAATACTGTGTTCATTTGTTCTTTATGTTCATTTTATGCTTTCTATTAAATCTGATCCTAAAACATTAACATAAATTATATGCAATTTACTCTGTAAATATAGCTTTCAAAAACTTACTCAAACCACCAGAGATCCTTTTGAATTTGGTGACTATAGACCAAGAATAGCACACTTTGAGTTTTCAGAGGTTTTCGATAAGCATTTATATGATCTTCAGATGAAAACTCAACTCATGAAATATAACTTCTAAAACTCAATGGCATAAATCAAAAATATAAAATATGAAGTTGTATTTTTGTAGGAAACAAAGATCACATACAAGTATAATATATAGCAACTTCACAGAACATGCACTGTTTATGCAAAAACTTAGCAAAACCTACCTGCTACTCAAATACTAGGTGATAAGATTGGTTACCCTATTTGGAAGGTAACCACCCTGACGAATAACATTCAACAAGTTTAAACTTTAGATGGCACTTAAAAAATTTCCCTGAAAGATGCTTCTGAAACATTTGAGCGAATGGCTTGTTCTCTGGCTTAAGGAGCTTTGGATCTCCAAATCTGCAGAGCATAAAAAACCCACTATAATAAAATCACATTCTAGCATAACTATCAAGATAAATCCAAACTTATATGTGCAGATAAATTAATAGACTCTCATACGAGACCAAAAGATTTGAAAAATATCTTGTAAAAATTTCAGATTTTAAATTTTAGAGTCTAGACTATTCTCTTATGACAACATTCTCTGGAAAACAATTTCTATAATAAAGATTGTCAAAGGCTAGACAGTTGATTCTAGTGTTATTGATTTTCACTTTCTCAGTTTCCCTGATTATAATGATTATACATCTTTAAAAACATTTGAACAAGGGAAACTTTTTACACGGTCCATGAATGTTAACTAGCTTGCTTAAGCTCACAGTGTGTACTATCCACTTCTTTACTTTCTACCATTCCCAAGATTTGCATTGTTTTGAATCAGTTGATTGCCCTTCCATAGGAACTGGTCTTTCCAGCATAGCTAAAAACAGGACCATCCAAGCATTAAAGATGTTGGGATCAAAGAGTTGCTTGGGCACCTCTACCTACATGGCCACATTACTACATAATTCAGCATCTAAAAATAAGTAGTTAAGTGCACATTCTGAATGTGAAAGCATACATACGTATTTCGATGACCAAAATATTTTAGAAATAAGCTTGATAAGCTCTGCTATCTACACTGTACAATTTACAACTTGAACAAGGTGGTTGAAAATATTAAGCAGAGGAGGAAATGCCTCATAAAAGATAAGATAAACAGGAGTCCGCTCGTCCTCAGACATGAACCTTGACATACAAACATCAAATAACTGACTCAAGTCACATGGAGATTAACAGCTTAATTAGCAAGGAAATTCTTAGTCAAAGATAGACCTAAAGAAGAAGTGAGACACCCAAAAACAAATACTTACTCATATTTCCTTGAAAGAATTCTTAGGACATATAAAGCAGCATATACTTGCTGATGTTGCAAATTGTGTTTGACCCAAGGAAGAAGGCTAGGCTATTGCTCTGGACAATCTGCATTTATAATAGTTTTAAGGCATTCTGCAAACTGCACTTTGTACACGTAGACAGGATGTACAAATCAGTTGTATTACAGCCCTTAAAAATGACTAAAATAAGGTAATCTCATCTACAATTTGTAATGTTGATGAAAATATGACAAACAAATAGAACGCCAAAAGGAAATTACCAGAAAATCCAAAAACTGCATAAGCAATTTTAATACATATTAGAAAAACAAATCCTGTGATTTTGACATCACTCAAAGCAAAAAGCAGTAATACGTGCACAAAACAAAGTATATATCTGCAAAATAAGTATGTCTGCAACCATAACAAATCAGATGAGAAAATCCAAAACCAGCACATATGTTTATAAGACAATTTAGAAAAAATCCAATGAGTTTGGCATCACTAAGAGAAAAAAACTGTAATTCATGCACAACATAAAGCAATATGTTGTAGGTGTAAGTCAAACCAAGAGAATATCTTAAGCAAATCGGATTGGAAAAACCAGAAATTGTACAAACAATTTCAAGCCAAATTAGAAAAAAAAATTTACAACTTTGGTATTACTCAGAGCAATAGGCAGTTAACCATGCACAAAATGTCATAACATGTTTAAAAAAATATTAAATAGGCATGTGCGCATTCACTGAAGTCATGATTTTGAGTTATCAAAAAAGAACATTGCAAGTTATGTACCCTGATGCATAGAAGACTAGAATCTCTGCCCAAATGAGATACAGCAGACACAATCTACATGTGAAAATACTGAACAATTAAGAAAGGAATTTCTCTTAGTTAAATAGAGATAAAAACATGCATTTGTGGCGATTGGATAGCCAAATTCTACACAAAAAAAAGTAATAAACATGTTTGTAGGAAAAATTAAATCAAGATAAACAAGTGGAAGAAAGATAAATCAGTTATTGCAAGAATAATCCATAGCTAAAATTTCTTTACTTATAAAACATGGACCAACTATGTACCTCAGCAAAGGAGGAACACGGGCTATGAATTGAAGCAAATTTTCTCTAACTGTTCCTTATCAGCTGGTGATATCTTCCTATTCTGAAACTTATGAGTGATTTGAAATGAGGCTTAGAAGTTAGATGCCTATTTATAAGTTTTCTTAAGTGCTTAGGGTTTGGGTAGAGCCCATAGACCATCAGGGTTACGGTTTGTGGCATGCAAATTGAAAACACATTTTTGATTTTTAAAAAAGATTGTTTTTTTATTTTACTGCCATGGGGAACACCTGGAAGTCTCTGGAATGGATGGGAGATTCCTTTGAGTCCCCTGGACATATCCAGGATGTCCTGATGTCCCCAAGCTATCCCCAAACCAAGGAGCATCCCAGAAACATCCCCTCCTTGAGGGGGATGTCCCAGAAATGTCCCCAGGTCTTGAGCGGCAGTTGTGGGAGGGGTGGCAACGCCCCCTCCACATCCCCATCGTAGAAACATTGGGATTTTGGGTGGGGGAGAGGAGGACGCATCCCCATGGAACAATGACACATAAACCTTGAACTACTGAAAACTATGAGAACCCGGCATAGGAAACTATAACACTAAATTAATTAAAATTCAACAGTATTGTGTATGGCTAAATCTTAATTAACAATTATTTTTGTGGAAAATGAATCTCTAATGCTGAATAGCCAGTGGCAATTAGCTACGCATTCTCTGAAATTATACAGAAACCTGTGCCAAATGCAAATGATATTCAAAGCAATCCATTTCAAATCTACTTTTTCAAATCTAACCTAAATCCATGCCTAAAAACAAATGCTTGCATCCTTAAAGGAAAAGTCTATTCAAATCCGCAAAAATCATAAAGTTGGTAACAATACCCCACATTAATGCTCAATCTTAAACAAGTGAGAGCTTATCCATCACGCGACTGTACACCCCAAGATAATTGTTCTTGAAGGAATTGAAGGCCTCCGACATAGAATTTCGATCTTTGTTGTTTTTGCAGACCTCCAAAGCTGTACGACAGCCTCCATTGCGGAAAAAGGTGTACTAAAAGATTTTAATGTCGATTTGCCAGAGCGAATGGATAAACAGAGCATATTTATAATATACTCCAATTTTAGGGATAACACTGAACGAAACAAAACACATGGGAAAAGAGGTAGAGAAAAGCACTTGCCTTTCACCAGTTGAGGGAAAAAATGCTGAAAGAAACCCTGGAAATGTTTTCGCAATCTCCGAAACTCACACCGAAATCCCTTCCACCCTGATTGTCAATTCATCCCAAAACTAGAGGAGAAACAATCTTAGAGAGCAATCATTCTATACGGGCTCAAATTCTCTAAGTTGCCTCTATCTCGAGACAGGTTTATGTTGTGTACTCAAATGAAGGATTGCTCGCTGTGCAATAACCCCATGACAATTTCAGTAATTTGAGTTTAGGAAACAAGGGCATAGCCTACCTTCCGAAAAAAATGAACTAACGTAGGGGACACGTACCAGTAGCCGTGAGGGCCAGTAGCCGTCAGGGCTAACTTCGCGCATTCGTGCAGAGTGCAAAATAGGTCCAATTTCAATTTATTTTTTGGGCTTTTTTGTAAGCGAGTTAGGACCTTGAAAATAAAAATTTGGCTTATGGGTATTTAAAACACGTCTTGTGGAACCCGTAAAGCAAAAAGTGTTTAAAAAGGGTTTTTTTTTACCACCGTCCCCTACATCTTCACTATTTCGCCTATACCTGTTCATTACAAATCCAAAAAATAAAATAAAAAATTGTTTATTACCAATTATCATTTCACCTATTTCAAGTCACGTTTGTATGGGGGGCCCATCAAAATATCACGTGGGTCCGTTAGGAGGTGGCCCCTTTACCATCAATCTGATCACATTAAAATTTTCTCCACGTGCCCCATATTCCTTCAGCAAACCATGCATATGAGTTAACTACGTACCCCTTAAGCCTTCATCAAACCACACATACGTGTTAACTTAACCGCAGGTTGCTGGGTAGTTTTAAGCCCTAAAGTCTTCATCTCCCGCGGTTTCTTTCCAGAATGTTCCCCGCTGTGACCACAGTTCCTCTTTCCCGCCACCGACTTTGGCTCAACGACCACGGCGACGATCTTTGGCTGCAGGTAACGTCTCCACCTCTCTTCACCTGCAAGATTGCTTATTTAACAGTGGAATTTTGTTGGGTTGAACGGTGTTTGAGTGCATTTTGGCGTCTTTTAAAATCATTTATGTGTATGGCATGAAGGGTTTGAATGTAATCATTTTTTTTACATGTGACTGCCGACTGGTAGAAAAATGAACCCTCGTGAATTATTCTATCTACGTCATCGACTTTTTGACTGCTATGCCTTTTTTTGACATTATTTTATGAAGTAATCACATGTAATGTGATTTAAACAGGACATTGACGAAATTTTGACCAAGTATCATCATGAAATTTATTGGGTATATAATAGGATACTTAATCTTCAAATATTTTTTCATTTTATCTTATATGCATAAAACGTCTCCACCTCTCTTCACCTACAAGATTGCTTGTTTAACAGTGGAATTTTGTTGGGTTCGACGGTGTTTGAGTGCATTTTGGGTTTTTCAAACTCATTTCTTTGTATGCCATTAAGGGTTTGACTGTAATCATTTATATTTACATGTGACTGGTGACTAGTAGACAAGTGAACCCTCATGAATTATTATATGAAATTTAAACATTTATTCAAAACCCACGTGAGTGCTACCAATTAATTTATATGGAGCTACAGAAAACGTCTCCACCTCTCTTCACCTGCAAGATTGATTTTTCAACAATGGTTTTTCTGGGTGTCATCAATGTTTGAGCGCTATGATTTCTATTGACATTATTCTAAAATCCCCTCTCGCTAGTCTGGAAGCTCTCGACCGTCCTCAGACTGCTCGATTGTCCCTTCTCCAAACCGTTTACCTTCCCAAACTTTGCATAGGTCTCCATGTCAATGTCTCCTTTTGACCCTTTCATTAATTGCATTGTTTTTCCCATCCTTCCTTCGTCCCACTGTATAAGTGATAATGATGAGAAATCATTACGCCTCATGGCTTGAGGTTTTGATTTAAGGCTTGCTAATACCATTCCATAAAATCATGAGTCACAAGCCCCATCATCCACAATATGAACCACTTCAAATGATGATTCTCCTTTGGTAGCACTCACTTGGGTTTTGATTAAATCTAGTCTAATTTGGTTGATTGGTAGACATCATATTACTTGTTTCTCACTTACACAGTTACACTGCAACATCAGAACAGTCCACTTTATCCAAATATTTGTTTCTAATTTCATTTTGGATGGACCAGCAATGAGTCTGAGATCTATACAGAACAGTCCACAGTTTCCCAGAAATTTGTATCTTAAATTATTGGTAAATATTTGAGAGAAAATTAAATAAAATATTGGACCAAACTCATGTTGCCACTTGGCAATAGTTTAACAGGTTAAGCAGTGCACCAAACTTTTAGATTTAGTCTTAATCAACACTAATTAATGTAATCTAGGTATACCTCCTTTGAGTAATCCACCAGATGAGAGGAGGGAAATAAATAATGTTAACATACCATTGTTTTCTAATGAAGTGGAGCATGTTAAAATTTCAAAAGATCTTTTTCTTCATCAAGTGAACGAGATAATTTTCATTGAAACTGTTTTAGTTTTTCAAGACCACTACATTGTTATCTAATAAAGAAGCTTCCATAAGAACAAATCTCTTCCTTACATAGACGAAACTAGCAATGCAGACTATGAGGACTCTATAACAAATGAATTTTCTCATAAATTTCCACAAGTATAAATCCAGAATTCTGATGGTTGCTTGTTGAATTCTAAAACTTGGGTAATTTTTTATTTTGGTTTAACTGTGAAAAGTGTAGTAAACTATTATATGTTACTTTTCAATAGTTTCACATAATGATTTAATTTATGCATATAATTGTATTCATAACCATGTATATGAAATCTAAATCATATAATAGAAACAATTTGGAGAATTGAATTCTAAAATATGTATAATCTGATGGGTGGTATACCTATATCTATATAAGACTGTACATATGTAATTTGATATATATATATATGTGTGTGTGTGTGTGTGTGTGTATACATACATATATATATATATATATATATATATATATATATATATATATATATATATATATATATATATATATATATATATATATATATATATAATCTGATATATATTTTATTATGAACTTGTTTTGAACTTTCGGTAGATACGCTAGTCTATAGTAGGCATTAGAGAGAGGTTATCATTCTAGTTTAAGAATGGTGACTAGTTAACAATGGTAAAATATTGACATTTTTGTTTCCCAGGAGATTCGTGCAGCAGAAGACCTTGAATTTGAGACTTTTTATAAAAAAAATGTTCTTTTGAACGAAGGTATTCATGCTTGGATGGCGGCTTAGGATCAGCCTCATGAAAATCTTATATTCCCTGAGGAGGTTATACCTCATGGAAATGCAATTTAATGGAACTCTACTGATATTTCACTGTATTCTATTCCACTTTCTCAATATGTTAATCTATATAATTTATTCTCAAGTTTTGAACCATATAACTTATATGAATCATTCTCAAGTTTCTAACCAGTTAACTTATTTGAACCATATAACTTATATGAATTATTCTCAAGTTTTTAACCAATTAACTTATATAATAACGGGAGGTTGCTTATCATGACTGCTTTAGCTACTTTTATATTGCCATGGGTAGAGAGAAATCTACCAGTAATATTGTTTGGGTTATATTATGGTTTCTTAACGACATTGCCAATTGGTCCAGCTCAGATGTATTATGTCGGGTCTATATTACTGAAGGATCAAATAGTTGATAGGAATAATAATAATAAAATTGTTCCAACAGAAAAATTGATTCTTAGTGGTTCTTTTGTAGGGCAATTTATAGTTTTTTCATCGATTTATCTTTCCCCTATATATATATAATCTGATATATATATGTATAATCTTATATGATAATAATAGTGTAAATGAGGAAGGAAACCACGGGAGATGAACACTTTAGAGCTTAAAGCTGCTCAACAACCTGCGGTTAAGTTAATATGTATGTGTGGTTTGATGAAGGCTTAAGGGGTACGTGGTTAACTCATATGCATAGTTTGATGAAGGAATATGGGGCACATGGAGAACATTTTAATGTGATGAGGTTGATGGTAAAGGACCACCTCCTAATGGATCCACGTGATATTTTGATGGGGCCCCCATACAAACGTAACTTGAAATAGGTGAAATGATAATTGGTAATAGGCAATTTTTCATTCAACACACAATTGTTTGGCAGGAAAATTCAAATGTGAAAGTCAATCACCACAATTCAATGCATTCAATATACACATTGTAATGATTTTATAAGAGGCAATTTCCAGTGTCATTTGTACTACAAATTTGCATATGCTTTCACAACATATCCTCTACAAAACTCAGGCATAGATGGTCACTGCAAAATGAAATGACAGATTGTTTTCCACAAAAAATTCAAATTTGAAACTCTCCCACCACATTTAAATTTACCCATTCGAATGATTTTTTAAGAGGGAATTCCCACTGTCATTTTCATTACGAATTCCCCCCTGCTTTCACTGAATATCCTCTGCAGACTTCAGAGCTTACTAAGGCAACTTCTGCACATTCCTCTTAAAAGGAAGCTTATTCATGTTGGTACATTCAAAATAAGTAAATTCATGTTTTTTATTTATCAGTATACCGGATTTACATTTATGTTGTCTATTTCATTGTTCAATATACTCTTTTACATTTATGTACTCTTTTTCAACGATACATTATTTTCCACTTATTTTATGAGTTTCAATAATTAGATTACATATTTGTATATACATTTACATATACATGTACATGTATATGTATATACAAATATATATACACATGTATATGCATATGTATGTATGAATGTATATGTATACATGTATATTTATATAGATATACATATATTTATTGAAAGTCGTTGCACGAAGTATTTGCACAATACACACTGTCAAATAAATTCGTGCAGCGGTTGTCACTAAATATATGTATATTTATATAGATGTACATGTATATGCATATAGATATACATGTATACATATACATATATATGTATATATATGTCCATTCTATTGCACTCTGCCATATATGGTGCCATCATATGTAATACACACTATTATTTTCAGCTTCATACCAAGGATCAAAACATTGTGGATTTTAATGCTCCAATCAAAACTCTTATTGTTGTGCATGCAATATTGTAAGGATGATTTGATGTGGGAATGTTATGAGTACCGAGTACTACCCCCATTTATTACAATTATTTTCCAGGCGAGCAGGAGCGTGGAGAGGTGAAACAAGCATGTGGATTATCAACATACCAACAAAGTTGTGTTTGTTAACACAACAAACTCTATAGGGACATTTTGCTCTAAATGCTTCTTGATATGTTTACATTTTATGGTATTTACATGTTCTTAAATAAATACTTTTCTTATTAGATGCTTATTTCATTCCAGGAATATATTTATTGGCATTGGTCTCTTAATGGCAGGAATGGGAGGATTTATCCGCAATCAACATAAGACATTCAACGTTAATGACAGGTAAAGTCTATGACTTTACTTTGGAAATGACCTAGTAATATTGAAAAAATGTGTATTTTTTTTACATATGGATGGAAGTTAGATGAAATGAGCAATAGTATACAGTAATTATGAGATTGGTTAGTATTAGATTAATTATATGTCTGCATGTATATACATATATATAGGCATATATAGGTATATATGTACATACATATACATGGTTATGCATATATGTATGTACATATATAGCTATATATATATGTGTGTGTGTGTGTGTATGTGTATATATATAATTAATCTGATAATTAACATGTAGTTCCATTAATTTTTTATACTGATAATTGATAAGAGTATATCATTGTCTTCATATGCCTTCATCAAACCACGTGTATGGGTTTACGTAAAAAAGTTTTGTAATTATTTTATATTGACAAAGAGTGAAACATAGTGTAATTAGTGAGAACACAGAAAATAGAAGGCTGAAACCATCATCAAACATAGAAGGCATACAAATTTGAGGTTCCAGTAACAAACAACAGCAACATTAGGACATTTTATAATCATATCATAGTTATATTTTGATTCAAACTGCAATAATTGATTGGGTGGTGCGAGAGAAAAAACATTGCTCAAACATACTTGAAACATAACTACATCAACATTATCACATTTTATAATCACATCACAGTTATAATCATTATCATCAACTGTCCATATTTCTAGGAAAAGGTGGCGGTGTGATATATCCACCAGTCGCTGAGTCGGGTCCACTTGAAGGAGGTGATATTTGGTTAATACCTCCTTGAAGGCATGTTGTTATTTGAGCAAGTAATGCCTAGCTTGCATCAGTTGTCAATCCCATTTGTTGTGAGCCACTTCCAACCTGCATATTGTTGATGGTTGTTAAGGCTAGTGTCAAAATGCTCATCATATCAAGCAGGATAGGATGATGGGTGGGTATAGGATCCCCCACTGTTGACTTACGTTTTCTCTTCTCTGCTTGTTTTGCTTTCTTTTCTGCTTCCTTTTGTAAACGTTCAACCTTGGCCTTCTCCTTTTGAATGGCTTTCTCTTGCATTCTTATCATTTTCTGCTCATCTTCTATCGCTTTCCTTGCTTGCTTCTCAGCCCTTGCCGCTTCCTTTATAATTGCTTCTGCTTCACGGTCCTCCTTTCTCTGCAACATTTGCTCCTTCTTACGTTGCTGCAACTCCTCTTGCCTTTTCTTCTTTGCCTCTTGTTGGCTGAACAATTCAATGAAGGTGTCAGATGTTAGTACTTGGGACCCCCTAGGACTAAGGCGAAGCACTCCCGAACGACCTCTCCATGATGTTCCTTGCACCCTCTGCACTGGAAGTTTCAAGAATTTGCTGATTGGTCTTGTTGTTTGCGATCCATCATGTGGGTTGCATGGCATAAACTCAGCTTCTTCCTCACTAATAACATTGCCATCTTCACTTTGACCATCACTATGCTCTTGCTATTTCCTTGCATTAGTGAAGTAATGTATTACTTTAGCTGGATCAACGTGTGGTGGGGAAGGCATAGAGAGGCTGACTTCTTCCTCAGTTGGATTTATTTGCACTCAAAGGTTTGTGGTTGCTTCATGCATCCATTCTGGTTGGAAAACTCAGGCTTGTTGATGTAGTGGCTATATCTTTAGTGGAGGGTGCAATAACTGATTGAACTTCTGGTTGGAAATCTGCTAAAACTTGTTGGATTTTTGGTTGAATGTGTGTTGTAGCTTCATCACCCCCATTGCATTCTGCTGTAACACCACTTGCCACTTCCCTTGCATCATATTCCCTCACAAAACCATCTATTACATCCTCATTGTAACCAAGAAGACGCAAGCATGTCTCTGCTACCATAACATCGTCTTCAGTTTCCATTGTGACTGGTTCATCTTTAGTTGTAGGAGTTGCAACATCATCTTCAACAACATAGCCCTCACTTGGGCCCATGTCGTTGTCAAGGGCTGATTGATTAAGAGGCCATATTCCTGTTCTACGGAACCCACTGATAATGTTACTTTGTTTCAAGACTTTTTTGAAAGCTTGGCTTGCAAGACTTGCCAACTCTTCACGTCCAATATCAATATGTGGGTTTGCAACCTGCCAAATAATTCTTTCCTCTCTGAAATATGCTTTGAATGGAGCAAAAATGCTAACATCCAATGGTTGCAGCTTGTGACTGGTATGAGCAGGCAGCGTTAGTAGGTCTATTCCTAATTTTTGTGATTGCTCAATGGTCTTGAAAGCCACGTGGCTGCCATGACCGTCAAAAATGAGAAGGGCCCGATTTTTCGGTGAAACCCCACTGGCGATATTTGCTGCAAAATGGTCTAACCATTTGAGAAATAGTTCCTTTGTCATCCATGCATGTTCTTGGACTGCCATCAATGCCCCAACCTCGCATTTAAAGATATAGTTTTGCATGTGCCTCTTTGATTTAAACAAGTAGAACACAGGAATGCTTATCCCAGCTGCACTTACACAAGCCAGCACTGTGATCCACTCTCTACTTTTTGAAACTAAATGTGGTACACATTTTGTACCCAATTTGGCAATAACTCTCATGCCACAGTTCCTTCCAGCCTAATACTAGTCTCATCGCAATTCCATATTCGACCTGCTCCATACTGGTTAAGTTTGATCAGGTTCTCGAGGTTGTCGTAGAATTCTTGCATGACAGAAGAACGAACCATAATCACTCTGTCACTGTCCACTCCTTCAGCTATTCTAATTGTCAAATCTGGGTGCCTTCTTCGAAATCCTGCCCACCATGACCTCCCGGGGACCCCATTTGTGAAAGGATTGGGTCAACTTGTTATATGGGAAACAGTGGCTTGTAGTTGATTTACTTGCAGTCTGTGGCCCAATCTTGCCATGTCCTTGCACCATTCAACAACTTCAGTCTCCTCCTCTTCAGTTAAAATTGTACGTGGACCCCTCCTCTTTGTGGTGGTTTGTCCTAACAACCATGCCCTCAAACTGCTAGGTGGCATACTCCACTTGATTGTTGCTGCCTTGATTGACATGTTGTTTTCTTCAACACTCTTAACTGCTCCTTCCATATCATCATATGTCCACTGCCTAATGGGTACAGGTGAGGGAAGTTGCACAGCAGGTTGAACATTTGGCTAAACAGGAAGTTCGACTTCTATTGTGTTGGTGGCTTCATCTGCAGAGTCAGGAACATCTTGTGGGCTGGGATTTGCATGAACTTCTTCATCAGGCTATGTTTCAACAAAGTGCACCCCACTAATTACTCTAATTGCACGTTTTCCTCTTCCTACAACCCTTGTAGTCCTTCTAGTAGGTGCCATAATTTTCCAGCTAACCTACACAGACAGTAAAAATTGAATAACTTGTTAGTGCAACAAAGAATAACATGAGATTAGTTCATAGAATAATGTCAACAGATATCATAGCGCTCAAACATTAACGAAGCCCAAAAAAAAGTGTGTTAAAAAAGCAATCTTGCAGGTGAAGAGAGGTGGAGACTTAGTATATGAGAATTCCCTCTTAAAAAATCATTTGAATGGGTAAATTGAATTGTGGTGGGTGAGTTTCAAATTTGAATTTTTTGTGGGAAACAATCTGTCATTTCATTTTGCAGTGACCACCTATGCCTGAGTTTTGTAGCAGATATGCTGTGAAAGCATATGCAAATTCATAGGGAAAATGACACTAGAAATTGCCTCTTATAAAATCATTACAATGTGTATATTGAATGCATTGAATTGTTGTGATTAAATTTCACATTTGTATTTTCCTACCAAACAATGGTGTGTTGAATGAAAAAATGCTTATTCCAATTATCATTTCACCTATTTCAAGTTACGTTTGTATGCAAGAATTCCCCATCAAAATATCACGTGGGTCCATTAGGAGGTGGTCCCTTTGCCATCAAGCTCATCACATTAAAATTTTCTCCACGTTCCCCATATTCCTTCATCAAAGCATGCATATGAGTTAACCACGTACCCCTTAAGCCTTCATGAAACCACACATATGTGTTAACTTAACTGCGGGTTGTTGGGAAGCTTTAAGCCCTAAAGTCTTCATCTCTCGCGGTTTCCTTCCTCATTTACACCATTATTATCCATACAAGATTATACATATATATATATATATATGTATATGTATACATATGTATATATATATATATACATATATATACATATGTACATATATATACATATGTATGTATATCAGATTACATATGTACAGTCTTATATAGATATATACCACCCATAAGATTACATATGTTAAGGTCCATGTCATTTGGATCAAGATTTCCATGATCCAAAACGTTGATGAAGAAAAATTACATAGTTCTATCCAGAAATCTTGATTAGTAATGTCATGGACTGTGGAAGAAAAATGTTATTAAGAGGCGGAGACGTTTTCTGTAGCTCCATATAATATTAAATGAAAAAAACTTTGAAGATTAAGTAGCTTATTATATACCCAATAAATTTCATGATGATAATTGGTGAAAATTTTGTCAATGTTCTGTTTAAATCACATTACATTTGATTACTTCATAGAATAATGTCAAAAAAAGGCATAGCAGTCAAAAAGTTGATGGCGTAGACAGAATAAGACAAAATAATTCTCGACAAAATAAGACAGTCAAACCCTTCATGCCATACATAGAAATGATTTTTAAAGATGCCAAATTACAATCAAATACCATCGAACCCAACAAAAATCCACTATTGAACAAACAATCTTGCAGGTGAGAGAGGTGGATCAAATTTGTACTGGTCACATGTAAACTCTACACGGCTTGATATGAGGAAATAGTACATGGCATGACTATATATATATGTATATGTATGTATGTATGTATGTATATATGTATGTATATATATATATGTATGTATGTATGTATGCATATATATATATGTACATGTATGTATGTATGTCTACAGTCTGATAAGAATATCACAGAATAAGACAAAATAATTCACGAGGGATCATTTTTCTACCAGTCGGCAGTCACATGTAAATAGAAATGATTACAATCAAAACCTTCATGCCATACACAAAAATGATTTTTAAAGATGCCAAAATGCAATCAAACACCAAATTCTTACCAGATTTATATATATATATATATCTATACAATCTGCTATGATGAAACCCTACACATTCATATCAGATTATATATATATAATCTGCTATGATGATACCGTACACATTCTTATCAGATTATATATATATACAATCTACTTTGATGAAACCCTACACATTCTTATCAGACTATATATATATATATATATATACAATCTGCTATGATGAAACCCCAGCCATTATTAAAGACGAATTTAGAATATAACTGTGATATGATTAAAAAATGGTTGATGCTGATGTTATTATATTTGATGTATGGTATAATGCTGCTATTATAATCTTTGATTTATGATGAATGCAGGTGAAAAAAATGTAACTACGATATGATTAAATAATGGATAATGCTAAGTTGAACAACTGACTGAAAGCAAAATTATTGGTATGCTTGAAAATAATGTAAACACTGAGTACATAAATATAAATATAATGCAACTACGATATGATTAAAAAATGCTAAGTTGAATAGCTGAGTGAAAGCAAAAATATTTTTATGCCTGAAATTAATATAAACATTGAGTACATAAATATGTCAGATTATATTGAACAATGAAACAGACAACATAAATGTAAACATTAAGCCTATTAATAATGTAAACACTGAATATATTGAATAAATAAGATATTATGCCTAATAAATATAAAAGAGTATATTGAATAATGAAACGAACAACAAAAATGTAGAATAGTATGGCTGAAAAAAATGTAACCAGTGAGTAGTTAAATAGAAACAGAATTAACCATGATTCTAGATTAACCATGAATATTGAAACAGACAACATAAATGTAAACAAAAACATGAATTAACTTATTCTGGGTGTACTGACCTGAATAAGTTCCCTTTTAAGAGGAATGTTCAGAAGTTGCCTTAGTAAGCTCTGAAGTCTGCAGAGGATATTCAGTGAAAGCAGGGGAGAATTCGTAATGAAAATGACCATGGAAATTCCCTCTTAAAACTTCATTCGAATTGGTAAATTGAATGCATTGAATTGTGGTGGGTGAGTTTCAAATTTGAATTTTTTGTGGGAAACAATCTGTCATTTCATTTTGCAGTGGCCATCTATGCCTGAGTTTTGTCGTGGCCTTTAGGAACTCAATTTTATATTTGGTTTAATTGTAAAAATAGGTGGCTCTATTAAATTCAGTCAGATATATGAATTATACTATGTTTTTTGGTATATTAGGGAGCCTTACACCATTAACTGTTTATGCAGGTACCAGAAGTTGATGGAGTTAATGCATGAAGATGTCAAGGGATGTGTGGGTGATTGTGCAACTGATAGCTTATAAAGCTGTTCAATGATTTGTATTATGTTAGAATGTGGACCATTAACTGTTTATAATGTTTTAAATTATGTGACATTGTGCACCATTAAATGTTTATGTATACATGTAAATACAATGCACTAGAAGCTTTAAGCCACTTGCATGGAGTGGTTATTGTAAACATCAGTGTACCTTTTTTAATTCATAAATGACTTTATTTTGTGCAAGTTGACTTGTGTTGAAAACATAATTGTACCAATATATGTTTAAATTTGTTTTTTTTTGTTGGTTGGTTACAGACTAAGTAGTGAACATATACTGGTGTAATGTCTAATTTTTTATTGGCATAACTACAACATTTTAATGACTAAAATGTAAATGGATATTGGGGGGACAGGTGAATGAGGAGTGAACGGAAATCGGATCATGAACGACAATCGGGGGGTTTCCCCCTATTCCATCACTTACCCTCATTCAAGATTTTCTACTTGCAATTTTGAGATTATTCCTCATACAATGTTGGCATTGTTTTCACTTTCATGATGATTAATGAGACTCTCTGAAGCAATCTATCTCACTGTTACATACATCTCTTTACAATCATTCTTCCTTTTTCCATATCTAGTGTTGATGGTTTCTCAAGCGCTTCCAATGGCTTGTGCTAAAGTCCATAACTAAACCCTTGAAACTCTTGACTACAATGGAGGAATTCCCTCAATGAGAAAGGACAGGTAAAATTTTGGGATCGAGGGTTCAGAGGTCGTAATAGATTATACTCTGGCGCATCCTTTGTCATACACGCTTTACTTTTCACCTTTTTACGCGTTGATAATACAAATATTTCTCATTTTTGGGGAGAGATGGCAGCAGTGATTTATCTTTGTTTCCTTCCTCGCCAGATATCCTTAATTCTTCTTTTAACACGCGGTTAGCATTTATGGCATCTTTCCTCATTCACCAAGCTTTCCTTGAAATAAACTTCTGGCCGCATATTGGCGCGAGCTGGTGTATGATCTTCAAGAACGCCTTCACCGTGTCTATTAACCACAGCGCTCCAATGTCAAGAAATCCTCACCGCTCTCACTTTACAAATTTTAAAGCAGCTTAGGGAAATAAAGTGCTTCTTGATTTGTAGGAGACAGAGCTTGAAGTTTGTTTCTCTCCTTCAATTGAACTACCATCCACTCGCTCCAGCTCACATGGCTGTCTTCTTGGAAAGATACGCAGAATCAGCCTGCTGTGTGGTGGAGCTGCTTCTCATGTTACAAAGTAGAGAGCTAAGATAGTTCCAATGCTCTACGCAGCGAAGCCTGTTGATCTTCACTACATAGAAAAGGGCATGTATGACGATGTGTTTACTAAACATAAAGTTAAGGGCAGATACCTGCAGAAGCTTAAGAAGTGGAATGAAGCTCTCCAATCTGTTTCATTTACTACAGGCTGTGAAATCAATAATTTCAAGTAAATTTTCTGTGTTTCCATTCTACCTTGTGAGAGTCGTTAATTAATTGCTGCTTTCTCATTTTGGATTCTTCCTACTCGTTTGTTTCTTCTGTTCAGACTTTTCTAAATGTACATATGAAAATCCTGAGTGAATTTAATTAGAAAAGCATTCAGGAGGTTTTAACTTAATAAGGCTTCACTTCTGGACATGCCAACTTGGTGCTAGTTTCTAGATTTGTTGTTATAAGTTCAATGTTGACCAGGAGCTTGTAACTTTGATTGCTTCCTGTGAAATCCTGCCTTAAGGCTTGGAAAGCGATATGTAATGTTTCTACAAATAAAGAAGATAGTTTTATTCTGATTAAAGATGAAGGTATAGTATATGGGACCATCCCTTCATTTCATAAAGAAGAATTTACTGTCACATATAACAAATATGGAGAGTGCAATATCCAGAATAAGAAAATCTACTCTGGTGGCCTCAAGGGTGATGATGCTAAATCAGCCCTTGTTGACAAGGGAGCTATCAACTGATTCCTGCATATTCTGGAAAGTCTAGTTTTCAAAGCTAAGGTGAATAGACTCTTTATTCCATATTATAAAGTTGCTTTATGGTGAAGGATCCCTGTTTTTGCATTTCAACATCTAAATTCCCAAACAATTCAATAACTAGCCAGTTGCAGTTTTAAATCTAATGCAGTTTTCATTGTCGATGTTATTGGTTAATGGAATATATAATTGATCAGACTAAGACCCTTCTTTTTTGGTTGAGTTTTTCCTATATATATTATCATGGCTGCTTCACACAGAATATCATAAAACTCATCTAAAAGTGCAGCATTAGCCCAAAACTTATTGATCGTAGCCTTAGTAAAACTTAAAGTCATCAGTTCTTGCATCAAAGGTATCTGTCACTAACGAAACGGAAGCTCCCAAATATAAGTGTTCATGCGCTTAAATGCCATCCTTTAAAAAAGGAAGCTAGAAATTTGTGATATATGTCAAGTAGCTTTGAAATCTGTCTATTGTTTTAAACTTTTAACACTATTAATGTTAGAACTTAATACTATACATTCATGTATGCTTGTTGATTCTTCATCTTTTTATACAGAAAACTTATGCAATCACAAATTTTGCAATTTTACAGGGCCGTCAGCACACATATTAATTTAAATTTTCTTTTACCCAAAGAAAAAGTACTTGTTGGTCAAAGGAAGGAAAAATAATTGGTTTCTAAGTACAACTGTCATTGAAGTGAGTCAAATGTTATTGTGATTGAGCAATGGCCAAGTGGTTGAGAACTTGAGACAGCCATTATAATGTAAAACAGCCAGGGTTTAACTCTGTTGAGAACAGCCTCTAATATTAGTATGTTCAGGTATTTTCATATTATTGTAACCCGATATTTTTTATTTCAATATTTCAATGTTGAGGTCCAAATACTTGGTGAATGACCTTGTGAGAAGATCATTCACTTTGTTGAGCGGCTAATAATTGAATATGAGGATTGCTTATGTTGCATAAGACAAGAGAAATGCCATTGAACACTTGTTTTGTTACTTAAGGAATTGACAAGAAAAAGCTATAAAATAAATAATGTTGAACACCTTTATTGTAAACTGTAACCACATCTAACCAAATATATCATGTCACATAGAATGACAAGGGCTTACATTCACCAATGCATCAAGGGTCTGTTACCTTGCAGATTGTTGCAAATGCTCCACTCTTACATACCAATGATATGCACACGTGGCACTATTAAAGCAAGAGGAAGCCTGCTTGTGTACAATGTCAATTGGAAATCTGACTATTCCATTGAAACTGTATCAAAATGCCCCATTGTTACATCCCCTCTATCTTGAACATGATTACGACAATGAAATTATGGTCGTTATGTTAGTTATGATTAACTACTTTTCATGAGAATGTGAATTGGGAAAAGAGTTTTTAATTTATATGTTGTAACTGCAAATATGAACGATTTTCTTATGTATGTGGAAAATGAATGCATTGATGAGTTTATATTTAAAATATATATATACACGTCGAGAATGATCTAACCCTAATTCTCTGTCAAGTGGTTGCAGGATTGCCGACGCCACGAGGGAAAGCGAAATATCATCAAGGAGAGGTTATAGTTAATAAAGGATCCAAAATTATCATCATGCCATGAGTGGTGTAAAATAGCCATTTTGAAAATCGTAACCTTGGTTGAATATCTCATATAATTAATTAGTTAACAAAGCAAGTCAATTTGAATTGAGCATTATCGTATATCTCTTGATGTCATGAATAACATTTTGAGCACACCTTGGGAGATATTATCATAAAATATTTAAATTAAAAATTAAATGACAATTTCCTAAACCGATGGTTAGATGATAAAGTTTAATTAAAAGAATTAAGGAGGGCGAAGGTCTGGGGGTGAGGAGGTAACTCCCACCACCTTGCCATCTCTCTTGAGAAACGTTCAAGAAGAGGAATTCATGTGGACACTTGAGGGAGTCTCGTCTTGTCTTGGCTTGGGCACTCGAGCATTTTTTTTGAGAGAGCTAGCTATCTCATCTTTTGGGGGGGCTTTCGTTTTCTTCAAGAGAAAAATCCTCTGTCAGTTCCGGCATTCAATTGTCTCACTTCCTCTTTTCTATTCTCGAAATCATTTCTTAGCAGTCGGCATTCTTGAGATCGTTATCATTATTCAATCCCGCATTGCTCTATTTTGTCAATCCATCTTTCCACTCTGTCATCTCATCTCTTCCAGTGGTTTCCTTAACAAGCATCGATCTTGGTTAAAATCCTCTGTCGAGCTTAGCGTAGAAAGCTTGGTTGTAATTTTCGAGTCTTCTATATCAGGTGGTTATAACTTCAATTCTTGGGCAAGCCGTCACTAAATATTCTCAAGTCGATAAAGACTTGTGGCTACATCGTCTTGTCTAGGTTATTGGAGAGAAGATTTTAGAGACCTTCGAGCTACCAGTCGTCATATACAGGCATGCAGAAGAGTCTTAATTTGTAGAAACTTTGCAATGAAAGGATTTATATATGTTTCTAAAAACCCTTTTGAGTAGGAGGGAAATATCATTGAATCATTCGTCTTTTATAAGTATATTGAAAACTAGTCTTTTTATCTATCTCTCTCTGGAACTTATTCGATAATAGACTCATTTGATATAAATCTATGTAATTCATTAAACTAGAGTTCGAATTACTATGTTTTCTTCAGCGCATGTCTAGGTATTCTTTGTGGGTTTTTCAGGAGCTTCATAGTGATGTAACATGCAAGCCGGGACTTGGACCTTTTAGCAGTGCTGCCTTCGGAGATTGTTTTTAGGGTTTGGATGCAGGATTTTTCGGTGCATGTCAGGATATTCTTTATGGGTTTTTCGAGAGCTTCGTAATGATGTAACATGCAAGCAGAGTTGATTATTTTTCAAGAAATTACCATTTTTAGCCAATGCTCGCATGCAGACCAATTTGCTAGGTTTTTTTGGGTTTTGTGAGATCTCTCGAGCAGTGTGACATGCAAACTCATCCAATAACTAATTGGTCACTTTTTCAGACACTTACTATTTTTAGTAGGTTCACTCCGACAGCTACCCAACACTTCAACATCACGAACGAAGCAACATGCAATAGAAACAGGGTCAAACGGAGGTCCTTTGAGCCACATGCAAGTCAAATTAAGGTTTCCAGCTTTGGGACTCAAAATGAGGGGTAAAACGCCAGAATCTTTGAAAACTAATGTATCCCATTGCGATCAGTATCTCTCAAGGATTCCACTAGTAAAATTTGAAGGCAATCTAAGCACTTACTATTTATAGTAAGTCACTCCAGAAACAAGCTATAAATAGCAGGTCAGCGCGAGGCACCAGTGTGAATAGGTCAGTTAACCCATGAGGACCCCATGGAGCGAATTTCACGTCAAACAAAGTTGCAGAAGTTCTAAAATCAAGCAGTTACTATAAATAGCAAGTCATCTCTAGAAACAGGCTATAAATAGCAAGTTAGCACAAGTCACCAGTGTGAACAGTTCAAACAAGTCACAAGGATCCATTGGCACGAATTTCAAGTCAATACAAGTTGTAGAAGTTTGCAAATCAAGGGATTTACTAAAAATAGAAAGCTAGGCAGGAGGCATGAAAAATTTTGCCTAAGTCTGAAAATGGAAGTTCACACCCCTGGATACGCCCAACTTGAAGAA
>VDFB02000013.1:108552098-108651302 GCA_007258455.2 Sequoia sempervirens
ACACACATATATATATATATATCAAATTACATATGTACAGTCTTATATAGATATATACCACCCATAAGATTACATATGTTAAGGTCCATTTCATTTGGATCAAGATTTCCATGATCCAAAATGTTGATGAAGAAAAATTGCACAGTTTTATCCAGTAATCTTGATTAGTAATGTCATGGACTGTGGAAACAAAATGTTATTAAGAGGCGGAGACGTTTTCTGCAGCTCCATATAAGATTAAATGAAAAAATCTTTGAAGATTAAGTAGCTTATTATATACCCAATAAATTTCATGATGATAATTGGTGAAAATTCAGTCAATGTTCTTTTTAAATCACATTACATTTGATTACTTCATAGAATAATGTCAAAAAAAGGCATAGCAATCAAAAATTCGATCGCATAGACAAAATAAGACAGAATAATTCATGACAGAATAAGACAATCAAACCCTTCATGCCATACACAGAAATGATTTTTAAAGATGCCAAATTGCAATCAAATGCCATCGAACCCAACAAAAATCCACTATTGAACAAACAATCTTGCAGGTGAGAGAGGTGGATCAAATTTGTACTGGTCACATGTAAACTCTACACGGCTTGATATGAGGAAACAATACATGGCATGACTATATGTATGTATGTATGTATATATGTATGTATGTACATATGTATGTATGTACATATGTATGTATATATATATATATATGTATGTATGTACATATATATATATATATATATATATGTATGTATGTATGTATGTATGTATGTATGTATGTATGTCTATAGTCTAATAAGAATATCACAGAATAAGACAGAATAATTCACGAGGGATCATTTTTCTACCAGTCGGCAGTCATAGAAATGATTACAGTCAAAACCTTCATGCCATACACAAAAATGATTTTTAAAGATGCCAAAATGCAATCAAACACCAGATTCTTACCAGATTTATATATATATCTATACAATCTGGTATGATGAAACCCTACACATTCATATCAGATTATATATATATATATAATCTACTATGATGATACCGTACACATTCTTATCAGATTATATATATATATACAATCTACTTTGATGAAACCCTACACATTCTTATCAGATTATATATATATACAATCTGCTATGATGAAACCCTAGCCATTATTAAAGACGGATTTAGAATATAACTGTGATATGATTAAAAAATGGTTGATGCTGATGTTATTATATTTGATGTATGGTATAATGCTGCTATTATAATCTTTGATTTATGATGAATGCAGGTGAAAAAAATGTAACTACGATATGATTAAATAATGGATAATGCTAAGTTGAACAACTGACTGAAAGCAAAATTATTGGTATGCTTGAAAATAATGTAAACATTGAGTACATAAATATAAATATAATGCAACTACAATATGATTAAAAAATGCTAAGTTGAATAGTTGAGTGAAAGCAAAATTATTTGTATGCCTGAAATTAATGTAAACATTGAGTACATAAATATGTCAGATTATATTGAACAATGAAACAGACAACATAAATGTAAACATTAAGCCTATTAATAATGTAAACACTGAATATATTGAATAAATAAGATATTATGCCTGATAAATATAAAAGAGTATATTGAATAATGAAACGAACAACAAAAATGTAGAATAGTATGGCTGAAAAAAATGTAACCAGTGAGTAGTTAAATAGAAACAGAATTAACCATGATTCTAGATTAACCACGAATATTGAAACATACAACATAAATATAAACAAAAACATGAATTAACTTATTCTGGGTGTACTGGCCTGAATAAGTTCCCTTTTAAGAGGAATGTTCAGAAGTTGCCTTAGTAAGCTCTGAAGTCTGCAGAGGATATTCAGTGAAAGCAGGGGAGAATTTCGTAATGAAAATGACCGTGGAAATTCCCTCTTAAAACTTCATTCAAATTGGTAAATTGAATGCATTGAATTGTGGTGGGTGAGTTTCAAATTTGAATTTTTTGTGGGAAACAATCTGTCATTTCATTTTGCAGTGGCCATCTATGCCTGAGTTTTGTCGTGGCCTTTAGGAAATCAATTTTATATTTGGTTTAATTGTAAAAATAGGTGGCTCTATTAAATTCAGTCAGATATATGAATTATACTATGTTTTTTGGTATATTAGGGAGCCTTACACCATTAACTATTTATGCAGGTACCAGAAGTTGATGGAGTTAATGCATGAAGATGTCAAGGGATGTGTGGGTGATTGTGCAACTGGTAGCTTATAAAGTTGTTCAATGATTTGTATTCTGTCAGAATGTGGACCATTAACTGTTTATAATGTTTTAAATTATGTGACATTGTGCACCATTAAATGTTTATGTATACATGTAAATACAATGCACTAGAAGCTTTAAGCCACTTGCATGGAGTGGTTATTGTAAACATCAGTGTACCTTTTTTAATTCATAAATGACTTTATTTTGTGCAAGTTGACTTGTGTTGAAAACATAATTGTACCAATATATGTTTAAATTTGTTTTTTTTGTTCGTTGGTTACAGACTAAGTAGTGAACATATATTGGTGTAATGTCTAATTTTTTATTGGCATAACTACAACATTTTAATTACTAAAATGTAAACGGATATTGGGGGGACAGGTGAACAAGGAGTAAACGACAATTGGGGGTTTTCCCCTAGTGCTACTTGGAGTAAGACCTTTTCGAAGGAAATTTTTTGATCTGGCTATAAATATTAAAAAAAAATATACATTTAATATTTATAAGTTGTGAAAAATTTATTAATATTTTTAAAACTTAATTATATAATTATTAGTTGATAGGTTACATATAGTGTGAGGTTGAGGCTGAAATAAGTCTCGCTGTTTACAAACCATTGAATCATTGGAAAACAAGTTTGAGCTGCCGTTTAAAGGTAAACAAATTATCGTTTAATGGTAAAAGCTTTCAAAATCTTATTTATCACATAAAATCTACATAAATATTGATTTGACAACAAAATGGGAATATTGTTTTTTTTTTCATTTGCATTGCTTTATGTTTTAAATCTATATGCAAATATTTCATAATCAAAGTAATCCTTGAACTTCCTTTAGGTGCTAGTTGTAGATTAAGTTGTTTTAAATTCTTAAAAAATAATTATGAGACTACTAATCTTTTGGTCTCATTTGTTTTCTTTTTAAATTTAAATAGTTGAAATGTTTTATATTTATTTATAATTTGTGAAAATTTAATTATATAATTGAAAATTTAGTTGTTTTTAATTCTTAAAAAATAATTATGAGACTACTAATATGTGATTCTATATGGTTGATTAAGTTTGTTTTTTTCTAAATTTGAATAGTTGAAGTGTTTTTTGTTTAGGAATTAAAATAAGCTGCATATTACTACAAATGTTATGTGATTCCACAAATTTATTTTCTTTCTTTTTAGTAATTTGCATCTAATTTTTTCCTCCAATTTTTAATTGTACAAATTATGATTATACTATTAATACAGATTTAAAATGACTAGAATAAATAAAAAATTGAATATTCTTGAATACTTTAAAAGTTGAATATAATTACTGACCAAAATAAATTAACACATAAAAACCTACCTTAACTTCTTAAAAATTTTGAAACTTGAACTTTAAATTTACTTATTATTATAAATTATATAAAACCACCTGCTTATGAAAATTAAAACTGCAATCTTAAAAAATTTGTAACATACATTTTCCCTAATTGAGAGAGGCAAAAGGGGTTGGGGCCCAGCTCGGTTGGCTAAATCTTTCCTGTTGCAGGAGGTTGGTCACGAGGTCTAGTCTCCCCCACCCCCGTGGTACTGGAGGGCGTGTTGCGCCAACGCCGCCAATCACGTTAAAGAGTTTACCAACACACTCAAGAAAATAAGCTTCCGAGGAGATAGATAAATTAGATGACCGTTTGATCATACCAAAAGTAAGACTTTGGACAGATGGCTATCATCTCTACTTTATGTTTGGACAAAAAAAATTTACTTGATAGGCAAGATCGACCGTGAAACATTACTTAATCTTTAATTAAGAAAAATAAAAATGTTGAAAACATTAGTTGTTCCTTTGACCTTTTAGTTTACAATGCCGTCGGACAAATAATAGAACGCAATAATATTTAATCTCCTGTGCTATACCGTACAATAATAATGAAATACTCAAATTCTACAAACATATTTCAAATTTATGAGCCCCAGATTACTAAGAGACACAACATAAGGGAGGCGAGAACTACATATATTTGGCGATGGCTTACACACTCTGCCATCTGCTCTTCAATACAAATAGCGAAATGTCAAAACTCTACAAACCTATTACAAACAGCAGATTACAACATGAAGGAGAGAAGTTCATATAATTTGGCTATGGCTGACACACTCTGGGAAGTGTATAGCTCATACCAAAAACCACTCCAGAGAAGAACTCCAGAGAAGACGGTGCAGAGAAAGATGATGATAATGTCGTTCCAATTCCAATGCTCCCTCAAACGAGATAAATATAACGTTATATGAGGCTCCGGATCTTGTTGTTGCTCCGTGACCCCCCTGAGCTGACTAATGATTTCTCCTGCAATCAATAAGAACGTTAGAACACCAACAATGCCCAAAATAGATAAAACTGCCCACCGATAGTGGCAGATAAGGGGGTCGTTATTTAACCCTCCCGATAGCATGGCCACCATCAGTGTTGCGCCAACTCCCTGCAACAGTAGAAGATTTTCCCTCAGAGCCATGGGAGCTTAGTGGAGCAAGGAGCCACCTGATTCCGCTTCGCCCACGAACCTTCTGGGATTTTTAGTCTCTCGAACTGGTTATGTGCCAAAAGACTCTTTTTTAGTATAGTCTCTTGAACTTCAATAAGGAATGGAAGCTTACTAGAGCAATTCGCCCAGACTCTTCTCGGATTTATAGTCTTAGCATAAATCTTCTCAGTGCGCTGCACTGTAGAAGAGGAGGACATCAAGTTTGCCACGTTGGATTTATAGTCTTCTTCTCACGTTGGATTTATAGTCTTCTTTCAGTCCTGCGGTAGAGGAGGACATGCGCTTCAGTGCGCTGTGCGCTGACAAAGAGAAGGCAATATAAATCTCACTAATGACCGTATAAAGTTAAACCACACTGAGAAGAAGACTATAAATCCAACGTGGCAAACTTGATGTCCTCCTCTTCTACAGTGCAGCGCACTGAGAAGATTTATGCTAAGACTATAAATCCGAGAAGAGTCCTGGCGAAGCGGAATCAGGTGGCTCCTTGCTTCAATAAACTCCCATTCCTTATTAAAGCTAACATGGTTTCAGTATTATGTATTTTTTATAAAAAAAATTTATATATATATATATATATATATATATATATATATATATATATATATAATAAAGTATTTTAATATTTAAAGGATAATTTTGAATAAATAATTGTTATCAAAATTTGTTTGATGGGTTGATTGTTAAAGTTGATTCTTAGTAACATTTCAATAATTGTGCAAGAGTTCAAAATTAGTATTAGGTTGGCTTATTTTGCTTCAAGTGTTCTTTATTAAAGTTTGTCTTTGGGATCTCAACTGATCTATTTAGGAGTTTTAGTTCTTAAGTATTTAGTATGTCGATATTTGGAGACCATTAGGCATTTATTTTGGTTTTGTCTAAGAACCCAATCTATCAAGCTATATTCATGATTTTAAAAAACCCTTTTGGCTTAAGCCTTTCCTAGCATAATATGGTCTTAAGTGATTGGCTCATATTCTTTGCCAAGTTCACCTAAATTTGACACACTTTTTAAGTGAAAAGTTTGTTTTCAATTTGGAAAGATAGAAATTCATCTCTTCTTAATGTTTCTATTAATAAATATTTTTTTGTGCATACCATGTGAATTGCCATTTCTAAAGTTTTACTTAGATAGGTTCAAGAATAAGCTAAGAAGACAACACAAGAATTTGTACATTTATAGGTGTTTCCTAGTCATTAAGGTAATTCTCCTTGTCTAATTTACCTTGATGTGATTAGATGTGGTCTCTACCATTCGGCTAGAGGAGATGATGTAATGGAAATGCATCTTGTCACTTCCAAGGTAGCATTGAGAGATCTCTACCTCCTCTTACATGTCACATTAGTTGGTTTATCTCTCCTCCAACAATTTATTCCTCCTTAGTGTGTTCTTAATGACATGTGTGAGGGTCCTCATCTAGGTAGTGATAATAAATGTTTCCATAAAGACGACCGTATCTTTTTTCAACTTAAAAAATAATTTTTCATAAATTCATGAAATAATTGAACTACATGAGTCAACTTCAACTAATTTCATAGCACAACATGATACATGTCTCAAAAATATAGTTTTATTCAAAGTAGAGTAAGGATTATAAATCATAATAAGGACTAATATCCTAGCATTTTGCAAATGCATATATCGATTTACAAAGATAACTAAGTATTAAATTATCTTAATATAATTCAAACAAAATACCATCATTTTAGTGTATCATTTAAAATAATGATTGTATGTGCCTAAATCAATTAATTAATCACTAATTAAATATTATCTTAATAAATGATAAAAACGGGTAGTGACATCCTTCCTCACTAGGAAAAATTCATCATCCTAATGGCTTATTCAATCATGACAACAAAAGTTTTCTTTATTTTTTTACACAAAAAGATGAGGACTTTTTTATAAAACTCAATCCATAGTCCTCCCATGTGGCATAGTCCTCTAAGTATTGGTCTTACAAGACCTTGCACTAAATTACTTCTTTGTTACACAAGAAAAACTTGCAAACCTCAAGCACATTGAGAGACATTGGGGTTACCACTTTTGGGTCTAAAACCTATAAAAAGATTCAATCAAGAACTTGAGTAAAATCTAGTACATATTTTTTCAAATAAGACACATGAAATATGTTATATGTAATCAAACAAGAGAAGTTGTTAAATCTATTATATATTCAACTCGATGAATGACTTCCAACACTTCAAAAGGTCTCATAAATATAGGAGCCAACTTTGTTGATTTTTCAAACTTAATCAAACTTTTATGAGGTCTAACTCTAAGGGGAATCTTGTCTCCCACAATAAACTATCTCCAGCTTTGTTGATTTTCTAAACTTAATCAATTTTTTATGAGGTTTAACTCTAAGGAGAATCTTGTCTCCCATAATAAACTATCTTGCAATTCCCTTTGAGTCAACATGTAACTCTTCATCCCAGTAATGGATTGAATTGACCTCTTCTTGATCAATTGAACTTGATCTTTAAGTTTTTCCTAAATGTTTATGGCCTAGAATGCGCATCCTATCTTCCAGTTTATCCCAATTGATGGGTGTTCTACATTTTCTATCATTTAATGCCTCAAATTGGGACATTTTCAAAGTAGAGTGGTATGATTTATTATATTCAAACTCAAATAGAGGTAGGAATTCCTCCCATTTGTATTGTTCAGATCCATACAATATATTCATAAAATATCCTCTAAGACTTGATTCACCCTTTTAGTTTTACCATTAATCTTTGGGTGATATGTTGCACTAATGTTCATTGAGTTTACAATATTGAAAATAAGGTTTAAATCAAAATGTTAAATTCATCTACACATCTCTATTTGAGATAATCCATTTTCAAACTTCATGAAGTCTAAAAATCTCCTAAACAAATTTTTTGCAAGGATTGATACAATATTTGACAATTTTCATAATATATTTAGCCTTAACCCGCTGACACAATAAAAATATAACCACACAATTAACCACATCTTAGTGTCTCACTTGATTCCTTTGTAGAAATATAGTGGTTTCAAAACATCCATCAAATTGGTCACACTTGGGTGTTTGAAATATGGTGCACAATGAGATTCTCTTAGTGCTATCATCAATCCTCACTAATTTGGAACATACATTTTGCCTTGGTATAGGTCAAAAGACCACTGTTTTTGAATTGATACCCAATATATTAGTAATTTTCCCATTTTTATGGGCTCTTTCTTAACTTTCTCATAATTTTCATCTCTTGGTGAGTATTTCAAAACTTGTTTCTAAAATTTTGGTTGAACAATAGTCATCATGGTAATGTGTCATATGTGACTAAGACCATCAACCCCTCAATAAATTATGTTTATTTAATATATTTAATGTCAAAATGATAATTTGATATGATAATTCCAATCATCACCTTTTATGTGCAATTAGATTAGTCCACATGAAAATATTCTTGAGTCTCAAGTTGTTTATTTCAATTCAAACGATTTTCTCAACAAGTAATTCCTTCAAACTTACAATACATGAACTATCAAATTGCAAGTTCTAAATCATGTGGGGCATAATTCAATTGATTTGGAAAAATATTTTGACACTCACATAAGTACACCACTCAAGAATTCACCCAATGCATTTGTGGTGACTACAAAACAACCTTCAAGGTCAAGAACTTTAAGAATTGAGGAAGAAGTCAATGTTGGTGTGAATTAGGTGTTTTACCTAACTAGTTCACCTAGTAGGTCCTATTCACATGTTAAGTTTACTTGTGTCCTAGGTAATTTAATTTTTGTTGTCTCATGTCATAGGATTAAGACACTTGTCATGATCTTTTCTCATACTATGTCTCACCAAGTGGCTATATAACCAAGAGGTCCTCATTTATAAATCAATCCAATTGTAATCTATCATTTGCATCCTTTGATAGAAAAACATTATTCTCTCATATAGTTTATCTCTCTTTTACTTTCATAGAGGTTCCTACATCTTGGGTGGCTACAATCTTCAACCAAATCTTGCATTGTGTAGTGTATTCTATATCAACTCTTACATGGTATCGAAACTTGTGAGATTTCTTATTGTTAGTATTAATTGAAAGATTTAGGTTACAAATCTTTGTGGATTTTGAAAATTTGAGTACACTTGCATCAAATGATGATCAAGAGAATAAAAAAAAATTGATAGAAATACCAAATTTGGGGGTTTCCTCTTTGTGGATTTGTATTACAAGTCAAAAAATTTGGCGCTTGTTGGTGTAGATCTAAGCTTATCATTGAGTTCATAAGGTACAAGAGAGTCAAATTTTCCTTTTGTTTTTTCCAAATTAGACATCTAAGGTAAGAACTATGAAGGTTTGAAGAGGGAGGTTTATTGCTAGATCTAATGAGGTTTGTTGCCAAACCCAGCAAGGAGCCATCATTTTCATAGCAGAGATATAGTTTCAATTAGGGAGGTTGATCATAAATCTCATGTCTACACCTCACACTTTCTCTTATTATTCTTCTAGTTGTTGTTCACATTCAGGCATCTAGTGTGGACACTTTGAGGAAACTCAATATGGTCATTTGAATCTTGGTATTCTTTCATCTATTGAGGTTCCAGAGACACGTTATGATATTATGTCTCCTTCATCTACTATTTCTTTTGATGATGCTTGTGTTGCCATAGTTTTGGAATCTTTTGATTCAATGCAACAAGACATACATTGTCTTCCAAATATAGCTACTTAGGATTAGTACTTGACAAAAATTATAGGTTTGTTTAATAGAGTCCCACATTTTAGATTTGGAAGACATCATTGATTGCATACATCTTCTCTTTGATGGAGATTATCCCTTTTCTATTATTGTGAGTGAACACTCTAGCCCTCTTGTTCATTCTCTACATGATCATTCTTTGCAGTTTGGTATGGGTGTGGATACTTTTGAGGAAAATTTGGAGGAGGCTTCTTTATCTTCAAAGGAGATATCTTTGTCTTTGGATTATGTTCTATAATCATCTCTATTAGATTTTGGATTGTCATCTTCCTTAGTGTGGCCTAAAATGTATGTTTGGAGTGTAACAACTTTCAACATCGACATGGAGACACTTGAGAATAGTTTAGAGACATCACTCTCCATCCTTCTTCCCTCAACTTCCTCTCAAGAATGGGAAGACATCCTACATAGAATCTTGGCTTATTTCTTCCTAAGCAGAGGAATATTGTTCAACGAGATTAGATCATCTTCAACATTTGGTGTGAAGCATCTACCATCCTTTCAAGAGACTCTACATTGAGGGGGGATGTACATGGTCTCTCTTATTCTCTCTATGAAGGGTATTTTCACTTGCATGGATTTTTTTCCTTCTCATTCTTCATTGCATTTTTTCATCTCTTTTGGGGAGGAGTTTTGTCCCACTGAGTTTTCTCCTTTTCTCCATTTATGAGAGACTGCATTTATACATGGGTACCTAACGAGGCATAGTAGCCAAGACCCATCATCATTATCTTGAATATTTGCATTGGTATTTTCCTCCCTAAGTTACACTTAATGGGGGTGTTGGTGTGAATTAGGTGTTTTACCTAACTAGTTCACCTAGTAGATCTTATTCGCATGTTAAGTTTACTTGTGTCCTAGGTAATTTAATGTTTTTTGTCTCATTTCATATAATTAAGACACTTTCCATGATATTTTTCTAATCCCATGTTATATAACAAAGGGGTACTCATTTATAAATCAATCCAATTGTAATCTATAATTTGCATCCTTTGATAGAATAACATTATTCTTCCATAGTATATCTCTCTTGTACTTTCATATAAGCTCCTAGATCTTGGGTGGATATAATATTAAATAAAATCTTGCATGGTGTAAAGTATTATACACCAACTCTTACAATCAACCTTTCTTTTAGGATTATGAAAGCTTCTTTGCACTTATTTGACCATACAAATGGTTCTCCCTTCCTCTAAAGTGAAGTGATAGGGTTCCAAATATTTTACAAAAATGTAGCACAAAATTCCTATAGTAGCCTATCAAACCCATGTGCAATTGACTCATGATTTTTTATTTTGTTTTGGTCACTTTAATATTTCTTTTATCTTTGTTGGGTCAATAGAAATTCCCTTGGTAGGGATAACATGACTTAAGAACTACATTTTGTGGTGTAGAAAAATGTACTCATTTACAATTTTTCACACTATGTATGCATCCCCTTAATTAATTAGAATTAATTAAGCTTCTAATTCTCTAAGTTATGCATTCCTAAGCCTTATTTTTCCTATTTTCTGAAAGGGAAACTTATATTAAACAAATTATAACATTAATTTAAACATCTTGGAAATTGTGTGTCCTGGATTTAGGTCCCAGGACCTATTCGCCCAAGGGTGAATGGGTCCTCCTTAAGTGCTAGGACCCAATTTAAAATGTGTTTTTGGAAGCATTTTAATGATTCAAATTCAAATTTCAATTTTTAGCTTGTGGAATCGAATTTTTGATAAATTAGATAATCACAGGTATAAATGCATAATTATTTTATTAATTCAACATTAATAATGAAGAGGAAACTTTCACAAGAGAAAATATTATTTTCAAGAGCATTGAAGAGTAGATTTTTTAGTCATCTACAACAACAATAAAGATCATATCATCATGTCAAAGTTCATGCATGTTTTTGGAGCTAACAAATTGTGATGTAGGTTTCAAGAATTCAAGCATCAAATCAAGTATCAAGATCAATCATCAAATCAAACCATTTCATGTAAGATCCAAACCTTAAAGAGATGTGTTGGACTTCAGTCCTCTGAGGGTAGCCATTGAGGGTTTAGTGAGTTGTAACAAGTCTTGTTCATTCATCATTCCTTACATTTTATTATTATTTCATTATCAAGGTTTAGTTACCAAATCAAGGTTTGACCAAGGCAAACCCATATTCACCAAAAAAAAAAGCATTTTCTTTGCCCTTTGTATGTGTAGATTTGCAAGTGAAGAGGGATTGAAATTGGATCAAAAGAGAAATTTTGCAAAGTTATCAAAGTTGTCAAGCCATGGAAACTCGGATCTCGAATTTATTTCCAACGTTTCAATAGTGAAACCTGGGGCAAAAAAAGTTCAAATCTTACACCAAAGGATCCTCAAAGCTAAGGAAAAACCCTATAAAAAGACCCATTCACCCTTGGGTGAATGAGTCCTTGTAGGACACTTAGAACCCAATTTTTTGGGTAAGTTTTTCAAGAACTATTCTGCACTTCCCAAATTTTTCTACAAATTGGTGTTTTTGTTTGTGCTATCCTTTAACTCTACATTTCAAGTTTTACTTCACATAATTGAGTTCATTAATAATTTTATTTTCATCTCCCAAAGGTGCATTTTAGTCATATTTATCATTTTTTTGTCATAAGGGAAACAATAGATCCTTCTCAATAGGGTTGACTCACCTCAAGGTTGAAAGCCAATCCTATCCTTGGGAAATCTCTTTTTCTAATGAAAATAGGAAAGTGTAAGTGTATAGATCATACACCTTTTAATCATTTCATATTGAACACCATACTTACATTTTTCTATGTTTCATTTTGGTGAACCCGACATTGTACATCTAAAATTCTGATTTGGAAGTCTTTCAAGCCCTAGATCTAGATTTTGCATCTCATTTAGGGTTTTCAAAATTGCATATTAGATCATTTAAAATTGCATTTTGCATCATTTAAATTCATAAAAAATCCAAAAAAATTGCATAAATCTTACATACATCTTGCATGTTAGTTGTATTAAGAGTGTTTTTCAGTCATTTAGATCAAAATTTCAATTAAATTTGCATTCAAAAAGTTGTCATTTTGTTCACTTTTTGTCATTAGTTTCATTTTAATTTAGACAACAAAAATATGGAAAATTTGTCAAAGTAATAGCAATCTACGACCTGAAACAAAGAACATAAACAATAAACTAAAAACTCATTTTAATTTTTAAAAACCTCTGTGCAAGGACCCATTTTCCCTTGGGTGAGTCTGTCCCTACACAGGTGTCATCACAAACTTTTCCATGCATTACTGTCTCTGTTTTGACTTCCTGTTGATGTTGTTCAAACTCTACTTTAAAATTTTGAGAAAATGTTACTACATGTACAAGAAAAGTGTCACTTTGCTTGATTTGTTACAAATTTGGGAACAAAATTATTGCATTTCAATATTGAAAATCATTAGATCTATAGGAAAATTGTTTACATTTCTAAGGCATTGAATATTTTGAGAGATTAAGTATTCTCATTTTTGCATAAGTAGAAGCATGTTTCCTTTTCAAAGATGTGGTTTTGATATGGTAACAAATGGATTGTATAAGTACAATCTACCTAGTTAAAAGTATAACCTATGGAAACAAAATAAGGTCATTCACAAGCATGTTAGTCATCCTCGAAGTGTTTTTCCTACTTATGAGAATACCTTAGTGTAAAAGAATGAAATCATTGACACATGTCTTAATATCACCTTGCCTATCCTTCACTCAACCCCTAATATCTCTCCCATTTATGAGGATGATTTGATACAAGAGGATACAATCATAGATAATCATGATAATCATATTTGTTCTTCTCCCAATATCTCTCCTATTTGTGAAGAAGAGATTTTAGTGTTAGAAGATCCAATCATTGAGAGCCATGACAATCCTATTTATTTCTCTTCCCCTCCTCTCCTACTTGGGAAGATATAGTTTAACAAAAAGATGCAATCAATGTTAAGAAAGAAAATCATAGTTGTTCTTCTCTAGATGCCTCCCCTACTTGTGATGAAGTTATCTTAGAAAATCCAACCATTGAATGTCATGAAAATATTGTTTACCCCTCTCCTAAAAACTCTCCTACTAGGGAAGATATCATGGTCCAAGAGGATGATAGCATTGATACAAGTCTTTCAAACAATAGTAATGTTGCTTCCTTAGATGAAGATGATACAGTGACATTATTCTTCGCCTCGCTATAAGATCATCAAAATGAGGATAAGCTTGTTGAGGTTTTGAACATTAGATCCCCCTTGATTATTGGACCTTCTAAGTCTCTTCTAATTATTTGACCTCCTAAGAGTCCTTTAATTATAGGACCTCCCAAGTCATCTCCTAAGCCACTTCTTCTCATAAGACCACCTCAACACAAACCATTACCTCGAGGAGCTATCTTAAACTTTGCAAAGCAACTTACTAGTAACAACCTTTCACAACAATTGAGTTATAATACCATTACTCACACATATAACACAAGGAACAATAGGAAACCACAAACCACACCTACTTTATTACTATTACCTCAACCTATTTCACCTATCACTTTTCATTTTCCTTCACATAGTGTAAATGAGTATAATCTTATGGAACAACTTAGAAACACTCCTACTAATATTTCTTTATGGGATCTTATTCAAGCTTCACCTAATTATCATAGCATGCTCCAAAATTATTTGTAACAATTTGTTATCTCTCCTAGTGTGTAACCAAATGATGTAGTAGCCCTAATTCAAGGTATGAACTCAGTTAACTTAGACATCACCTTTCATCTTGAGATGAGTTACCTCCATTAGAAGTGCAAAAACTATTGCAAATATGAAGGTGTTGTCATTGATGTCAACTGGTTGTTGTTGTCATTAATGTCATATGTTGAGAATATTGAGAAAATTGTAATAAAGAAAGGTTGTAGGTGTTCAGTGTTTGCTCCGAGATTTATTGCTATGCTTGTGAGGATCTGAGGTATTATTCATGGCTATTGGAAGTTGTTATATCTATATTTTGGGTTTCTAGATCATTGTATTGTGTGAGATTTATTCACTAGTTGTGAACTAAGCTTTTTTGTGTATTTGGTTGAGGTCCAGGAGAGATATTGTTACTTCAGATTTATTCTTGTTCGAGTCTTATGACTTGTGGTTCTTAGGATAAGTTGAAGAGGTCGTGTTAAAGTTAATTTTGTTATTTGGAAAGATCAGATCGTGTTAAGGTTGAGTGTGCTTAATTGATTTATGTGTTTTACACTAGTTTGTCCAACCTTGTGTTAAGAACTACTTTCAAAGTTCATGAAAGTGTGTTGAAGCATGTGTTTGGGTTTCCCACATTCTAATTCCATCGTAGAATGTTTTGGCACTGACCTAATTTGAATTTGTAAATGGAAATAATGTGTGGCCGACTTTGGATTTGTTTCAAAGTTGAAGTTGGTATAAATAAGAGTTGAGATGTTTGTGAAAAGGGGTACATATGCAAAGTCTGATAGGTGCAAGGTAGATGAAAATTAAAGTGTGTGGTTGAGTAGATCAATGCAAAATTTAATTGTGAGTTTCTAGATGTAGTGAGCTAAAGGTGTACTCTATCATTCAAGCATGCCTACAAGTGTGTGAGTGAATTGTAGTGGAAATATTCATTGCATTGTGATTTTTTTCTCTTTGTAACAACTCTATTCTATCTTCTTTGTATATGTGCAGTAGTGAGCCCTCCGGGTGGTTAACCCTTATTAGACAATGAGTCTTGTTCTAGACAGTAAGTCTTGTTTTGGTAGTGAGCCTTTGTATTCAATTTAAATGATATTCTCTATATTGTGAGCTAATCCTCACTGTGGTTTTTCCCTTATTAGGTTTTCCATTTAAATCTTGTGTTGTTGTGTGTATGGTTTATGCTTCTTTCAGTTTCTGCATTTACACTTAATGATTAATGATATTAGTAGAAAAAAGGATTTGTGAATGGCAATTGATCTAATCTCCGGTGAAAGTTTTTAAAGGATAAATTTTCTACAATTGATTCATCCCCCCTCTCACCCCCCTCTCATTTTTCTTTTTCAATAATTGGTATCAGAGTTTGGTTCCTTGGGGAAGAGCTTAAAACTACTTAAGGAAGGTCCAGGATGGTGAGCAAGATCACTATTTAGTTTCCTAAGTTCGATGGAACAAAATATGCCATATTGTGAAAAATAAAGATGGAAGGATGTTTGGAATACCATGGATATGATGTTGAGAAAGCTTACAATACTACATATACTACTCTATCTAATGGTCCAAGTACAACTAATGAGATCAATGCACATGAAGCTAACAATAAGGAAAAGTTCATTCTGAAGAATAGTCTATCGCAATCTGAGTTAATTAAATTTTCAACTCTAAAGATTGCTAAAGAGGTATGTGATGCATTGGAAAATATTCATGAAGGAGATGACAAGGTTAAAGAAGAAAATTTATAGAACTTGGAAGCACAATTCAAGATTATGCACATGTTTCAAGATGGGAACATTAAATCCTATGTATAGAGAGTGGATGAGCTGGTAGGTGGAATGCGAGGACTTGGTGGTACAGTAGATGAATCCAAGATTATGAAGAAGATTCTCAAAACTCTCCCTGATGCATATAGTGAAAAGTTATATTCCTTGGATACTCTACTAGAAGCAAAGCTTATAGATTTTTCAATAAAAGACTAAGAAATATTGTAGAAAGCACAAGTGCCAAGGTGGATGAAGCATTGAAGAATTCAATTGAAGTTTATGGATATGTATCTAATGAACTTGATTACATAGAAGTTGAAGAAGTTGTTGAAGAAAAAAAGAAGTAGAATGAGGAAAAATAAGTTCTGGTGGTGTCCCTAAAGACACCTAAAAATGTGCAAAAGAATCATTCAGAAAGTTAAATCATTGGAGACAAGAGAAAAGGAGTACTGAAAATAAGAACATTTGTTGTTGTTGATGAAATAAATTCGTGTCTACTTTTTGAAATTGAACCTAAGACAGTGAGTGAAGCATGTGAAGATGAGTATTGGATGAAAGCTACGAAAGAAGAACTTATTCATATTGAGAAGAATCAAAATTGGGAATTTCTCCCTAGACCAGAAGAAAAAAACATAATAGGATCAAAATGGTATTCAGAAACAAGTTGAATAAGAATGGAGAAATGGTTAGAAATAAAGCAAGGCTTGTGTGTAAGGGTTACTCACAAGTAGAAGGTATAGATTTTTAGGAGACTTTTGCTCTGGTGGCTAGGATGGAAGTGTTGGAAATATGTGTCTCAATCCCATAGGCTGAAACCTCTGAAAGGGCCAAGTCGGTGTGACATCTTTTGTGTCTGGCCGACTAGCAGCTTGAATCTTGTTGAACAGTTCAGGTTGTTGTGACCTTGCAGGAGTCTTGTCAAATGGTTATACATTGGAGTCTTCACTGTGACATTTTGTTTGGTGTGACCTCTCACCGCCCGTGGAGATCTCTAGCTGATAGGCCATTCTATCGTATATCGGGGAGACCCTTGGCTAAAAGGCTTAGTTTGGGGTGAAGACCCAGCAATAGCTATTGTCTCGCTGACAATGTTTTCTATTGAATTCTTCAGGGAGATTCTAGGGTGTTCGGTAAGAATTCTTAGCGATATGGATGTCTTGTCGATAGCTTTTTTACTGGGGACATCGGTATGACTTGAACACTCGGGAATACCTCTTGGCGATAGTTGGTGTGTCTCACCAATGGTATTCAATCGGAGTAGCTCAAGGCGATCGTTATGAAGTCTTGGTGACTTGTGGGGTCTTTCCGATAGTGTTATGTCTTCAGAGTAACATAAGAGAGCTCGGTGAAACCTCTCAATGAAGGACGATATTCTTGCCAACTATTGAATAGTTTGGAGTAACTATTGAACATCGATGTAACCTCCTGGCGATAGCGATAAGTCTCATCGACTGTTGGATGCTTCAGAATAACATGAAGGCTCGATGGGATGTCTCAGCGAAAGTGATATGTCTTGGCGACATGGCGAAAGTTGAATGATAGCTCTCTGGACTTGATGTAACATCTTAGCAATTAGGATGAATCTTGGCAACATCGATGGTGAAGCCTTTGGGCATTGGGGAGATACTTCTTGTGTCTCACTGACATGCCAACACAGGTTGATCACTTTGATCGAGAGAAGACCATCCTACATGGTGAATCAATACCCAATCAGAGAAGCTGAATGGGAACCGTTGGAAGATAGTTCGTTGTGGCAGTTCTGAGAGGAAGCTCGACAAAAAGGGGCGACATGAATATAGTTTGGAATACAAGATGATTCGAAGGATCGACGGATTGCTATGTGACTGTATGATCAGTGGATGAATTCTATTTTGTGAAGACTGTAACGTGAATCTTCTATAACAAGGTTGTTCATGGCGTATGTTGATGTAATCTGACATCAAAAAGATAAGTCAGAACTCTATATGTAATTTTTGTTACTATAATACAAAGTGACTTCTCTTGGTGTGGTGGGTTTTTCTCTAGTAAGGGTTTTCCCACGTATATCTGGTGTTCATATGTGTTTGTCTATTTCTTTTTTTTAGTAATCTCTTTCATGTGCATCTTAATTGGACTGTAATTGTAATTTTAAAAGGTATCTTTTCATTCTTCCTTGAGGTTTTGATGTTAGGAGAGTTGCTTCCGCATCTAGCTTTCCTTACAGGAAGCTATCAGAATGTTTCTGGCATTTTCTACACATAAAGATTTCAAATTTTATCAGATGGATGTAAATTCTACATTTTTGAATGGTGAGATGGAAGAAGAAGTCTACATGGAACAACTAGAAAGATTTTAGTTATTAGATCAATCGGATATGGTGTGAATATTAAAGACAAACTTATATGGATTGAAGCAAGCTCCTAGAGCTTGGTATGCAAGGTTAGACAAATATTTGATTTGGCAAGGATTCAATAAAGGTATGATAGATATTAATTTGTTCTTCAAAATTGAAAATGACAAGATCTTGATAGTAGTTGTATATGTTGATGACATTATCTTTGGAGGAAATGAAAAAATAATTTGAGATGTCTATGTTTGGTGAGATGAATTTCTTTCTTGGGCTACAAACCAATCAAACAAAGAAAGGGATTTTTATTTCATAGTTTAAGTATATAAAAGAGATGTTGAAGAAGTTTGGGATGGATGGTTCCAAAATGGTATACACTCCTATGGTGTATGGTTGTAAATTGAGCAAAGATGATGATTCACCTAAGGCTAATCAGAACAAATATAGATTTGTGATTGGAGGACATTTTTATTTAAGTGCTACTAGACCATATATCATGCATGTAGTTTGTCTTGTGGCTAGATTTTAAGATCTTAGAGAAACACATGTTGCTAAATTGTTAAGAGGATATTCAGATACTTGAATGACACTCGAAATTCTAGTTTATGGTATCCCAGGGATACTGACTTCACACTAAGTTATTATACAGATGCAGATTAGGCAAGTTGTGCTGATGATAAAAAAAAGTACAAGTGATGGTGCATTCTTTATTGGTTGCAGGTTAGTGTCATGGTTAAGTAAAAAGCAAGATTTAGTTTCCTTATCCACTGTAGAGGTTGAGTATAATGTTGTAGCATCTTTTTGCACACAAGTTTTGTGGATGAAACAAACATTGAAAGATATTAGAGTAATGTATAATGATCCCATTTCTATTTTATGTGATAATACAAGTAATATTAACATTTCAAAGAATATAGTGATCCACTCAAGGACAAAGCATATAAGGTATCACTTTTTGAGAGAAAAGGTTGTAGAGAATGAAGTTAAGCTTGAGTATGTACCTACGAAGGATCAGATTGTTGACATATTTACGTTCAAGCTCTTCCTAAAGATACTTTTGAGTATCTCTGGGAGAAGTTAGGGGTCATTTCCCCTCCTTTTTGAACTAGATATATATGGATATGCATCAGTTTGGTGGGTCTATGGATCTATCTTTCTTCGACACTGATGTTTGGTGGCTACCTCTCAGGGGGAACAGGTATTATCTTATGTTGTCATTGAGAATTTGTTAGTATTTAATACTAGTAATTTCAAAAGGGAAATCAATGAAAATAACTTTTTTCTTTGCCATTGATGTCAAAGGGGGAGAAATTATCATGTGAGAAAGTTTCTTTTGAGGGGTAGAAAGTAAAATTATGAAAAATGTGTTCAAAGTTGTGTTTTCTTTGATATTTTTTCACATCATGTGTTGCCATCAATAACAAAGGGGGAGATTGTTGCAAGTATGAAGGTGTTGTCATTGATGTCAACTAGTTAACTGGTTATCAATTGGTTGTTGTTGTCATTGATGACATATGTTGAGGATATTGAGAAAAAAGTGATAAAAAAAGGTTGCAGGTGTTTAGTGTTTGCTCCAATTTTTTCTCCAGGATTTGTTGCTATGCTTGTGAGGATTCGATGTATTATTCATGGCTATTGGAAGTTGCTATATCTAGATTTTGGGTTTCTAGATCATTGTATTGTGTGAGATTTGTTCACCAATTGTGAACTAAGCATTTTTGTGTATTTGGTTGAGGTCCAAGAGAAATGTTGTTGCTCTGTATTTCTTCTTGTTTGATTCTTATGACTTGCAATTCTCAGGATAAGTTGAAGAGGTTGCATGTTAAAGTTAATTTTGTTATCTAGAAAGATCAGATCGTGCTAAGGTTGAGTGTGCTTAAATTGATTTATGTGTTTTACATTCATTTGTATGACCTTGTGTTAAGCACTACTTTGAAGTTCATGGAAGCGTGTTGAAGCATGTGTTTGGGTCAACCTCGTTCTAATTCTATCATAGAATGTGTTTTCACCGACCTAATTTGAATTTGTAAATGGAAATAATGTGTGTCCGACTTTGGATTTGTTTCAATGTTGAAGTTGGTATAAATAAGGGTTGAGATGTTTGTTGAAAGGGGTACATATGCAAAGTTTGATAGATGTGAGGTAGATGTGAAATAAAGTGTGTGGTTGAGCACAGATTAGTGCGAAATCTAATTGCAAGTTTCTAGAAGTAGTGAGTTGAAGGTGTACTCTATCATTCAAGCATGTATGAAAGTGTGTGAGTGAATTGTGATGGAAATATTTATTGCATTGAGATTTTTTTCTGTCTGTAACAACTCTATTCTATCTTCTTTGTATCTGTGCAACAGTGAGCCCTCTGGGTGGTTAAGCCTTATTGGTCAGTGAGTCCTATTCTAGATAGTAAGTCATGTTTTGGTAGTGAGCCTTGTTTGGCAGTGAGCCTTTGTATTCAATTTTGACATTCTTTATATTTTGAGCTAATCCTCACCATGGTTTTTCCCTTATTGGGTTTTCCATGTAAATCTAGTGTTGTTGTGTGTATAGTTTTTGCTTCTTTTAGTTTCTGCATTTACACTTAATGATTAATAACATTAGCAGAATAAAGGATTTGTGAATGGTAATTGATCTAATCTCTGGTGAAATTTTTTAAAGGATAAAATTTCTAGAACTTATTAAGCCCCCTTTTAGTTGTCTTGTTGAACAAAAACAAAATGAGGCTTTGATGATAGTGGCTATCATTAGTGAGTGTGGCATTAGGTGTACTCTCATTGATAATGGTTCAACACTCAATGTTTGTAGTGTACATCTTTTGGATGCAATTGAAGTGAACAAGACCAAAATTCAACTAGATAACTTATACATTCATGGATTTGATAATATGGGAAAATAATTGCTTGGTGTTATAACATTGCCTATTAGAGTGGGTAAGGTGACATTGCAAATTCCTATTCATGTCATGCCTCAAGAAATCTCATACAATATTCTCTTAGATAGACCTTGGATTCATGCAATGAATGCAACGCCTTCAATGTTACATCACCTAGTGAAGTACATTTACAACAACAAGTTTTACACAATCAAAGATGACCCAAATTCATATCACAATTGTTTGCAAACTAAAATTGGAATGAAAAATCCTCTTACAACATTGACACCAACTACAAAAGTGGAACCTTTACAAGTTGAGAATATGGATAAGTGTCTTTCACCCATGACAATGTTGTTAGAAGATGATTGGGGATCATTAGCTTTCACACTTAAATTCAATGATAAACACAATAATATACAATTAAAGTCAAGAAAGGAGAAAAAAGTTGCCATAATATCCACACAAGATGAGTCATAAAAACCATGTGAACCTACAACTTTTAGTAGAGAAGAGGAAAAAACAATTAAATAAATCCATATATGATGAGTGTGATCATGAGAAACTGCCAAATCCAAAAGAAATGGAAAAACTTTATGGAAGAGGTTATGAGCTTTTGAAACAACTTGGATATAATGCAAAAGGATGCAGTGTTAAAGAACAAGGTATTCATGTCCCTATAGAGACGACCTCCCAAGAAAAAACAAGAGGTCTTGGTTATTGTCCTTTGAAAGAAACAAAAGCATCAAAGAAACCATTGCTTAATATCAATGTCATCATACAAAAAACTCCTAGGACAAATATTGCTTCATCTTCAAACACATGTCTTAGTGCTGATTGAAGTTCATTAGATTTTACACCCTCGTTTAAAGGAGAGTACAAAATATCACAATCTAGAGAGTCTTGTGTAGGTATGACACCTTGTAGTAAGCAATAAATATTATTTTCACAAAAGAAAGGAACATCTTCTACTATTTATCAAGAGAATACCTTGTCAAAACTTCTCCAAGTTTGCTTGATATCTCTCCCTCCAAGAACATGAAAGAAATTCTACAACAAAAGTTCATTTTGTGCATATCATCGAGTTCATGGTCATTCAACCAATGAATGTAAAGCTTTGAGTAATAAAATTCAACATCTTAAGGATTGTGGTGCTCTTCCTTGTGTCAACGAACATTTTTCCTCTAATTGATAATGATCTTCATCCTATCATCTTGCTCATCACTATGTGGCATTAGCTTTATGTTTCATGCTCATTTCCATTCATGGTGGTACAATCTTAGGTGCAACCATATTTATCTTGGCAGAAACATGATAGTCCTTGGTGTTTGTCTTTGCCTCTATACTTGGGGGACAAGGATAACTAGTTTTTTGGAGGTGTGCATTCTTTCCAAGGATCACCTCCTCCTCTCTTTATACTTAAAATACCAACATAGAAAGCATGTTGACATTTTAAGTGGGGGCATATTGTCCCCCGATCATTGTTTTCATGTTCCCTTCTTAGTGATGATATCATACATCTCCTAAGTGTGATCATTACATTGGCATTATCTTATTGATATTGGAATTATTTCATTTTGGCATTTACATTTTGACATTTCTTGCTTCACTTTGTTCATAGAGGTTGAATTTAGTGTAGCATTAGTATAACATATTTGTGGCACCTTATCAAATTTATCAGGGAGTATAAATTTTGGTATGGTTAACATATGGGAGCCTGTAGACCTAGAATGACTTGCACATCACCACTTGTTTTGTGGGTACACACCTAGTGTATATCAGACTACACTAGACCTTGTGTGTTTCTCACTTTGTTAGGCTCACCTAGTGTATATTGGACTGCACTAGCCCTTGTGAGCATATTTTTCATGGCCATAAAGCATAACACAACTTGCTTTCCTATGGTACCATGTGAGCATATTTTATTGATGTGGCATACAGTAACTTGCTAGTCCATATTTCTTTCCTCTTTGCAATAATTTTGACATTGTATGATTATGTACCTTGTCTTGCTGCTTCATATCATGCATATGTGTGTGTCCCTTTGTGCTTATGTTGGTTTTCCATGGGATCTTGATCCTGGGGCTTAGCCACATCCTTGATCTTTATCATCCTATCTCATCAAAAATTGTGAACTTTGATCCCTATTAACATATAATTGTCTAGTTTAGTGTGAGTTTGAGCATAGGGCTCATACTCTCACTAAAGTAGGGGCTAAATGCAATGTAGAAAAATGCATTACTTTACATTTTCACACTATGTTTGCATCCCCTTATTTAATTGGACTTAATTAAGCTTCTAATTTCCTAAATTATGCATTCCTAAGCCTTATTATTCTTGTTTTTCGAAAGGGAAACTTATATTAAACAAATGCTAACATTAATTTAAAAATATTGAAAATTATGTGTCTTGGATTTAGGTCCTAGGAGCCTTTGGGGGGAATGGGTCCTCCTTAAGTGCTAGGACCCAATTTAAAATATGTTTTTGGTGGCATTTTAATGATTCAAATTCAAGTTTCAATTGTCGGCTAGTGTAATCTAATTTTTGGGAAATTAGATAAACACCTATAAATACATAGTTATTTTATCAATTCAACATTAAGAATGAAGAGGCAAATTTCCCAAGAGAAAATATTATTATCAAGAGCATTGAAGAGCATATTTTTCAGTCATCTAAAGTAGCAATAAATATCATATCATCATGTCAAAGTTCATGCATGTTTTTTGAGCTAACATTGAGATGTAGGTTTCAAAAATTCAAGCATTGAATCAAGTATCAAGATGAATCATCCAATCAAACCATTTGATGCAAGATCCAAACCTTAGAGAGATGTGTTGGAATTCAGTCCTCTAAAGGAAACCATTGAGGGTTTGGTGAGTTGTAACAAGTATTTTTCTTTCATCATTCCTTACATTTTATTATTATTTCATTGTCAAGGAACTTAATTACCAAATCGAGGTTTGACCAAGGAAAACCCCTATTCACCAAAAATAAACATTTTTTCTTCTCCCTTTGTATGTGAAGATTTGCAACTAAAGAAGGATTGAAATTGGATCAAAAGAGAAATTTTGTAAATTTTTCAAAGTTTTCATCAAAGTTGTCAAGCCACGGAAAATCAAATCCTGAATTTTTTTTCTGAATTTTTGATAGTGGAACCTAGGGAAAACAAAAGCTCAGATCTTGCAGTAGAGGACTGTTGAAGTTGAGGAAAAACCTTGTACAAAGACCCACTCACCCTTTGCCGAATGAGTCCTTGTAGGATACTCAAAACCCACTTTTTTGGGTAATTTTTTCATGTTCTTCACTTCCCAAATGTGCCTGCAAACTGGTGTTTCTGTTTGTGTTATCCTTTAACTTTGTATCATAATTGAGTTCATCAAACATTTTATTTTCATCTCCCAAAAGTGCATTTCAGTCATATTTATCATTTTTTGTCATAAGGAAAACAACAAATCCTTCCCAATAGGGTTGACTCACCTCAAGGTTGAAAGTCAATCCTATCCTTGGGATATCTCTTTTTCTAATGAAATTGGGAAAGTGTGTATAGATCACACACCTTTTAATCATTTCATATTGAACACCACACTTACATTTTTCTATGTTTCATATTTATTTCTACAAAAATTCACACTTGGATAATTTACCATATAGCATAGCCTCTCTCATATGTTCTACTAATCTTAAATGATACATGTGTTCTCTCTAATTTTTCAAGTATTTCAAAATATCATCTAGGAATACAAGCACAAACTTATCCAAGTAATCTTTGAAAACACTATTCATTAAGATCCTAAACATATTTGGTGTGTTTTTTAACCCAAAAGGTAACATTGTAAAATACATTGTTATTTTTGAAGTAGATATGAGAAATATTGAAAAAAAACTACCCACAGAAGTATGGAATGTATTGATTAAGAGAAGACAAGAGGCTATAGAGGAAGAAACTATGTCAAAATCTTATGCTTTAGAAAAGTTTAGTGCACCTCTCTCTAAGGAAAATAGAGCCACATTGGATAAATTATATAGAAAGGAATTTAGAACAAAGAAAAGGGTAACCACTCTCATGGTAGAGATCAGATTGAGCTTGAAAGGATCTAAAAAGAGTTTGTGGAGATGCTTGTAGACTTAGCTTGAAGATTGGGAATGAATCTGGAAAGCACTAAAGAAATGCATACTATGAGGCCTACTCTGGATGTGAATGTTGAAGAAGAAGCACAACATGATGATGCTCAACATGAGCATGGGTCTGAAGAAGGTGATGTGCAAGATAATGTTCTTTTGAAAGTGGAAGAAATTATAGAAGAAAACATTGAAGTTGAAGAAAATGTTGAAGGAGAAGATAGAAGACATTGCAAAGGAGGATACTTCCATAGATAATCAAACACCTCCTTCTATATCTGAAATAGATGCATAGAACACTCAAGGCCAACCAAAGAAAATCAATCCTTTGGGAAATAAAGAACAAGATACTGGTGAAGATGATGTAGAGAAGAGTAGTGAACAAAAGAGTGAGGATGCACTTAGTGATGAATAAGAGAAGAGGGAAATAGAGACACCATTTGGCACTAGTGACAAGGAAAAGAAGTTGAAGGAGAAAACTCCAAAGGAGAGTATAAAGACTATAGGTGAATCCTCTAGTACCTCTAGATATTTCTTAAAGAATCTTTTGAGTATATAGTTATAGTTCCAACCTATAGTGTCTACCTAACTACTGCAACTTCCAATGCAACAGGGGCATGTGGAAATGGAAAATATATCTCCTCTTCGCAAGCTTCAATTAGGAGATGCTTTTCATGCATCCACACAGAAATAAATCATAAAGACACATAAGAAAAATGAAGAAATAATAGATGAGGTAGTGAGATTTTTCCATGAGGCCATACCCGGTGCTACCATTGACAACTCCCTCTCCGATATGGAAAATCTAAATTTTTTACTTGATTCTTTTAAGAATTATGCTAGTGGCTTGAAAGGGAAGTTAGAAAAGGAATTAGAGAAAAAGGTGGATGAGAAAATCTTGTTAGATGTAACAAAAAAGTGTACTAATACACACAATAAATTTCAAGAAAACCTTAAGGGTGTGCAAGCTTGTGTGGTGGAAGCTAAGACTTTATTTCAGTTTTGTATGAAGTGGCCAGGATCTACAAAGAACATAAAAGATAAGATGGACTCAATTGAGTCCCAAATTGACAAGGATTCTAGTGCCTATGATCCGACACAAGATCTGGATGGAAGCACATGGTCAGCTATTGATAATTTACATGAGCAATACTTCCAACCACAAGCTCAAAAAGAAAAGATGATAATGTAGTTTGGAAATCTTAGGGATGTAGTGAACACAAAGTTCATATCTATTTCTAATTCCCTGATGAGTGTTGATAAATCCTCAAAGCTAAATCTAGTACCCAACACTCTGAATGATAATCAATAGGTCTTAATGGAGTTTTAGACACAAATCAGAATGATTGGTATAGCTACGAAGAATTGGGAGGATGGAAAAAAAGAATGGCAAGCCCATCTTGAAAAGCTACAAGGATCAACCTCTTCCTTCGGTTGATAGTATGTTCCTTTCTTTTATGCATTCAACTTATTGTTCAAACTTCTATGGACATATGTGAATGGTATAAAGTGTTTTCAATACAATTTTTTTGATCCAGTTGTGATAAATAGCATCCTTAGGGGAAGTTAGTTAAGTTCTAAATCTGTATATATGCATACATCAGTTAGGGGGAGAATACACAATCATGTATAGAATATATGTATGCCCCCTTTTCCCTTGATGTCAAAGGGAGAGAATGATTTTGGAGATAGTTGAGGCATATTGCCATCAATGACAACACTGAACTACAATGCACTTATCATATGCACTTATCCCTCATGCTCATGCTGCAAATAAATGCATCAATGAAAAACTCCTTATTCTTCCAACAAATTTTTATAACCTCTTTAGCAATAAGGGCCTTTTCAATTCAGATTCCTCTTTTGATGTGTTCATCAAAAGATAAGTCCATTTGGACACTACCTCTAATAGAGGAAACCCACTTCCTTAATAATAGCATGTCCCATTTTATAGGTTAACCAAAATTAATTATTTCTATCAAGAAAAAAATTCAAGGTAGGTTGCATGTTAAAAATCCTTCACTCATAATTATTATGACATTAACTTCCCATGAATCTATTATATAACAATTACCATAGGACTTGGAAACATTCAAGCCCAATTCATTCATAAAGTTTCAAGTATCATGCCATCACTTGAAGGTTCTAAATCCAACATATAATTATGTACCATTCATCCCCCTATTATTAGTGAGGCGTGGGTTTGTTACTTAAAAATGATGTGCTAGTACAAACTTCAAGAGCATCTTAGGTGTTTGCATTGACATTAGTAGTCATGGGAGGGTTAGGTTTATCAAATATGGTTTGGGAAATCATTTAATAAAACTATCTCTATGTATTCTTGGGGATCCTAAGGAGTTTAGTTATTGGTACAAAAATTCTAATTTGGTTCAAGACATGGATACATCATTTGGAACATAGTTTGGCAAAGAGGTGGAGTGAGAGATGGTTATAGCATTAATGTCAAGATTGAATGTTAGAATAATATTGCAAGTTCTCATAATATTACTATTAGTGACATTACCACTCCCTTGCATTGGTTTTTCTATATTTTTGGTGTCTCCTTTGTTTCACTTGTCTTAACATTTTCATATTTGGATTTGGGGACCTCAATACTACTTATTATTATATAAACCTTTTATGCCCTTGGGACATATACTTATTTTTGGATTCTAAAATTTTTACATGAGGTTTCTTCTTCTCAACTATCATTTTTAATGTACTAAAATTCATTATCTAAATTTATTATTTGTCCCCTCTATCTACATGTGAGAAAAACGTGTTTGGTTTGGTAGCAACAACAACCTCATAATCAAATAATTAATCTGAGAGAGATGAGCAAGAATAGGAGTGAGGGTAGGAGTTTGAAATCCTCTACTACAGAGGATGAGGGAGATGTTGAATCTGAGGATGAGGCAGATGGATTGTGACTAGCACTTCTTACTAGTTGGCTTGTTGGAGTTGACATGGAAGTGGCGAGATTCTATTGTCTGGTGTGGCTAACAAACACCACTGGGTAGCAAACGGCTATGAGGTTGCTGATGAAAGCTTTGATCATTTTCTTAGTTGGTTGTTTGTTGTTTCCTTTTATTGTTGATCGGTGTGAGGGCATTTTTTGGTGTGAGCTCGACTTGTGGGTGGCAGTTTTTTCTTTTGTTGCTTCTCTTCTATTGGGGGTTCTATTTCTTCTCATGTCTTTTTAGTTGGAGTGTTCCCCTATAGCGTTCTTTGGGTCATTTGAGTTGGGGTTATTTTTGGAATGGCTTATCTTTGTCCATGATCAGTGTATTGGGGTAGTTGGTGTTCTCTTCTTGTTGGCTTATTCTATGATCCCTCTCTCCTTGGTTTCCCTCTGCCCCTTAGGGTATTTTTAGCTGATGGTGGATGGATTATTGATGGTATTTTTTGATGCGGGTTTCTCTTCTAGGGGTTTTCCTCTTGGTCCTTATCTGGAAGCGGTGGGGTTCTACTATTTGGTGTGGCTAACAGACGTGACTGGGTCATGGACAACTATCAGGTTTCTAATGAAAGATTTGGTCATTTTCTCTTATGGTTGTTTGTTGCTTCCTTTTGTTTTTGATCAATGGGAGGGAATTTTTTGGTGTGAGCTTGGCTTGTGGGTGGCAGTGTTTCCTTCTGTTTCTTCTCTCCTTCTGGGTATTATGTTTCTACTCATGTCTTTTCAGTTGGAGTGTTCCCCTGTAGCATGCTTTGGGTCCTTTGAGTTTGGGTTGGTTGTGGAATGGCTTATCTTTGACCCTGATTGGTGCATTGGGTATCTGGTGTGCTCTTTTTGTTGGCTTATTCTATGATCACTCTCTCCTTGGTTTCCCTTTGCCCCTTGAGGTTTTTTCAACTGATGGTGGATGGATTGCTAATTGCATTTGTTGTTGTGGGTCTCTCTTTTGTGGGTTCACCTCTTGGTCCCTGTCTTTTGCAGATGGTTGGCAGGAGGGCTTGTTCTTTCTGTGATTTGGTTAGTCTGAGAGGTTTCTCTTTCCATGGTGTGGGTGTGGCTTGTGAGTGGTAGTTATCTTTTGCTACTTTCTTGCTACCTAGTGTGCTATTTTTGTTGCTATATTTTAGCTAGTGAGTTTCTTTGTTGTGTGCTTTGGGTCCTTTGATGAGGGTTTGGTTGTGGAAGGGCTTACCTTTGGTACTAATCAACGTATTGGGGTGACTGGTGTGCTCTTTTTGTTGGCCTTCTTTCTGCCTCCTTCCTTTTTGGTTTCCCATTGCCCCCTTGGGCTTTCTCTACTGATTGTTTTGTGGTTGTGGATGCTCGTTGTTTTCTACTATTTGGCTAGGCTATTTTCCCAGTTGTTGTTGTTGGTGGTGCTTGTTTATGTTGTTCCTATTCCTTTGTTGTTGTTGTTGGCTAGGATTTTTCTAAAGTTACATTTTTTAGTCCAGCATAATTCTTGTATATTTTCTATTTTTCTACTATTGGTTGGGTTGATTCTAGAGTTTATTGTGAAGACCCATCTACTGGTGTGTGGGTTACTGATATTGTTAACTGATGTAATCTCTAATTATTTCTTCCTATTTCCTTCCCTCTTGGTTCCTAAGGATGTTGTGATTGCTTGTGCTATTAGAGTGATTGGTTTTTGTTGGGTGCTACAGTTGATTTCTTCTTTAGAGGTGAAGAGTGCTCTTATTGAGGGGGAGCCTTCTCCTATTGAGGTTCTCCTATTGAGGTGAAGTTGCATGTTTTAGGTTTAGTGGAGAGTTTAATTTTCTCATGCATGTTCCTATGGAGGTGGAGTTTGTTTATGCAGGAGATTGGTGGCTTTGGTGGTGATGGCTTTCTCTTCATCCTCTCCTATAGAGGGGAGCCCTCTCCTATTGAGGTGGAGTTTGGGATGGTTGTTCAAGTTGGTTGGAGTAGCAAGGAAGCTATTAATTTTTAGTGCTTTGTGGTGCTCTCTTACTTTCCTTATGAGGTGGGGAGTTTGGATTGTTATGGCTCAATGTTGCTTATATTGAGTGGATGGTTTGTTGTGGTTTGGCAGTTACAAACTATTGCGCTTTTGGTCCCTAAAAAAACCTATTTTTTTGTCTAGGTTCAAGGCCCCTATAAAAACCTAATTGTAAAGGGTTGAAGGTCTCGTCAAAACTTGTTTGTTGCAGCTTGAGATGACTTGAATACTTGTGTTTGGTTGTTGTCAATGGGTTGTGTTTAGTTTGATGATTATTTTCCTTACAAATTCTTTGCCTTGTAAAGGGTTTTAGGTCCCTGCAAAACCTTCTTGTAATGGGTTTCTGGTACCATCAAAACCTATTGATCACTAATAAAAAAACAACCTCATTCATAGTAGAAACTTTTCCATTCCCTAGATGATACCCACCTTACATTTTTATGATAAATAAATAAATAAGATCCTTGATATCCCCACTTTAAGGCCTCTCTCTCTCTTGTATATTTTCTACATGATTTTAATCAAGGCCTTTCTCTCTTGTATCATTTCTACACGAGTTCTTGATGATCTTTCTCTCTTGTATCTTAGTCTAAAATCCTATATAATCATACTAGAAATATTAATCATCACTAGAAAAAATTGCATAATCTATTTCTCAATCCGTACAATCATATTCAAATGTGTCAAAATAATCTATATCATAGTCTTCATAATATTCAATATTTTCTTCCTCATTTGTGAATTCTTCCTCTCCCATGATAGCAATTGCAAAAACACAATTTATTAGATCATGAGGTAAACAACATGCTTCACAATATGATGAATCTTATTGAAGGTTCATATGATATTTTCTTGAAAGGAGTTGTGTTTCATTATATTTATGTCTTTGTTTCACTTTCCTAGGAACTACTTGTCTATCTTTTTTCCTTGTCCTTTTAAATGGAAATATATAGGCTCTAATATTGCAGTGTCATAAATTGTCACCCTTGACAATCTCACGCTACCTTGTCACCCTATTTTGCATATAACTTTAATTATAATAATAATTTACCAATTTTGGGGCCAGATTAATAAGATATATTTAATTCCCCATCATCCTTATAAATGTGGGCCAAAAGGTGTCAGACATTATTGCCATTTTTGGACCAAGTTGCCATTGCTCAAAAAACAAATATTTGAATTTTCTAAATTTCAATTAGCAGGCTTTTATGATTTGAAAATTACCCTAGGTCGACCCCTACCCAAAAGGATTAATTAAAATACATATTTAAGCATTTTCCTTCTCATTTTGAGCATTAAGGAAGAAATTTATGAAAGGAGAGCAAAGTGAAGATCCTAAGATCAATCAAGGGAAATCAAGAGAAAATTTATGAGCATTATTTTTATTCAAGCATTCATAATGTCTTTATGTAAGTCCATTAATTTTTTTTTTATCATTTTGTTTGTGATATCTAACCCTTGTATGTCTTCAAATAAATCAGGAAAATAACAATCAAGCCTTGAGGAGATGTGCATGACTTTAGTCCTTCAAGGAAGCTATTTTTGAGTGGTGAGTTGTAGTCCATTGTTGATTCATCATTCATTTTTCATTTAACCTCTATCACTCAAAAGGATAAGCTCTCTTTAATCAATTTTTACATTGTGGAGGTGGAAACACTAACACAGGGTTTGACTGAGGCAAGCCCCTATATGGCACAACCCTTCCTCTCTCTTTGAATGTGCAAGTTTTAGATTTGAACATGATTGGAGGAATATTGAAGATCATTTGTTCATTGTTGCATGCAAACCCTACAACTTGAAAACATATGGAAACTCAATTATGTAAGCATCCAACGAAGATCTAACAATGGGCACTAGAAGGAAGAAGGAATTGATCAAGCTCCAAAGGATTGTGAAAATAAATCTAAAATTAGTAAACAATAACATAGTCACCTAGGTGACTTAGTCCTCCAAAATCAAGCTTAGATTTGAACCATAGATACACAGTTTTATGCCCTTCCCACATTTGGTCTTAGAATTTGACTTTCAATTTCTAGTTTTTTTGTATTTGCATCAAAACAATGCATTTTCATAGTTATTTAGCCACATCATTACATTTTCATTTCAAATCCATTTCCAAGCCCAAAAGAAATTCAAATCCAAGGGTGATTGGCTCACCTTCAAGGTTGCAAGTCAATATAATTCCCTTGTTGATTTGAATTCTAATGTTTTGTAGTGAAAAGTGGCTAATCCTAGTAAAACCCTAGGATCAATTTTTCTCCATTACAGATGTACCAAATGTTGGGAAATATATAAACCCTAATACCAAATATTGGGAAATTTAAATCTCTATCCAAATAATTAATTTATGCCTTCAATAAATGAGATGCAATGCTTGAACTACTACAATATGAAAATATGAAACTTATATGCACAAATATGAAATTAAGTGACCTTAATTTGGAATTAGCATGATTAGAGCCATCTTCTTTATGATGCTAAAAATCAGCCAACATAACATGCTTAATAACACCACCTTATGTGAACTTATGATATAAATATAAATAAATCATAACATCACCATAAGATAGCAAAATAGAGGAACAAATCAGCAACATAAAAAGACATCACATAATGCAAGATTTACTTGGAAAAACCCTTGGAGAAAAAAATACACCAATCTGAAGAGAGGCCAAGTATGCATTATCTTCAAATAAATGAGATTACAATAAATTCACTTCCATTCTCCTCTTTTCCTCCAACATGGAAGCATTTGTGTACTTGTGAACAACCCCTTTATGCCTCAACCTATCCTTGTTCCTACAAAGTAACACTATATTCAACTATTCCTCTTTATTTATACATCCAAGAAGCTAATTTTATAGATTTGTGAAGAGGTATTAAGCACCAAACATGCTGCCCAAAGATGATTCTTCATTCCAAATGTCCTAACCCTTGGATCAGGTCCAATACTTTTTGTCCAAATTGGGCACACAAAGTTGAAAAAAACATAACAATAAATGCAATAAATGATGAAATACCAAGATACACATGTTTCCTCTTTCCAAGAACCCACTTAGAGAAACCCAATAATCACTCATTTATCCACTTCACTTGTATTTTTCATCCCATTCTAGGCATCCACATGTGGGGAAAACAATATTAAATATTCATGTCCACAAGGTACCTTTACCACTATTAGTTGAACCCATCACCCCTTATGAATATATTACAAACAATGGTGATAATAAATTTATATTACGAAGTATTTTCCAATACACCATACATGCCTAGGGACACTTTCCAAGGATGTTGGAACAATGCAATTTATGACATAGGATTTACAAGGTAGATTTCACCTTAATTCTAAAATTCTCCTACTTGAAATCATATATTATAAACACTCATAGGAACCACAAACAAGGGGAAAATATCCCTTAGCCAATCATGTACCACCTGAATCTTTACCAAGCTCACATGTTCCAATAATATGCCTGCAAAAGAAACCATGATAACCACCATCAAGAAAAAAAGTTCCTCACATCCTCCAATATGCCATCTATGGAAGTGCTATCACTTAGGATTGCACCCTAGTTGAGTATGCACTCAACTATCTTGTGTAACATAGAAATATCCTCAAGCTGCTCAAAAACTATTGTTGATGAGATTGAAACCACATCTTCATCATTTTCAATGAAAGAAGGTAACTCACCAAACCAAACTGTGAAATGCTCCTCTTGATCAACCTCTTCTGCCTTTTCATCTTGATATCTTGGCTGATATTTTGAGATAAATATTGAAACATTTTCATCATCTTTAATAAAACACTAGTGGCTATGTTTTTTTATCTATCTGACAATTTTATTAGTTGGATGAGTAAGAGACACCCCATGATTACTTTGTCAACTATCAAATAATATTATATGATTGCTACAAATGCTTATGAAGTAGTATGGAACTACATAGATTATGTTTAAGAGCTTATTTTTTATTGTAGGAGGGTTCAAATTAGATGTGACATTCAAAATGCTAATTGGTTGGTTAAAAATACCATATACCATGCTTCTAGCAAGCATGTTGATGTGTAGTATTAGTTTTTCTTGCGAGATGGTGGAAAATGGTATGATTAGGTTACAAAAGGTTGGCACTTAGAAGAATGTTGTAGATTCACTAATGAAACTAATGAGTGTGAATAAGTTAACTCGGTGCAAGGAGGCCATGGGCCTTGCATCTTGTACTTGATTTATTGATGATTCTTTCTTATCTCATTTCAATGGACAATGTCAAGTGGAAGGATATTAGAATAGTGTGATATTTTATCATAATCATACTATATAATACTATATCTCCAAGTTCCTTGGAATGGGTATTTAAGTGCTCATGTAGTTGAGAGATTATTATTTTATTATTATTTTCCCAATTGACTTGGAATATTAGTTGTATTCACATTCAAGAAAGAAGGTTGAGTATGATGGTGGCACTTATAAATTAATTTAAGCCTATTTATGCCACTTTCTCATTCCTATGCACTAGGTGGGAAAATGGAGCATCTTCTTCATTATTAGACCCCTATGGGTCCCACATGTATATCAATCTCATTTTGGAGCACCATTTTTAAGGGAGTGTGGCCATGAAGTGGTGTGGTCAAAGATGTTGAGAGTTACATTTGTGGTTCATGGATGCATTAATTTGTTACATGATGGTGTTGGTCTTTTCTATGCCATGGTTTTGAATGGTCTTAATTTCACGAATCCACTTTTGGTTTCATTTGTGCTATTCTCCATAAATTCTATGTATTAATAAAGGTTTAATGGCTATTTTTATAGGTAGATAAGTTTTGTGGAAATTCTATCAGATTGCAGGGAGAATTTTTTAATCATGTACTCTTGATTTAAATATTAATATAGAATTATACTCTCATTAATAGTGGAGTTTTTCCCCAAAAGGGTTTCTCCATGTACATGTGTTTAAATTTTAATGGTTTTAATTTCTTATTTTCTGATTTATACTTCCACACATTCATTTTATGGTTAATTAACTAATGGTATCATCAAATTTTCAAAATTATAGTATATTAACAACCTTTCATTTGTTGTAATTTACCCTATTTCTCAACAAATCACATGTGCTATATTACATGTTTGTGTAAGGACATTAGTATACTGTTATTTATTTGCATTGAACATGATTATGGGAAATTTTTTAATTATTTGTGATCCCATAATAGTGGTTAACAATTTTTGGCCAAACTGGACACTAAAATGATTTTTTTTAACTAAATCTTCACTTTCGAGCACCTATAGCGCCTAAACCATGAGGAATTTGAAGATAATGCAAACTAGAGTTTCATAAAATTTTGTCTGTAGATTCTATATATATATTTTTAAAAATTTTGGAATCAGATTTCACTTCTTTTTCCATCTCCTTTGAAAACTAGTTTTTTTCATAAAACAACATTTTTAAAAAGTGACATTCACCATATAACGCATAACTTTTTTTCCATGAAGGATAAAATTCTAGTTCTTTTGAATTTAAATTTGTAACTCCGATATCTAGTGCTTCCACTTGGTTAGATAGTATTTTGTTGAATATTTTTTCTTTAATGAAGTTTCAAAGTCAAACCAATTACAATTTAGACATAGCGGAACCGTATAACGCATAATTTTTTTTGTATGTATCGAAATTCAAATTTTTTTTGTTCGATCAAGGACTTCAATATCTAGTGCACTCATATTTTTCAAATTTTTTTTGATAATCTTCTATTTTTCCACATGTGCAAAACATAGAGCTTGATTTTTGGTGAAAAACCTACATTCACAAGAAATAAAAATATTTATATAATAATAAATTTAAATTTATTTAAAATTATACTTTTTGGGAAGCTTATAATAAGGACTACATACTTACAAAAAATAAATTTTAAATGAATTCATTTGATCCTCCAAAAGGTAAATCAAAAGTGATTTTTTATCAGCATTTTGATAGGTGTAAAGGAGACTCTATTTCTAAATCCCTCTTCAATTGGAATGCTTTAAATGGAACTTTTTAAGGCTTAAATAATTATATTTTCTAAAAATATGTGATTTTAGCAAAAAACAAAATCTCCTAATAAACCAGCTTTGTGGGATCACCCTCCCCCCTCCTGCTCTATCTATCTATCTATTTTTCTATCTATCTTTCCATCTATCCATCTTTATGTATATACATCTATCTATATATGTTTTCCTATCTATATGTTTATTTGGTTGTATGTCTATCTATCTATCTATCTATTTTTCTATATGTCTATTTGTTTGTTTATATGTCTCTCTATTTTTCTATTTTTCTATCTATCTATCTATTTGTCTATCAATATGTCTATATGTTTGTTTGTTTGTATGCCTATCTATATATCTATTTGTAGGCCTATCTATCTCTCTCTCTATATGTTTATTTTTCTATATGTCTATCCATCCATCCATCCATATGTGTGTGTGTGTGTGTGTGTGTGTGTGTGTGTGTGTGTGTGTGTGTGTGTGTGTGTGTGTGTGTGTGTGTTTTATCTATCTATCCATTTGTCTAAATAATTGATCATGGTAATAAAAAAAAAGAGAGATGAAATAGACAACACTTAGCAACATAGTCATTATTTTTCTTATAACTTGAGGTAATTATCTAAATTGCAAAAGAAACAAAACATCAACTTGTGTGTGTTAAAGTTCTTAGAGTCATAGTGTGCATATGATTCTTCCAGGTCTACTTCCCTCTCTTTGGTGTTCCTCTCCCTCCTTGACAGGATGGGAGAAAACTTTCTCCTACATCTACCTCATTAAACCATCAAAGTAGTTAGTTTGTTAATCATATTACCCCAAAACATAAGGTAAATCACTTATAAACATCTCATAATAATCAACTTACTTGTACATCTTTTTAAACAATATCGAACTGATACTTTTTTCTACGTACTAAAACAGATCAATCATAGTATAAGTGTTTTAAAAAAATGTTTTTTGACATCATATTTTAAAGCACATCAAGAAAAGTATAGATAACTTGGTCCAAAAATGGAGTGTGACATATAAGAACTTTGGAAAATTCATTTTTTCTTCTACGAAATATTATCAAATTGACTCTTATGGTGGATGAAGTTTGAACCCCTCTAAACCACACCACAAAGCCTCTCACATTTCATCATTTGTCTTTCGAGAAGAACTCAAAGAAAAATCCTTTATTGGATGAAGTCATCTTATCATCCCCTTTAGCTCACACTAGGAATACTAAATAAATAATTATTTTACATAATTAAAATAACCCTTTCCTAGACAAGTTGTTTGAAAAAAATAAATAAATAACATATCACCAACCCTTACGTGCCAAAAACTAAGGATCCCAATTAATTTCACTTTTAAACGCAATCCCAAAATGGAATAACCCGAGCCTTCGAATGGTCCTTAAGGAATCCCAACTTATGAGAAAATGAACTGAAGCAAGGTTTCAGATCCAGCCAGCCCTTGGTGTGAATCAGCCATTTTACTGAACTCCCTCAATTTTAATGGGTCATAGAAGCTCTTCCCAATCCAGATAAAAATATTATGCAACTCAGTGTATACAAGGTACATGCAACTTCTTGAAGTATACAAACATTTGACTATACCCTTATGATTGCATAAATACAGCCCATAAGTACTGAAACTAAGTACATAATACCTGATAATCTTAAACAACTATACCTTTAATAGAGGGTTAAACTGGCCCAATGCAAACCACAAGACTGCAGTTTCTCCCAATAACTGAGTAACCCAAGAAAGAACTAACATACAATACTGTACAGTTTAGAAAAACTAATTGTATCTGATGGACAATACCATATTATACCATTACTTCATACATTGAGAGTGATAATCCCACATAGAAAGTCATCCTCACAGATGCACAAACCATAACAACATCAGAATAACAAACACGACTGAGGAAGCACAGATTGGGTTTTTAACCACACAGAAATTTATGCTATCTCGAAAAAACCAAGCGGAATCCCAATGCATACACCAGATTTAAACAGCACCCAAATGCAGACATTGAATTTAAATGGCAAACAAATGCGCACACCAAATTCAAACAACTCCCATTTGCTCACCATGTAACTTTGCGCTTAGATTCGACACACAGATCCCTTCAGAAACTTCAACTCCATGCAAAAAATACAAATTTCAGTTAAAATAACATAAGATGAGATGGCGGCGACGCTGCAATGCACCCAAAATAAAGTTTAATGTTGACCTGAATCAATCGCTTTTATAACACATTTGATATTGTAGCAGTAGAAAGAATATTCAAATTAATAATGTTGACAACTTATGGTGCATTGCGTGACAGTGTTTCAGATGGTGGCGTGGAATTCTGACTTCTTGCAGATATAATTGTTGTGAGTGTTCCCTTGCTTCGATTAATTATTCATAAATGGATATCTACTAGAAGATTTAATTAAAATGGCTAGAGTATATCAGATGTCGATATGTCCGAGTGGTTAAGGAGACAGACTTGAAATCTGTTGGGCTACGCCCGCGCAGGTTCGAACCCTGCTGTCGACGTTTTATATGTTGTTTTTTAAATTTTTAACCATGAATATAATTATTTTTAAAATAATAGTATTTGACAATTTATAATCACTCGTTAAATGTCCCTATACCTGCATTTTATATCGTAAGTAACTTCATGAAATTTGGGCATTACCACATCTTCAATCTTGTCCTTCTGTGTAACAAATTTGACTCACCACTATTGCGCATGACTATAAATAGTATGTAGATGTGCTATTTGCATGAATTGGATAGCTAGCAAATTATAAATAGTATGGAGATGTTTTATTTGCATGAATTCGATAGCTAACAAATTAATGTTGCTTATGTGGTAATGATAGATGTATTGGTGGAGACTTTGATGGACTATTTCACGAGGAAAGGTGTCTAATGGATGGCAAGGATATGTCTAGTTGATGTGTGGTGGTCGTGTGTGAGTGATAACATTTATATGCAAAATGTTAAGATATTGTTGAGTGTTCTTAAAGAGAATGAGAGGAGCCATAACAACTTGTATCCTATATACAACATGAGTAACCAACTTGTATCCTATATTGTTGATTACATATATATTGTTTCAGATTTTTACAATACCAAATAACATAAATACATCATATACAACATGAGTAACCAACTGTCCATAGCTAGAAAGAACAGAATGAGAGGAGCCATAACAACTTGTATCCTATATTTTACGTCTTGAACAAAAACCATCACTACGTACCCAGCCTAAAAGGTACCACCGAGCTGTAAAGCAGGTATTGTACTGACAAAAAGACCCCAACTTGCTATATGAACACTAAGATACCTGCCCCAACCATCAAACAACCACCTGCCAACAAAAAGGTATTGATCCAAGCCAAAACACATCATGCAAACAAAATTTGGGGGGAGCCTTTCATTTTAGCTTGCTGCATTCTCCCTCTAAGCCTGGTTTTTCATCCTTGAGAGGACCCTTGCTCCTTCAATCTCATCTCTATTGATTTCTTCTATATTCAGCATTGGTGGCACATCTTCATTTTGAATTTCTTTAAGAATCTTTTCATTAAACTCCTTCTAGAAGACCTCCAATGCTTGAAGGAAGATCTTAGTAGTGTGTTGCCAACTGTCACCAAAGTTTTCCTCTGAAAAATGAATAGACATGGTGCCCTCTTTGATGAACTGCATGAATTTGGATTTAGATACCTTTATTGTCGTTGTAACCTGCACAACCACATTGTATAGGATGAGTCTTTTGCATGTCTTCGTAAGTGTCCTCCTTGTTCCTTTAAATTTTTCAGTATTCCTCGATTTCCAAATTATCCAAAGAATGTCAGTTGCAATGCAGCTCCAAATAAATACAAGTTCTTTCTAAATTTTATTGAATTTAGAGAAAATAATTTTGTTTGGGTCGGGTTTGCCATTGGCTTCCCAAATATCCTAATTATAACAAAACAAGTTTCAAATTTCCTTAGCATGAAGGCATTCAAAAAAATATGCATTATTGACTTTGGCACCCTATAAAGGCTGTAAATTTCAATATCATTTGATTTTACTTTATAAGGTAGTCTAGATGTCGCATTAGAAGCCATTTGAAGCTGGCCTTCTTTCAATCAATTGAATTGACTGACGAGCCTTTTAGTATTTTTATCCATTCCCCCATGTTTAGCTTGAGATTCCAAGCCAAATTTAGGTGGTTAAAGGTTTCATGTTGGTTGGTAAGAGAATTGTATATAGTCTTCACATTGAGTTTGGAGATTTTGGTACACTCCCCCCAATTAAAATCTTTGTATTGCTCATTATTATAGACACAGTTGACAGGGGCAGTGAGCTCATTGCAAGATTCCTTAATGATTAAGTAGGTACTCCAATTAGTTTCTAGCAAGTCAAATTTTACTTTTAGGAGATTCCAATCCTTTAACCACTCGTCCTCAAAAATTTGGGAAAATGTTTTAATACCCTTGGTAGCCTAGCCCTTGGTCAAGCATCCTTGCAAGAGTTCCAGAGGCTTATCATTATGCATCAAATTCCACCAAATTGATCTATGAGCAAGTTCAGTGTGCTGTCCAAAAAGAATTTGGAGTCTTGGCATGCTCCCACGCTTTCCATATACTTTTAAACACCACCGACCCCCTGGAATGATTGGATGTTGGTTGCTAAGGAGGTCACTCAGGGGGAGATCCTTCCAAGCTTTTGCATGTTTAGGGACAACCCTCTGAAGGTTGTTCTTGACCAATATTTTCTAAGGCTCATCACCTTTTAAGGGATTTGAAAATCCACTTGGTTGCCAAACCAATCCCCTACACTTTTAGATTCTTTAAACTTGTATAGGAGTAATTTTGCACCCCATGTGCAAATTTTGCTTTTTCCCTTCTCCACTTTAGAAATCCAAGCTCAGAGGCTAAATTCCACCTAAGCCCACTGCTTTCATTCCACTTGCCACCTGTTTGGAGTATCGACAGAGAAATTTCTATCGAGGATGCTCGTGTAGTGCATAGATGTCTGCACGACATGCTTACGTCCCTGGCAGATTCTTGCAGCTAGAGCTATAGAGGCATTACGCTTCTCATTGGCAGTCGACTTGTAATGCCCTCTTCGGTCGACCAACCTAAAATGACCGTTTTCTTCACTCTCTCCTTCAAATTCACTCCTTCAACAAGAATTTCATCTTCTAGCAATATCAAGATTCATAGTTCAAGCAATCTTCTACACACTCTCTTGCATTCACTTCAAGCACTTGTAGCAACACTTTTGCACTCCATAGGAGAAACTTCAACACTCCATCACTTCGATAGAGAAAATGTGGGACAACACCATTGTAGCAAAGGCTCGAGGACTCTCATTTTTTCCCCCATTAGCCTTGAGTGCTTTTGGTGGAGGTGGTAAGCTTTACACTCCTCTCCTCTATCACTTGATTGAGTAGCACTATTACTGTTTTGTAGTGTTTAGTGTTCTTTGCTTCATTTCCTTTCTTTATCATACTATTTCTCCATTGTTGCAAACTTGGTTGTTCGTGGAGGTGGGAACACCAAAGCGGGGGTCTAATTGAGGTAGACCCCTTAACAGCCCCAACCAAATTTCCTCTCTTGTCTGTGTGTAGGCGTACATGCTATTAGGATCTAGCTGGAAAATGAATTCCTTTGTGAGATTATTCTTGCCATCCTAACTCTTGTTTTTCTACTTTATCATATTAGAACATACTTTATCTATTTCAAAATATTGTTTTGGCCCTTTGAAAGTAGTTAGTTGGGTCAATAGTCAGTTTTCTAGCGTTCAAAGAAATTCTCAAAATTTGGTGAATTTTCCCAAGGCAACCAAATTTAACAATAATAAGATAGTGCAAGATTATAATATGAATTTGATTTCATGATCTAGGTTGGTCAATCAAAACAAGAGCTATCTCAATCAACTATTCCACAAGAAAATGTTGTTCACTAACTTTCAAGTCCATTATTCCAAGGGCCGCCAAAATTTCACCCTAACTTCCCTAAACCCTAAACCCTAAACTCTAAAATCTAAACCCTAAACACTAAAGCATTCATTTTGTCTTAGGACCTTAAAATGAAATTTGGTTGCCCTAGGCAACTCCACAAAATTGTATTCCCTTAAGCCATGTCATTTTGTCCCAAGACCTTACTACATATATCCCCTTAAGCCATCCTATTACCCTAAACCCTAAACCCTAAAGCCATCATTTTTTCCTAGGCCCTTAATGAAATTTGGTTGCCTTGGGAAACTTCACCAAATTTTATTCACTTGAGCCATGTCATTTTTTCCTATGACCTCACTAGACATAGATCCCCTTAAGCCATCCTATCACCCTAAAATGTAAATCGATGTTTTAAGGGGTCATAATATGACATTTCTTAAAGGGATCAAATAAGTTCTCAAATTTTGGTGAAGTTTCCCAAGGCAACCAAATTTAACAATAATAATATTGTGCAAGATTATAATATGAATGAGATAAATCATGATCTAGGTTGATCAATTTATGGTTTAGGGTGATAGGATGGCTTAAGGGGGTCTATGTCTTTTAAGGTCCTAGGACAAACTGACATGGCTCAAGTGAATAAAATTTGGTGAAGTTTCCTAGGACCTTAATGAAATTTGGTTGCCTTGGGAATCTTCAACAAATTTTATTCACTTAAGCCATGTCATTTTATACTTGGACCTTACTACATAGATCCCTTTAAGCCATACTTTAGGATGTCTTAAGGGGTATTAATATGAAATTTCTTAAGGGGATCAAATAAGTTCTCAAAATTTGGTGAAGTTTCCCAAGGAAACCAAATTTAACAATAATAAGATCATGCAAGATTATAATATGAATCAGATTTCATGATCTAAGTTGATCAATTTACATTTTAGGGTGATAGGATCAAGCGAATAAAATTTGGTAAAGTTGCCTCAAACCTTAATGAAATTTGGTTTCCTTGGGAATCTTCACCAAATTTTATTCACTTAAAAGCCATGTCATTTTGTACTAGGACCTTACTACATAGATCCCCTTAAGTCATCCTATTACCCTAAAACCTAAATCCTAAACTCTAAACTGTAAACCCTATAGCATTTATAAATTATCCTATATTAATAGTTAATTATTTTTTCATTCAAGTAACATTCCTTAGACATAAATGAGGCTTACATATTTTATCATTTGTAGTCAATTAGTCCATTTATATTTAATGGTTTAAGAGTATTTCCTAAACATGTATCTTAAATTTTGAAATTACAAATCTAATGTAGGTTCACTTATATCTTAGAGATCACATGGATTGATTCAATAATATTCGTAATCCACCTCCACACCATCAATCACCACCTTCACCTCCACCTCCACCCACTCCACCTTATAACCCCCTACCTCCACCACAAAAAATTGATGGTGCTCGCTGGCAAGCACGAATCAATGCCAATGTTAGAACCATCCAAGATCAAATCAACATTATTCAAAATGAAGAATGTATCACACCACCTATGAGGATATTTACATCTAGGAAGCAAAATGTTGTTGATGTTGTTAGGGCTATGGATGGGATCTTAGATGAGCATCAACAATGGCTAGAGGAGAGGAGAACTTCCAATTCTAAAAAGGAAAACACAAAGAAATGAAGAGATGCAGTTGAGAGCCACAACAATTTCTAAAGTAAGACAATGATCTTATAGTTATGAATTTATCAATTTGTTTTGGTGGATATTTTGTGTGATGAATTTATGAATTTGGTTGGATGGATATTTTTAGTGACGTGAATTTATGATTCTGATTCCAGATGGATATTTTTAGTAACATGAACTTATGAATTTGGTGGAATTTATGAACTTATAATGATGAATTTATAATAGTACATATTTTATAACTATCTACTAGATCATGATTTCACCTGTTGGAAAAATGCAATATATATATGCATTAGACATAAAATGAGATTTTTGCGAATGTTTCAAGTTTATTTTTTAGTATGTACATGTATTAAGATTGCATAGTTCTAGATCTTAAATTTTTAAATTTGTATGTATTTACATAGTTTAGTTGAATGATGTATGCATGCAAATTATGCATCATATTTTTTATTTTAAATGTATGTACATGTTAAATTTTGAATTATGTATGCACATTCTCAAGTTCAATCAATGTATATGTATCTGTATGTATATGTATGCACGTCCTATTTAAACAAATTTGCATGTGCATTTCAAATTTAACTATTTCTTGTAAATTTGTAAGTTTGTATGTTAATTTTGTATAATTTAATGTAGGTGCACTTATATATGATATCATGGATCAACTTAACTTTGATGATATCATCAATCCAGCACCTCAACCACCTCCACCTCCCCCTCCACCTCCCCCTCAATCTAATATCCCACCTCCAACACCCATTGCATCTGATGAGGCTTGCTTGCGAGCATGCATAAATAATCAAGTTGCATCCATTCAAAATTAAATCAATGCTATGCAGAATCAAGCATTGATTCCACCACACGTGAGACATTTTGCATATGCAATGCAAAATGTTGTGGATGCCATTAGGACTATTGATTCTAATCTAGATAGGCATCGGCGAGAGAGAGAGAGCAAATGAGACAATTTTATGCAGATGGTCTCTCCTATAAAAAAAATTAGACCTTAAAATAACAAATGGGCCGCCGAGTAATAGGGTCGAGAAAGCTTACTTTCTCAACCCTATTACTCGGCGGCCCATTCCTCCCAATAAATCTAGAATATCCATGAGGTGGTGTATACATCCACAGATGAGTGAATTTTTTTTAAATCGATGGTATATGGTTTTTGATAGTCCACCACACACTAATTGGGAGGTCCCATTCTATTTTTGAGGAAACTATATGGAGAGTTTGTTATGGGGAAAAATCCCAATTATTTTAATTTTAATTCATTTTAGGGTGTTGGTGGCAGCATGCCACAATAGAGGTTAGGGACAAGGGTTGATCCCCAATGCCCCATGCATGCACAACCCCTTGTTGCTCCTCTTAGTCCTACAATTCCTGCACTTGTGCATCAATGTGTGGTGGTCTCGACATTAGGATCCCTTAGTACACTTGCAGGAGACCTTGATTAGCAGGCTTCTACAATAGCGAGTAGGGAGCATAGAGATGACGATGATGGAGGAGTGTTTTATGGAGTTGGTCTGAGTACCACTCTAGGAGTGTTGAGGGTCCCACATGTATGTACTAGTTTCCATCAGTTATGCTATGGAACTAATCAAGCTACACCTAGTTTGGGTGGATGTTGAGATTTTGGTGGTTCATCTGGTCACCTCAATTCATTTGTAGAATTTCTTATAGCAAAGCATCACCTTGAGGACACTGCAACATAGGTATAAATATGCATCTACAAGTTGATTTTATTAAAAATTTAATGAATCTATATATCAAAGAAAATTTTGCAATACATTTTAACAATCAAACTATTTGGTGTACAAATGACACTAACAATGGGGAAATCATCTGCTCTGCGAGTGCATGCATTGACACCAGTCCTAGTCGGCAACCCTTTTGGGGTATTTTGATTTCAAATTTTTAAATCATATATGAAATGATTTTTAACATTATTTTTAAATTTATAATTGAATTATGAACATATGTTTAAAATATTTATGTTGGTTTAGGGGAGTCAATCAACTTCCATGTTGATTCCACCCGAGGGGTTGTCAAGCACTCCTCCACTATCGGGCGTTGTAGAACAAGGGCAAGTACATTTATATTAGTATAGTTACAATTATGAATTTTGAATTCACTATATATCAAATGTGTATGTACAGTTGTAAATATTATAAGTGTTAAAAATTTTCACAAGTATGTCTAGGTTGATACAACAATGAGAATGGGCATCAGACAAACATTAGATGTTTCAACTACTCATGAGGCCTTTGATTTTCAGGTTGTTTAAAAAAAAGTCTACACAAATGTGCAAACTTGAATATATATATATATAAACCTAATTCAAGTATACATGCTTTAAATTTGATCTTGTAGGACTTTTTTAGTGCGACTTTTTGCCATGACCCAGTCATAGTTACACCTCCAAGAGGACATGTAGAGAAGGCTCCAAATATCATGGTAATTTAATTTTTTTATTATATTTAAAGTCAAATACAAATTATATATTTTGAATAACTTTAATTTAAAATTTAAAATTTAAAATTGAATATATATATGAGCTAATACATGTTTTAAATTCTTTTTCTTTTATAGCATTAGACAGATCTTGTAGTTGAGCATGTACAAATAGGTCCTGGAGAAGAGGGTGCACAACCTCAAAATACGATACAATTAAAATATGATAAATTATAAATTTAATTTAATTAAATCATTTTTAATTATAGACTTACATCTAATTTCAACTTTCTTTGTCTTGTTTATGAAGATTGATTCAAAGAATTTAGAGGTTGGTTCAGGTGCACTAGAGCATCTAGACCTAAATATGATGGTAATTTAATTTTATGATGAATTATAAATTAAATTTTCATTAAATCATTTTTCATCATCTTACATCTAATTTCATCTTTCTCTTCTACAGATTGTTTCTGGTCGTCCATATAGTCTGCATGGTGTGAAGAGGTCTTTTGATTATAGAGACAATACATGACCTAAACATGATTTTATGGGTTATATTTGATTATTTCATGGACTACATATTTGGTTTCTCATGTACTCTGTTGGACTTTATATTTCATGGGTCAAGTACTTTGTTGGACTTTAGTTCATGGGTTGTACTATGATGGACTTTATTTCATGCACTTAATATATTGGTTTCATGCACTTAATATGTTATAAATTATGGAGTTTATTATTGTTTGAAATTTTAATTTACACATGTACATTTATGCATTTTATGTTCATAATTAAGACATTAATGTGAAATTAAATATAAATGTGAAATTAAAGTTGAAATTAATAGGACATTTTAATGTGAGAAGTATATTTCTGGATTAGATTGTGTAAGCTTTTTTGGATCAACGTTTCGGATCACACTCCGTGATCCATCATCAGGATAGAGAGCTCAAGGAGATGAAAGTGATGATGGATCACAGAGTGTGATCCGAAACGTTGATCCAAAAAAGCTTACACAATCTAATCCAGAAATATACTTCTCAGATTATTATGGATTGTGGAAATTTAATAACATTGGAGGACATTTTAATATTTGTACTTTACAAATTTAGTGATTCCATACATGATATGTACATTCAATAATTAGCGATATGTAGTCAATGAACTTATTCAATTCATGTCAATCAATAGTTAATCAATAAATCATAATTTACAAACAAAAGCAATCCATTTATATACCACAAAGGATGAAATTTTAAGAAATAAACAATACCATACAAGATTAGAGAACAAGAGCATTAATAAATTCTATAAATAATAGCATCCAACACTAATTTATAAGTTTTCAAAACAAATAATAGCATCCATTACTAATTTATAAGTTTTCAAAATAAATAATAACATCCAACACTAATTTATAGGTTGTCTTAAGGGGTCCTAATATGACGTCTTAAGGGGATCAAAGAAGAGTATAATTAAGTCTAAATATTAAGTGATATAAACAAGTATTATAAGTTTTATGGTGAGTCATAACAAATGATATAATTAAGTATAATATTTAGGATATGTGTTAATACGACACGTCTTAAGGGGATGTCTTAAGGGGTCCTAATACGACATCTTAAGGGGATCAAAGAATAGTATAATTAAGTCTAAATATTAAGTGATATAATCAAGTATTATAAGTTTTAGGGTCATTGATCATAACAAATGATATAATTAAGTATAATGTTTAGGATATGTGTTAATACGACACATCTTAAGGGGATGTCTTAAAGAGTCCTAACACAACGTCTTAAGGGGATCAAACACTGGTACATTTTGACCAATTTTTCGATGACGGATGTCGGGCCGGAATTTTGACATTTCAAATGTCGTCGAAATTTTGACAGGCCATTGTCGAAAAATTGGTCAAAATGTACCAGTGCAAGAAGAGCATAATTAAGTATAAATATTAAGTGATATAAACAAGTATTAAAAGTTTTAGGGTGAGTCATCATAACAAATGATATAATTAAGTATAATATTTAGGATATGTGTTAATACAACACATCTTAAGGGGATGTCTTAAAGGGTTGTAATACGTCTTAAGGATATAATTGATTTAACAATAATTTATGCATGATATTTAGTGATTATACAATCAAATATAAAGTTTCAAAGTAGGAAAACATGCACATTTAACAAACAAAATATATAGAATATTGATTTTGATACATAAAAGTACATAGAGTACATAATTGTGTTTGTACATATATTTGTAATTTGTACAAAATTTTTAATCGTGTAAGTATGTATGTACATATATGTCATCTCAAAACAATGTTTACAAAACTTGGATATGCCATCTCAAGAACATCTCAAACTTGTGCCCGGAATGTAGTAGGTCTTCATGCCACTTGATATAAAAAAGAAACAAGCAATATCAATGAAATCATCGAAACACACATATTTTAATTTATTTAAAACTATCTATATGTACACAACTCAAGTACCTATATTTAAAAGTATTCCACACATGTGTGTAATTTGAATCTGTTAAATTTAATGATCAGATTTGCAATGCACAGAAATTAATTTAAAATTCACACAAGACACAGCAGATACCTTGGGAAAACCTTCCTCTTGAGGGAGAAAAACCCAGCCAATAATATCTCTTATATTATTGAAAGAATACAACAATGATTGCCTTTACAAATAGATCAATATGAAGGCTAGCAACATGCCTCATGAACTGATGCAGATACAGAAAAGTATTGCTATATTCAAATGAATGAAACTCAGATTTCAACACAGTCGAACTGCCTTAGAAGGAATTCGCATATGAATGAAGTGAATAAGTGAAAGCTTGAATGAATGATTCGAATGAGAGCAAGGAGGCAATATAAATACAAACTATAGTGAAAGACGCAACCTTTCACCACCCTTAAGTCGGCCTCCAACAAGATCATGACTTTTCAATTAAGAAGTTGTCTTATCTAGAGAATCGTGTCCTTAAGCATAAGCGCTCTTTTCTATATAACAAATATAAACTAATATTTTCCAAAGGACATGACTCAAGATAACATCGAACTCAATAATTAAATAGCTGAAGGCTAATCATTTAATTATTTCTTGTAAATGCAATCAGGCTGGAATATATGACTGTCGCTGACATTGATCATCAACACTCCCTCTCAGCTAAGGAGTATACTTCCAGCTGCACAAGACATATCACCTCAACGTGATGCCTACCACAATGGCTACAACCAAATGTGGAAATGAATATCACCTCATTGTGATATCTGATATCACCTCAACACGATATCAACCATAATGGCTACAACCATACTATGGTGAAAGAAAGAATATCACCTCAACGTGATATTGGATATTGCCTCAACACAATATCTACCATAATGGCTACAACCATACTATGGTGAAAGAAATAATATCACCTCAACGTGATATTGGATATCGCCTCAACACGATATCTACCATAATGGCTACAACCAAACTATGGTAAGTACAAGTGTTCATCACTTGCGTGATGTTGTCACCTCAACGTGACTTTCACCATGGCTCTCCCAGAGGGTGAAACACAAGTACAAAATATGTCATGGAGTCACACGCATGACATCCACCATGACTCTCTCAGAGGGTGGAAACAAGGGCTTTCACCTCAAATCTCAAAGAGAAATGCATTAACAAGGGATTTCACCTCGAACTTCTCTCACAGAGAAGAACTCGTTAAACAAGTTCACTGATACTGAGACTCTTTCTCAGTCAAGGCTAGATTCTCCACCATACCAAGCTTATCTCGAAAGTACATGAACTTTATCTTGGAGGGAGACTTGGTGAGAATGTCTACCATCTGCTCATCAGTGCTAATGTACCTTAACTGTATAGCCTTTCGTAGTACCATATCTCTAATATAGTGGTACTTGATCTCAGCGTGCTTCGATTTGTCATGAAACACAGGATTGACAGAAAGCTTCATGCAACTCTGATTATCACAAAGAATGATAGTAGGCTCCATTGATTGTCCAAACAATCCTACAAGGAGCTTACGAAGCCACACTGCTTCCTGAGCTGCCATACAAGCTGCAATATACTTTGCCTCTGCTATACTCAATGCCACAAATGACTGCTTCCTGCTGCACTAGGATATCATGGCAGATCCCAACCTGAAGAATATCTCAATCCATATCCAACTGTGTCGCTCAAGTATCTCAGGATATGCTTTGTTGGAACAAGATTACTATCTTCTTCAGGTTCAGCAGACTCCCTCTGAATCTTCAAGCACATGCATCAATCTTCTGATCTCTTCATCCAAGATTTCTTGCAACACTTTGACTTAGATAAAAGTTTTCCAACGCACACTTCTGGTACTGTAGAGAGTTTAGGATAGTCATCCTCGACCTCTTCCCAGATTACTCTATTCTAAATAGGTTTGCGGAGCTACCAATGACAAAATCCAGAAGACAATCTTGAGCAATTATGATCTCAACAACTGAAGGGATCCTCTAAGGGTTTAGCACCTATCCTTTCAATAAAACAATCTTCACTTCTTCTCAGTGAGTTACAAAACTCCCTCTTGATCCTTGCTTCAGAGATTGCAAAGAAGACTTCTGGAAGTGAACTCCCTCTGGCCACCAACTCAGTCCCATGGCTGCTTGATCATTTCTTTGTTCGGCATGAATTCCTCACAAGATGTCTCAAGCTTTTCATTACTAAGCAGTCTCTCATCACCTTCTTGCTCCTAGAACAGTGAACTGCAAGCATTTAGAGAAAGATTACTTACAGTTTGTAACTATCCAAAGAAATATCAAGGGTAGAATCATACAAAGTTTACTATCTCAGGTTATACAACATGAATAAGTAAATCAAATAAATATATCAAAAAGATGAAGGAATAAAGAACTTATCTTTATATGATTTTGATATAACTCTTCCTTCCAACTTTTACTCCTCTCAACAAAAGACAATTTGAACAACTGCAAATTCCTTGAATACGTTATGTAATTAGCAAGTAGAACCAACTCTCTCCAAGAGTCAAGGCTCTAATCACAGTTCATGCATTAGAGAATGATATCGATGTGATCAACCTATCACAATGAAAATGCAATCTCTTTTCCATCTCAATGTCACACTCAGAGATCTACATAATTAGCATGAAACAATAATTTCAAAGGATCTTTATGCTAGAGAATACAATTCAAGAGAAACCACTATATCTCATTACAAGATCCAAATCTCTCTTTAATTACAAGATCCAAATAAAAGATATAACTTAACAAACAAAGAATACTTATCTCTTTAAATATTCTAAAGGATGCAAGATACGCTGCTCTTGAGCACAGATCAGCACACAACCTTTACGGCTTGAACACAGGCCCATGACTTAGAATAGAAATTCCCTAGAATCCTTCTGAGGAGAAAACTTATTCATATCCACAAAAGAAGCATGTTGATTAGGCCTGGTTGGGAAATCCTTTGCATAGTGACCAAACTCGTCACAGCGAAAGCATTGGACTTTGGAGAGGTCCCACTTCTTCTTGAATGCAGGAGCACCATCTGACCCCTTATCTCTATTCCTCTTAAAATATCTTTTCTTTCCTTCCTTTCCTTCCTTCTTCGAGGATTGAGTAGAAAGAACATAAATGTCTTCATTTGTAGAGCTTCAACCAATACCTCTCACAGCCAACCTAGACTCCTCTTGAATGCAATCCACCCTCAAATGATCAAACTTGGGAAGTTTCGATCTCACGCTAATTCCTTGAATGAAAGACTCCAAAAATGAGGGAAGACCATTGAGGGCAAGCATGGTCAAATCCTTGTCATCAACAAAATGACCAATGGTAGAGAGTTGATCTCTCAATTTGGAAATCTTCATGAAGTAAATGATGATAGATTCTCCTTCTACCATCTTCACATGATGGAGTTGTTGCTTCAATGCAAGAGCTCGACTTGAGTTGTTGATTTCGTACATCTCTTCCAAAGACTTGAACATCTCCCTTGCAGTCTTCATCTTAGAGATGATAGGGACAATGTGATCCTTTACGGAATCAACCAACATCTTCTTTGCCTTGATATCTTTCTTTTTCCATTGAACTTTCACTTCCTCATCTGCAGGCTCCGAAACTTTGCTCTCCACGAACTCAGCCAATTCACTTTCTTCCAAAGAGAGCATAATTCTGAACCTCCATGAAGTATAGTTTGACGCTCCCTCAAGTCTATCTTCAATCTCCAATCTGTTCACCATCTTGAATGAAGTAGAGATAGACCAATAATTAGGATGAAGAGAAGAGAGTACCACTGTATAGACAAATCTGATCACGATCTACTCAAACCCGCTCTAATACCATGTTAAATTTAATGATCAGATTTGCAATGCACATAAATTAATTTAAAATTCACACAAGACACAGCAGATACCCTGGGAAAACCCTCCTCTTGAGGGAGAAAAACCCAACCAATAATATCTCTTATATTATTGAAAGAATACAACAATGATTGCCTTTACAAATAGATCAATATGAAGGCTAGCAACAGGCCTCACGAACTGATGCAGATACAGAAAAGTATTGCTATCTTCAAATGAATGAAACTCAGATTTCAACACAGTCGAATTGCCTTAGAAGGAATTCGCATATGAATGAAGTGAATAAGTGAAAGCTTGAATGAATGATTCGAATGAGAGCAAGGAGGCAATATAAATACAAACTATAGTGAAAGACACAACCTTTCACCACCCTTAAGTCGGCCTCCAACAAGATCATGACTTTTCAATTAAGAAGTCGTCTTATCTAGAGAATCGTGTCCTTAAGCATAAGCGCTCTTTTCTATATAACAAATATAAACTAATATTTTCCAAAGGACATGACTCAAGATAACATCGAACTCATAAATTAAATAGCTAAAGGATAATCATTTAATTGTTTCTTGTAAATGCGATTAGGCTGGAATATATGACTGTCGCTGACATTGATCATCAACAGAATCCAGGTATCCTCTCCTTTTTATTTCAAAGTATGAAATCAATGCAATGATGGCTTAAGGATATAAAAAAGGATAATAAATCAATTTTAACTATTAATGTACAAGAAATATCAATATACAATCAAAACATGTATTTAAATAAAATTTAACTAATAATTACCTATTTTTACCAAGTATTCCATGTTGCCTAGGTTGAACCTACATGGACTAGATCCTTTTTGTGATTATGGATTAAAGATTTATAAAAGGACAATTTAAATCAATTTCAACTAATAACACACTTGACTAATATTGAAACATCTATTTAATCTATTTAAAAGGACAATATAAAACTAAAACTATATTTACCTTTATTTACTTATTCCATTGTACCATCTGCATCCTCTCTTTTTTGCAATGCATCTATGATTGTCTCGTGCTCTTCCATAGAAATTGTCCATAACACTTTATTTGTAGGTCTTCCATGATACCGATCTAGTTTTATATTTTTTGCCACCACCAAATGTGAATAGTTTATAATATTTTTATGTGTTTCATAATCTTCGAATGTAGGTAGATCATTCTTCCTTGTTAGGTATTTTCGTAGCCAAGTTCCAACAACCACCACCGATCCTATTGGAAAACATGAAAACCATCATCAAATAAGTTCTGAAATTTTTCTTAAGGGGATCAAAGACTTGTTCTAAAAAATTTCTTAAGGGGATCAAAAACTTGTTATGAAAATTTGCTTAAGGGGATGTCTTAAGGGGATTACTGTATATGTTGGATAATGATAGCCATCACCATCTTCTTGAGGTGCTATTAACTTATGTTTAGTCTCCACACAATGAGCCAACCAATATTTTGTTTCCTCTTCATTCCCCTTAGGTTCAACAACGACATACACATGTCCTGCAAACAAATTTTGATTTAATAACTTGTGCATATCATATAAATAATTTAGTATTACAAAATAACTTCATAAAGTGAAATAAATTGAATTAAATTACCTTCTCATACAAGGTCTAAAACACGGTCATAGTCTTCAGATGCAAACACTTGATCATTTTCTTCAATAGTTCTTTCATATTGATCGTGTGCTTGTGCAGGTGTCAACAATATTTGCTCCCACTGTTCAACTCATTCTATATTTTCACATGCTTCTTAATCTTCTGAGATACAAAACTAAAAAAAACATGCAAGCTCCCTTGTCCAGATAGTTCATGTGCTTGATGTCGAACTCCTAAATGAATGCCCTTTAGTAGATCGACTGATTGTCTCACACTCAACTCTAGGTAGAATGTTCTCTTCCTCAACCAACCAAAAGAATCAATGAACTATAGAGTACTCACTCGAACCAGGTGTAGATTATATTGTATTGCACCAATCCACAATCCCACATGCATCTTTAAATTTTACTGCATCCTCAAATTTTAATTGTTCTCTAGCAAGAATTATTTTGACACACACACCAACTCCATCATGTTCTCCTTTACCATGCCTAACTTCAAAAAAACTTCATATATGTTGGACATTAAGTTCCTTGTGAACCCTACTTAACCAATAGAGCATTTGAGTATTCTTGAACTACCTCATACAATTATCTAACCATATGAGGTGTTTTGTCATCTGGATACCTCTTTCTCTTAAATTTCTATAAAATATATTGAAACAGTATTGAACAAACTCTGACAAGTGTAACCGGTTGTCACTCAAATAAAAATGATACTCCCTCAAAACAATTCTATCATTCTCAATGCTATCATCTCCATGTCTATAAACAATATGGACAAACATAGCTACTTGCATTGAATTATAATATTGTGATTGAATTTCCTCTTGCGGAGCTAGAGTATAATTTTTTGCAAAATCGACCACTAAAAGTATAGTACCAATTGGAAATGTGTTTCTACATGCGCGAAATTGGCCATCATGCCATCGAGCATGCTGAGAGTGCATGAGATATTTTGGTACAATCTTATTCTTAAATTCACTAATGAATGCATGTATACTAACTTTTTATGTAACTAAATCACAACGCTTTCCTATTTTTCCATCTTTTAAAGAATAGTGAACATTCTTAAATCTTTTAACATCTACTAATTGTTGTCCAAATACAGTATCAACACTTTCATGCATACAAATTCTTAAGAATGAAAGATTTCCATAGCTAATGCATTGTCCAAAAATACAAGAACTTAAATAAAACAATTTACCCTTAGACCTTTCACAAAACAAACCTAATATAAACTCCCTTATTGCTTCAGGTGGCATATTAATACCACATTCTTGTATAATATGCAAGGTATAACATATATATTGAAAAACATCGTAAAAATAATGAAATTGAACATGTGTTTTATAACAAGAAGATATTCATTGCTTATTATTTTTTACATACCAGGGTTTACATTTTTCAAATGACCTTTGACTTATTTTAATATTACCAGGTTTCAACACTAAATCACCACAATTTTTTTTATAAAATTTAGCTTGTGTTGTATCTAATAGGTTTTTTGGGTGAGGATCACGAAATTTGGACCCCACCCTTAATTTTAAAACATCTTTAGCATTAGATGATACCCTAGTATTATCATGCCAATATTTTTCGATCAAAGATTTAATTTCAACATTCAATTTCATATCAAACCTCAAGAGTCGACCATTGAAACTCCAACATTGGTTGATAGGATCATTTTCTATAGTTTCTCTTCTTTTTGCTACTCTTAACAATGTTTTAGGATGTATTTTTAAAACTTCACTAATATTGCTTACCATTCTTTTATTCAAAGTTACTTTATTAACTATAGTAGTTGTTATAGCTCATCTTGTTGCATTTTTATTTTTAGATCAATTATTTTTCCCAATAGATTGAATAGCACTAGCAATAGTAGACATAGCATGTTTTAATGATTGATCTTTTTTTTTTTGGTTTAACAAAAAATCCTAACCTCTTCATTATTTTCCTCATTTTTTGCATTATCATCAATTGCATCATTAGTTGACATTGAAATGCAAGATTTCTACGATAAAATAATAATTTATATATTCTATTCACATGTGTTCTTGTTTTCCTCCAAGAAATATTACTAGGAAGATTATCCAAAACATCACTTTCAATTTTTAAAAAAGTATTTTCATTAAATTCAACATCACATTCTAGATTTTCATTTTCATTTTCAACTTCAAAACGGCTTACATTTTCATCTTCATTTTCATCAACAAAATGGTTTTCATTTTCATTTTCATCAACAAAACAATTTTTTTTTTCATTTTCAACAAAAGGATCATTATCATTTTCATTTTCAGCAAAAGATTTTTCTTTTTCATTTTCAACAAATTCTATAAAAGTTTCATCTCTTCGAATATTATCAATGTCAACATCATTAAGTCCAACATCTTGTAAAACTTCTACATATGAATTTACCATTTCACTAACATGTGGATTTGAAGATGTACCTGGATTTGTGCCTATTGAAACATTCTCCATAGCATTGAAAGAGGGATTTGAAGACATAGTAGGACTTGTTTGTATAATCATATTATTTTCCAAATTGACTTCTTGTAAATTAGCTTCATCTACAACCATGGTCTCCTCAATGTTTCCATCTTCAATAGTTATGGAATTGGATGCTCCACCATCATTCATTGATTTAATCATTATTCTTATTTCTCTTTGTCTTTATTTCTCCTCTCTTTGCTTCAATTTCTTCAGGAATCAATATCTTCCCATCTTTCCTCTTATTATGAGCTTGTGAACCCATGATTATAAAATTCTCAAGCACAAATGAATGTCAATAGTGAAATTCTTCAAAAAATTCAATCCAAATTGCAAGTTGAAGACCTCTAAGGACAAAATTCTTCCTTTTGTGTTCCTCAAAACAAGTAGAAATCTAGCACAATTCCACTTAAAAATTTATTTTCTTCATGCCTCCTTTCAAAAATTCAATCCATATTGCAAGTTGAAGACCTTTTGTTCCTCCAAATGAGAAGAAAACTAGCACAATTCCACTTCAAAAATGGTTTACATGATGCCTCCTTTGAAAAAATCAATTCAAAATACAAGTTCACCACCTATAAAGACAGAAGTTGAAGAAAAATAGCTCAATATGTCGTAGTCGGCTATACATGTGAAATTGCAAACTTCACAGTAAACTTTGCTAGTAAATTTTAAAAAATTGTTAAAAAGAAATGGGATCCCGTTTCATAATCTAGATCTTGTTCCCAAATATTAAATGTGGGAACCATTGACAAAGGAACATGATCCTATTTATAAAGCAAGATCTTGTTTCCCTATCAACGGCCACTGCATTTAATATTAAGAAATGGGATCCCGATTTACAAAACGGGATCTCGTTTAATTCCATTTGCTTTGTGGATGAGTTTTTGGCTTGTATTCTAGTTTGGGAAAAGCATTGGGAATTCATACCTAGGCCTTCAACCTAGTTTGACTTGCAAGTTGAAGGTCCTAATAATGCCAAAGAAAAATATTGAGTTTGGACATATGTCTGACGACTTTTTTTGCTGAATTTTTTGACAAAATTAAAACCCATTATAAATGAGACAATGTAGATTCCAAATATGTAATTTTTTTAATAATTGGATTATTTTTTCTATTTAATGAAACTGGTCCATAAGCTTTAAATATCAAGGTTTTTTACTATTTTAATAACTTTTTATCACAATAACATTTCCATGAATGGATTGCACGAGAACGTACTTCAGAAAATTCTTTTCAATTTAAAAAAAATTAAAAAATTATAAGTTTAGGTCATCTTATGTGTGACGTAGAAGACGATTTTTCAAAATGACAAATATGCTTAATAAAAAATTAACAAAAAAAACTTCAATAAAAAATTACAAAAAAAATCAAAAATGTGTTTTAGTGAGTTACAAATATTTTCCTAAAAGGATTTAGAAAAATACGATAATTTAGGTCAAAATATGGATGACGTACATGTGCATGGTATGGAAAAAAAAGTGGCTTTTAAATAGTGGTTTTTAAAAAAACCTATTGAAACTCAATTTGTACCATCTAGGTATTAAAATAAATTACATATTTGGAAACTAGACTTCGAGTACTACATTTTATGATTGGTGACTTTTTTTAAGATTCCATCTCTAAGTGCTTCAAATTTTAAGGTCAAATGTGTCAAATTCTAAAAATCAGGGAAAAGACTCACTTTTTGGCCAAAAAGTGGACTCAACTTCTTGTCAGCACCCCAAAGCATTTTGGCACCTTAGATTCAAATTCCACCATTTTAGCAACCGAGCTTTGTATGATTGTACTTCTCTTTTTCCTTTTTATATGAGGAACGACTTTTAGATTTCCTTTCCCTATTGGGATTACAATACCTTTACCTTTTCTTGGTCTCCCCCTTAGCCTGTAAGCCTATTCAGGTTTAGAGATAGTCTCTCCCTCAATGACACCCTTAGGGACTAGATCCTTTACACAGTTTGAAGTTTCCCATCCATATGGGGGTCAATGTTGTCAGGGGCATCCTGGAAAGCATGGGGAAAATCTCCAACACCCAATTCCTTTAGGTCAGATTTTGCTGCAATGGTTGCATCTTCTATATTTTCTTGACTTTTTCCAACATCCAACACTCAATAATATAAGGGGTAAGAGGGATAAGTTTCCAAATCCTTCCCTTCCACTATAGAGGTCGAACCTACATCTATTCCATCGGTGGTACATGGAGGAATGAGGGAGGCCTAAGTGTTGGACTCAAAAGTATTGATAATCTTCTTGACCTTGGCTGGTTTGTTCAAGTTGTTTAGGTTCCCCTCTTTGTTGTTTGCCTCCTTATACATTTTGAAGTTCTTGAGGAAATAGGTCTGCTCCTTGGGTTCCTTCTTTACAACTCACCATCTTTGCACCCATTTTTAAGCCTCTCCAACACTAGTTGTTGGGCATTCTTCTTAATTCCCAAGTATTACTAAGGGTTCCCTACTTGTTTACAACAATGCCCTCCACTAGAATGGAGTTTGGAATTTCAATTGTTGGCTCGCCTACTAATGCACATTGGCTACCCGGGGGGGCCAAGGGGTCCTCTTCCTCTGAGTCTTCCTCAACCCCATCAACCCCATCATCTTTTGTTTCCATGTTGTTAAACTCACTTCATATGTCTCCAAACTCCTACTAGAGAATTTAGAGAGTTCATCTCCCATTAGAGATTCATGGGGTTTGCCATTTTCTTCCATGTTATGCTCAAAGGTTTCTCCCTCAAGAAATTAAGACTAGGGATTTTCTTAGGGATGCCCAACTCACTGGCATCGTTTGCAGAGATGCCAACTAGGGTTTTACTTCCTCAAACTTCGTCTTCTGAGGTTTCATCTTGGGGGTTTCTACTATCTAGGTTAGCAAGGTTGGCCTGGGTAAAAACCTCGTTGTATTTCCCCATGGTGTTGGCAAGGCCATTGTTGCCTCCACCACCCTTAGTAGATTTTGTTTTTCTGATTCTTGGATTTGATTTGAGGCCGACACGACTTCTAGAAATCAGAGGGCAGTTCCTCCTAACATGCCCTTCCCTATGACATAAATAGCAGGCATTTAAGCCTCCAAGTACTTTGAGGGAACACTCAGTGTCACTCGTATCAAGTTTTAGTAGCACAATGTCAGGAAGATCAACTCCTGAGAGGATAGACACCAAGTCCCTCACATCTATATGTGGAAGAGTCGATTTTGTATTATCAATCTTGAGCAGTTTTCAATAGGGATCAAATCATAAAGGGAGGAAAATCCAAATCCATGGAGGCACATTTTTTAAAACTGCCCACCTAGGGCTTGAAAGGGCCAGGATTTCATCATTTATGGCTTCTAGTGACCAAGCCGGAGCCCTGAAGATGTTGCTTCCAATACTCCAAAATTGTTTACGAAGAACCTTGTTTTGTATTTCATTTGACAATATGAAAAAAATAACAAAAAGCCCTTTTTGAATCATTCGACAATATGAAAAATGCAAATCCAATTTTTTTCCCCAAACATCATTCAACCAAGAGTCCATATATTTTCTTGCTAGAACCCTATTGATGTCCACGGCGGCTAAGAAATTACCAACATTTTTAAGTTTTAAATCTTCTTCACCCAATGCTTTGCACAGAATGGAGTTCAGAGAAAAGATGTCAATTTTAGAGGGCTTGGAGGAGCACTTACCTCTTCCTCCCTCTCCAACATCGAGCCCACCTCTTGCCTCCACCACAAACTTAGCCCCTTCAAGAAACACAACCCTCTTTTCGGCCACAATATCACGAAACCTTTTCGCATGCTTGACTGGAGAAGCAAAATAGGAATCAGGGTTGCCATTTGGGGGGTCTGGAATCCCATCCATCAACAATAGCCTGCAAACCACTGGGCTCGCATGAGCAAAGCCAAAGACCACCACAGCAAGGACACTACCACTGACAATCAACATGGAGGAGGACTAGGCCTTTTTTGCTTGCATGCACGAAACCTTGCTTCAGGTACTTTTAATAGGCGACCCCTTGCAAAGAATTTTTTTCCCAAATCAATATTTTTCAATAGTATTTTTAAATTTATTTTTATTAGTATGTTTAATAATAAACATATATTTTTTTTAAACTATTAAAGATTAGTACTAAAATCAAGAGCAAGCAATAGAATGAAATAAAATAAAATATTATAATCTATAATTTTTCTTTGCATTAGATTTAACTAAGGTAATTAAATTAAAATAAAGTATTAAGTTTATGCTTTAATAATGTTAATAGTTTTCCTTAGTCTTATGTATTAGGCTTCTTTGTTTATTCTTAGTTGCTTCTTTGGTTTTTTTCATAGTTTTCTTTTCTATTTTCTCAATCTTTTTCACCTTTATATTTTTATATTTTTTCTCCCCCAACCTCTCGCCTATATTATCTAGCATGTCTGCTACAATCTTTCTCTCTTTTTCTCTTACTGCATTATCCTAATGAGGGATCATGGAGTTTGATATGAAATATCGATGCTAAAAATCACACACAGTTTTGAGCTAGAAATCTCAGCATTTACATTATCATGGACTGTGAAAACTACAAGCTATCAATATGTAAATGTTATTTGCATGAACTGGATAGCTAGCAAACTAATGTTGTTGACGTGGTAATGATAGGTGTAGTGGTGGAGACTTTGATGGGCTACTCCCTTCATGAGGAAAGGTGCCCAATGGATGGTAAGGATGTCTAGTTGATGTGTAGTGGTTATGTTTGAGTGATAAAATTTATATGCAAAATGTTAAGATCTTGTTTAGTGTTCTTAAGGAGAGTGACTACATGAGTAGTCTCTCTTGTTCTTATTGTATATTCATGTGAAATTTTGTATGACTTCTTTTAAGCTTAAAGAAAAAAAAAAAGCTTAGCATGTATTTTAAGATTATTTAGTGGTTTTTTAAATAGTCAAATAGATGGGTCATTACATTTTAACTATTCCCTTTCCAAATCCTAATAGAATCTTATGTCTAAGAGATGTTTCTAGATAGTTGTACGCATGAACCATGGAAAATGACAATCATAACTAAGGAAGGATAACTTCATCACATCTTCTCTAAGCATCAGCAATTGGTATCAAGATTGAATTTTTTATTGTTTTCATAATTTTAGTTTAATTTATTGTAATTAAATTATTATACTAATGTTAGAATAGATTAAACTGATTTTAATTAGATTATAGATTTGATTCCCTTTTTCATTAGTGCCACACTTCTCAGCATATTTAAAAGTAACTTTTATTTCTTTCTTGTGAATCTTGGATATCAAAGGTTTAGATTGGGTTCATTCAATATCCCATGCCTCACACTCTTTAAAAAAAAAAACATTTCTATTACTTTGTAATTACATTTAGTTCTAAGTTTGAAAATATTTATTAGAGGTTCAAGGGAGACTCTATCAAGGCCTTTTCCACTCAAACTTCCTATCAAGCATCAAAATCACTAGATAGCATTGCATTTCATTATTTCTTAAACAAATATGATTTGGGCGTTGGTTTCAACAATAACTTGTTTCCATATCATTCTAAACTATCTATAAGAGGTTTGGTAAAGGCCAACTCTTTTACCTTACCTTTATACTTCCTATTAGATGCTTACAAACAACTTATATTCATATTATTCGATTATTGGCATGTTATTTTATGACATTATAGTCATATTTTATGCTTTCTTAATAGCTCAAAAGGTTACAAGTAGAATAAACAAAGTTTATTTATTTATTTATTTCTTACTTGCAAAGAACTACTTAGCACATATGCGTTTAAAGGATTAATGTTTTTAGAATTTTATTTTGATTTCATTTTTAATAAGTGGGCTTAGACTATTGATTTCTTAAAAATTCCCCTAGTCATAGAGCCTTTAGATTGAATCAGACTTAAAGCTTTATAACTTGCTCTATCCTAAATGAAAGAAAATAGTGTTGGAGATTGTTGGTATTGTCGTTAGTGTTGTCATTAATGTCAATCCCTAGTGTGGAGATTGTTGCAGTTGTCGAAGAACTGTGTTGCATGAAAAAGTGTTATGGTGTTGCAAATATTGGTGGCAACCCCTAGTGTGGTTGTGATGAGAAGGTATTGAGTAGGTATTGCAGATGTTGTGAATGTGTTGAAGAGATTTTTGTGGTGTTGTTGATTTAACAAGTTCACTTGGTTTCCAAGTGCTTTTGAGAAAATTTGAATAGAGAAGTGTGTAGTGTGACAATGGTGTGTTCTGCATTTCTTCATGATTGAAGATATGTCTATACAGTTTGGATGTGGTGATCAAAGGTGTTTAGAGGTGTCATTTCCAGAGTTTCAGGTTTTAGATTGTGCTATAGTTGAAGATGTGTTTGCCTATGAAAAAGGTTATCTGAGAGAAATGGAATTTGCTCTGCATTTCTCCGCGTTGTTGTTTCATGTCTTGCGGATTGGGGAATGTGCTAATATTGTCTATAACTTCCTTCCCGTGAAGTTTTTTAGTGTTTAGTTTTTCTACAAGGTTGGCTAGTGAGTTGTATGTATGTGGCAATGTGTCTAGTTGCATAGAATGAAAGTGTTCTTCGGTTTCAGGTGGTTGGGTTAGCAGTGTTGGATATTTTGATGGTGTTGAATATTCTTGGATGTTGTGGAGAGTTGTGTGGTCCACACATTTCCGTACTTGGAGAGGTATGCATGTGATTACTTGTTAGTGTTAGTGATGGTTTGGCCAACTTGGCATGCCAACGCTAATTGTGGAGGTTGTTTGTTGTTTGTGGAAGCCTGGTGAAGCGTGTTGGCATAGATTTGGGTCTTGGTTAACCCTTGGCATTGTATGCCTTCACTTCTTTCCACCACAAAAGTGTTTGGTGCTGACCTATTTAGTGGTTGCACATTTGAGGTGCATATGTTTTATTGGGGCCAATGTGGAGAAGGTTTTTGGGGTTGTGGTTGATATATATACAAGGTTAATTGTTGAAGTGTGGTGTATAGTGTGGTGCAAAAAGATGTGAATGTGATCAAGTGTGGTAATCTAAGTGTGAGTTTAAATGCCTAACGCTACTAGATGTAATGAGCATGTGTCTACATTTTCAGTATATCTAAACCATGTGTCTATATTTTCAGTATATTTGAATTTGTTGGAGGCAGTGAGCCAAAGGCTATAGATGGTGTAGAGTTGCAATGGTGGATTTTCTTGTTGCTCGAAGGTAGTTAACCTCCTTGCAACACTTTTCTTCTATTCTTCTTTCTTCTAGACAATGAGCCCTTTGGGTAGTGAGCCTTTCTTCTTCTAGGCAACGAGCCTTCTTTTGCATAGTGAGGCCTTTCAATAATGAGCCTATTGTATTCGATATTGCTATTCATGTATGCATGAGGTAATCCTCATTGTGGTTTTTCCTTGATTAGGGTTTTCCATGTAACTGGTGTTCTCTTGTGTATGGTGTTGTGTTCATGTTTCATATATTTACTTTTTGTTGATGCTTAATGAGGATTTGAATGTTAATAAGGGTTTGAAAATCAAAGACGGTTTGATGATTTAATGTTCAACCGATTCACCCCCCTACCCTTGCCCCCTCCCAATTGTCATGTTGATATGTTATGTTTATGCATAAAGAAGTTGATGTCTATTTCCTACACTACTATTAGATGGGAACATGTGATTATGTCTTGGTCTTGCACGATTCTATCTTGTCTATTGTGATTTGTTTATGATAGTTTTCTAACTCTAAACTTTGTTTACTATAACACAATATATGTTTTGGCATCATGGTAGTATTAATGAACACATTTTGAAGTCTACTATGCTAGGAATCAAGATTTGAACTTCATTTAGAATTGTTCAAAACACTTGATAATTTACATGTAAGAGTTTGAAGGTACAAATTCCACACAAAATTTAAAATGCCTAGAGCAACATCCACTTATGCCAATGTAAATTATTTAAATGGTCTAATGTTCTCTAAGATGTGATGGCATGATCTAAGAGTTGATTAATGATCTAAGACTTTGTCTTTAAATATGGCAAGCAATGGTCCACTTTTGGAAAGGAGTTAGCTTAAATACAACTTAAGCTTGGATAAGGCAAACATGATCACATGTGTGATTATATGAATGAAATAGACTCGCACCCATAAAGGTTTTAACAATTTTCTAACCTTTGCAGCCTTTGAGGGTCCTAACATCTTTGCTTTTCATTGCCAACCAGACTACGAAGATCATTTTCTCCTACGAAAGATTTTGATGGAAAGTGCAAAAAAACCTTAATAAAAATCAATAACTTTGAAAACTCAGCAATTGCACAATTGAACATGGAAATGATCTATCCACCCCTTTTCTAAACAACCAAGTTCAAGATAAAGAGATTAGGGCCAACAATGCATCATTGAAAAAAAAATCAACTACATTGTTTTCATATATATGAAAGCAAGGGAGCCTATAAGGAATTTAGCAATCACATTTTTGTTTGTATGAAACAAACAAGTGAGCAGTACAGAAAACTAAAATTTGAAACTAGAGCTTCACCTTATTGCAAAACCTCGTTTCATTGGAAACCCTTGCTTATCACACCATCGTGTGATCTTTAAGACATAACCCTTGAACTACTAAAATTTTGAGAACCAGACATTAGAAATTATGACAACAAATTAAAATTCAACAATATTGAATATTGCTAAATTTTAATTAATAGTTAGTTTTGTGAAAAATAAATCCTCAATGCTGGATAGCCAGTGGCAATTGACTAGGTATTCTCTGAAATTGAACAAACCTGTGTCAAGCAATCCATCTATAATCTATTCTTTCAAATCTGTCTATTAAAATCTGAAAAATCAGGTCAGTAACAATACCTAGATTTATGCTCAAAGAAGTTCCAACCTAAACAAGTGAGGTTATCAATCGCGTGACTGCTCCACTGATTTTACAATGATAATAATTAGTTATTACTTACAAAAATTAAAAGGAAAAAATTCTAAAACATTTTCTCTAAAACACAGAGGCAGGTTACGTAATATGTGCCTGATGTTTAAGGAAAGAGAATGTGGCATTTACCATATTATTTGATAAAGGCATTAAAAAGATAAAATCAGATATTTCCAAATTCTGATATTTTCTTAATCCGCAGCAATCAAGATATAAGCTTCAACGAAGGTAAATTTGATGATCGTATGGCCGTATTAAGTTAGCCGTAAATACAAACCAATATTCAGGAAGAGTGATCGTATGAAAAGTAAGACTTAAGATAGATCATTCTATGATAGCTATGTATCTCTAATTTATATGATAATTTTTTTTTTTTAAATATTATTTTAACAGTTAAATGGCAATTTTGAATAGATACCCATAATACAGAATTGCTTGACAGGCAAGATCGACCGTGAAACTTAGACCCCGTCAATCATTAGTAAACTTTTAATTAAGAGAAATAAAAATGTTCAAAACATTAGCCATCAAATAATTACGGTGGTGAGGACGAATAATAGAATGGAATAATATTTAATCTGCTGTTCAATACCATTCAATAATAATGGAATACCGAAACTCTACAAACATATTACATATATTGACTCTACAACCATGAATTTTCAAATTATGAACTGCAGATTACTAACAGAAACAACGTAAGGGAGACAAGAACTACATATATTTTGCAATGGCTTACACATGCCGGGATCTGCTCTTCAACCATATAAAAACAATGGAATGCCATAACTCTACAAACCTATTACATATATTGTACTAAAATAAGACTCTATAAACAGCAGATTACAACATGAAGGAGAGAAGACCTCCATATTTTCCCTATGGCTGGCGCACTTTGGGAAGTGCATAGATCATACTTAAATGCAAGATGATGATTATATCTCTCCAATGCTCCCTCAAACGCAAAAAATACAAGCATTCCAGCAGCAACAATGGCGGAAATAATAATAACTGCTCACCAACAGTAGCAGATAAGGGCGTTGTTATTCAACCCTTCAGACAACATGGTTACCATCAGTTTTAACTGAATTTCCAGGCACACTTGAACTTATTTCTGCAGAGACAAGGCCATGGGAGGTTACTGCAGTAAGGAGCCACTTGATTTCACTTCACTAAGGACCCTTCTTGAATTTATAATCTCCCATATGTAACTAGGATGTTCTTCGTGAAGTGAAACCAAGTGGCTCCTTACTCCAGTAACCTCCCATGGCCTTGTCTCTGCAGAATTCTGTTCAAGTGTGCCCAGTAATTCAGTTAAAACTGATGGTAACCATGCTGTCTGGAGGGTTGAATAACAACACCCTTACCTGCCACTAATATCACCAGTTATGTCCCCTGTATCAGAATGTTATGACCAGTAAAATATGGGACATTATAAATTCAAGGGTCCTTCGTACATCACATCATAAATTGTCTCAAGCTAGGAATGATACAAACAGCTTAGCATTATGCCTGAACAGCAAGAGTAAATGTAAGCACTAAAACTAGCAAAAAGCAGTTCATCGCTATTAGAGAAGCCACCCTCTAAGTTATATTTCAAGCGTGCAGCCAAGCTTTCAAAAACCAAGATGCAAAACCCCTCAAACAGCCTATGTTTGTTTGTAAATGCTGACAGCATATTCAGCACTAATAGATGCATTATCACCAACAATGCAATAGAGTGATACTACAAGCTTATTAGCATCATACTCATAACTCCAACTCAACTGAAGCTGAGATTTTACTTGGAAAGGAAATTCCATTTTCAGTGAATAGGTGACAACTTTTCAAAATTTCTGCCAACTTCCAAAACCCATGTAATGGAAAATGCTATTCAGTGCCCCATCCAGAACTGTAATGAATAATAAATCAATTTTGAAATCCTGAAGAATTAGAAAACCAAAGATGTATTCAGATTATTCAAGAACAAAACCGAGTCAACAGAAGAGTGAAAAGGCGTAAGTTCTAAAGTTCAGAAAAATAAAAGAGCAGCCCAAAGATTGCTGTATATGAATTTTGCACATCCAATAAGAAGAGTACAATAAACACACAAACCTTTGCTCTCAAATGACCAACTTGGCTTCTAAACTCACAAAATACATGCTGCATTAGCATTTGTTTCAGCTGAGATTTATATGGCCCAGCCTGCTCCAGCTTATCACATAAGGCCTCAATGGCTAAAAGAGTACCATCTTTCTGCCTATATGGTTTGCAGCCTAGTGCTGCCTCATCATAGCTGCAAAGAGGGATTGAAAGAGAACACTTTTAGGAACCATAAAATTTGCTCTAATCATTTTGTGCAATAGCTGGGAAGCTGCATTTTCAATATGTCCAATTCTAAGCACGGATTCCTCACCTGACAATTTTTTTTATAACAAAGGAAAGGAACATTTCCACACTATCTCTGCAATGAAATCAATGGATGCAGTGCAGGGACTGTACCGATCTACAATAATATCTTCAACGACCCATACATTGTGAAAAAAGAAAGCTTTGCCAAACAAAAATACAGAAGAAATGAATTTGACAAAATGCTTAGTTGTTAAGTTTTTCTAAGCTCACAGAGATTTTCAAAATACTTTTACAATAACAGTTGAAGTTTCTGGACAATTAAAAAATGATATATGTATTTCAAGAAAAAAAAAGGGCAGCAACCCACCATAACCTTTCCTGACATATTCATAAGGGTCTTCACACCAAAGAGTTTAATCATTATCATTGAAGCACATAAGAGGGAAGATACTTTCAAAAAGTACTATATCAAAGTGTGGCTTTAAAAGTTGATATGTATTGGACTTAATAATGCTATAAACAAACAACGGATAAATTAGTTACAAATTTGCATTATTCATAAGCAATCAGTTTTGACTTTTGAGTTCATAACATAACACATCTAATTATCAACTTTTCAAACTGTTTGAACGTATAATAATATTTGCTTTAACGACATTAATTCATGTTATAAATAGGTACAAGACTAGCAGTTTCTCAAGCTAGATAGGCCACTTTTGAATTAAACATTACTAAAGCAGGGAAAAGATATTCAATTGGTAACTCCTTTGTGAACAAAACATTTCCATGGCAACATTTGCTGTAAATGCTGGAAAATAACAAAATTGTTCTTTGATTAACTGTAATCATTAAATCCAATTAATTTAAAACAAACATTGAATCCAGTTCACTTGAAGATTACTATATTTTATAAATGTGCGTTTCAATCACTTTCAGGTTGGTTGAATAGCCCAGAAATCCAGATCTCTATATCCAGATCCAAGCATGTATGCTGTAAAAGTTACTATACATTCATGATCAAAATATGATAGCAGCATTTCAACATCATGAAGAGTGTATTGACGTACACCACATACAGCATGAATTAATATTTTAATATGCCAAGTGCAAAAGAAGTTAAAAAGTGTTGGGACAAGGGTATTTGTTCGGTATTTCACAATAGTTCACCAAAGAAAAAACAGTTCCAAATATTGACAATGGGAACAAACAAGTCACAAAATCACGAACCTCTGAATATCAACCATACCTCATTTGATGAAACAATAATAATTCGATCATCTGACCCTGGAACTGAATCAGTAACTTTTATTCTCACACCAATCTCTTCACGTAAGCTTCTAATAATGGTCCCGCCTTTTCCTATTACACCACCAATCTTCTTATTTGGGCAAAGAACACGGAAAACAAGCTCCTCCCCTAATGAAGAAGGAACCTGATCACTTCCAAGAGATCTACCACTCTCAGGAAGCATATAACCAGAGTTTGGGTGTCCCAGTGCTGAATCAAAGAAAATGGTAACAGGGATATTCAAAACAAGCTTGAAAAAGGCATTTGTAACATATAAAAATATTCAATGACCCTGGAATCAAGTAGCAGGTAAGCAATTTAGTCAAATATAACAGATCTCTGTTTTTCATTATTTTACTAGTTAGAGAAACACAGTTTTTTGTAGTTTCACCATGCATGTTCCAATTTGGTGAACAATCATAATTCCACACTGGTCATAGAGATTAATCTTTCAATTGTTGTGCCATTGTCAGTACAATTAGTCCTGATTAATAAAATCGCCATCCCAGGGGTCTTGCTCTTAAAAGTTTTTAACTTTTATCAATCACAGAGCAATTCCACATCCTCTATTGTGCATGTGCTACCATGGTCCATGATAACCCTAGCTATGTAAAAGAGAACCTCTGGACTCTTGAATCAGTTCAAAAACCTAGGGAAGAACTGCTGAAATCTATTAATGGAATATTTAAAAACAAACATGCAGAAAAAAAACTTTGTTAACTGCATAGGAATCAGTACCATATTTTCAGATATCACTCAAAAGATGATATCAGTTTCCAAATTTTCTTGAAACAATAATAGCTTTGCAACCCAGACCACAATTGGCTATGTAATTCACCCCAGATTAGACTGGTATAAAATGATGGTGAATTAAGTTCAAGTCTGTCCTGGTATATAAGAAAGCATTCCATTTTCTTCTATGATAAATAGCACCACACAGAGAAATGAAGAATGACAGAAAGACACCAATCACTCAACCTTTCTACTTACATGTTCTAATTGGAAAAAATAAATTATATGCAATTTACTCTGAATATATAAATCTCAAAAACTTGCTGAAACCACCAGAGACCCTTTTGAATTTGGTGACTATAGATCAAGAATAACACACATCCAATTTTCAGAGGTTTTTAATAAGCATATATATAATCTTTAGATGAAAACTTAACTTGTGAAATATAACTTCTAGAACTCAATGGCATAAACCAAAAATATAAAACATGAAGTCTTTAACTAGTTGTATGTTTACAGGCAAGTGGCAACAAAGATCACATACATGTATAATGAGTAGCAACTTCACAGAATCTGCATTATTTATGCAGAAACTTGGCAAAACCTACCTGCTGCTCAAATACTGGAGATAAAATTGGTTACTCCATCTGGAAGGTAACCACCCTGGCAAATAACATTCAACAAGTTTAGATGGCACTCTAAAATTTTCCCTGCAAAATACTCCTGAAACATTTGAGCAAATGGCTTTTTCTCTGGCTTAAGAAGCATTGGAACTCTAAATCTAGAGAGCATAAAAAACCCATTACAATATAATCACATTCTAGCGTGACTATCAAGATAAAACTAAACTTGTATGTGCAGATAAATTAATAGACTCTCCTAAGAGACCAAAAGATACGAAAAAAATCTTGTTAAAAATTCATATATTACATTTTTAGACTATTCTCTTATGACAACGTTCTCTGAAAAACAATTTCTATGATAAAGATTGTCAAAGGCTAGACAGTAGATTCTAGTGTTGCTGATTTTCGCTTTCTTGGTTCCCCTGATTATAATGATTATACATCTTAAAAAACATTTGAACAAGGGCAATTTTTTACACAGTCCACGAATGTTAACTAACTTGCTTAAGCTCACCATGTGTATAATCAATTCATAATATGCACTGTCCACTTCTTTACTTTCCACCATTCCCAACATTTGCATTGTTCTGCATCAGTTGGTTGCCCTTCCATAGGAACTGATCTTTCCATCATAGCTAAAAACAGAACCATCCAAGCATTAAAGATGTTGGGATCAAAGAGTTGCTTGGGCACCTCTAACTGCGTGGCCAAATCACTACATAAATTCAACATCTAAAATTGCAGCGAACGAGAAAGTGCACAGTCAAAAATAAGTAAGTAATTAGGTGTACATTCTGAATGCAAAAGCATACATACATATATAGATGACCAATATATTTTAGAAATAAGCTTGATAAGCTCTACTATTTCCAATGTAGGATTTACAACTTGAACAAGGCGGTTGAAAATAAGTAACTCAAGTCACATGGAGACTAACAGTTTAAATAGCAAGGAAATTCTTAGTCAAAGATTGACCTAAACAAGAAGTCAGACACCCAAAAACAAATACTTACTCAGACTTCCACGCATTCCTTTTATGATTAATTAATTGATGGTATGATCAGAATTTCAAATTACACTCTGTTAACAACCTTTCATTAGTAGTAGTTTACCCTATTTTACAACAAATGGCATATGGTATAAGGACATTAGTATGCTACTATTTATCTACATTGAGCATGAGCATGATTATGCAAAATTGTTTAATTGGTTGTGAGTGCTATTTCGTCTGTGTGTATCTATCTATCTATCTGTCTCTCCATCTGTCTATTTGTCTATCCGTCTGCCTATCTATCTGCCTAACTATCTATCTTTTTGTCTATCTATCTCCAAGTTCAAGATAGAGAGATCAACACCAACAATGCATCATCGAACAGATTTTCAACTGCATTGTCTTCCATATCTATGAAAGCAGGGATGTCTATAAACAATTTATCCATCAACATTTTTCTTTGTATGAAACAACAAAGTGAGTGGTACAGAAACATAAAATTTGAAACTAGAACTTCAACTTATTGCAAAAGGAGGTGGACAGGGCCTAGTTTATGAACTCCATGTGTTTCGTTGCAAGCCCTAGCTTATCACATCGTCTAATGATCTTTAAGACATGACCCTTGACCAACTGAAATCTGTGATAATTAGGCATAGGAAATTATAACAATCAACTAATTAAAATTCAACAGTATTGGGTATTGCTAAATTATAATTAATTAATAATCATTTTTGTTCCCTATTGCTGAATAGGCAGTGGCAATTAGTTACGCGTTCTCTGAACCTATACAAATCTGTGTCAAATGTAAATGATATTCAAAATAATCCATTTAAAATATTCTGTCTCAAATCTAAACTAAATCCATGCCCAAAAACAAATGCTTGCATCCTATAAGGTAAAGTCAATTCAAATATGCAAATTTCAGAAAGTCGGTAACAATACCCACATTAATGGTCAAATAAGTTCCAAACATAAATAAGTGAGAGTTTATCCATCACGCGACTGTACACCCCAAGATAATTGTTCTTCAAGGTACTGAAGGCCTCCGACATAGAAGTTCGGTGTTTGTTGTTTTTGTTTCGACGGCCGCCATTGCTAAAAGGGTGCACTAAATTATTTTTAATGTCGATTTGCCCCAGCCAGTGGATACACAGAGCATATTTACTAAATATCCTTTAAGTTTAGGGATAATAATAGAATAACACTGAACGAAAAAAACAATGGGAAAAGGGGTAGAAAAAAAGACTTGCCTTTCAGTGTTTTACCAGTTGAGGGCGAATATTTTGAAGGAAAACCCTGGAAATGTTTTCGCAGTCTCCAAAACTAACACGGAAATCCCTTCCATCATTAAATGCTGGTCAATTCATCCCAAAACAAGAGGAGAAGAAATCTCGAGAGGAATCATTCTGACCGGGTTAATATCTCTGAGTTGCCTCTGACGTGCGAGACGGGTTTAAGTTGTGTGCCCAAATGAAGGATTGCTCGCTGTAAAATAAGCCCATGGCAATTTCATTGTTTCGAGCATTGGAAACAAGGGCTTAGCTTCCGAATGAAATATTTCGATAAAACCCTTTCGAAGGAATCTTTTTTGATCTAGCCATACCTAAGAAAACGTGTCGGTGCTGATGCACGTGATTGGGAGTTCACTCCGCCAATCTTTTTAATTTTTCCATACCTAAGATTAATGGTAAAAAAAATTCTAATATAATTTCTCTATGTAAGATTGCTTAATGTGCAAGGAGAGAATGTGGGAATTATCATATTATTTAATAAAACATTAAAAAGGTAAAATCAGATATTTTTAAATTCTATTTTTTTAATTTCAAAAAGATAAATTTGATGATTATATGAATGAATCTAAGTAAATTATAAACACAATCAATTTTATTTTTAAATGCTCATATGAAAAGTAAGGCTTTGAATAGATCATTCTATGAGAACTGTCTATCTCTAATTTATGCAATAATTTTTCAAAATAAAATATTGTTTTAACCTTTGAAACGGCAATTTTGAATAAATACCCATCAAAAAGAAGTTGATGGGCCGTCAACTGCCTGTTAAACTTTTAGTTAATTTTTTATTGAGAAATATAAAAAAGTTGCAATGCCATCAAATAATTACTGCAGTCAAAGACAAATAAGAGAATGGAATTATATTTATTCTGCTATTCAACCCCATACAATATAATAATGGAATTCCAAAACCCTACAAACAACACATTCACTCTCCAACCATATGAACTGCAGATTGCTAACAGAGAAACCGTAAGACAGACCAGAACTACATATATTTGACGATGGCTTATACTCTCCAGGATCTGCTCTTCAATACCATTATTTGGAATACGAATACTTTACAAACCTATTACGTACATCGTACTAAAGTAAGACTCCACGAACACCAGATTACAACATGAAGGAGAGAAGAAGTTCATATATTTGGCTATGGCTGACACACTCCGGGAAGTTAATAGCTCATACCCAAAAAAACCACTAGACTGACGAGGGTGCAGAGAATGGTGATGATAATATCTCTCCAATTCTCCCTCGAACGCGAAAAATGCAAGCATTCCACCACCAGCAATGCGAGCATTGCAGCAGCAACAAGAGCTGAAATAATAAAAACTTCCCGCCTGAACCCTGCAGACAGCATGGCTACCATCAGTTTTGACTCAATTTCTAAGCAAACTTGAATAAATTCCCGCAGAGACAAAGCCATTGTAGCTCAATGGAGTATAGAGATACGCTTCGCCCAGGACCAATTCTTATAACGTGGAAATTAGACGTCTAGCAGAGACATAGTGCAAGCACCGTGTGGAGTTTAGTCGTCTATGATGTGGACTATATTCCTTCTTGTGTGCTCCCTTTTTGCTTCCCTTTACTTTGGACTATATTCCTTCTTGTGTGCTCCCTTTACTTTGGACTATATTCCTTCTTGTGTGCTCCCTTTTTGCTTCTTTTTAACTTATCTATGCTCTCTTTTTGAAAGAAGCAGTTATCTATGCTCCCTTTTTTATCTATGCTCCCTTTTTGCTTCTTTTTAACTTATCTATAGATAAGTTAAAAAGAAGCAAAAAGGGTATAGATAAGTTAAAAAGAAGCAAAAAGGAAGCATAGATAAGTTAAAAAGAAGCAAAAAGGGAGCACACAAGAAGGAATATAGTCCACATCATAGACGGCTAAACTCCACACGGTGCTTCCACTATGTCTCTGCTAGACGTCTAATTTCCACGTTATAAGAATTGGTCCTCGGCGAAGCGAAAATACGTATCTCCATACTCATTTCAAAACTATTTCCTTGTTAAAGCTAACATTTTTTTTTATAAAATAAAATAAAACAAACAAATAAATATTATTAATATTTTTTAAAATTAATTTGATATATGTTTAGGTTTATATATAATTTTTGAAAATAAAATATTCTAAGGTTGATTGTTGAAGTTAAGTCATGACCTAGCACTCCAATATATGTGAAGAGTTTAACATTAGTATTATGAAAGAAATTTTTGACACAACTTTTTGATAAATGATTAGTTAGTATGTTTGATTACTATTTAAGTGAAAAAATATATTAATGGTGTAAAAGGTAAACTCAAAAATTTCACTTAATTGGGCATGTCTAGCATATTTTTTTACTATAGCAAGATCACCAAAACTAACTCCATCAAATTCACCACCATAGAACTCAACAGTCACACCTACTTGTTCCACAATATATTTGGATTCTGCTCTCCTAAAAGGAACATCAACTTTCACATTTCCTTATTCATCTACTAGAACGACTGGAAATGTTTCAAAAAAGGTAGGCATACGCCGTACAAAAAGCTCATTTGTACAACCTAGTTATTTAATCGAATGCCTCATTTTCACCTATTAATCTAATTGACCTAATTGGGTTAATTCACCCCCTCTTGCACTAACATTTCACCCTGTTAAATTGAATAAATCAAATTATTTAATTTAATCACTGTCATCTTATTTAATTAAATAATCCTAAACTATTTAATTAAATATCATTTTGCATTCCCCTTTACATTAAATAAATCCATAATTTAATGAATATCCTATTATTCCTCCTCTTGCACATTCAAATTTAGTTTTAGTTAACTAAATTGTTAATTATCCTTACCTTTCCACTTGCAAGGGAATATTCTTAGAATATTCTTTCTTTGCACATTCCTCCAAAAGAGAATATTCCTATGAAATATCCCTATTTGTGCACTGATTCCTCCAAAATATCTCCTAACCTCTTCCTAATTATTAGGAAATGTGTTTGTTGAAAGCAAATTTGGACCATTGATTAAATTAGTTGATCCTTGTCAACTTTCAACTCTAACCATGGATTAAAATCCTCAATCCATGTTTCATCCTCCTTTCATTATTGTCCATTGATTGATCTTTTCAATCTCATCCATTTATTTTTCATTTGACCTCCTATAAATAGATCACTATATGGAGAGAAATCAATCCATCTTTTGATAGCAACATGTTTATGCTGTTGAAATTTACACTCACTTGCATCCATATTGAGCACTTTTATTTTAGCATATTAGATTAATTTCACACATAGTTAGCTTAAGCATCCATTAATAGCTTCCATGGTAACTTAGTTTGCATCCATTTTAGCTTAATTTGAATCTATGGCTTCTATCTTTGAAGTTAGTTTGCATTTAGCATAGATTTCATCTATTTTATCTATCATCTTAGCATTTAACACCATCTTTATCATATTAATTTCTAGTTTTGCATCATGCTTCACACACATCTCATCGGTTCCATTAGTTTTCTTCAATAAAATTGATTGAAACAAAGATCATATTATCCAAGGGATTGGGGGTGATCCCACAATACTGGTTTATAATTTTTGGCCAAACTGGACACTGAACTATTTTTTTCTAACTAAATCTTCACTTTCAAACACCTATAGTGGCTAAATTGTGAGGAATTTGAAGATGATGCAAACTAGTGAATTGTGACATTTTGTCTGTAGATTCTAAATTTTTTTTTTTTCAAAAATTTTGGAATCAAATTGCACTTCTTTTTCCATCTCCTTTGAAAACTAGTTTTTTTCAGTAAACACCATTTTTAAGGAGTGACACTCACCGTATGACACAACTTTTTTTCCATGAAGGATAAAATTATATTTTTTTTGAATTTAGATTTGTAGCTATGACATCTAATGCTTCCAATTGGTTTCGTAGTGTTTTATTCAATTTTTTTCCTTTATCATGTTTTGAAGTCAAACCAATTACAATTCAGACATAGGCAGACTGTATAACTTATAACTTTTTTTGTATGTATCGAAGAAAAAAAAATTGTTGGATCAAGGACTTCAATATCTGGTGCACTCAAATTTAAAAAAAAAATTGATAATCTTCTATTTATCCACATGTGTAGAACAAAGAGCTTGATTTTTAGTGAAAAACCTACATTCACAAGAAATAAAAAATAAGCATAATAATCAAATTAAATTTAATTAAAATTATACCTTTTTTGGCATCTTATAATAAGGACTACATACTTACGAAAAATAAATTTTAAATGTATTCATTTGATCCCCCAAAAGGTAAATCAAAAGTGGTTTTTATCAACATTTTGATAGGTGTAAATGAGACTTCGTTATAGGTGTGGTTTAAAACTAGTGGGGTTCTATCCAAGGGGGCTTGGTCTAAGGTGGTTTGATCAAAACCTATTCAATTGGAATCCTTTAAATGGAACTTTTCAAGGCTTAAATCATTATATTTTCTAAAAATATGTGATTTTAGCAAAAATTAGGATCTCCCAGAAAGTGTAAACCACTATTATGGTAGCACCCTTGGGAAAGGGTCATCATTCCACATCAATGTGATACCACTCCCCCAATAGGATAAAATTTGAGGTCTTAGAATAGGATTTTTTTATGCTTTCATGCTTATTTCATGTCAGTTTAATGATTTCTTAGTTTTGATGAATTTTGAATATCTTATTGGGATCAGTGCTTAGGGAGTTAAATAGGCTTTAAATTCATTTGTATCTAGTTTATTTAGTTTACACGATAACATTGGTCACATTTTGGTGCTAGAAGGAGGGCTATATTGATCAAATCTGACGAATTTCTCTTTAGATTCATGTTTGCTTGTGTTTGCAAATACAACGATGCCATTGATAAGTTCAGTGATGCATCTGATATGCATCATTATATAGTAACACACTTTGGTTTAAATTTAGTGATGCATAATTAATTTTGTCATCGCATATTTAAAATAAAATGCTAACATGATTTTTATAAATAGTTTAAATTTCATTATAGCGACGCATCAATTATAGTGACACAATTGATGTCACTATTTTATTGTAGAGCAACACACTTGATTTTCACCAAAGTGACACACTTCTTATATGACAACACATTTGAAAAAATTTAGCGACACAATTGATTTCAATAACGTAACTGATTTTAGTGATGCTTTTTTACTAGTAAACAAAACAAAGACCTAATTTTGACATGTGCTTTAAATTTTTGATTTCATGTCCTCTCTAACATGTCACTAACATCTAGTTTTTGTCTTTAAGGCTAACTAGTTTTACAGATTTGAAAACATTTGAAATGAAGGAGCATACTATCGTTTGACCATACATTGTAAAAGTGCTTTTACACTTATGGGGCAATAATAACCCATCTTATGTTGCTTTACTTTATGTTTTAGGACCAACTAATCTTCCATTTGGTTTAAATTAAATTTCAAAGTTGGTTGAAATTAGACCCACTATATATCTTCATTTTTCAATATCGATTTAAAATTGAACAAAACAATCAAACACTTGAACCATTGGTTCTTAAAATGGAGTCATTTTTCTTTATGGAATGTTTTTTGTGTTTTTCTATGTATTTTCTTTACTTGTGTATGCTTGTAGTGTGTATCCACTCCCCTTGTGCTTCATGTGATCTTCGGTGAAGAGAAAAAATCAAGTATACTTTATTTGCTTGTGCATACTTATAATGTGTATCCTCTGCCCTCATGCCTTTTGGTGATCTTAGGTGACAAAAAGCATCTTGAGTTTTGCACTTTGTTTTACCTTTAGAGGGCTTGCCTCCTAACTTGTGAGAGGGAATGACCTAAGTGATACTTTCATTTCAGTCCACTATATAAATAATTGGTGTGATGAAAGTCATCAACCAAATGGTGTGGATGCTCTATACCAACGAAAGTCTCCCCTAATATCTGTGTGATATGTAAAAAACCTTAGATCTTTCTAAGGGCTAGGAGGCCTCTTAAATGAGTGAAGCACCACATGTATAGACACCAGTTTATCTTGAAAAACACTGATTAAGAACCTTGATTTTAGTAGCCAACCATGTGAAATCCAATGAGTTCTTTGAAGTGGTGCATTGGAACTTGGATTCCAAGAAGTTACAAGTGCCATGTCCAATTTTGGTTAAAGTGTAGAGGTTAAGAGTTCATTCTTAACATACCTCTACACTCTTTCCTAAATTGCATGTAAAATTGTCTCTTCTACTATGAAGAGGACGAGGCAAGCCCATCAAAAGAACATACCACTTGAGTTAGGTTTGTAATTGCTTGTGATTTAGTTTAATACTTTGCTTGGTTTCAAAAAAATTTCAAACACACATCAACAAGTTTCTCAAAATTTCAAACCCCTTTTTAAGCATAGACACCCTTTAAAAAATTCTTGATATTGATGGTTGTCCTAAGGATTGTATCCTTAGAGAATTCTAAATATTTTGGCTTATATCTAAATCCATACTTTCCAAAGTTAATGTAGGTAACTATGGCCCTAACTTAATGATTTTCACATAAGGGACTTTGTGCAATGAAGGATGTTTTTGGCATAGACATTTTAGTTTGAAATTTAAGCAAGACATTGTATGTGGTAAAAATAACTTCATTAATCCAAGATTAAATCAAATAAATACCCCACATTGATGTATGTTCTAAACTTTGACTCCCTAAAACAAGTAAAATTGAGACAAGGAAAATCATTGAGTTCCATTATCCCAAAATCATTGAGTTCTATTGTCAAAATAATTGGGTCTTATTTCCAAAATCATTGAGTTATATTTTACCAAAACATTTGAGTTCTTAAGGTATTATCACTTTAGAGGTATAACATTTTTTCTCAATACCTTGGTCTTGCAAAAAGGAGGTTCATTCTAGGTTAACATTTTGGGTCAAACATTTCATCCACCCTTTATCATATTTCACCTTTCACTTCACCAAACTTTAGAAACTTTTGAACATGCCAACATTCTTTTTCAACTTAGACATCTATCAAATTGAACCCTAACTTAGCTACTTTTTGTGTGAAATGGATCCTTTTCCATGCATTTAGTTAAGTTAGTTATCACATTTGTGGGCTAGTTTATCTTCAAGGTCACAAGTCTACCTTAAAGATTTACAAAGTTCATTAACACCATTTATCCAAAACATCAAACCTTTAAGTCAAAAGTGTTGTCCCAAGAGTTAGCAAAAGATCACTCCCCATATCATTCATCTTTTTTCATGTCCCATTCACACCATTGGTCAAAAACAACTTAGAGTGTTCCTTTTACCAAAATTTGAGTCAACTAGAGAGTTTAAACATTACAAATCTCAACATAACTCTACCATAGGTGACCCACAATTTATGGTAATGACAAGATCACAACATAAGAGAATCATGGAACAAGCTAAAGTCACATCCACCACAAGTGATACCAATCCAAAAAAAATTAATCGAAGGAGTCCTACCCCCTCACAACAACCCCAAAATCCATTGGGTCCATATGAGGTAGAATCTACGTCACAAGCAACCCAGGCTTTGAGCTTACTAAAGAAGAACTCATTGAGTATAAACAAGAACATAAAACCTTAGAGAAAGTGACTTCAATTCCCCCATCTTTTGTCACACAACCCTTGGCACAAGGCTTGACTCCATCCATGATTCAACCAACTCTAAGACCAAGTCAAACACAAACTCCTAGTCTTCCAACTAGTCTTGCTAAGGATTTTGGTCACACTCTTCCTTTGGAAAGCAACATGCACTTGTGGGTACTCTAAACACCAATCCTCCACAAACCACCACTTGGACACCTATATTTGGTGCCCCACCTCAATATTCCACCACCATTCCAAAACACCCTTCACATCCACACAAACCTCTTATATTACATAACTCTGTGACAACCTCAACATTTCGAGCACAACCATCTTTGTCCATCCCCACAAGTACCACAAGTGTGCCCAATGTCATGCAAGGTAGTGTGGACCAAGTGTCTCAAATAGACCAACAAGGGAAAGTTAACACCCTTATGCAAAATCAACCCTTAACACAACAAGGGACATCTTCATGCAACCACCCCATTAGTTGCCCAAAACACATCTATCCCATCCACCACCAACCCATATCAAACCAACACATTAATCACAAACCCCATCAACCAAGGTAGTACCTTGGCCCCACCTCAAAAATAAGGGAAACCTCAACACATCGGTCAAGGGAACCATTTCAATCAATGGACTCAAGGTCCTATTATGCCATTTCTACCACAATACCAAATGGTGTCATCATCATCCTTAGCAATGGTCCCCAACATCATGCAAAATAAAATGGGACCTCAAACTTACATTCCTCCATCCCAATCCACCATTTTACAAGGAATGTTAAACCAAGGCAACCCCAAATCAATCATCATCGACCTACCACCCACACAAACCATAAACACCCAAAACCCATCATAGATGTCCCAACAACCAAATGATTCTACATTGCAAGCTCATGCTCTAGCTTTGTAGCAAGCACAATAGGCTTACCAACAATCCTTACAACAACAAAAAACCCAACAAGCAGCCCTAGTGGCACAATAACAACAGTAAGCCCCAAGCAACTCTAGTGGCACAACAACAACAACAAGCCCAACAAGTAGCCTTAATGGCATAACAACAATAACAAGCCCAACAAGCAACCTTAGTCACACAACAACAACAATCCCAACAAGCAGCCTTATCCACACAACAACATCAAGCCCAACAAGTAGCCTTAACCACAAAACAACAACAACAAGCCTTAACCACACAACAACTACAACAAGCCCAACAAGCAACCTTAGTTGCACAACAATAATAATAATCCCAACAAACAGCCTTGGTCGCACAACAACAATAGCAAGCCCAACATGTATCCTTGGTTGTGTAACAAAAAGCCTAACAACAAGCATTGCTAGCTCAACAATATGCCCAACAACAACAAACACTCATGTAACATCCACATGGCGTGCTTACATCCCTGATAGAATCCCACATCTGAAGGTGGAAGAGGCATTATACTTCCTATTGGGAATGATTTGTAATGTCCCTCTTTGACCAACAGACCCCAAAAATGGTAGATTCTTCCCTCTTCTCCTTCAAATTCATCCATCTTCATCTCATTTGGTCCTCTTGCACTCTCACTACCTCTAGCAATTTCAATCTCACACTCTGAAGCATTTTCAAGCATTATCTCCATTTTCAAGCAACACTTCAACACTCCATTGCAGCAACAACACCTTGTCAACTTAGCAAAGCAAGTGTGAAGCAAGCCATTGCATCGTGGGCTTGAGGTTTTGCAAGACCTCCCTTCATCATGGTCAAGGTTGTGGTGATTATTCAAGCCTTCTTTCTCCTCCATTGGCTAATAAGCTCTTGGTGGAGATGGTAATGTTTCGCTCCTCTCCTTTGTGATTTGGTTGAGTAGCTCTTTATTAGTTTGTAGTGTTTATTGCAATCACTACTTTATTTACTTCTTTATCGTATATTTCTATCTCGTTGCTATTTCGCTGTCTGTGGAGGTGGAAACACCAAAATGGGGGTCTAAATGAGGCAGACCCCTATACAGCTCCAAAAAATTTCCCCTCTTTCTTGTGTGTAGGTGGACATGCTTTTGGAGCTAGTTGGCGAATTGACATCTTGGTGAGATCATCTTTGTCATTTTAGCTCTTATCTATCTGCTTTATCACATTTGTTTGTATCTCTCATATTTAATAATTTTATTTTGCTCATTTAGCAGTCATTAGCTAGGCTGTCAGCTTGTTTTCTAGCGGTTCATATTGTATTCTTTGCCCTCTAGTCATACGGAGGCTAGCACACCTGAGAGACTCCAGCTCGTCGCACTATCGTCCTAGAACCATACTTTTTTCCTCGGGAAAAGAGCTACCTAAGGTACAATATTGAATCCAAGAACCGGCTCGCATAGCCTAAAATTGGGTTTTGGGTTTGAAGAGTGATCAAAGGACATTATAGTCCTCATCATTCTCGATCCTTGTTTCAAGACACCCTTTAGAGTGAGGTAAGTTAGAGCAGCCTTCCGCTCTCAACTCTCCATGACCTAGGGCCTTGATGTGGTTGGTACCCCTCTCTTACATTTTTGGTGAACTCGATGTGAACTAATGTCTCCCTATTGGTTGGTGTTGATATTTCTCTCTCGTACCTTGTAATCATTGCAAGCCTAAGTGTTGTGAAGGGTTATGAGCATCATAACCCAATCCATGACTTTTGGGCACGTTGTTAGGAGAAGTGTGCAACACCTTCTGATGGAGAAGATGAAGGTCACTACTAGTTTCTCTACAGGCCTTTATGTTGGATCTTCCACTGGTTTATTGGCCCAGGAGCAATTGTTGAGGGCTGAGATAGGATTCTTCAATGAGACTAATCATGACCCCACTCCTCCTACGTCTCCTACACCATCGTCAATAGACAAGCACAAGGTCATTCACATCCTTTTTGAATATATTTCTACCATCAAAAAAGGACTAAGTGACTTGGAGAATCACTTAGAAAAGGACCTGAAGTTGGCTAGAGCTGCTTGGGTTATCAGGGAGATAAATTATATGGTTGGAAAGGATTGAAAAAGAACATAACTCTTAGCTAGTCTCTCTAATCTGACTGAAGCATGTGCTCCTCCAAACAATCCTAACATTATATAAAGAGCCACTTTTGAAGACCATGAGAGGCAACTAGGAATGTCGATGCCTCCCACGTCAATGTACATGGCTGACACAATTCCCTCAATCAACATCCCCTCTACCTCTGAGAGATCTGAAACTATCAAAGCGAACATAGTACCCTTAGGGTTTAGCTTCACCCCTCTTATCACCTCTAGTAGTGGAGGTTTTGGAAGGTTGAGTGTTGGGGGCTTTGATAGCACCAGGGTGGTGGCTTTGATAGTGGAGGTGGTACTAGTGGAGGTAACTCCGATGGAGACCCTACTAGTGGTGGTGGCTCTGGCAATGGCTCTGACAATGGTCACAGTGGTGGCTTCGGTGGTGGTTCTAAAGCATGTTAGACCTTTTTTATCCTAAGACCCTAATCTGAATGCTCTTCTTCAAAATATGGGCAAGATGCAAAGTCAACTGGTGAGTCTCTCACAGGCCTCTACCCAGTCTATCTTTCAACCCTATTTTCTATATAGCCCCTTGTCAATAGCAACATTAAACAATCCCTTCTTGCAAGGAATGGAGATTCCCAAATTCAAAAATTATGGCAGAAAAGGGAACTCGCAAACACATGTGTCCACCTTTAATGCCCTATGTACTGATTTTTTCCATCATGATGGTTGATGGAAAAACTATTCCCTCGATCTCTTAAGGATACAATGCTTGAATGGTATTGTTCCTTACCCGATAACTCTATTTTCTCATTTGATCAACTTGTAAACTAGTTTTTCTGACAGTTCCAAGCTAACATCAGGTCGAAGATGACCTTTTTAGATCTCGTCTAATGCAAACAAGGTGATAACAAAAAGATTACTGATTTTATAGCATGGTATCAAGTGCTCTTCTCACAAATCTCGTATCCACTACCCAATTTTGACATACAAAAGGTGTTCATAGGGAATTTGCAAAGATCTTGGCAGGAGAAATTTTCCCTTATGAAATACCCTTCTTTCACACATTTGTCTATTGCATTACGAGAGTATCAACAAACGATAGTTTAGTTCAAGGGATCTTCCTCACACTCCCATTCTGAAGGAAAGTCCATCGTATCGATCTTTGGAAAAGGTAAGCCTGTTGTGAATGTAGTAGCTGCTACAAATGACAACGACCTTAGATGCAACAGAAAGTTCATAAAGTTAGCAGAATCTTATTCTTCCATCTTGTAGTAGTTGTAGAAGTATAAGATCATAACCTTGGAGAACCCTAAACCTCTCAAGGAACATTACCCCAGTTGGTACAATTTGAATACCTTCTATTAGTACCATCAATTTCACAAACATGATACCAAACTTTTTATGTGCTTGCGTCACGAGATACAAGATCACATCGAGGATGGTACTATTTTCCTTGATGGAAGTAAATAAAACATGAACAAATTAGTTGTGAAAGAAAATAATGAGTTGTAGATATACACGAACCCATTTCTGTCACACTCTACCAACATGATTATCAATCCCTCTGATTCTACCACTCAGCCTGAGGCATATGTTAACATGGTCACGATTACTCCTACTACACAACCTATGATCATTTCACTAGATGTGATGTTCACATCATAGGATTTTCCCATGAACAACAAGCCCTCTCCCCTCTACATTCTTGCTCACCTCAATGGCAACATTGTGACAAGGGTATTAGTCAATCCCACAAGTCGAGTGAATGTCATTACAAAAGAGACATTGTGGCTTAATTCATTGCATAGAAAAGAATACGAAGGAATCTATTCGACCATTTGTACACATGATGGTCTTTCTCTTAAGCCATATGGCTTGATAACTCTATCCATCCTAGTTGGACCTAGGGCTATAGACATAGTTTTTGATGTTATCTTGGAGTCGGATTTATTTAGGATGAAGCTAGGCATACCTTGGCTAGCTTCCATGAATGGAATCGCCTCCATCATTCATAAATGTTCGAAGTTCTCCCATGAAGGTGTTGTGCATGTGGTACATGAAACTGGATACCAGCCATTGGTATCCCATGGGAGCTACTCTTGGATCACGTTTTGCTTTCCTTGGTCGGTCTGCTCCCTCCAAGAGCAGACCTACTTTACAAGAACTATGTAAAGTATAAGACCCGTGGTAAGGGATAGTTGAAATTGACTCTCCCGATAGCACAACAGTCAGCTGCCTCCCCTTCTTGAAAAGGAAAAAAGAAGCTACCCCATTCTTGGGATAACTCTCCTGCTTCTCTTTCTAGAGAAGAGTTTTGGATGAATATCCATGGCTTTTATCCATTGAGGTTGATGATACCTACTTGGTGGATCAATATATCAGACCTCCCTACTAAACCGCATGTACCTTGGTGCTAATTATATGGCAAGAGAAAAGGTCCCCATAGGGAATCCTCCACGTTTCAGCCTTTGTGGCTTCCCACTGCTTTTGCTCCTAAAGCAGTAAATGGGAAGAAGCCCGTTGCCGATGCACTGGAGCCAACTCCCCCCATTGTTTCTCAATCTCTTCCTCTTGCTCCCATTCAAGAGCCTATCCCTCCACTGGAAACAACTATGGTGGACACTCACATGGCTAACCAGGAGCCTTTTGTCCATTTGCAACCTCTTGTCTCTAGCTCAAAGAGTCATAGAAACTGCCTTGTGCATGAACGCAAGCGTCGATGAAAGGATCTCACGACTGAGCCGGCCACCTTGTAGAAAAAGGAAGAGGAGTCGACTACCCCTACCTTAGGGCCTCCTAATGCATCCTCCTCTCTCCTCCCCTATGCTTCCATTCAATCTAGTTGAGTCTCACTTCTAACTTCCTCTGTGAGTACGAATGTGCCTGACCCCAAAAAGGTGTAGGTTTTTATCACTCCTTTGGTGGAGCCACCCTTGTTGATGTCCCTTCAAAATTTCCATCCATTCCCAAAACCCATAGATATGTTGAACACTTTGGTGGTATTTTATGCACTTTTCTCCTTCTCTTCCTCCACACCTTTTGCCTCATCTATGGGGAGTTCACATTTCCCAATGGAGCAAAAGGTAGAAGGAGGCCCCTCTAGCAATGGAGGGCATAAGGGGAGCCCACCTTCTCCAAAAGGTGGTCTTGTGTTGACTTGTTATGTCCTAGTAATGGAATTAGTCTCGGCTTCACTTGAGTTTATCATTGCTCCTGAGTCATTCGGTGAGCCTAGCAGTGAATCTCAAGCACAACCCTCTCCATCCATTGAGGTATAACATGGCACTCCAACAAAGTGCATGTTTAACTCTCTGGATGAAGTTCCTACCTTGTTAGTAATCTTCATAAAGTTGTTGACCAGAGCTCCACAAGAGCCTAATGGAGGAGACCTTGCGGGTCCTTCTTCCTTAGCCCTTATTGCGAGAGGGTAGAAAGCTCCTCCCCTTAATATTCTACCACTACAGGCTCATCCTCCTTGCCCTTATAATTATTTAGATTGGGAAGTGGATGACCTATTGGTCGATGAGTGTTAGGGGGAGGCCTATTCTTTATCTTTAGGTTAGATGTGTGTGTGTTGTGATGTGTTCCCTTGTGATTGTATTATGTGTTCCTAGATGACCCTTGTCACCCTTATTGGTTCTTGGATACAGGCATGAATTTTGTGTCGTAAACCTTCTTCTATTTTTATCATCATTCTTACATGTTTATGATTGATTTTTGATAAATTGGGGATGATGCAAAGTGTTGGGGTATTGAGGCTTCCCTTCCATGTTGACTTGATTTTTTATTTTTACTTTGTCTTCTTGTGCATTCTTCACATGGTCTAATATAGTATGGGGTTGATGGGGTTCATTTTGTATACTACAATGTAAAACATATGTTATGATGCGACCAGGCCCCATTATCAAATCCGCATAAAGTCCTTTGTTTGTTGTTTTCTCTCTTTTCCTTACAGCACCTTTTAGCCAGGTGCCATTCGCTGTGGCTGTGACAACACCATTACGCCTGATTTTAGAAAATTGCATTAGAACACCAACAAATCTTTTTTCGAGAAGCTTTTGCAAACTTTTTCAGAATCCACATTCTTGACTTGGACCCTAACATAATATGTTTCCTTTATTCATAGGTTATGAAGAACTTGAGAACTTTCCTTATTGGTGTGGTGGCTTTTATTTCATAGGGCATCTTCTCGCTAGGTGCCTTGATGAAGTGAACATCTTTGAAAAGGATTCCTTGGTGTTGAATTGATTTGAGAAAATACATCTCTTCTGCACTTTAAAATAGCACATCCCTTGAGTGGACACCTTCTTCATGTTAGGTTCCTGAGGGACCCCTTTGAGAGTTTTCCAACTTGTTGATGAGTACATTGGCTGTCCCGCTTGTTTGCCTATGGCCGCTAGATATGTTCTGCTCTGAGAGGTAAGTATGTTGATTTCTTGAAGCGCGCCCTATGAAGCCGGCTTTACGTCTATGGAGTCTCCTTCGCTTTAGTTTTCTTTCTATTGTGAAGATCTTGAGGACAACTTCCTTGCAGTGCGGCGGGCCTATATTTAGAAGATTAATCTTTGTAGTAAAGGTTATTTAATTATATTATTTTATTAACTTATAGGAATGTTCAAAGGAATCCCTACAGAATCTTTTGTCTTTTTGTCATCTCACACATGTGTGAGGATGGCTTATTTTTTAATTCCTTTATTAAGGAATATTTGTAACCACCTCCTTAAGAGGTGACACTTTGCACACACATAGATGAATGGTGGCATTCATTGAGTTGGGAGTTGCATTCTAACTCCTTCTCACCTCTACTTATTGAGGTGCCTCTCCTCTCATTCTTCAAGACTCATGCAAGCAAGCTAAGGCCGGAACACTCTCTCTCTCTCTTTGTATTATTCTTTAGGCATTTTGCCTCCATTCATAATATTGGGGTTTTTTCTTATTTTTTCCCCTTAACAAATTCTTGTGTCTCTTTTGCTTTGGTGGTGCTTGGTTTGGCTACCTCAATTTATTTGGTAATCTCTTTCCTTCAAACAATTGCTCTTTATTAGTACTTTCCATTGCTCTTTTCTATTTCCTTTCATGGTATCAGAGCTTGGTATTACTAATATCTTGTGAGCTATATTGTTGAAGGTTTACCATATTTTTCAGCACATCATTGGAGACATTCTCAAAGAGGAGAAGAAGATCTAGTGCCTAATCTTGGTTGTTTTTTGTCTTCTAACCCTTGTGCAGGTTTTTTTTATCTAAAGTTTTAAAGTATTTTAGTTTGCATGCATACTTAAGTTTATGCAGTTTTTTTTTTTAAAACCATCAAATAAAGGGTTATAGTTCAAGTTTTAAAAAAAAAACCCATTTTTTACATGTTCAAATGCTTGTAAAAAATCAAAAAAAAATTAGAAATTCTTTTCTAACCTATTTTTATTGTGCAGGAATTTCAGTTTTCTAATTTCATACTTCAAATAATTTGTTTACATTTAGTGCAAAAACCCAACAAGGGTTTATCTTATTTTTCAACTTTCAATTTAAAGTTTATTTATTTCTACAATTTATACAAATCTTAATATTAGATCTGTATAAAAATTGATTATAATTTGTATGCATGTTTATTTTTTGCAAAATTTTAGAAACCCTCAAATAAAAGGTTATATTTCATTTTTTTTAGATCTGTAACTTTTTTTAACAATATGAAGTTAAATCTGTAAATAAAATACTATATTTTACATTTTAGAAAAAGGGTAATCTGCTTTTTTACATATCTATAAAAATTCTCCATATTTACATCAATTTCAATATCCCTATTTTTTCTATTATACTATTAATTTCAATCTTTCTTGAATAATAAAATATCAAAAAAATTTAAAAATAATAAATAATATTCAAGCTTTCAGCCATTACATTTTTTTAAAGAAAGAAAAATCAATTTTCTTTTTAATCCAAATCTTGTTTACTAAATTTTGAAGGCCCTCCCTCATACAAATCTTGCTTTTGCAACTTTTGGTGCCGCTATTTACAGCTCCTTCCTTCATCCAGAACGCAGTCATATCCTTCTGCACACTAGACCTACACTCATGCAAAATAAAATCTTTATCTTCTTTTAATTTTTTAAAATCAAACCCTCAAAGTATTTCCCGCCTATTACTCTTTAATCTCCTTTCAAAAAGATTTTAATAAAAAAAAATCTTCCCACCCATTCTCTTGGTTGGGCATTTTCCCTTTTTAGTAATGGCGCACAAAGAGTTTTCTTTTGAAAGGCATGCTGGTTTTAATAAAAGTTTGTGTAGAGGATTTTTGCCATCAAAGGAAGTGAAATGAAAAAGTGTTATTTTTTTAAAGATTTTGCATGTCTTGGCTTTTTAAAAAGATTTTTTTTAAAAGCACTCTTTTCCTCTTTTAATCGATTAAGTAGGTTTCTCAATTTTTTTTTAATAAAGTCATTTTTTTAATACTACATTTTTTATTACAACTTTTAAATTTTTAAATTAATTTTCTCTAAAGTTTATCATATTAAATCTATTAATATTTATTATTTTTTAAAATAATATATTAGTTTATTTTAACATTTGAAATTTAATTAATTATTTTTTTTCTAAAAAAGTTGTTTTTAATATTTTAGTTTAAAGGGGCTTATTTATTTTTAGACAATTTTTTTTTAAAGATTTAATTGAATCAAGAGGGATTTTTCTTTAAGCAAAAATTTACAATAGTTTTTTTTTCATAAAGTAAATTTTTTATTGCAATCATGTCAACTTTAATTCCTGAGATTAAATTAACTAGTTCTAACTATCATTCTTGGAAAACTCACATTTCTTTCATTTTTTGATTTAAACATCTTTTGGATGTTGCAACGGATCCTAAATCTAAACCAGGTTTGTCTGCATCCAAAGATGAAATTGAAAAATGGAATCTTAAAAATGAGGAAGCCCTTGGCCTCATAGGTATCTCCATGTCACCCAAACTTTATGTTCACATTGGGACATGTACAACTGCCTATGAAGCATGGGACAAACTCAAAACAATTTATGATAGTACAAATGAATCAAGAAAAATTCAAATTCAAAATCAACTTGAAGATTTGAGGTATTCTGATTTTAAATCTATGGATGATTTTTTATTGAAATTTGATGCTTTAAATAGTCAATTGGATGGTTTAGGAGTTAAATTAGATAATCTTAGATTAATTCATCTTATTCTTAAAAAGTGTCTTCCTAGACAATTTCAACAATTCATTACTAATATTCATGCTCAATTAACTATTCCTTCTTTAGCTACTCAATTAACTTATGATATTTTTCGTGATTTATTAAGACAAGAAGAGGCTAAGTTAATTCAGTTTTGTACTCTTAAGTCTAATGAACATGCTTTCTTGTCTAAGCATAAGCAAAATTTTAAACCTCATTCTAAACAACAACATTATAATTCCAAACCTGATTATAATAATGGCAATGATCCTAGAGAGTTTAACTCTTCTAAGAGACCACATTGCACTTATTGTAATAAGGATGGTCATTGGCAAAATACTTGTTTTAAAAAGAAAATTGAGAAAAAGCCTATGAATCAAAATAATCAACAATTTCATAACAATGGTGATCAATCTAGACGTGCTTTTACATGTAGTTTGAATGTTTCTAAACCTTTTTGAATGGGTTATTGATTTAGGTGCATCTCATCATGTTGCTTCACATAAATTTTTTTTTAAATAACTTCACAAGTATTTTATTATTGGACTTGATCAACCCAATAATAGTGTACTTATTTTACTCAATTATATTTGGAATATGAAAAGGGGATATTCATGCAGTCATGAATGCATGAATATCATCTTAAATGACTTATTTATACTTAATAATACTTCACTTCATAATATGCAATTCCCATTATTCCATCATAATTTTTATTTATTTTTAATATTAATTTTCATAACTTAAGGTGGCTTGATTTGTGGCTTTTCATCTATTACAATATTTAAAACAAATCTAGTGTTTCCTTCTCAACTACAATTATGTTGTTTTGAAAAAAGGGAATTTGATAATTTATTGTGTCTCATTAATCTGATATTGTGCATTATTGGTCAATTTGTCTTTTTGATGGATTTATTTCATCTATATATTTTTTGAAAATTAAAAGCTCATTGGAGTATTTTCCTTCTTGATGGATTTATTCCATCTATATATTTTTTGCAAGTTAATCACTTTATCAAGTCTCAATGGAGCCTTTACATATATTTTTTGTGCTAGTCACATTTGCAGTAATGTTGCATAGGGAGCCCTATCTATAATGAATCATATATTTTATCAAGTCTCATTGGAGTTTTTTTTGGGACCCATGGAAAATATTTCCATCCACTTTGATGGTATGCACTTATTTTTTTTATGAACTTAGATCTATTTTCTAAATTGATGGGGATCAAGTTCTTGAAACCTTTATGTTTCATTATTTTATTGAAGGCAATATGGTTTTTTTAAAACCATCTTTAGGACTAATTTTCAAAGTCTTTTATTATTAATCTTGACACAATTTCCCTTTACATTACAACAAATGATGTAGTGAGAGGAAACCTAGAACTATTATTGCTATGTCTAGATATATTGACATTTTATAATTTGGGCTATGCTTTCTTTCTATCTCATGGTTTCATTAGAAGTAAAAATGGTCCAAATTTATATATTAAACATAGTGAAAATGATATTGTGATTATTATTTTAATGATTTAATTATCACTTCTAGTTCTAACTTTTTGATTAGTGATGTTAAGTCTCAACTCAATCAACAATTTCAAATGAGTGATTTGGGCCTATTACATTATTTTGGGTATGCAAATTTGGCAAACACCTAAAGTGTTGGATTGGTTTCTAGCTTTATGTCTAAACCACAACAAACTCATTTTAAAGTTGCAAAAAGAATTTTAAGATATGTTAAAGGAACTCTTAATCTTGGTCTCTTTTATGATGCAAATTATGATTTTTCTTTAAAAGGTTATACTGATTCAGATTTAGAAGGTGATCCCAATAATGGGAGATCCACTTGTGGTTATTGTTTCTTTGTTGGATCAGGTGCAATCTCATGGAATAGTAAGAAACAACAATCTACTTCTCTTTGTTCTACAGAAGCTGAATATAAAGGTTGTACAAATGCATCTAAAGAGGCATTATGGTTAAGAAGATTACTTGAAGACTTGGGTCTACCTCAAAAGGATCCTACTCCTTTGTATTGTGATAATCAAAGTGCTATTGCTTTGGAAAAGAATCCAAAGGAATATTCCAAAGGAATCCCTAAAGTCTTTTGTCTTTGGTCATCTCACATGTGTGAGGATGGCTTATTTTTAATTCCTTTATTAAGGAATATTTGTAACCACCTCCTTAAGAGGTGACACTTTGCACACACATAGATGAATAGTGGCATTCATTGAGTTGGGAGTTACATTCTAACTCCTCCTTCTCACCTCTACTTATTGAGGTGCCTCTCCTCTCATTCTTCAAGACTCATGCAAGCAAGCTAAGGATGGAACTCTCTCTCTCTCTTTGTATTATTCTTTAGGCATTTTGCCTCCATTCATAATATTGGGGTTTTTTCTTGTTTTTTCTCCTTAACAAATTCTTGTGTCTCTCTTGCTTTGGTGTTGCTTGGTTTGGCTACTTCAATTTATTTGGTAATCTCTTTCCTTCAAACAATTGCTCTTTATTAGCACTTTCCATTGCTCTTTTCTATTTCCTTTCAGCATCAATATCCAATTAACATTGGGAATATTATTGGTATAATGCTATGATTCCTAATATGCACTCATCCAAATATGTTCTACAGCAATAACCAATTATCATAGTGAATGCACTGAACCTTTAAGAAAACGTTAAATTCAAAAAAAAATCCATTATTTTAATGTATACCACCCAATTCAATGATTAAGAAATGCAAAGAAACAACTTTCTAAAAACAAGGAAACTAGTTCATTAGCTTACCTCATTTTTGCTGCATTAGCAGCTTGAATTCCTGCCACAGCATCTTCGATAACTACACACTGTATCCATGTACAAAAAGAATCCCACAAATAAATTATAACATCTTATTATACAATACAACAAAGTATAAAATGCCAAAATTAGCTAACCCATCTAAGTTAAATATTCAAATAAAATATTGATGACTAAGGTTCAATATTTAGAGAGATGTATACTTTTTGTAATTGAATTAAAGATTCCAAATGTAGCAACGGTTAGAACCAAAGCCATGCAAGCCTTTTAAATGATTTTCACACATGTTGTATGCAATAGTTGCAAGAACATAAGAACCTCCCAAAGTAACAATATCTATTTAAATAGGACCGACCTTATATAATTGTCAATAATGGGATAATATACATAGACTTAATGCATAATCTAATACAAGTAACACAAACTTTAAACGCAAGGATTACATAGCAAACCCATCCAAGATAAATTTGACGTCCAAAAAAGTCAATAGGAACAAACTAGAATGTCATCTCACTAAATTTTCTCTGTATGTATATGAATCAACAATTCCCAAGAGTGCTTAGTCCCTCCAACATTTATGAGATAGATTGGATGAAGGTAATCAGCCTGGCATCCCTAATGGTCCCTCATAAAGTCCTCTACCAAAAAGTGACAATTTATTGAAGAAAGTGAGCTAGGAACCTATTGTACCCAAATGAAATTTTTGTATTGTGTCTATTTTCAGCTAACAATTTTATTGTTTTCCCAAGGGTAAGTCGTGTTTCAAAACTGTCTTGTTTTCTTTGTCTTGTGTGCAAGTGTTGTTTTTGTTGTCTCTTTTTGTATCTTTATAGGATAATGGAAGGAAGCTATATAAGACATCCATCACGAAAGAGAATGGTAGCGGCAAGAGATTAGGTGCACACCTATAAGTGGAAAATTAAAGTTAGAGAATTAAAGTCTAATATCTCATTGTCAAGGGCAGACCTCTATGAAGGAAATGACACTTCAAAAAATAAGGCAAAATTGCATTATCTAGGGTGCACCTATATTAGGTAAACAGTGGTATACCATTGTTGTACCCAAAATAAAAAATTTGCTTCAATAAGGCATTTTGATAAAAACAGACAGCTATGCACAGATAAACTGCTCTCCAAATTAGGAGGGGAAGCTCCCTCTTTTGCTGATTTTGCGTAAAAAGTAAAGTAAACTAAATTCCTATCTTTTTACTCAGCTATAGAGCACAAGGTTATGAAACACCATGCATTGCAACTGAGGTTTTCTTTGGTTTTGTAGATCTCAACTACAACTAAGCTATAACTTAAAATGCTTCTATCTCCTCAAGTAAATTCATAGCGAGATGATTTAGAAGTAACGGGAGTGATTTGGCTAACTAAAACAAACTTGTTCTCAGAACTCGTCCAAAGGCTCATTGCTCTTTCAGATTTACGCTAAGAATAAAGCTTATGTAAGTAAAACATCAAATGATAAACAAACCTTAGGATTCCCTCAAAGGCTCATTGCTCTTTTAGAGGTGTAGGCTAAAATGAAGGTTATTGGAAACAACATCAAACGGTAAGCTAGATCTCAGGATTCCCTTGAAGGCAAGGTGCTCTTTTCGAGGTGTAGGCTGAAATAAAGATTACAAGAAACAACAAATATTGATAGATCTTGAAACTTTGGATTAAAAGCTCATTTTGCTCTTTTGATTTATTTTCTCAAATTCAATCAACGATTACACTTTTGGGACAGCAAATGGTATGAAAGAGGACAATCATACAAGATACAATCAACCAAATAACACTTGACAAAGATTGAAAACAAGTACATGAACAACAAAAAAGCAAGCCAAACTAGCTTAGCCTTTTGTTATCACAAGTATGATTCAAGAACATATACTAAGTAACAAAGTCGAACACTCTCGAGCTCAACGTTTTGTTACAATGAAGTAAAGTTAAAAAATAATGAGCAAAGGTTGCTCTTATTTATAGACACTCAAAGGAGTAGGGAACCCTAAAGTCTCCTTGAGTTAGCATTTAGTTCTTGCCAATCAGCAAGATTTATTCCTATGTAACCTAACAGTTAACTTGAAAGACTACTTCAATTAACTGATTCTAAACTAAATAAAACTCCACTGTACAAAGGTGTCTCCAAAAATAGACATGCATAAAAGGTGGGACAGAGAGTTAACTTGGAAAAGGCATCAAGTTAGCTGTTTTGATTAAATGCTATCTTTGGAGAAGGTGGGATGTCCTAACTAGTAGTTTACACCTCATCAATTTGAGTAATCAGCTCCTCTAACCAGTTGTTAACTATCTCTTTGTCTAGACAACTGATACTTCTCAAGATGATGTCATGGCTTTGCAGCATCTCGCACTTGCAATTTGATCCTTTAATGCACTCCTCTTCACAGTTGCGTCATCAAGCTTCGCCAACATGGCTGCAACCTTACCCAACTTGCAATCAATAGGGGTCACCACAGAAACTACTACGGATGAGGTCCTGAAACTACATCTACACTTCAACGAGCTCAATGTATTCACCACCTTCATGTTGGTACTAGCAAGGGATAGATGTCACCAAAGTTCTTACGTACTCAACAGCACTTGCCACATTTTGTCTGCACTTGGTCAATTCTACAGAGATGGTATCATAAGCTTTTACCTTGTAGACAAGTTGTTCTTTCCAAGTGAAAAGTTTTTGCTTGTTCTCCTTTGCAGTGACTGAATCATAGGCCATTCTCAAGTATGAGATGGTGATCTCATCTCGAGGTCTGCTCTCTACTATGCTTTGTTCCGACTCCTGGATTTATGTGCGAAGGTCGTGGGCATTGTACCTCAATTGGTACAACTCTGCCAGTATGAACCGGCCCCTATGACGAACTCTTCCAATTGGTTTTTCAGGTGTTTCCCATATAGAATCAGTTGACTTAGCTGATTTTGCTCTGCAGGTAGCTCCAGCATTTGCGGAAGCAAGGCAATGACATTTGACGTGTCATGAAGTTGGAGATGTGTTGGTATAGCTGTTGGTTCTCAGCTTTGAGGGCTGCTTTGTCTTCACCATCTTTAACCACTCTTTCCTTTATGCTCACTAATGCAACCTCAAAGACATCTACCTCAACCTAGCGTGTGCTCTTACCAAGGTTGACTTTCACCAAAGTGAAGTCATCAACCTCTACTTCATCCGCATTTTTGTCCTCAGGTGGTGTGGCGATCTCAATGACAATCTTGTTGTCGACATTCTTTTCCACATGAACCTACTTTCTAATCTTCTTCTCTAACGTGTCTTGGTAGAAATGATCAAATTCTGCAAAGTCCAATTGGTAGGACGGTTTTCTCCTCTTCCTACCCAGGATATTCTCAAGCCAAGAAGAATCTCAACTAACCTTGCTAGAAGGATTGGTGCTAGTCCTATGAACTCTTGATGAGTGAGATTGTGTTGAGATGTTGAATGGTGGCAAATCTAGCTCTAAGTCAATATGGATCGAAGACTGCTGTAGTGGCAACAGGATAGGAGGTTATGCTTCTACCTTTGGCACTGTTTCAACTGTGTCTGTGGCTGTCTCCACATGTTCTTATTGATTTAAATCAGAAACTTGCATCTTTCCTTTCATATGCCCTGACATCTGTGGCTGTCTCCACATGTTCTTACTGATTTAAATCAGAAACTTGCATCTTTCCTTTCATATGCCCTGACATTCTACTTCCTTCAGGAGGGCTACTCATTTTTTGTTTGGGTTTCCACTTTAAGGTGGAAGGTAGTATGGTAGTAACCAATGGTGGCTCTGTGTTTGGAATGACTACCTTCTGCATCCTCTTGTTGTCTAAGAAAAGTTGGTTGTTTTTCACAACTCTGCCTATCCTTTCTTCAATGGATATGCTTTCCTTGGCATACCAATCCATTGACCAAAGTGCCAACGAGTCAATTTGATCTCTGAAGAATGTTGAAATGTGCTAGTCAATTTTTTTCTTGAAATTATCACAACACAACCAGCACTACTCCAAAGGATTAGCATTAGCTTCAAAACTGGAATCAAATGAAAAAACACTCAACGCCAAGAATGTGCACACAAGATCCTTTAGAAGGCAAGGTGCTAACATATGGCGGAGGAAACTGAATTATAACTGAAAGTAAATACAACTGAAAGTAGCAAGAGGCGATGAACCAGCCATGAAGATTTCCTCTCTACCACTTATTCAGTGGGGGGAAAGATTACAAAACAAGAACTAATTCATCCACTACGGCGGGCATCCACTCAATAGTCGGAATTCTCCACTTTCCAATGGGTGATAAATGAAAGCTCAGAATGTTCTTTATCCTCACTGGCGGTAAACCATCCAGGGGTTACAATGATGTGAATTAATTACAAGAAAATGCAGCAAATTAAAGAACCAAAACAGTACTATTGTTTTTCAGTTTTACAATGAAGAATAACTGCAATTTTCAAGTGTTTTTACCATCATTACAATATACAATTAAAAGGATGATTTCTTCAATGAATAACCTCTCAAATAATGATGCCAGAAGCCAAAATCAGAAAACTGGAACAATCTGATATAAAAATCTGCAATTTGGAAATGTCTATCAACAAACAGCAAACTCACAAAAATAATAACTCCTTCTAAATACCTCCGAATAAGCTGGAATGTTTTGCAAAGACCTTCTAGGAGGATGGTGCCCAAACTCAAACTACAAAACTGCATCAAAACTCAAGATATTATTCTTGCACGAATCCCAAAGCACTCATGAGATGGTATAGCCCTGTAGAGGGGCGATTTCTCTTGGAAAAATCAGAAACTTGGAATTAAAATTTGAAAACCTCCAAATATGGTCGCCATTATCATAGAAATGCAATGATCAAATACCCATAACCAAAATAAATTCACGCCAAAAGTTGTAAATGAAAACCACCTTCAGCTATGTATACACCAGCAAAATCAAAACTGAAGTTCTCACCAAAATTCACCAACTTTGAAGCACAATCTGCTAGTCTGATTGAGAAGCAGCAATAATACCAACTAGGTGTTATCTTTCAAACACGAAATTGGATTGGAACTAGGAGGTAAGCATCCCTCGAAGTATAAAACAAGTTGTCATTCCGGATTGAAACTGTGTGCATTTTTGTGAATTAACGTTTCGAATCAAACTCCATGATCCATCATTTCTCTTCTCTCTAGTTGCATGCATTATCCTAATGATGGATCATGGAGTTTGATCTGAAACGTTGATTCACAAAAATGCACACAGTTTCAATCTAGAAAACTAAACAATTCATGATCATGGACTGTGGAAACTTGATGTTGTTAAGTTGTCATTCCGATAGCATAACATTAGCATAAACATTGGATGATAAAAGCTGGAGCAAAACTTCTCTTCTATAGAAAAAAATGTGACTTTTCAAATTCCCAAAACTCCTCAGACAATGGGATGCCAAAAGTCCCCTTTGAAATATTTTAAAATTCAAAATATTAAATCCTCCTTTAGAAAGGTGTCCACTTCAAGGCACAATAAAACTTTATTAAATATTAAATGTTTAATATCTCCTTCATGAGGGTGTCCCCCTTCATGGCCACCTTTTAAACACAACTTAAAGTTAATGAACTAGGCCAAGGGGTCCATTTGAAATTAAAACATTAATGCCTTGAAATATATTATTTCACCAAATAATGTTTTTTAAAGCCAAAATCAAACCCAAGCAACTGCTCCAACTAAAAATGACTTACTCAAGTGCTAACAACTGATCATTGCCAAAAATAGAATTTACTAAAAATAGTAAATTCTGAAAAATGCCAAAAACCACCAAGCGAAGGAAACCCTAATTTCACTTCTGATTAGCCTACGGATTTCCGAAAATAGGCTATTAGTCATAGAAGAGC
>VDFB02000013.1:108651402-108694024 GCA_007258455.2 Sequoia sempervirens
TTCAATTGGTAACTCCTTTGTGAACAAAACATTTCCATGGCAACATTTGCTGTAAATGCTGGAAAATAACAAAATTGTTCTTTGATTAACTGTAATCATTAAATCCAATTAATTTAAAACAAACATTGAATCCAGTTCACTTGAAGATTACTATATTTTATAAATGTGCGTTTCAATCACTTTCAGGTTGGTTGAATAGCCCAGAAATCCAGATCTCTATATCCAGATCCAAGCATGTATGCTGTAAAAGTTACTATACATTCATGATCAAAATATGATAGCAGCATTTCAACATCATGAAGAGTGTATTGACGTACACCACATACAGCATGAATTAATATTTTAATATGCCAAGTGCAAAAGAAGTTAAAAAGTGTTGGGACAAGGGTATTTGTTCGGTATTTCACAATAGTTCACCAAAGAAAAAACAGTTCCAAATATTGACAATGGGAACAAACAAGTCACAAAATCACGAACCTCTGAATATCAACCATACCTCATTTGATGAAACAATAATAATTCGATCATCTGACCCTGGAACTGAATCAGTAACTTTTATTCTCACACCAATCTCTTCACGTAAGCTTCTAATAATGGTCCCGCCTTTTCCTATTACACCACCAATCTTCTTATTTGGGCAAAGAACACGGAAAACAAGCTCCTCCCCTAATGAAGAAGGAACCTGATCACTTCCAAGAGATCTACCACTCTCAGGAAGCATATAACCAGAGTTTGGGTGTCCCAGTGCTGAATCAAAGAAAATGGTAACAGGGATATTCAAAACAAGCTTGAAAAAGGCATTTGTAACATATAAAAATATTCAATGACCCTGGAATCAAGTAGCAGGTAAGCAATTTAGTCAAATATAACAGATCTCTGTTTTTCATTATTTTACTAGTTAGAGAAACACAGTTTTTTGTAGTTTCACCATGCATGTTCCAATTTGGTGAACAATCATAATTCCACACTGGTCATAGAGATTAATCTTTCAATTGTTGTGCCATTGTCAGTACAATTAGTCCTGATTAATAAAATCGCCATCCCAGGGGTCTTGCTCTTAAAAGTTTTTAACTTTTATCAATCACAGAGCAATTCCACATCCTCTATTGTGCATGTGCTACCATGGTCCATGATAACCCTAGCTATGTAAAAGAGAACCTCTGGACTCTTGAATCAGTTCAAAAACCTAGGGAAGAACTGCTGAAATCTATTAATGGAATATTTAAAAACAAACATGCAGAAAAAAAACTTTGTTAACTGCATAGGAATCAGTACCATATTTTCAGATATCACTCAAAAGATGATATCAGTTTCCAAATTTTCTTGAAACAATAATAGCTTTGCAACCCAGACCACAATTGGCTATGTAATTCACCCCAGATTAGACTGGTATAAAATGATGGTGAATTAAGTTCAAGTCTGTCCTGGTATATAAGAAAGCATTCCATTTTCTTCTATGATAAATAGCACCACACAGAGAAATGAAGAATGACAGAAAGACACCAATCACTCAACCTTTCTACTTACATGTTCTAATTGGAAAAAATAAATTATATGCAATTTACTCTGAATATATAAATCTCAAAAACTTGCTGAAACCACCAGAGACCCTTTTGAATTTGGTGACTATAGATCAAGAATAACACACATCCAATTTTCAGAGGTTTTTAATAAGCATATATATAATCTTTAGATGAAAACTTAACTTGTGAAATATAACTTCTAGAACTCAATGGCATAAACCAAAAATATAAAACATGAAGTCTTTAACTAGTTGTATGTTTACAGGCAAGTGGCAACAAAGATCACATACATGTATAATGAGTAGCAACTTCACAGAATCTGCATTATTTATGCAGAAACTTGGCAAAACCTACCTGCTGCTCAAATACTGGAGATAAAATTGGTTACTCCATCTGGAAGGTAACCACCCTGGCAAATAACATTCAACAAGTTTAGATGGCACTCTAAAATTTTCCCTGCAAAATACTCCTGAAACATTTGAGCAAATGGCTTTTTCTCTGGCTTAAGAAGCATTGGAACTCTAAATCTAGAGAGCATAAAAAACCCATTACAATATAATCACATTCTAGCGTGACTATCAAGATAAAACTAAACTTGTATGTGCAGATAAATTAATAGACTCTCCTAAGAGACCAAAAGATACGAAAAAAATCTTGTTAAAAATTCATATATTACATTTTTAGACTATTCTCTTATGACAACGTTCTCTGAAAAACAATTTCTATGATAAAGATTGTCAAAGGCTAGACAGTAGATTCTAGTGTTGCTGATTTTCGCTTTCTTGGTTCCCCTGATTATAATGATTATACATCTTAAAAAACATTTGAACAAGGGCAATTTTTTACACAGTCCACGAATGTTAACTAACTTGCTTAAGCTCACCATGTGTATAATCAATTCATAATATGCACTGTCCACTTCTTTACTTTCCACCATTCCCAACATTTGCATTGTTCTGCATCAGTTGGTTGCCCTTCCATAGGAACTGATCTTTCCATCATAGCTAAAAACAGAACCATCCAAGCATTAAAGATGTTGGGATCAAAGAGTTGCTTGGGCACCTCTAACTGCGTGGCCAAATCACTACATAAATTCAACATCTAAAATTGCAGCGAACGAGAAAGTGCACAGTCAAAAATAAGTAAGTAATTAGGTGTACATTCTGAATGCAAAAGCATACATACATATATAGATGACCAATATATTTTAGAAATAAGCTTGATAAGCTCTACTATTTCCAATGTAGGATTTACAACTTGAACAAGGCGGTTGAAAATAAGTAACTCAAGTCACATGGAGACTAACAGTTTAAATAGCAAGGAAATTCTTAGTCAAAGATTGACCTAAACAAGAAGTCAGACACCCAAAAACAAATACTTACTCAGACTTCCACGCATTCCTTTTATGATTAATTAATTGATGGTATGATCAGAATTTCAAATTACACTCTGTTAACAACCTTTCATTAGTAGTAGTTTACCCTATTTTACAACAAATGGCATATGGTATAAGGACATTAGTATGCTACTATTTATCTACATTGAGCATGAGCATGATTATGCAAAATTGTTTAATTGGTTGTGAGTGCTATTTCGTCTGTGTGTATCTATCTATCTATCTGTCTCTCCATCTGTCTATTTGTCTATCCGTCTGCCTATCTATCTGCCTAACTATCTATCTTTTTGTCTATCTATCTCCAAGTTCAAGATAGAGAGATCAACACCAACAATGCATCATCGAACAGATTTTCAACTGCATTGTCTTCCATATCTATGAAAGCAGGGATGTCTATAAACAATTTATCCATCAACATTTTTCTTTGTATGAAACAACAAAGTGAGTGGTACAGAAACATAAAATTTGAAACTAGAACTTCAACTTATTGCAAAAGGAGGTGGACAGGGCCTAGTTTATGAACTCCATGTGTTTCGTTGCAAGCCCTAGCTTATCACATCGTCTAATGATCTTTAAGACATGACCCTTGACCAACTGAAATCTGTGATAATTAGGCATAGGAAATTATAACAATCAACTAATTAAAATTCAACAGTATTGGGTATTGCTAAATTATAATTAATTAATAATCATTTTTGTTCCCTATTGCTGAATAGGCAGTGGCAATTAGTTACGCGTTCTCTGAACCTATACAAATCTGTGTCAAATGTAAATGATATTCAAAATAATCCATTTAAAATATTCTGTCTCAAATCTAAACTAAATCCATGCCCAAAAACAAATGCTTGCATCCTATAAGGTAAAGTCAATTCAAATATGCAAATTTCAGAAAGTCGGTAACAATACCCACATTAATGGTCAAATAAGTTCCAAACATAAATAAGTGAGAGTTTATCCATCACGCGACTGTACACCCCAAGATAATTGTTCTTCAAGGTACTGAAGGCCTCCGACATAGAAGTTCGGTGTTTGTTGTTTTTGTTTCGACGGCCGCCATTGCTAAAAGGGTGCACTAAATTATTTTTAATGTCGATTTGCCCCAGCCAGTGGATACACAGAGCATATTTACTAAATATCCTTTAAGTTTAGGGATAATAATAGAATAACACTGAACGAAAAAAACAATGGGAAAAGGGGTAGAAAAAAAGACTTGCCTTTCAGTGTTTTACCAGTTGAGGGCGAATATTTTGAAGGAAAACCCTGGAAATGTTTTCGCAGTCTCCAAAACTAACACGGAAATCCCTTCCATCATTAAATGCTGGTCAATTCATCCCAAAACAAGAGGAGAAGAAATCTCGAGAGGAATCATTCTGACCGGGTTAATATCTCTGAGTTGCCTCTGACGTGCGAGACGGGTTTAAGTTGTGTGCCCAAATGAAGGATTGCTCGCTGTAAAATAAGCCCATGGCAATTTCATTGTTTCGAGCATTGGAAACAAGGGCTTAGCTTCCGAATGAAATATTTCGATAAAACCCTTTCGAAGGAATCTTTTTTGATCTAGCCATACCTAAGAAAACGTGTCGGTGCTGATGCACGTGATTGGGAGTTCACTCCGCCAATCTTTTTAATTTTTCCATACCTAAGATTAATGGTAAAAAAAATTCTAATATAATTTCTCTATGTAAGATTGCTTAATGTGCAAGGAGAGAATGTGGGAATTATCATATTATTTAATAAAACATTAAAAAGGTAAAATCAGATATTTTTAAATTCTATTTTTTTAATTTCAAAAAGATAAATTTGATGATTATATGAATGAATCTAAGTAAATTATAAACACAATCAATTTTATTTTTAAATGCTCATATGAAAAGTAAGGCTTTGAATAGATCATTCTATGAGAACTGTCTATCTCTAATTTATGCAATAATTTTTCAAAATAAAATATTGTTTTAACCTTTGAAACGGCAATTTTGAATAAATACCCATCAAAAAGAAGTTGATGGGCCGTCAACTGCCTGTTAAACTTTTAGTTAATTTTTTATTGAGAAATATAAAAAAGTTGCAATGCCATCAAATAATTACTGCAGTCAAAGACAAATAAGAGAATGGAATTATATTTATTCTGCTATTCAACCCCATACAATATAATAATGGAATTCCAAAACCCTACAAACAACACATTCACTCTCCAACCATATGAACTGCAGATTGCTAACAGAGAAACCGTAAGACAGACCAGAACTACATATATTTGACGATGGCTTATACTCTCCAGGATCTGCTCTTCAATACCATTATTTGGAATACGAATACTTTACAAACCTATTACGTACATCGTACTAAAGTAAGACTCCACGAACACCAGATTACAACATGAAGGAGAGAAGAAGTTCATATATTTGGCTATGGCTGACACACTCCGGGAAGTTAATAGCTCATACCCAAAAAAACCACTAGACTGACGAGGGTGCAGAGAATGGTGATGATAATATCTCTCCAATTCTCCCTCGAACGCGAAAAATGCAAGCATTCCACCACCAGCAATGCGAGCATTGCAGCAGCAACAAGAGCTGAAATAATAAAAACTTCCCGCCTGAACCCTGCAGACAGCATGGCTACCATCAGTTTTGACTCAATTTCTAAGCAAACTTGAATAAATTCCCGCAGAGACAAAGCCATTGTAGCTCAATGGAGTATAGAGATACGCTTCGCCCAGGACCAATTCTTATAACGTGGAAATTAGACGTCTAGCAGAGACATAGTGCAAGCACCGTGTGGAGTTTAGTCGTCTATGATGTGGACTATATTCCTTCTTGTGTGCTCCCTTTTTGCTTCCCTTTACTTTGGACTATATTCCTTCTTGTGTGCTCCCTTTACTTTGGACTATATTCCTTCTTGTGTGCTCCCTTTTTGCTTCTTTTTAACTTATCTATGCTCTCTTTTTGAAAGAAGCAGTTATCTATGCTCCCTTTTTTATCTATGCTCCCTTTTTGCTTCTTTTTAACTTATCTATAGATAAGTTAAAAAGAAGCAAAAAGGGTATAGATAAGTTAAAAAGAAGCAAAAAGGAAGCATAGATAAGTTAAAAAGAAGCAAAAAGGGAGCACACAAGAAGGAATATAGTCCACATCATAGACGGCTAAACTCCACACGGTGCTTCCACTATGTCTCTGCTAGACGTCTAATTTCCACGTTATAAGAATATCTCCATACTCATTTCAAAACTATTTCCTTGTTAAAGCTAACATTTTTTTTTATAAAATAAAATAAAACAAACAAATAAATATTATTAATATTTTTTAAAATTAATTTGATATATGTTTAGGTTTATATATAATTTTTGAAAATAAAATATTCTAAGGTTGATTGTTGAAGTTAAGTCATGACCTAGCACTCCAATATATGTGAAGAGTTTAACATTAGTATTATGAAAGAAATTTTTGACACAACTTTTTGATAAATGATTAGTTAGTATGTTTGATTACTATTTAAGTGAAAAAATATATTAATGGTGTAAAAGGTAAACTCAAAAATTTCACTTAATTGGGCATGTCTAGCATATTTTTTTACTATAGCAAGATCACCAAAACTAACTCCATCAAATTCACCACCATAGAACTCAACAGTCACACCTACTTGTTCCACAATATATTTGGATTCTGCTCTCCTAAAAGGAACATCAACTTTCACATTTCCTTATTCATCTACTAGAACGACTGGAAATGTTTCAAAAAAGGTAGGCATACGCCGTACAAAAAGCTCATTTGTACAACCTAGTTATTTAATCGAATGCCTCATTTTCACCTATTAATCTAATTGACCTAATTGGGTTAATTCACCCCCTCTTGCACTAACATTTCACCCTGTTAAATTGAATAAATCAAATTATTTAATTTAATCACTGTCATCTTATTTAATTAAATAATCCTAAACTATTTAATTAAATATCATTTTGCATTCCCCTTTACATTAAATAAATCCATAATTTAATGAATATCCTATTATTCCTCCTCTTGCACATTCAAATTTAGTTTTAGTTAACTAAATTGTTAATTATCCTTACCTTTCCACTTGCAAGGGAATATTCTTAGAATATTCTTTCTTTGCACATTCCTCCAAAAGAGAATATTCCTATGAAATATCCCTATTTGTGCACTGATTCCTCCAAAATATCTCCTAACCTCTTCCTAATTATTAGGAAATGTGTTTGTTGAAAGCAAATTTGGACCATTGATTAAATTAGTTGATCCTTGTCAACTTTCAACTCTAACCATGGATTAAAATCCTCAATCCATGTTTCATCCTCCTTTCATTATTGTCCATTGATTGATCTTTTCAATCTCATCCATTTATTTTTCATTTGACCTCCTATAAATAGATCACTATATGGAGAGAAATCAATCCATCTTTTGATAGCAACATGTTTATGCTGTTGAAATTTACACTCACTTGCATCCATATTGAGCACTTTTATTTTAGCATATTAGATTAATTTCACACATAGTTAGCTTAAGCATCCATTAATAGCTTCCATGGTAACTTAGTTTGCATCCATTTTAGCTTAATTTGAATCTATGGCTTCTATCTTTGAAGTTAGTTTGCATTTAGCATAGATTTCATCTATTTTATCTATCATCTTAGCATTTAACACCATCTTTATCATATTAATTTCTAGTTTTGCATCATGCTTCACACACATCTCATCGGTTCCATTAGTTTTCTTCAATAAAATTGATTGAAACAAAGATCATATTATCCAAGGGATTGGGGGTGATCCCACAATACTGGTTTATAATTTTTGGCCAAACTGGACACTGAACTATTTTTTTCTAACTAAATCTTCACTTTCAAACACCTATAGTGGCTAAATTGTGAGGAATTTGAAGATGATGCAAACTAGTGAATTGTGACATTTTGTCTGTAGATTCTAAATTTTTTTTTTTTCAAAATTTTGGAATCAAATTGCACTTCTTTTCCATCTCCTTTGAAAACTAGTTTTTTTCAGTAAACACCATTTTTAAGGAGTGACACTCACCGTATGACACAACTTTTTTTCCATGAAGGATAAAATTATATTTTTTTTGAATTTAGATTTGTAGCTATGACATCTAATGCTTCCAATTGGTTTCGTAGTGTTTTATTCAATTTTTTTCCTTTATCATGTTTTGAAGTCAAACCAATTACAATTCAGACATAGGCAGACTGTATAACTTATAACTTTTTTTGTATGTATCGAAGAAAAAAAAATTGTTGGATCAAGGACTTCAATATCTGGTGCACTCAAATTTAAAAAAAAAATTGATAATCTTCTATTTATCCACATGTGTAGAACAAAGAGCTTGATTTTTAGTGAAAAACCTACATTCACAAGAAATAAAAAATAAGCATAATAATCAAATTAAATTTAATTAAAATTATACCTTTTTTGGCATCTTATAATAAGGACTACATACTTACGAAAAATAAATTTTAAATGTATTCATTTGATCCCCCAAAAGGTAAATCAAAAGTGGTTTTTATCAACATTTTGATAGGTGTAAATGAGACTTCGTTATAGGTGTGGTTTAAAACTAGTGGGGTTCTATCCAAGGGGGCTTGGTCTAAGGTGGTTTGATCAAAACCTATTCAATTGGAATCCTTTAAATGGAACTTTTCAAGGCTTAAATCATTATATTTTCTAAAAATATGTGATTTTAGCAAAAATTAGGATCTCCCAGAAAGTGTAAACCACTATTATGGTAGCACCCTTGGGAAAGGGTCATCATTCCACATCAATGTGATACCACTCCCCCAATAGGATAAAATTTGAGGTCTTAGAATAGGATTTTTTTATGCTTTCATGCTTATTTCATGTCAGTTTAATGATTTCTTAGTTTTGATGAATTTTGAATATCTTATTGGGATCAGTGCTTAGGGAGTTAAATAGGCTTTAAATTCATTTGTATCTAGTTTATTTAGTTTACACGATAACATTGGTCACATTTTGGTGCTAGAAGGAGGGCTATATTGATCAAATCTGACGAATTTCTCTTTAGATTCATGTTTGCTTGTGTTTGCAAATACAACGATGCCATTGATAAGTTCAGTGATGCATCTGATATGCATCATTATATAGTAACACACTTTGGTTTAAATTTAGTGATGCATAATTAATTTTGTCATCGCATATTTAAAATAAAATGCTAACATGATTTTTATAAATAGTTTAAATTTCATTATAGCGACGCATCAATTATAGTGACACAATTGATGTCACTATTTTATTGTAGAGCAACACACTTGATTTTCACCAAAGTGACACACTTCTTATATGACAACACATTTGAAAAAATTTAGCGACACAATTGATTTCAATAACGTAACTGATTTTAGTGATGCTTTTTTACTAGTAAACAAAACAAAGACCTAATTTTGACATGTGCTTTAAATTTTTGATTTCATGTCCTCTCTAACATGTCACTAACATCTAGTTTTTGTCTTTAAGGCTAACTAGTTTTACAGATTTGAAAACATTTGAAATGAAGGAGCATACTATCGTTTGACCATACATTGTAAAAGTGCTTTTACACTTATGGGGCAATAATAACCCATCTTATGTTGCTTTACTTTATGTTTTAGGACCAACTAATCTTCCATTTGGTTTAAATTAAATTTCAAAGTTGGTTGAAATTAGACCCACTATATATCTTCATTTTTCAATATCGATTTAAAATTGAACAAAACAATCAAACACTTGAACCATTGGTTCTTAAAATGGAGTCATTTTTCTTTATGGAATGTTTTTTGTGTTTTTCTATGTATTTTCTTTACTTGTGTATGCTTGTAGTGTGTATCCACTCCCCTTGTGCTTCATGTGATCTTCGGTGAAGAGAAAAAATCAAGTATACTTTATTTGCTTGTGCATACTTATAATGTGTATCCTCTGCCCTCATGCCTTTTGGTGATCTTAGGTGACAAAAAGCATCTTGAGTTTTGCACTTTGTTTTACCTTTAGAGGGCTTGCCTCCTAACTTGTGAGAGGGAATGACCTAAGTGATACTTTCATTTCAGTCCACTATATAAATAATTGGTGTGATGAAAGTCATCAACCAAATGGTGTGGATGCTCTATACCAACGAAAGTCTCCCCTAATATCTGTGTGATATGTAAAAAACCTTAGATCTTTCTAAGGGCTAGGAGGCCTCTTAAATGAGTGAAGCACCACATGTATAGACACCAGTTTATCTTGAAAAACACTGATTAAGAACCTTGATTTTAGTAGCCAACCATGTGAAATCCAATGAGTTCTTTGAAGTGGTGCATTGGAACTTGGATTCCAAGAAGTTACAAGTGCCATGTCCAATTTTGGTTAAAGTGTAGAGGTTAAGAGTTCATTCTTAACATACCTCTACACTCTTTCCTAAATTGCATGTAAAATTGTCTCTTCTACTATGAAGAGGACGAGGCAAGCCCATCAAAAGAACATACCACTTGAGTTAGGTTTGTAATTGCTTGTGATTTAGTTTAATACTTTGCTTGGTTTCAAAAAAATTTCAAACACACATCAACAAGTTTCTCAAAATTTCAAACCCCTTTTTAAGCATAGACACCCTTTAAAAAATTCTTGATATTGATGGTTGTCCTAAGGATTGTATCCTTAGAGAATTCTAAATATTTTGGCTTATATCTAAATCCATACTTTCCAAAGTTAATGTAGGTAACTATGGCCCTAACTTAATGATTTTCACATAAGGGACTTTGTGCAATGAAGGATGTTTTTGGCATAGACATTTTAGTTTGAAATTTAAGCAAGACATTGTATGTGGTAAAAATAACTTCATTAATCCAAGATTAAATCAAATAAATACCCCACATTGATGTATGTTCTAAACTTTGACTCCCTAAAACAAGTAAAATTGAGACAAGGAAAATCATTGAGTTCCATTATCCCAAAATCATTGAGTTCTATTGTCAAAATAATTGGGTCTTATTTCCAAAATCATTGAGTTATATTTTACCAAAACATTTGAGTTCTTAAGGTATTATCACTTTAGAGGTATAACATTTTTTCTCAATACCTTGGTCTTGCAAAAAGGAGGTTCATTCTAGGTTAACATTTTGGGTCAAACATTTCATCCACCCTTTATCATATTTCACCTTTCACTTCACCAAACTTTAGAAACTTTTGAACATGCCAACATTCTTTTTCAACTTAGACATCTATCAAATTGAACCCTAACTTAGCTACTTTTTGTGTGAAATGGATCCTTTTCCATGCATTTAGTTAAGTTAGTTATCACATTTGTGGGCTAGTTTATCTTCAAGGTCACAAGTCTACCTTAAAGATTTACAAAGTTCATTAACACCATTTATCCAAAACATCAAACCTTTAAGTCAAAAGTGTTGTCCCAAGAGTTAGCAAAAGATCACTCCCCATATCATTCATCTTTTTTCATGTCCCATTCACACCATTGGTCAAAAACAACTTAGAGTGTTCCTTTTACCAAAATTTGAGTCAACTAGAGAGTTTAAACATTACAAATCTCAACATAACTCTACCATAGGTGACCCACAATTTATGGTAATGACAAGATCACAACATAAGAGAATCATGGAACAAGCTAAAGTCACATCCACCACAAGTGATACCAATCCAAAAAAAATTAATCGAAGGAGTCCTACCCCCTCACAACAACCCCAAAATCCATTGGGTCCATATGAGGTAGAATCTACGTCACAAGCAACCCAGGCTTTGAGCTTACTAAAGAAGAACTCATTGAGTATAAACAAGAACATAAAACCTTAGAGAAAGTGACTTCAATTCCCCCATCTTTTGTCACACAACCCTTGGCACAAGGCTTGACTCCATCCATGATTCAACCAACTCTAAGACCAAGTCAAACACAAACTCCTAGTCTTCCAACTAGTCTTGCTAAGGATTTTGGTCACACTCTTCCTTTGGAAAGCAACATGCACTTGTGGGTACTCTAAACACCAATCCTCCACAAACCACCACTTGGACACCTATATTTGGTGCCCCACCTCAATATTCCACCACCATTCCAAAACACCCTTCACATCCACACAAACCTCTTATATTACATAACTCTGTGACAACCTCAACATTTCGAGCACAACCATCTTTGTCCATCCCCACAAGTACCACAAGTGTGCCCAATGTCATGCAAGGTAGTGTGGACCAAGTGTCTCAAATAGACCAACAAGGGAAAGTTAACACCCTTATGCAAAATCAACCCTTAACACAACAAGGGACATCTTCATGCAACCACCCCATTAGTTGCCCAAAACACATCTATCCCATCCACCACCAACCCATATCAAACCAACACATTAATCACAAACCCCATCAACCAAGGTAGTACCTTGGCCCCACCTCAAAAATAAGGGAAACCTCAACACATCGGTCAAGGGAACCATTTCAATCAATGGACTCAAGGTCCTATTATGCCATTTCTACCACAATACCAAATGGTGTCATCATCATCCTTAGCAATGGTCCCCAACATCATGCAAAATAAAATGGGACCTCAAACTTACATTCCTCCATCCCAATCCACCATTTTACAAGGAATGTTAAACCAAGGCAACCCCAAATCAATCATCATCGACCTACCACCCACACAAACCATAAACACCCAAAACCCATCATAGATGTCCCAACAACCAAATGATTCTACATTGCAAGCTCATGCTCTAGCTTTGTAGCAAGCACAATAGGCTTACCAACAATCCTTACAACAACAAAAAACCCAACAAGCAGCCCTAGTGGCACAATAACAACAGTAAGCCCCAAGCAACTCTAGTGGCACAACAACAACAACAAGCCCAACAAGTAGCCTTAATGGCATAACAACAATAACAAGCCCAACAAGCAACCTTAGTCACACAACAACAACAATCCCAACAAGCAGCCTTATCCACACAACAACATCAAGCCCAACAAGTAGCCTTAACCACAAAACAACAACAACAAGCCTTAACCACACAACAACTACAACAAGCCCAACAAGCAACCTTAGTTGCACAACAATAATAATAATCCCAACAAACAGCCTTGGTCGCACAACAACAATAGCAAGCCCAACATGTATCCTTGGTTGTGTAACAAAAAGCCTAACAACAAGCATTGCTAGCTCAACAATATGCCCAACAACAACAAACACTCATGTAACATCCACATGGCGTGCTTACATCCCTGATAGAATCCCACATCTGAAGGTGGAAGAGGCATTATACTTCCTATTGGGAATGATTTGTAATGTCCCTCTTTGACCAACAGACCCCAAAAATGGTAGATTCTTCCCTCTTCTCCTTCAAATTCATCCATCTTCATCTCATTTGGTCCTCTTGCACTCTCACTACCTCTAGCAATTTCAATCTCACACTCTGAAGCATTTTCAAGCATTATCTCCATTTTCAAGCAACACTTCAACACTCCATTGCAGCAACAACACCTTGTCAACTTAGCAAAGCAAGTGTGAAGCAAGCCATTGCATCGTGGGCTTGAGGTTTTGCAAGACCTCCCTTCATCATGGTCAAGGTTGTGGTGATTATTCAAGCCTTCTTTCTCCTCCATTGGCTAATAAGCTCTTGGTGGAGATGGTAATGTTTCGCTCCTCTCCTTTGTGATTTGGTTGAGTAGCTCTTTATTAGTTTGTAGTGTTTATTGCAATCACTACTTTATTTACTTCTTTATCGTATATTTCTATCTCGTTGCTATTTCGCTGTCTGTGGAGGTGGAAACACCAAAATGGGGGTCTAAATGAGGCAGACCCCTATACAGCTCCAAAAAATTTCCCCTCTTTCTTGTGTGTAGGTGGACATGCTTTTGGAGCTAGTTGGCGAATTGACATCTTGGTGAGATCATCTTTGTCATTTTAGCTCTTATCTATCTGCTTTATCACATTTGTTTGTATCTCTCATATTTAATAATTTTATTTTGCTCATTTAGCAGTCATTAGCTAGGCTGTCAGCTTGTTTTCTAGCGGTTCATATTGTATTCTTTGCCCTCTAGTCATACGGAGGCTAGCACACCTGAGAGACTCCAGCTCGTCGCACTATCGTCCTAGAACCATACTTTTTTCCTCGGGAAAAGAGCTACCTAAGGTACAATATTGAATCCAAGAACCGGCTCGCATAGCCTAAAATTGGGTTTTGGGTTTGAAGAGTGATCAAAGGACATTATAGTCCTCATCATTCTCGATCCTTGTTTCAAGACACCCTTTAGAGTGAGGTAAGTTAGAGCAGCCTTCCGCTCTCAACTCTCCATGACCTAGGGCCTTGATGTGGTTGGTACCCCTCTCTTACATTTTTGGTGAACTCGATGTGAACTAATGTCTCCCTATTGGTTGGTGTTGATATTTCTCTCTCGTACCTTGTAATCATTGCAAGCCTAAGTGTTGTGAAGGGTTATGAGCATCATAACCCAATCCATGACTTTTGGGCACGTTGTTAGGAGAAGTGTGCAACACCTTCTGATGGAGAAGATGAAGGTCACTACTAGTTTCTCTACAGGCCTTTATGTTGGATCTTCCACTGGTTTATTGGCCCAGGAGCAATTGTTGAGGGCTGAGATAGGATTCTTCAATGAGACTAATCATGACCCCACTCCTCCTACGTCTCCTACACCATCGTCAATAGACAAGCACAAGGTCATTCACATCCTTTTTGAATATATTTCTACCATCAAAAAAGGACTAAGTGACTTGGAGAATCACTTAGAAAAGGACCTGAAGTTGGCTAGAGCTGCTTGGGTTATCAGGGAGATAAATTATATGGTTGGAAAGGATTGAAAAAGAACATAACTCTTAGCTAGTCTCTCTAATCTGACTGAAGCATGTGCTCCTCCAAACAATCCTAACATTATATAAAGAGCCACTTTTGAAGACCATGAGAGGCAACTAGGAATGTCGATGCCTCCCACGTCAATGTACATGGCTGACACAATTCCCTCAATCAACATCCCCTCTACCTCTGAGAGATCTGAAACTATCAAAGCGAACATAGTACCCTTAGGGTTTAGCTTCACCCCTCTTATCACCTCTAGTAGTGGAGGTTTTGGAAGGTTGAGTGTTGGGGGCTTTGATAGCACCAGGGTGGTGGCTTTGATAGTGGAGGTGGTACTAGTGGAGGTAACTCCGATGGAGACCCTACTAGTGGTGGTGGCTCTGGCAATGGCTCTGACAATGGTCACAGTGGTGGCTTCGGTGGTGGTTCTAAAGCATGTTAGACCTTTTTTATCCTAAGACCCTAATCTGAATGCTCTTCTTCAAAATATGGGCAAGATGCAAAGTCAACTGGTGAGTCTCTCACAGGCCTCTACCCAGTCTATCTTTCAACCCTATTTTCTATATAGCCCCTTGTCAATAGCAACATTAAACAATCCCTTCTTGCAAGGAATGGAGATTCCCAAATTCAAAAATTATGGCAGAAAAGGGAACTCGCAAACACATGTGTCCACCTTTAATGCCCTATGTACTGATTTTTTCCATCATGATGGTTGATGGAAAAACTATTCCCTCGATCTCTTAAGGATACAATGCTTGAATGGTATTGTTCCTTACCCGATAACTCTATTTTCTCATTTGATCAACTTGTAAACTAGTTTTTCTGACAGTTCCAAGCTAACATCAGGTCGAAGATGACCTTTTTAGATCTCGTCTAATGCAAACAAGGTGATAACAAAAAGATTACTGATTTTATAGCATGGTATCAAGTGCTCTTCTCACAAATCTCGTATCCACTACCCAATTTTGACATACAAAAGGTGTTCATAGGGAATTTGCAAAGATCTTGGCAGGAGAAATTTTCCCTTATGAAATACCCTTCTTTCACACATTTGTCTATTGCATTACGAGAGTATCAACAAACGATAGTTTAGTTCAAGGGATCTTCCTCACACTCCCATTCTGAAGGAAAGTCCATCGTATCGATCTTTGGAAAAGGTAAGCCTGTTGTGAATGTAGTAGCTGCTACAAATGACAACGACCTTAGATGCAACAGAAAGTTCATAAAGTTAGCAGAATCTTATTCTTCCATCTTGTAGTAGTTGTAGAAGTATAAGATCATAACCTTGGAGAACCCTAAACCTCTCAAGGAACATTACCCCAGTTGGTACAATTTGAATACCTTCTATTAGTACCATCAATTTCACAAACATGATACCAAACTTTTTATGTGCTTGCGTCACGAGATACAAGATCACATCGAGGATGGTACTATTTTCCTTGATGGAAGTAAATAAAACATGAACAAATTAGTTGTGAAAGAAAATAATGAGTTGTAGATATACACGAACCCATTTCTGTCACACTCTACCAACATGATTATCAATCCCTCTGATTCTACCACTCAGCCTGAGGCATATGTTAACATGGTCACGATTACTCCTACTACACAACCTATGATCATTTCACTAGATGTGATGTTCACATCATAGGATTTTCCCATGAACAACAAGCCCTCTCCCCTCTACATTCTTGCTCACCTCAATGGCAACATTGTGACAAGGGTATTAGTCAATCCCACAAGTCGAGTGAATGTCATTACAAAAGAGACATTGTGGCTTAATTCATTGCATAGAAAAGAATACGAAGGAATCTATTCGACCATTTGTACACATGATGGTCTTTCTCTTAAGCCATATGGCTTGATAACTCTATCCATCCTAGTTGGACCTAGGGCTATAGACATAGTTTTTGATGTTATCTTGGAGTCGGATTTATTTAGGATGAAGCTAGGCATACCTTGGCTAGCTTCCATGAATGGAATCGCCTCCATCATTCATAAATGTTCGAAGTTCTCCCATGAAGGTGTTGTGCATGTGGTACATGAAACTGGATACCAGCCATTGGTATCCCATGGGAGCTACTCTTGGATCACGTTTTGCTTTCCTTGGTCGGTCTGCTCCCTCCAAGAGCAGACCTACTTTACAAGAACTATGTAAAGTATAAGACCCGTGGTAAGGGATAGTTGAAATTGACTCTCCCGATAGCACAACAGTCAGCTGCCTCCCCTTCTTGAAAAGGAAAAAAGAAGCTACCCCATTCTTGGGATAACTCTCCTGCTTCTCTTTCTAGAGAAGAGTTTTGGATGAATATCCATGGCTTTTATCCATTGAGGTTGATGATACCTACTTGGTGGATCAATATATCAGACCTCCCTACTAAACCGCATGTACCTTGGTGCTAATTATATGGCAAGAGAAAAGGTCCCCATAGGGAATCCTCCACGTTTCAGCCTTTGTGGCTTCCCACTGCTTTTGCTCCTAAAGCAGTAAATGGGAAGAAGCCCGTTGCCGATGCACTGGAGCCAACTCCCCCCATTGTTTCTCAATCTCTTCCTCTTGCTCCCATTCAAGAGCCTATCCCTCCACTGGAAACAACTATGGTGGACACTCACATGGCTAACCAGGAGCCTTTTGTCCATTTGCAACCTCTTGTCTCTAGCTCAAAGAGTCATAGAAACTGCCTTGTGCATGAACGCAAGCGTCGATGAAAGGATCTCACGACTGAGCCGGCCACCTTGTAGAAAAAGGAAGAGGAGTCGACTACCCCTACCTTAGGGCCTCCTAATGCATCCTCCTCTCTCCTCCCCTATGCTTCCATTCAATCTAGTTGAGTCTCACTTCTAACTTCCTCTGTGAGTACGAATGTGCCTGACCCCAAAAAGGTGTAGGTTTTTATCACTCCTTTGGTGGAGCCACCCTTGTTGATGTCCCTTCAAAATTTCCATCCATTCCCAAAACCCATAGATATGTTGAACACTTTGGTGGTATTTTATGCACTTTTCTCCTTCTCTTCCTCCACACCTTTTGCCTCATCTATGGGGAGTTCACATTTCCCAATGGAGCAAAAGGTAGAAGGAGGCCCCTCTAGCAATGGAGGGCATAAGGGGAGCCCACCTTCTCCAAAAGGTGGTCTTGTGTTGACTTGTTATGTCCTAGTAATGGAATTAGTCTCGGCTTCACTTGAGTTTATCATTGCTCCTGAGTCATTCGGTGAGCCTAGCAGTGAATCTCAAGCACAACCCTCTCCATCCATTGAGGTATAACATGGCACTCCAACAAAGTGCATGTTTAACTCTCTGGATGAAGTTCCTACCTTGTTAGTAATCTTCATAAAGTTGTTGACCAGAGCTCCACAAGAGCCTAATGGAGGAGACCTTGCGGGTCCTTCTTCCTTAGCCCTTATTGCGAGAGGGTAGAAAGCTCCTCCCCTTAATATTCTACCACTACAGGCTCATCCTCCTTGCCCTTATAATTATTTAGATTGGGAAGTGGATGACCTATTGGTCGATGAGTGTTAGGGGGAGGCCTATTCTTTATCTTTAGGTTAGATGTGTGTGTGTTGTGATGTGTTCCCTTGTGATTGTATTATGTGTTCCTAGATGACCCTTGTCACCCTTATTGGTTCTTGGATACAGGCATGAATTTTGTGTCGTAAACCTTCTTCTATTTTTATCATCATTCTTACATGTTTATGATTGATTTTTGATAAATTGGGGATGATGCAAAGTGTTGGGGTATTGAGGCTTCCCTTCCATGTTGACTTGATTTTTTATTTTTACTTTGTCTTCTTGTGCATTCTTCACATGGTCTAATATAGTATGGGGTTGATGACAGTTCATTTGTATACTACTATTATACTTATATATTTATGAGCAGCTCTGACCCCAAAATATCAAATCACCCTCGTCCCCTTTGTTTGTGTTCATTTATTTTTCTCTCTTTCCTTACCTTTCTCTCTTCTTTGCTTAAGTTGTCCCTTTCATGTGTGACAACACCATTACTTTGATTTTTAGAAAATGCATTCGTTGCCAACAAATCTTTTCCCGAGAAGCTTTGCAAACTTTTCAAGAATCACATTCTTGACTTGGACCTAACATAATATGTTTCCTTCATCATGGGTTCGCAAAGAAAGAACTTGAGAACTTTCCTTCAAGGTGGAAGTGGCTTTTACCTTCCCCTCGCAAGGGGGCATCTTCTTCCTTTCGAATTCCTTCATGAAGTGAACATCTTTCGAAAGGATTTTTTGGTGTTGAATCGATTTGAGAAGAAACATCTATTTTTCATTTTCAAATAGTGCATCCCTTGCGTGGACCCCTTCTTCATGTTGGGTTCCCAAGGGACCCCTTTGAAATTTTTCCAACTTGTTGATGGTCTGCGTGACTGTCCACTTGTTTTCCTATGTGGCCACTTTTAGACATGTTCTATCTGAGGGTAAACATGTTGATTTGCAGGCGCACCTATGAAGCCGCTTTCTGACTCTATGGAGTCTCCTTCTTTGGTTTTCTTTCATGTGAAAGATCTTGGGGGACAACTTCCTTGCAGGTCTGTGGGCCTATGTTAGAAGATTAATCTTTACATGGTAAAGGTTATTCTTTAATTGTAATTATTTATTAACTTATAGGAATATTCCAAAGGAATCCCTACAAGTCTTTTGTCTTTTTTGTCATCTCACACATGTGTGAGGATGGCTTATTTTTTAATTCCTTTATTAAGGAATATTTGTAACCACCTCCTTAAGAGGTGACACTTTGCACACACATAGATGAATGGTGGCATTCATTGAGTTGGGAGTTGCATTCTAACTCCTTCTCACCTCTACTTATTGAGGTGCCTCTCCTCTCATTCTTCAAGACTCATGCAAGCAAGCTAAGGCCGGAACACTCTCTCTCTCTCTTTGTATTATTCTTTAGGCATTTTGCCTCCATTCATAATATTGGGGTTTTTTCTTATTTTTTCCCCTTAACAAATTCTTGTGTCTCTTTTGCTTTGGTGGTGCTTGGTTTGGCTACCTCAATTTATTTGGTAATCTCTTTCCTTCAAACAATTGCTCTTTATTAGTACTTTCCATTGCTCTTTTCTATTTCCTTTCATGGTATCAGAGCTTGGTATTACTAATATCTTGTGAGCTATATTGTTGAAGGTTTACCATATTTTTCAGCACATCATTGGAGACATTCTCAAAGAGGAGAAGAAGATCTAGTGCCTAATCTTGGTTGTTTTTTGTCTTCTAACCCTTGTGCAGGTTTTTTTTATCTAAAGTTTTAAAGTATTTTAGTTTGCATGCATACTTAAGTTTATGCAGTTTTTTTTTCTTTAAAACCATCAAATAAAGGGTTATAGTTCAAGTTTTAAAAAAACCCATTTTTTGCATGTTCAAATTCTTGTAAAAAATCAAAAAAAAATTTTAGAAATTCTTTTCTAACCTATTTTTATTGTGCAGGAATTTCAGTTTTCTAATTTCATACTTCAAATAATTTGTTTGCATTTAGTGCAAAAACCCAACAAGGGTTTATCTTATTTTTCAACTTTCAATTTAAAGTTTATTTATTTCTACAGTTTATACAAATCTTAATATTAGATCTGTATAAAAATTGATTATAATTTGTATGCATGTTTATTTTTTGCAAAATTTTAGAAACCCTCAAATAAAAGGTTATATTTCATTTTTTTTAGATCTGTAACTTTTTTTACAATATGAGGTTAAATCTGTAAATAAAATCACTATATTTTACATTTTAGAAAAAGGGTAATCTACATAAAAATTCTCCATATTTACATGTTCAATTTAAAAAAAAATCAATTTCAATATCCCTATTTTTTCTATTTTACTATTAATCTCAATCTTTCTTGAATAATAAAATATCAAAAAATATTTAAAAATAATAAATAATATTCAAGCTTTCAGCCATTGCATTTTTTTAAAGAAAGAAAAATCAATTTTCTTTTTAATCCAAATCTTGTTTACTAAATTTTGAAGGCCCTGCCTCATACAAATCTTGCTTTTGCAACTTTTGGCGCCGCTGTTCACAGCTCCTTCCTTCATCCAGAACGCAGCCATATCCTTCTGCACACCAGACCTGCACTCATGCAAAATAAAATCTTTATCTTCTTTTAATTTTTTAAAATCAAACCCTCAAAGTATTTCCTGCCTGTTGCTCTTTAATCTCCTTTCAAAAAGATTTTAAAAAAAATCTTCCCGCCCATTCTCTTGGCTGGGCATTTTCCCTTTTTAATGTGCTTTTGAAGTTTTTTTTTGAAAAAAAGGCATACTAGTTTTAATAAAAGTTTTTATTATGCAAAAGGATTTTACCGTTCTTTTTCATTATGTTTTTAAAAAAGATTTGCGTATCTTAAGCTTTTAAAAAGCTAAAAGATTTTTTAAAAAGCACTCTTTTCCTCTTTTAATCGATTAAGTAGGTTTCTCAAAAAAATTTAATAAAGTTCCTTTTTTTAATACTACTTTTTTTTATTACAACTTTTAAAGTTTTAAATTAATTTTCTCTAAAGTTTATCATATTAAATCTATTAATATTTATTATTTTTTAAAATAATATATTAGTTTATTTTAACATTTGAAATTTAATTAATTATTTTTTTTTCTAAAAAAGTTGTTTTTAATATTTTAGTTTAAAGGGGCTTATTTATTTTTAGACAATTTTTTTTTAAGATTTAATTGAATCAAGAGGGATTTTTTTTTAAGCAAATATTTACAATAGTTTTTTTTTTCATAAAGTAATTTTTTTATTGCAATCATGTCAACTTTAATTCCTAAGATTAAATTAACTAGTTCTAACTATCATTCTTGGAAAACTCACATTTCTTTCATTTTTTGATTTAAACATCTTTTGGATGTTGCAATGGATCCTAAATCTAAACCAGGTTCGTCTGCATCCAAAGATGAAATTGAAAAATGAAATCTTAAAAATGAGGAAGCCCTTGGCCTCATAGGTATCTCCATGTCACCCAAACTTTATGTTCACATTGGGACATGTACAATTGCCTATGAAGCATGGGACAAACTCAAAACAATTTATGATAGTACAAATGAATCAAGAAAAATTCAAATTCAAGATCAACTTGAAGATTTGAGGTATTCTGATTTTAAATCTATGGATGATTTTTTATTGAAATTTGATGCTTTAAATATTCAATTGGATGGTTTAGGAGTTAAATTAGATAATCTTAGATTAATTCATCTTATTCTTAAAAAGTGTCTTCCTAAACAATTTCAACAATTCATCACTAATATTCATGCTCAGTTAGCTATTCCTTCTTTAGCTACTCAATTAACTTATGATATTTTTCGTGATTTATTAAGACAAGAAGAGGCTAAGTTAATTCAGTTTGGTACTCTTAAGTCTAATGAACATGCTTTCTTGTCTAAGCATAAGCAAAATTTTAAACCTCATTCTAAACAACAACATTATAATTCCAAACCTCATTATAATAATGGCAATGATCCTAGAGAGTTTAACTCTTCTAAGAGACCACATTGCACTTATTGTAATAATGATGGTCATTGGCAAAATACTTGTTTTAAAAAGAAAATTGAAAAAAATCCTATGAATCAAAATAATCAACAATTTCATAACAATGGTGATCAATCTAGACGTTCTTTTACATGTAGTTTGAATGTTTCTAAACCTTTTTGAATGGATTATTGATTTAGGTGCATCTCATCATGTTGCTTCACATAATTTATTTATTTATTTATTTTTAAATAACTTCACAAGTATTTTATTATTGGACTTGATCAACCCAATAATAGTGTACTTGTTTTACTCAATTATATTTGGAATATGAAAAAGGGATATTCATGTAGTCATGAATGCATGAATATCGTATTAAATGACTTATTTATACTTAATAATACTTCACTTCATAATATGCAATTCCCATTATTCCATCATAATTTTTATTTATTTTTAATATTAATTTTCATAACTTAAGGTGGCTTGATTTGTGGCTTTTCATCTATTGCAATATTTAAAACAAATCTAGTGTTTCCTTCTCAACTACAATTATGTTGTTTTGAAAAAGGGAATTTGATATTTTATTGTGTTTCATTAATCTGATATTGTGCATTATTGGTCAATTCGTCTTTTTGATGGATTTATTTCATCTATATATTTTTTGAAAATTAAAAGCTCATTGGAGTATTTGCCTTCTTGATGGATTTATTCCATCTATATATGTTTTGCAAGTTAATCACTTTATCAAGTCTCAATGGAGCCTTTACATATATTTTTTTTGTGCTAGTCACATTTGCAGTAATGTTGCATAGGGAGCCCTATCTATAATGAATCATATATTTTATCAAGTCTCATTGGAGTTTTTTTTTGGGACCCATGGAAAATATTTCCATCCACTTTGATGGTATGCACTTACTTATTTTTTTTATGAACTTAGATCTATTTTCTAAATTGATGGGGATCAAGTTCTTGAAACCTTTATGTTTCATTATTTTATTGAAGGCAATATGGTTTTTTTTTTAAAACCATCTTTAGGACTAATTTTCAAAGTCCTTTATTATTAATCTTGACACAATTTCCCTTTACATTACAACAAATGATGTAGTGAGAGGAAACCTAGAACTATTTTTGCTATGTCTAGATATATTGACATTTTATAATTTGGGCTATGCTTTCTTTCTATCTCATGGTTTCATTAGAAGTAAAAATGGTCCAAATTTATATATTAAACATAGTGCAAATGATATTGTGATTATTATTTTAATGATTTAATTATCACTTCTAGTTCTAACTTTTTGATTAGTGATGTTATGTCTCAACTCAATCAACAATTTCAAATGAGTGATTTGGGCCTATTACATTATTTTGGGTATGCAAATTTGGAAAACACCTAAAGTGTTGGATTGGTTTCTAGCTTTATGTCTAAACCACAACAAACTCATTTTAAAGTTGCAAAAAGAATTTTAAGATATGTTAAAGGCACTCTTAATCTTGGTCTCTTTTATGATGCAAATTATGATTTTTCTTTAAAAGGTTATACTGATTCAAATTTAGAAGGTGATCCCAATAATGGGAGATCCACTTGTGGTTATTGTTTCTTTGTTAGATCAGGTGCAATCTCATGGAATAGTAAGAAACAACAATCTACTTCTCTTTGTTCTACAAAAGCTGAATATAAAGGTTGTACAAATGCATCTAAAGAGGCATTATGGTTAAGAAGATTACTTGAAGACTTGGGTCTACCTCAAAAGGATCCTACTCCCTTGTATTGTGATAATCAAAGTACTATTGCTTTGGAAAAGAATCCAATTTTTCATGCAAGGACCAAGCACATTGCTCTTCAACATCACTTCATTAGAGAGCAAATTGAAGACAAGCAAATTTCTCTTTTGTATTGTAAAAGTGAAGATCAAGTTGCAGATATTCTCACCAAAGCTCTTTGTAAAGATAAATTTTTCTTTCATTGTAAAAATCTTGGTTTACAACCCATTGAAGGGTTTGATGTAACCTCCCCAAGTAAAGCTTAAGGGGGGATGTTAGAAGATTAATCTTTACTTGGTAAAGGTTATTCTTTAATTGTAATTATTTATTAACTTGTAAGAATATTCCAAAGGAATCCCTACAAGTCTTTTGTCTTTTTTGTCATCTCACACATGTGTGAGGATGGCTTATTTTTTAATTCTTTTATTAAGGAATATTTGTAAACACCTCCTTAAGAGGTGGCACTTTGCACACACATAGATGAATGGTGGCATTCATTGAGTTCGGAGTTACATTCTAACTCCTTCTTCTCATCTCTACTTATTGAGGTGCCTCTCCTCTCATTCTTCAAGACTCATGCAAGCAAGCTAAGGTTGGAACTCTCTCTCTCTCTCTCTCTTTGTATTATTCTTTAGGCATTTTGCCTCCATTCATAATATTGGGGTTTTTTCTTGTTTTTTCCCCTTAACAAATTCTTGTGTCTCTCTTGCTTTGGTGGTGCTTGGTTTGGCTACTTCAATTTATTTGGTAATCTCTTTCCTTCAAACAATTTCTCTTTATTAGTACTTTCCATTGCTCTTTTCTATTTCCTTTCAGCCTATAAGGCACTTACACCTTTGAGCTTCCTCCATGTGAGAGATCTTAGGGATCACTCCCTTATAGGTCTATGGGTCTACAAAGCGCTTGTTCTGGGTTTCTTTCATGTGAGAGATCTTGGAGGGCACCTTCCTTGCAAGTCTGTGGGTTTGTAAGGCGCTAACCTAGGTTTCCTTCATGTGAGAGATCTTGGAGGACACCTTCTTTGTAGGTATGCGAAACTGTGAGGCACTTACTTCTCAGGGCTTCCTTCATGTAAGAGATCTTAGGGGTCACCTCCTTGTAGGTCTATGGGCCTGTAAGATGCTTTCATTCTACAACTTCATAGTGCTACAAGGCTATGGAATCTTTTGTCTATCCCGTACTTTTGAGCTCGCCAAATTGCAATCTACTTCCTTGATGGTTCAGATATAAATATCTAACCCTATTCACTCTTTGTTCTACTTTACCAAAGCACTCATCAGTATTCATGCTCACTAAAGTGGGGGACAAATGCATAGGAGCGAATTTTCACCCCTTATACAAATTCCCCTTTCATACATCATCACCTTAGAAAACCAAATCCGAAGTCAAAATTTCACGTTAGCTTGCTATCTTTAGGTTCCACTTGGCATTTGTATGTTGTGTCGGTAGGAGAATACTTTTTTGAGGATGCATGTGCAGAAAAAAGATAAGATGTCTATGTGGCGCACTTACGTCCTTGAAAAATTTATGTGTTTGAAGGTGGTAGAGGCATTACACATCCTATTAGGACTGATTTGTAAGGTCCCTCTTTGACCAACTGACCCCAAAAATGGAAAATTCTTCCCTCTTCTCCTTCAAATTCATCCATCTCCATCTCATTTGATCTTCTTGCACTCTCACTATCTCTAGCAATTTCAATATCACACTCTCAAGCATTTTCCAACATTCTCTCCATTCTCAAGCAACACTTCAACACTCCATTGCAACAAAAATACTCAGTCAACTCCGCAAAGCAAGTGTGAAGCAAGCCATTGTAACATGGGCTTGAGGTTTTGTGAGACCTCCCTTCATTGCGGTTGAGGCTGTGGTGATTGTTCAAGCCTTCTTTCTTCTTCAAATTCATCTATCTTCATCTCATTTGATCATCTTGCACTCTCACTACCCCTAGCAAGTTCAGTCTCAAACTCTCAAGCATTTTCCAAAATTCTCTCCATTCTCAAGTAGCACTTCAACACTCAATTGCAGCAACAACACTCTATCAACTCTACAAAGCACGTGTGAAGCAAGCCATTGTAGCGTGGGCTTGAGATTTTGTGAGACCTCCCTTCATTGCGGTCGAGGTTGTGGTGATTGTTCAAGCCTTCTTTCTCCTCCATTGGCTAATAAGCTCTTGGTGGAGGTGGTAGTGTTTCACTCCTCTCCTTTGTGATTTGGTTGAGTAGCTCTTTATTGTTTTGTAGTGTTTATTGCAATCTCTATTTTCTTTACTTATTTATCACATATTTCTATCTCGTTCCTATTTGGTTGTCCATGGAGGTGGAAACACCAAAATGGGGGTCTGATTGAGGCAAACCCCTATACAGCCCCAACAATTTTCCCACCTTTCTTTTGTGTAGGTGGACGTTCTTTTAGAGCTAGCCGGCGAATTGGCATCTTGGTGAGAGGGTATGTGCAGGATAATGAGGGGCCAAAAAGTGGCAATATTATGGGTATTTGTAGGGTATGTGGCTAATGACTTTTTTTAACCCAAAATTGATGAAATGAAAAGGGTTTTTAGAGGAGATTCTCAGCTTTCCAAAAATATAAATTATACTTTAATTTGAATTTAATAAATAATTATTAGTTGTTTTCTATTAGAATTATGACTAAAGTCCTGATCGATAGGCTGATTGAAAAACATCTATAACTTTCAAACGGTATCACATCTTTTGAATCTAAAACATGCGTCACATTCTATGCTTCATATGCTATATGATTAAAAAAAGAAAAATTAAATTTCATGAAGTTTTGACCAAGTTAAGGTGGTGGACATACGAGTTTTTATATTTTAAAAGTTGTAATAAAATTCATAATTAATTATTTACTTAGAAAAAATTACAAAATATATGCATCACATCTAGACATGAGTCCTCTACTTATATATAAAATATTATAAAAAATATTATCATTTTATTATGGTTAGGGTGGTCATCTGAGACACCTACTTATTTTTCCACAGAAATTTAAGTACTCTTGCATTGAAATTTCAAATTTTCACCAAATATATTTTATTTATTTTTAAATAAACCTAGTAGTTTAGAAACTACATTCAATTTTCTACAGATTCTATTCTTACATATTTTTGAAATAATATAGATAACTTATTCAAATTTTTATGTCAAGTTGCCTAACACTGAATTTTCTGAATTTTTTGCCACTTAAGGGCCTATTTTTTCCATGATAATCCTGCACATACCCGAGATCATCTTCATCATTTTAGCTCTTACCTATTTGCTTTATCACATTTTTTTGTATCTCTCATACTTTATAATTCTATTTTTCTCATTTAGGATTCATTAGCTAGGTAATGTTAGGGTTAAAGGGTAGATATCTAACAAGTTAAATGTAGATTTAGTCAATAAAATAGAGAAATACAACACACACACAAAAAAATTAACACAAAGAATTTAATGTGGTTCACCCAATCTGGGCTACATCCACAAAACTATAGCCATCTAATGATTTTATTATCTAGTGCAAAAATTATTACAGTATAGCATGATCAGTCACCACATACCAATAGGCCATCAACTTGTTTTCTGGTAGTCCATATTGTATTCTCTATCCTCTGGTAGTACAAACGCTAGTTCACTTAAGAGACTCTGGCGTGTTGTGCTATCATCATAGAATTATGCTTTCATCCTCAAGCATAGAGCTACCTGAGGTATAGTATTGAATCTAAAAATTGGCTCACCTAGCTTAAATTTTGATTTTGGGTTTGAAGAGTGATTGAAGGACATTATAGTCCTCGTCATTCTCAATCCTCGTTTCAAGACACCATTTAAAGTGAGGTAAGTTAGGGCAGCCTTCCACTCTCAGTTCTCTATGACTTGGGGCCTTCATGTGGTTGGTCCCCCTTTCTTAAAGATTCATAGATCACTTCTCCTTTAATCTTGACATGGACATAAGCTTATAAGAGTTGTAATATCAAGAAAAACAAAGGAGAATCTTTTGCCAATTTCTTACAATGATGGAGGAAAAGATCTAGTAAGAGTAAGTGGCCCATTCCTGATGAGCAACAAGTGGGAATTATCATAGTGAATGTTGATCTTGATCTATCCTTCCATTTGAAAATTCAATGTCTCACCATTTATGATGAGCTTTTCCCTAAGGCCCTTAACATCGAGAGAGCCCTAATCTCACAGGGAAATACAAAAACCTACAAAGAAAACCACCCATCTACTAGTTCAAATGAAAAACCCCACATCTGGGCTAAGAATAGGAACATGAAAAATGAGGGTGTTGTTGATGCTAAGGTAGTTATTAGTGTTCCTAGACCAAACATGAATAAGCCAACCAACATTTAACCAATTGTACAACAAACTTCATCACCACCACAAAATAACCAAATCAATAACATCAAGATCCAACAATGAGGACCTCCCAACATAAAAAACTACCCTAAACACAAGTACACACAATTGGAGAACCTATTGAATCCATCATGAAGAAATTGGTAGAGTCAAACTTGAGAATGCTTCCCAATTTCCAAAACTACCAAGAACCACAAGATAAACCACCATGGTACAATGAAAAATATCTTTGTGACTTTCACAAAATCAAAGGACACAAAACATCAAATTGCATGAAGCTAAAGAATGTTATCGAAGACCTCATTGAAAATGGAGACATATCTATTGAAATACCAGTAGCTAATAAAGATCTTAAGATATATGATTTGGGAAAAATGATGGAAAAGGGAAGAATTATACAATTTCCAACATGTCTATTCCAATGTGGTAACCTCTTCTGACAATGTTATAGAAGTCATCACTATCAAAGGACCTAGTGCGGAGTGTGGAGTCACCACATGACATGGAAAGGTTACAATCCAACGAGCTTCCTCTCAACCTAGGGCACAACCCACATTTCCAATATCAAACCCTAGCAACTATAGCCTCCAAGATCAACTAAAGAAGACCCCAACAAAGATCTCCATCCTAGAACTATTGAGGTTATCCCCTACACACAGGGAGATATTAAAAAAGGCATTATCTGATTCATTCATCCCTAAGAATATTGATACAAAATAGTTTTAAGCTATGGTAGGGCATATCACTACCCCCATATTCTCACCTTCTTAGAACAAGACCTATGAATTTAGGAATCTCATAATCAAGCTTTACACCTTGAGGTCATTATTCATAAAAATAAGGTTAAAAGAGTCTCAATAGATGGAGGTGTTGGTTTAAACATTTGGACCCTTCACTTGATCAAGAACTTGGTATATTTAGAGGATGCTATTGAGAAAAAAAATAGTACAACTATTATAGCATATGATGATCAAGAATGAGTGTCACAAGGCATCATCATACTACCCATCCAAGCAAGATCTATCATTGCTGAGACCACAAGCCAAGTGTTAGACCTCGATTTCCCCTACAACATCTTGCTTGGTCAACCATGGATTCATGTCATGCAAGCAGTAGCTTCAATGTTGAAAATGAAGGTAAAATTGTAGCTTAAAACTTGTAAAACTATGAGACTATAGATCTAATTAAGTGTTCTTTGTCACAATTCTTTGTGTATGATTAATCTATTTAGATCAATTTTACCAACTATAGAAAGAGACAAAAGACTATAGAAGAATGAGACAAGGAGATAGAAGTGACACAACATATACATGGAGAAGCCCTTTCAGGAAAAAACTCCACTAGAATTAATAGTGCTTGTATTATTTAACCTTAGAACAAGATTATAATAATATTGTATCAATCCTTGATTGATATGTTTCTTTGCCTTCAACAATCCTTCTTCACAACCTGCAATAAACTTTCATTGACTTGCTACAATTATCCATGCATTTCATGTGACCAAGCATGAATCCACACATCCCATGCCATGCTTCAAACCCTCACACATGCACAAGCCCAACCTGCTATCCTGCAACAAACTCTCTTAAACTTGTTGCAATTAATAGACAATTATGAGCATTGTAAACTCCAAAGAGTTGATCAAAACAAGAGCATAAAGCTCCTCACAAAAATCTATGCCTAGATTGGGCAAGTAAAGTTCCACCATGTAACATGAAGTCAAAACCAAAGTCTCATCAATATAGGTGCCCCAAACTAAATATTTAAGTGATCATTGGTCAAGAAAATATCTTGCAAGCATCACCTCAAAATTGGTTCCCAAGAATGGGCCCACTTAACTTAGCCTTGTACATATCTTCTCATGCAAAAGGTGTTAACTAAAAGATTCCAACTTGGGTGCCCAAGGTGGGTCCAAGTCAATCTGAGTTAACTGAAACATATCTCTCCATGAATTCATGCAAATATCTTGCATGATTGATCATCCCCACTTAACTGAAAGTATCCACTTGTTAACTGTCATGCAACTGAAGTCATTAGTCATGCAACTCAAGTCAACTGAAGTCAACTACATGCAACTCAAACTAACTACATGCAATTGAAGATAATTGAACCATAACTGAACTAAATTGAACTGATAGTGCCACTCCACTCATGTATATATCAATCCCTACTTTGTAGGATCTAAACATGCATTACTGAAGTGTTATCAATCCTCCAAACAATTAAACAAGGTCAGTTCCACCTTCCATGTGGGTGCCCCAAGTGCTCCTATTTTGTAGGAGCTATTCTTAGGCATCCCCACATGTTCCTATCATTTAGGAATAATTACAAATGTCAATTTACATGTTCATTTCATTCAAATTTAATCTCTTTCTAATCCTAGTTTTGGGGAACACTTTCCAAGGACTTAGGAGATACATGAAATATGTTTAGCATTGCAATTAAATGGCATCCTATTCCCAACATTCAACCTATCACCAATGTGTCAAGTTTCCTTTTGAGGACAAAGAAGTCACTATCCATGGAGATCTTGAGCCTTTCTATTATTCTAAAAACCTTGAGTCCAAATTCTATAAGATCCCCTAAATACCCAAGAATGATGAAGGGCCTACACCCTCTACCTCATTTGTTGACCCATCTACTGTTGTATCTACCTTAGACTCAAAAAAACCCATTGCGTAGAATATTCCCGACATCAAGCTAGTTATCAAGGATGATGGTTGTGGAGATTATAAACTGAAGGACACTTTCGTGTTGGGTGAGTTACCTATTTCCCCCAAATCTCATGGAAAACCCGCACCTATCAACAAAGTGAATGAAACATTAAAGCTTTCATCTACCACCTTCACCAAGTGGGGGGAATTGAACAAAGAGGATGTCAATGAGGAAGACATATCTAAATTTCTATATCAAGATGAATGATCCATTCCTATTCTTCCCATGGAAGAGGAAAACGAAGGCTTACAATTAATGTTGGGAATGGGCTACAACAAGAATAAAAAGCTAGGACAAAATGATAATGGTTTGCTAGAATCCATCACTCCTGAGAGACATCCAAAGAATCTTGGATTAGGATTATTGACACTTTTGTTTTAAAATTTTTTTATTAAAAAATATTGTTAAATGTTTAGAAATGTTTTATGAAGACAAAAGGAGAATGACAACATGAAAATTTGCATTGAAAATTTTGAGAAAAGGAAAATGCAAAAAATGACTTTGACCAAGTCATTTGGGTGCCAAAAGGAGGAGGATATTTTTCAGCTATGCCCATTATTCATGAGGAATTTTATGGTTTTTGTTGCTTGTGCTGAGAAGTAATGAAGGATTTCTTCCATGTTTCAGAAAATTAAGGGTACATTGTAGTGCTTTCAATGAGAAAGAGGGCAAGTTACAATCTTTTGGAGATATTTAAAGGCATGTTGTAGTGGAAGATGGAGGTAGATTAGAGATATTTTAGGAGCTTTTCACCTCTTATTTCACACATTTCTAAGTTTTGTATTACTCAAACATTATCTAGTCTGTATTCTATCCTTAAGGGAGCTCATTGCATAAGTGAGTTGAGTCTAGGAAAGATATGCATTCTCCCTTGTAGAATAGTCATGAATGAGAAATCATGAAATATCTGATTTGAAGAAACTTTGAAAACACTCTATATTTTCTTTCTAAGGTTTGATGATTGCATATGTACAATCGTAACAAGTTGGGAAAGTAAATCGTTAAATGACAACCCAAAAGATAATGACTTGCAGGGTTGCAACCATGAATCCTTGTCCATAAGAATGTATTTATTGTCATTTGATGTCATATTTAAACCATTTCACTTAGAGGCACTAGATGATAGGATTTCCCATTGTAGAAATTATTCTAGGTCATTCAAATGGAGTTCATATGGGTATTAGCTAGTCACCTTAACAAAATATATTTTTCTCAGTTAAATAGAATAGAGAGCAAATTGGATGCTAAAATGCATTAGAGGATTTTGTGTTTGATCTCATAAAAAAATATAGGTAGTATCATCCTTTGCTAGGATTTACTAGGGGATTAGTACCATCTCATGGTTGCTTATAAGAAATGTGATATGGTACCAAATTTCACATGACAAGTTCATACATAGAGTTATAGAGGAAAGATTCAAAAAAGATAGAGGTTGAACATGTTTGATAAATGTACAGTGGTAGTGGTCTTAAATATTAAAAAATATAAGTCTCGTGAGATTCAAGGGGGTTTGTCATTGTGTGTAAGAAAGCTTTATTCACAAATTTGTGAAAAGGGTTTTTGAAGGCTAAAAATTGTATGAGGAACATGAAAATATGCTTCAAGGAATGTATATAGATATAGCATCATAAGGGAGGTTATAGGTTAGTCATTCATATGGAGACCTGAGAGCAGCTAACACACTTTAAACCAAGTACTTATAAAGGACAACTTACATAAAGTTTCAATGAGCATCAAAGGATCAAGAAGATGGTAGTATTAATAAGTTTTCCTTGAAGGAGGATGGTAGAATATGAACAAAGGAATATAAAAAAATCATGAAATGAATCTAGCTTGTGAGAGGATCAGGATCAGCAAGGACAGTCATTTATGACTGTAATATAATTTCAATGACTGTGTCTTGGATATCTTTGTGATTTTGTGACAATTTTTGTGATCAATGCCTCATGAAAATGATTGTAGCCTTGTTAATGATGCAAGTGACTATGATAAAAATGGATCACAGAGTTAGAATCATAAGGACAACAAAGAGAAAGTTTTCCATCCAAGAGGATAGTCATAGAATGCATACATGTGATAGCCTCATCTCGAGGGCATAAGGCATGATAATCATAAATATGTTGTCACAACCTTGGGTTTCATTTATCTTTCATTGTTAGAGTGGAATGGAATATTTTCATAAAAAATCAGAGCCATTTATAAGGTTCACATGAAATATTGCATGATATGCAAACATTAACTATTGTCCTAGAGATTAACAGTTTTGTCGTAATCAAAGGGTGTAAAGGATAAGATATTTCATAGTTCCCAAAAGGATCTCACAACTGAAATTTCCATACTATATCACAAAGATTAAAGGGGTGGGAATATGTAACAAGATAGTGGTAAAAATACAATGCTACATAATAGGGCAGTCTTCTAAGATGCATGATAATAGTAATTCCAAGAGACAGAGAACAAGCAGTTGAAGATCATCTTACAGATGCAACAACAAAAGGTTCTATAAAAAGTGTGATTGAAACTGGATTAAGCGAGTTCTCAAATGTTGGTCATATAATTCATGATGATATTTATAATATAGATAATGCATTGATGCTATTGATGAAGGATCATGGATAGGAAAATTTTGTTCCTCTATTGTAGTTGGTACTGATCTATGTTTAAGAAGTTGGGGCATTATGCTTTCATGTTGATTGCAACAGAAGTTATGTGTATTCTGTTGAATTTCTAAAAGCAAGTGTTGCAAGAATTCCACAAAATTTCAAAGATAATTTTCCTCTTCGTAGGTGTGAAAAAATTCCTAAAAGGTGTTGCAAATAACAAACATCTGATAAGATAAAAGGATATGGAAAATCTCTTAGAAATAGGTCAAAGCCTTGAATAACTTGACTAGGATTATATCAAATGAGAATATAAAGAGTTGCATGTTGACTATTGTAAACATTTGCTTGATTCCACCAAAGTTTATAATAAAAGAAAGAGAAGCATGTGATGATAGTTGAAAGTAGTCTAAAAGACTTGTATATAATCATAAAATAAGTCAGCATATAGAGGTTGCAAAGTTCTATACCCAAAGATAGGTGTATATGAGTAAACAATACATCAACAAAAGAGTGTGATAGTCACTATCAAGAGGGGTAGTCCTTTGACATATTCATAGTGAATGATATGTAGGACAACAATTTGAAGATGGTCATAGTGAGATAAAGAAAGCATATGATAGTTTCAAGTTGGGTAGGATAATCATCAAACTATCTTCATTGGTTTGGGGATTGTGAAGAATGAACATATTAGGGATGCATTACAAGCTTGCAAGAGATAGTTATCACACTAAATAGCCCAAGGTTTTGAAGTAACATTGAGACATCAATAGAAGATTACAGTCCATTGAAGGTGTAATGACAAATGAAAGGGCTATCATTTTCTCACAAGACTTTGCTTAGCTATATGAAGGATATGAGCAACCCTTAGCTAGTATATAATGGGAAGTGTTGAGATGAGTTTGAAGATTTTGCAACAACCACAAGAGGCAATCATAATAAGTCAATCATAAAAAATAGATGGAGGATTTTTCTTTAAACTTTGGAAAATAGAGATGGTTTAAGCTTTTTAAGCACATGTGGATAAGGGTCTTAAAAGCATTCATGAAAGAGGTTAAGTAGTTTGGGACCTTCATGAGTAGTTAAGGGACAACATAGAAGAATCTAGGGGGAAATTTTTTAATAGTAAAGGGTAGATTGATGACTGGGGCAGTAGTTGGAGAGTTTCAAGGGGCTTGTTGCAACATTTTTTACCACTTCTTGAGTAGATATAGGAGCTGATAACAACTGAAAGGTAAAACTTATCTTTTCCAATTCCATGAAGAGGTTTCAAGCATTAAAAGCATGAGATACAGGTAGTTTCAACCACTCAAATGAAGGAAACTGTCAACAACAGTTTTAAAAGGGGCATTTAATAGTCTTTGATGTTGTCCTGCATTCTCTTGGGCATAGGATAGCCAAAAGGGAAACTAGGCTCACTTTGTTAGTTAATTCTTGCATTTTTTATTATAGATTCTAACTTGTATAAGTTCTTCTTAGCAAAAATACTGTATTGTAACTCAGCAAATAGTCATATTGTGATTGAAAATGCAATGCAATTTTCATATTTTAAAGTAATTAGAGCATATTTCATACTATATACAGTTGTAAAGACACCTTCCACCAATGTAGGTTTAGTTTTTATACCTTCAAAAGATTGTTTTATTGTGTGCATACTAGTAATTAATGTTTATTTCTATGATTTCATGAATAAATCCTTAACTATATATCTTATTTTGGCACCTTTAAACAAGAAACAACATATTTTGTGTAGGTTACAGTCTGTGTCAATGTGAAAACAACTCCTATTTGTGAAGAACATTCAATTTTATTCCTTCTAGGACTAGGAACACTCAACCTCTCTATAAAACACTGATACATGGGTATGTTAAATCTTGAGTTGTGTAAAAGTAGCTAAGTTATTGATGTTTTTTGTGACAAAACAATAGTCCAAGGTCTAAAACAAAATATTTTGGTGCATCACCTCAATATAAATTTATATTTCATTTTCAAAGTCTTTCCTTCTATCCTTTTTCTTAGTAAAACAGTAGTTTAGTTCATTTTAGGTGAGGTATCAGAGGAACTAGCCTTCTCTGGAGGTTCCTTTTCAACATAGGTAACCCACATTCTCAAAAGGATCCCATGTTTCACTAGTAAGCTAAGTTTTGCAACTTAGCAAGGGTGCACACTTAGGTGATAACAATTTTTGGCATGCCCGGTGGGACTGGAAATCAAGTTTTCAATTAAAAATAATGTCCAACATATTGTTGTCCTGGTATGTGCAACAATATTTTCAACCTTTGAGAGGTATATTTCACATACCTAGCAAGTCTAGAGCTATTTTTTTCAAAGAATCAATGTATAAAGTGAATGAAAAGGATACAAACAAGAGGGATTTCAAAACCTTTTGCTTATTTGCATCTCTTCCACCTAGAAGGAGAAGTAGAATAGTTAAGGAATCCAAAATCAACAACATGAGCACTCTCAACACCCCTTCCTGGGAGGCCCCTTTCACACATTTTTATAAATCAGACTCCTCTAATTTCTATGAATGCATAAAGGAATCATCCATTTGTTCCATTTAATGGAGGTAATTGACTTATCTTGCAATAGCATGATGACATTCCTATGGTTGTGTTGAAAAGTTTTCCTTTCTTCGACGGAGAAAATCAAACTACTCCCATTAAACATATTAGGGATGTAGCTTCACTATGTGCAGTCCACACCATCATAGTTGAGAATGTTGCTATTAGAATCTCAGCTACTTCTTTTAGAGGAAAAGCACTACAATGGTTCAGGGGATTAGCAGTGAACTCTATCACCACTTGGGACCAATTGGTTGATGTTTTATGTAAGTAGTTTAAGGACAAATCATATTATCTCTCACTAGTAGAACAAATGACCACCATAAAGAGAGCTCCTCGTGAGCATATGATGGACTTCAACTTCCATTTTAAGGAGACGTGGGATAGGATTCCTCAAATGGTAAGGCCTTCAGTTGATTATGCATTCTTGTATTTTCTAAGAGCTTTGAATAGTGATATTTCAATGATGGTTCAATCAATGGGGGGAGGGTCACTTCCTCATGCTTATGATATTTCTTTAAGGGAAGAAAACAACCTTATACAAGTTAGAAAGATTGCACCAAGGCCTCCAATTCCATTTTTCCTTGACATACAACCACCATTTCCCATTCAAATGCCATAAATAGCCCCTATACCATCTTTTCCCACTCAAGATAAGGTTGTCCCAGTTCAATCTCAAGAGTTGCAAGAGATAAAAGGCATTCTTCAAAAATTTGGGAATAAGTTGGTAAATATAGAAAAGTATCATAATTCAAATTTTAGACTCTTACCAAGCTCCTTATCAAGCCCAATATTAGCCTAATAAGCCTAATAGGCCTCCTTACCAAGATGATCTTCAAGGCCAAAGGAGAAATTTCAATGCTAGACCTTATCAGCCTTACAATCAACATGTTTCTAGTACTTCCAATGAGCTTGTGCCAGTCCAAAACAACATGACATAAGACTATGAATGGTGTTTTTCATGTAATCAACCCCACAATTAGGCATCATATGCTCTAATGGGATTCTAAATCAGGCCCTTATGGTGCAAAAAACATTGTTATTTAACATGATATGGTGCAAGAAAATCATGAACAACAAACCCCTCATTCTGAGAATAGTCATGATGAGGTTACTCTAATGAATTGACAAGGTGAGGAATTATGTGGGGTAAATCATCCTCAAGGACAAAATTATTTTTCCTAGCCTATAGCAGCGAATACAAGAGTTATAAAGAGGGTTGTTGATATGGTAGAACAAGTTGATAAACGTTGAATGCAAAGTCCTACAAGTCATGAATGTGTTGCTAGCTCTTCATTTTCTCAAAATGTTCAAATTATTCCAAGGGGGTAGGTTGTAGCAAGCAAGGAGCAGCTAAGAGCATAACCACAACCACCACAAACACAAGTAGATTTTGATGTTCCTAAAGGAAAAAAAAAGGTTAGTACTATGCCACTTAGTATTTTGGAGCATATGAAGAAGGTTAATGTTAGCATGTCAATGTGGGATTCCTTGCCAATCCTTGGTTGAAAGGAAAAGTTACAAAAGGCCTTGTTCGAAACCACCTTATCTAGTGAAGCTTCAAAATAATAGCCTAGTGTTGCACTTACCAATATCGCTCATGATAAGAGTGAATAGCAGAATAAGCCTATCAAACCACCTCTATTTTATGTGTCCTTAATCATTGTTCAACACCTTTTTCATAACTGTATGATTGACTCAGGGGCAAGTAGTTTGGTGATGCCTAAACAAATAGTTGATAAGCTTGGATTGTCATTTGAACCCCTTGCCAAAAGAGTGGTTCAATTAGATGGGACAACCATAAACACAGTTGGTGTGGTTAAATATTTGGGTCTTTACATGCTTGTCCAAACTTCACCATACTATAGGATATAAATGTCATATATTTTCCACCATATTTTGTTGTCTTTCTAGGGGTTTCACTACAAAGTTAGGAGGATATTTATGTTCTGATTGGTCACATTTATTCTTTAGGAAAAGGTATGGCATTAGGGTCACTATAAAATTAGAACCTATAGCCAAGGATCATGTAGAACCATATGTTCCTAGTGTTGTTAATGCCAATCTCACCATTCAACAACAAGAACAACCTTGTTATGCCTTGAATAACCCCCCATTTCTCCTTTGCTTGAAAGTGGGTCCCCCTCTCTTTTGTTTGCCTTGTTTTTCTTTCTTCATCCTTCTCTTTTGGTTTTGGGCTCAAGGAGTTGTTTGCTTCCTTGGGTTTTGTTTTGTTTTTCTTTCCCTTGTGTTTTCCTTCATTTGTCAGGATCAAAACCAGGGCAGAACCTGAACTGGGAACATTTTTTAATGTTCCACATTCGGCTTTCACTCTGATTTTGACTACCCTCTTTCACCTTGTGTTTCTTTTCATTGTTTCTTGTGGGATCCTATTTCTTCTCCAATCTTGATTCCCTTGTCCTCTTTTGTTTTCCTTTGTCCTATGGGTTTTCATGCTTTGTTGGAATTACGCACAGAGTTGAACTGGAACCTATAACTTTTTACAAAGTTCTAGAGTTGATCTTGGTTCTGATCTCGATCTCGCTTCTCCTTTTATTGTTTTTCCTTGCGTCCCTTTTCTTTTGTCTATTGTTGTCAGGATTGGTTTCCACTCTAGTCCTGATGTCTTTGTTGCCTTGGTTTCGTGTCCCTATCCTTTTTGTGGGATCATGACCAGAATGGGAATGGAACTTGGAACTTTCATAAAACTCCATGTTGTGTTTCATCTCCGATCCTGACCCCACTCTACCTTATTAAGTCGCTTGGCCAATGCATTTTGCATCTTGCCCCGATCTCGTGCTTGACCTAACACATTTATTGTGGAATCCCTCACATGTGTGAAGGTCTTTTTAATCCCAAATCAAGTTTATTTTGTTCATAATGCAATTATCTAACTAATTAGGTGAACAAGAGCGAAAGGGAACCTAGGAAACACGAGATTCAATTGTGGACACATGAATTGAAGCAAATTCAAATGTGGTTTCACACATTTAGGAGGTAGGGGGTTTGTTTCGTCTATTTTTTATTGTTCATTCCTCATTTTCTAGTTTTCCTCTTTCTTTCTTCACATTTCACACATTTCCTCATTTTATTTTCCTTGTTCATTGTGTGTTCACATTTTTTGTTTTCATTTTGGCTTTTTTTTTTTGTGTTTTTCTTGCTCGCTTTCTTTTGTTTCTTTGTTTGTTGTGTTTCTCTTCATGACTTTGTGGCGTTGTGCCACCACGCCCTAGTTGCGAATTAGGGTTTCATTTTTGAGGGTTTAAACTTACATAAACTCGATAAATTATGTGTTGTAAAACCATCCCCAACCATTTTAATGCTATTTGAGGAGATTGACCCTGAGTTTGATACCTTAGGTTTTGAAAATGATCAAATTTTAAAACTAGGGTTTTGACATTGTTAAAATGGTTACATGACCTATGCCTAGAAAGGTTCCAATCTCGACCACCTTGTGCAGAGTTAGACTCAACTTTTGTACTGCTTTAAGTAAAAGTTAATGATTCATAGTTTCAGAAATTTCCTCGATCTTGACCCTAAGCACTCACTTTTCATGGGATCAAAGCATAAAATAAATCCACCTCATAGAACATTTGCTAAAGTGTTAGTTCTAGAAATTTCCCCAATCCCAATCATATTCCAGTCTGATCCCGACCCTGCCTATGTTATTTTGAGCTTTCATTTCCTGTCTTGACCCTGATCTTGATCTTGACAAACTCTCAAATTTGGCTAAGTATACAAAATTACTTTTGAGGGGTATGAATGAATATGAAATTTAAACAATTTTAAGGTTTTTATGTGAGCTTAATAAATATTTTTTTGCAAGATTAAATCATGTTTGAAGTAGGGGAAGAGATTCCACTAAAGGAGGGGTAAACAACTAAGAGTTCAAAAGGGGGGAAGAGCAAGAATGTGAAACCAAAACAACTACCTTACACAATGAAGTATAAGTACCAAGACACCTTAGTGCCAACACAAATTGAATTTGACCTAGCAGATGTTACTGATACCATCTTGGGATTGTTTTATTTAAGTGAATTAACCCAAGATATTTTCTCAGAAGATGCAACTCCAAGGTCCCAAAGGATAGCTCAATTTGGCCTTGCACATGTTACCTTTTTTCCTATCTTAGTCTAGAGCCCAAAGCTTATATTGACAACAATTGGAGCATTTAGCCATATATAGAGAAAATGTATTGATGCCCAAGAAAATTACATTATTGACTTGTATCCTCAAATGACGAGGTTTATGTTCAACACTCCTAGTCATGCTAATCCCAAAATAATGATAGAGATAGAGGCATTGAAGATGTTTAACAAAGACAAGGATGCAAATAGAGCCTATATGAATAAGAAATGGCTAAATACTAAAAATAAGTCTTTGAGAAAAGTTCCCAAGCACTCCAAAAGGACAAAATTTTATAAGGAGATTGCTGATATAATCATGATGCTATCTAGGGTATTTGGGAAAAAGGACTCAAGTTTTTGAGGAATCGATGTTTCCCTTCATCAACACAATATTATATGGTAAGTAGTTCATAGACCGGGGGAAAGTACTATCAGATAACATACATAATTAGATGCTCCAAGTGTAGCAAATAGAGACCTTCTACATGACCTCATATGTAGTATACTCAACTGTGAGATTGGGTAGGTATCCAGGCTTGCATATGGTAATCACATTGGGAGAGGTCCCCGGGTAGATGAAGGCATGGGAGCATTATGATCAGTTGACCTTGAAGGAATTTGAGTCACACTATCGGAGGATCAATGATTCCTTCCTTTATGTTATCATCAATCAACTTATAGGGGATGCAGGATATAGGCTAAGTAGGGAGGCCATGACTTTTATTGTTGAATTGGGGAATTGGTATATCCAATTTCCCAAGTTCACATACTTCATATTGGTTGGGTTTGATGCTCACCCCCATAGACTTCCAAGGTGTTGTAGTGATAGAATGGTATTGATGGAATTGATATATCAGGTAGTAGAAATAAATGGAGAATTTGGTGATAAGCACAAACTTGGTAGTCACAAGTTCTCAATGAAGTTGGGATATTACTCTTGCTCCCACATTACAACTGTAAAGGTAGTATGTACAAAAATAAATGGCATAAACTAAGGATTTTACATATCCCATAAGTATTTTGATCCCTAGGGTAAGATGGATAACTTTTATACTCCCCTTGTTTCCTAAACATCACAATCTGTTGGAAGACTTTTGGGTCAATCTACATGATCAATATGAGGTAAGAAGATGGGGTTATGAGAGGCTTACCATCCCTCAAATGATTGAATATGGAATTAAGGAGGATATATCAGATGCCTTGATCGATGATGGTGTTATGTTGGACCCTAGTTATGAGACTAATAGGGTTGGTACTAAGAACTTGGATATTGTTAACTGGGATGAAAAAGAAACTATTGATATTAACCGAGTATTTGGAGCAGTGGTGGATAGGAGTCTCCAATGGGTCACCTCAAGGTTGAATGAACCTATGGCCCAGACCTCAAAGAAGAGAAAGGCTAGAGCAGTTAAGGAATATAGGAGAATCAGAAGAAAGATAGCTCCTGAGGAAAATCTTGAAAATATCCCCCAACCATGGACAAATATGTTGAACTTGAAATGCCCATTTAGGAAACACAACTGTCTCAAGGTCCACAAGCTACAACAAGTGAGGTTGGAGTAGGGACTCCAACTCAAATACCCCTTGCAGAAGAATCCTCTAGAGAGATGTCCAAAGGGGATCTCCATAAAGAGGCTGCAACATTACAAGAAATAGAGCATGAAGTGGAGATTCATGATGTACAATCTAACTCCAAGGCCACTGAGTTTGATAAGGAGCGAGCCCAAGTTGTCACAATTGAGGATGTTGAGTACATTGGGGAGGAGCATGTTTTAACTCTAGGCGAGCAAGAGGAACTCTCTGAAACTGTCTAGAAAGCTTCAACTCAAAGTATGGAGGTGTTGTGCATGTTTTGCACACATGCCCTACCGAGGGCAGGGACCCCCTCTTTTTGCTCCTGACAGGCTAATTTGCTCCTGTCTCATTTTGCATGCCTTATTTTCTAAGCCCAAATTGGTCATCTGCTGTCAAACGATCAAATTCCTTAACCAAATTTTCCTACCCGAGTTTCGCCAAGTCTTTTGCTTTTGTCAAAGTTCCCCTGTGGGTTTCCCTTCGCATGTTGCCTTGGTGTCCCTGGTCACTCGATTCACTTTTTCCTTCATTTTTTGACTTTGGGGACAAGTTTCCTATGGATTTGGGATGTTTTTGTGGTTCCTAAGTGAACTTCCAAGGTTTCATTAAGTTTCAGGGGTTTTTGAAATTTCCTTCTAGAACTCTGTCCCTCTTTGGCCATTTTGACCTTTCATCGGCCCCCGGCGGTCCGCCTTCCAGGACCCACCCCCTATGTGGTCATTTCTAGGACTCCATCCCTCCTTGGC